>CM077598.1:94123596-94767541 GCA_039654915.1 Aquilaria yunnanensis | reverse complement strand
AGCAAGCTCCTAGAGCTTGGTATGATAGGTTGAGTAAATTTTTGATTGATCAAGGTTTTGCTAGAGGTACGGTTGATACTACTCTTTTTATTAAGCATTCTAAGGAAAATATGTTAATTGTGCAAATTTATGTAGATGATATCATATTTGGTGCTACTAATGAGTCTTTATGTGAAGAATTTTCTAAGTTAATGCAAGGTGAATTTGAGATGAGCATGATGGGTGAGCTTACCTTCTTCCTTGGACTTCAAATCAAACAATCAAAGGAAGGTATTTTCATAAATCAAGCTAAGTACACAAGAGAGCTACTAAAAAGGTTTGGCTACTCAAATGCAAAGCCAAGTGTCATTCCAATGAGTGCCACAACTAAGCTTGATGAGGATGAAGATGGTAAGCCTATTGACCAAAAACTCTATAGAAGCATGATAGGTTCTTTGCTTTATTTGACCGCTAGTAGACCGGATATATTGTTTAGTGTTTGCTTGTGTGCTCGCTTTCAATCATGTCCCACGGAATCACACTTGAAAGTAGTAAAAAGGATTTTTAGATATTTAGTTGATACACCAAACCTAGGATTATGGTACTCTAGAGACACTAGCTTTAATCTTTTGGGATATTCCGATGCCGATTATGCCGGGAGTAAAGTGGATCGAAAATCAACTAGTGGCTCTTGTCAATTTATTGGGTGTTGTCTTGTATCTTGGTTTTCGAAGAAACAAAATTTTGTTGCTTTATCCACTGCGGAGGCCGAATATATAGCGGCCGGAAGTTGTGTAGCTCAAATATTGTGGATGAACCAACAATTGAAAGATTATGGATTTAATTTCAAAAAGACACCCATTAAATGTGACAACACAAGTGCCATTAGTCTAGCTAAAAATCTGGTTTTTCACTCTAGAGCAAAGCATATAGAAGTTAGGCATCATTTTATTAAAGATCATGTGCATGAAGGTGATATTGTTCTTGAATTCATAGACACTCAACATCAATTGGCTGATATTTTTACCAAACCCTTGTGTGAAGAAAGATTTATTTTTATTAGAAGGGAACTTGGAATGAGCAACCCAAAGTAATTGTTTGATTTCTTACAAATAGTGGAACAATTTGCTCATGAAAATTAATTTCATGATCATAAGGTTCAATTATTCATAAACTAAAATGTGTCACTTAGTCATTAAATCTTGTGCTCAAAATTCTCTTTTTCTTTTGTTGAAAAAAATAAATAAATTAAGAGTCTAATTTGAATGAAGGGCATTTTCACGTTAAACTAAGTCTTTAATGGGTTATCTTGGTTTAATTGAACAAGCTAGCTATCGGCTTTATGGTAAAGGTGTCCAAGAGTATTTGATTTATGGTTGGACGAGTCTAGTAGGGACACCAACATGTCTCTTAAATGTTTTCCATTACTTTTGAAACTTGGGTTGTCTCTTCCTATTTTTTTTATGCATTTGGATCTCTTTCCATTTGCTCTCTATTATGGTGGATTTGTTCCAAACTCATGTTTCCTTGTTCTTGATTATATATCTTTGTGGAAGTACTTCATGTTGATTGTGCTTTCTTGCCCTTCTATTCATTATTGGTCTTTTTGATTATGATAAAAAGGGGGAGAAAATTAGTGGTTGTTGTTATTGATTATTTGCTTTTATTGATTCAAGAATTATATGCAAGAAGTGAGGGGAAGTAGTGTTGTTGATTTATGTTGGAGAAAGGGGGAGCATGATTATATTTCATTGTTGTTACTTGTGGAAGTGATTGGATTGCTATATATGCTGGATATTTGTGGTTGTTTTGTTGTCTTGTAACAGGAAGGATTGCTCATTTTTCAAAAGAAATTATGGCAAAATTTTTCCAAAATCTTTACACTTGACTTTCTCCAATACTTATTTTCAAAGGGTTTTGTCATCATCAAAAAGGGGGAGATTGTTGGATTTGTTCCAAAGAAAACTTTAATTTTGATAGTGACAAATGATTTGTGTTAATATTTTTAATCTCATCTTTTTGGTTGAAATAAGGTTAATTAAACTTATGCTTAATTTCCAAGTATGTTAAGTGTTTATCAAAAAAAATATGGTTTAGAAGTATTGAGGAAAAATTATCTTTGAAAAGAAATTAGTATGTTATTAACTTAGGTGATGTTTGATTCAAGTTTTGATGTCCAAATTACAAGTGTTTTGGAATGGTTTTAAGTTTAATCCATTAAAGTCACAGTTTAACAGGTATTTGTTTCACGTAAGTTTAACTTGCTCCCAAGGTTTACACTTTAACACGTTAAACTGGGTTAATTCGAAGGATAAGTTTCCTGTGAGTTTTCAAGCTTCAGCTGACGTGTTAGAACTCGGTTTTAACCTGTTAAACTGAAGTCTGAAGGCTTGGGTTCAAATGTCTCAAGTGGCGCGTTTTCAGTCAAAATTTCAAATGGAGCTCGGGCGAATCAGAAGACGCCACCTGTACACGTCTCGCACGCATTTAATGCTCTGTCTTCAGCTACTTTTGGCCGTTGGAGAGAGAAGTCGAGTTTAACCTGTTAAACTCAGGACTTAACGCCAAATCTGGGAATGCTGCGTTTTTCGCATAAAACAGAGCAACGGCTCTCCAGATTTTAAGGAAACTTTTCAGGCACCTCCAGCAGGGCATCAACGGTCTAATAGCTTCCTAAAGAGTATATTTACACTAAGAAACATGTTGAAAACATAACTTGGCAACTAGAAAAAGGAATCATCCATCAAAGAGCTGAAATTAGAAAAAGTTGCCAAGAACTTGTGCTTGTGCTTTTATTGGCTTATCTAGCATTGGTTGCTTAGTTCTTACCTTGTAACCACGAATTGTTGAACTTGTCTTGAGTGGTTGAGTGATTTCCTTGTAAGGAAAAGAGGGTTAGAAGGGTTTCTAGTTAGCCTTTGGCAAAACTAGTAAGAGGTGAAGGTAGAAGGATCTACCAAAGTGTTGTATGCCTTTGAAGGCTATTGTGTATCATTGTGTTTCATAGTAGAGAAGAAAACTCTCAAGTGGTGAGCTTAAGGAGAAGAGTAGGCTCTCAAGATGAGAGTTAGAACCTCTATAAAAATTCTCTTGTCCAAGTTTCTTCTTCTCTCTACATACTTGAGTTTTGGTGGGTGTTTTATGCAACTTGTTTTGGTTGAACTTGCTTGATTTCAAAACTACTTCAAAGATAGCTTTCAAAGCAAATTCTAGGTGGATTGTGGTAGTCATTTTCTGAGTAAAATAGAGTTAATTATTGTTTCTCAAATTGAGTTTGAGTTTGGGGTTTTAAGAATTCATTTGTGCTTTATTTTTGGAACCCAATCAATTCACCCCCCTTTTGGTTGCACTTGGGCCAACATGCTTGATCAAGTTGATTATTTTGAATGGCCCTAACTGGTTGCAAAATGAGTAATAAAACGTCTCGTTTGCTCATCAAGCTTATCTAGCTCTTCTTTTCTGAGTTTTATCCGGTTGGAGATACTGGCGTATAAACCAACTCGACGAAAAAGGTAAAGCATAGAAAGCCATACCTTTTTTGGCTTGGACGCATTTTGTTCTGCTTCTTGGCGCTCCAGTTTCATTTTCAGGATTCTGACTTCCCACTCATCCACAGCATCTTCTATGTTGTAGCATATGTGCTTAAGATTACGCAACTAAACTCGGAGAGCTCTGTCGGTGCCCAATTGCCGTCTCTCTACAGCCTCAATGAAAGGCTCAATGATCTCCAAATCGCTCTTCAACTTTATCATCTCTCCTTTTGCAAATATGAAGGTTTTAATGTCTTCTTCTAGAAATTAACTAAGCTTCATCAAGATTGGGAAGACGGGAGAGATATACTCCACCATGTTGTTTGTATTTCCTTGGATGAAACGGTGTCAAAGCCAACTGAGACGAGCTAACAAAGTTTAGAGCTCTGAGGCGCAAACAAGGAATGTGGAAAATACGAAGATGCTGATGGTCTGGAAAGAAGAATATAATGATAATCAAGCAATCCTATATTTTGCTTTTTCTAGGGATCGCTTTGTTTAGATGTTAGGTAATCCGCTTTAAATTAACGTTAATGCATTTGCGCACTTTATTTTTATACAAAGTAATTATTTGTATAAATTGTCAATTCATTGAAACATTAAAATGGAGTTCAAAAAGGTAATTCCAAAATATTTTTGACGAAAGAAATTATTTTGTTAAGTTTTTAAGCTACCCAAACTAAAAAAAAAATCTGAAGCATTATTGTGAACCGAAAAACAAAAACATAGAAGGAAGAGAGAAGGACGAAGGTGCAACAAAGCAAAAGATGAAACGAAGAAGCGTCAGCGAAGAAAAGAATAACCAGAAAGAAAAAAATATATGGCAGAATTCTTGGACAAGAAACCGCAATATGCCGTGCAAATGCTACAATAGTCTTAAGGGTAAAAGGCACAATTGGTCCCAAACCTTTAGTTTTCATTACAAACGGGTACTCAACCTTCATTTAATTACATATTGGTCCCAAACTTGTAATACTTCATTGCATATTTACCCTTAGCCTTAGGCCGGCACAAAAACTTGATTTACAAAAAATAAAAAAATAATATTTTAAATTGTTCATTAACTATTAGAACATTATGGCATAGTTTGAATTTGTGAAAAAACAGTTACCGAATAATTTAAATTAGAATATAAAAAGCTAATATCAAATAATTCATGAGAGTTAACGAATTCAAACTATTTAAAAATTGTCTTCCAATAAACTCAAATTGTTTCCTAATTTTCTCTCAATTAATGGACAATTTAAACTATCAATTTCTCATCCCAAAAAATTGAGTTTTTGTGCCTGCCTGAGTGTAGAGACCATTATTCGATGAATTACTCTCTCCGTCCCATAAAGGACAATGCATTTCTCTTGGTACAAAGGTCAAGGACCAATAAGTTAAATGTTAATGGTTAAATTTATTGATCATACTTACTACCATGATGAGATCAATTTGGTACTTTATAAATTGTTGTTTTGAAGATAATATTTTTCTTAATAATATTTGTTTGACATTAAAATACATATTACTTTTTCATACTCACTACATTTTGAAACCTCGTGGTAACACCGTGTATGTAAACTAATTTCCTCAATGTCATTAGATGTTGGACCAAAACATATGGAGTTCCAAAATTAAAGGATTGCTACTGACCATACTTTGCGGAAAAAAAAGGGCAATGGTAGCAAAATTACCCCTTTGAGGTGCTTTTTCTATCATGGACATATATGTATAGTAGACAGCATCTTTTTTACAAATATTACCCTTACTTGAGTTTTGTTATTCCCAATATATCCCAAAAAGTTTATTACCGTGCTTCTAGCAAATCTCTCTCAACCCGAACTTGCCTTTTCAACTCTCTCTCTCTCTCTCTAAATCTCAATGAATCCTTGCTGCGGTTGTCTTTTTCGTTCAACCTAGTCACTACCCATCCGTGATTTGTCTTGATTTCTCTTTTCAATGGATCCCTACTACCGCTACTCCTTCCCTTCAACCCAGGCATTACCCACTATCGATTTGTCTCACTTTCTCTTCTTGATGGATCCCTGCCATAGTCGTTCATTTCAACTTAGCACTAGTCCCA
The DNA here is from genome assembly GCA_039654915.1 of Aquilaria yunnanensis. Lineage (NCBI taxonomy): Eukaryota > Viridiplantae > Streptophyta > Magnoliopsida > Malvales > Thymelaeaceae > Aquilaria > Aquilaria yunnanensis. Next base: position 94,761,964 of record CM077598.1, on the reverse strand, counting down.
TGGATGTTACACCAGTGATGCCATTGGGAGTTAGATTTGCTGGCAGCCAAAAGCCATTGTAGGTGAAGTTGACTATTGAAGCAGTTGTTGGTACCAGAGTTGCAAAAAAACTTTTGCAGTGGCTAACCAAAGAGACATGGTTATATTAATTTTTCATGCATTGTAAAAAATATTTAAAGTCGAGAACAAATTCATAAGGCAAAAGATATTTTAAGTCCAGGGTCAAAAGAAAAATAGTAGCAATAACAGCAAAAGAACATAATTTATCATTTAAGAGCTATTTACGAAGTTAATATAAAAAGTGTGAGATATGTCAATGAAAAAGTCACAATTTGTCAATGCAAAAAATAGTTACATTTAACTCATTAACTTTTTTTTTATTATCATTTGGAGCTATTTACCAGGTTAATGTGAAAAATGTGAGATATGTCAATGAAAAAGCCATAATTTGTCAATGAAAACAACAGCAACATGGAGCTGAATAACTTATTCTATCATTCAGAGCTATTTAACGGTATAATCTAAAAGTTGCATGTGTCAAGAAAAAATTAAAAATATGTCAGAAAATAAAAAGTTACATGAATTGAAGAACCCATTTTTATGGCAATGAAAATAGGATATGAAAATGTATGAGTTGTCTCAGTAGAATTTGTGTAAAGTATTTATGAAAAGTTCACAAGGATAAAATAAGCACAATGTGCTTCATTCTTGACACGAAGCTAATATTTACCTAATATAAAAAGAAATTTTGAGACATGTCCTAAAAAGCAGTTAATGTATTTTACAATAAGTGGATAATATGTTAATGAAAATAGGATATGAAAATGCATGAGTTACGTCAATACAGTTTAAAGTGAAGCTATTTACCAAATATATGTAAAAAGTGTGAGAAATGTCAATGAAAAGTAGATAATGTATATTATGAAAAATACATAATGTGTCAATAAAAACATTATATAAATATGCATTGGTTGTGTCACACAGAATTAGTCTAAAATGTTAAAGAAAAGTTCACATAAAAAAGTGTAAGATATGCCTATGAAAAGTGAATGATGTGTCAATGAAAACATAATATGAAAATACATAGGTTGTGCTAATAGAATTTAAGTTATTTAGGCACCGCCTTCACATCGAGCCTCCTTTGTCCTCCTTCTACCGTTCATAGCAGCCGGCCCACCGTCCAGCCAAAGATCTGTGCCCTCCTATTATTTGTGACGGCGATCGCATAGGAAAAACGAACAATCAGTGGCAAGGATCATAATTTATTGGAAGTTTGAGGCGTGCCCCCATATATGTTACCGGCTAGTGGCATGGGCCGTAATTTATAGGAAGTCTGGTTACGTTGCATATATATGGGCTGGGTTGTTTTAGCAAGCGGGCTGGTATATTGAAGAAACTATAGCGCGTGGGGGTATTTTCGAAAACTGAAACTTCCGATCCATATATTTGGTTGGACATATGTCCAGTGTCGACGTAGAAGGCCTCCTTTCGAGAAAACAAATGTTCCTAAATAGCCCATTTTCCCATATCTAAAGAGTGTCGTTCGTGATTTCGTTTTAGAATGAGAGGATGATTCTTCACAGGGCTATGGGGAACCAGGTGGTAGCAACATTCCTCATAGGTTGTCACTAGTTATATTGGCTTGTGTTGTATACCTCCATAAAGTTTTCAAAATTAAAAAAATAATAATAAATATATAAAGAAGAAGAAGAGGAAGAGAGCAGGGGCTACAGTTCGTCAACCACCCCGCTTCGTAAGAAACTATAACTCCAGTTGTTCAGCATCTATGACCTAAAACAACTGAAATATTCTCTTGAAATTGGTATATGTTATAATAAAGCACAATTATGCGTGAAAGCCATTTTGGATTTATATAGCGTTAAACAGTGCCATGTAGGATATAGGTTCGAAATCCATTAATTTTAACTTTTATTTGTGTTTAATAAAAAACTACTAATTCCAATTTTATTTATTTTTGTTTGAGACAAGTTATATGAAAGCTAACACTATTTTATTTATAATCACTTCAATCATTTTTTTTAGAACAATTAATTTATTATAATTATTTTCATTAACTTATAAAAGGAAAAAATAAATTAATTTTTTAAAAACAAGTTTCAAAATTTTATTATTGAAATATAGGATTTCAATTAATATGAAATTTAGATAAATAATCACGCTAAATAAAAATAAAAATAAGTACCTTTAATCCTCTTATTTCAAATGTTTTCTTCAAAAACTACAAACAAAAGTGAGATTTATGGGTGTAGGGATGGCAAAATTTATCCTGACCTGATGATATTACACAACTCACTTAAACCCAAGTTTGACCTGACCTGACTTAACTAGAAAAGACAACAACTCGAACCTAACTATACCCAACCCTCCCTAAACTTGAACCTGATTGAAGTAAAACCTGAAAAATTCTAAATCCCAGCCCGACCTAGGCTGAACCCAAAATGACCCATCCACTAAACCCAAAAGACCCGATTTTAACCCAAATCAATATAAAATATATGGTCGGCAAAGATTTTTAAAAAATTATTATTTAATACGGGTGGTTGGGTTTCTTCTATTCTACTAATTTGTATTGTGTTGCAGAGACAGCGAGTGAAAGTTGGAGAAAATAATCAGTGAAATGGCGATAGAGAGAAAACAATAATTAGGTTTTAGGAATTATAGCCTTTTATTTAAGAAATTATATATTAATATATCTTCATAAATTTTATATTTTTTTATATCAAGCTAAATTAAATTTTAATCAAAATCGGATAAAAAATTTGAATCGATTCACTCATTTCAGCTTATGTATCATTGAACTGAGTAAACTAAGCGATCAACTTTAAATCTGGTTTGAAACCCGAATAACCCGACCTGTATTGGATCCGAACTCAAATAAACTTGGCCTTATCCAACTCAAACCCAAAATCTACTCAACTTGAAATCAACTCGAACCTCAGTCCGAATCCTAAAATGTGCTAATCCGATAAAACCCAAACTTAAATGGCCTAACCCAAACCTAACCAGACCCACCCAATTGTCATCTCTATATGGATGTTGGCTTCGAGGCCGCCTGTGGGATGGAAAAATCTCCATAATGCCCCGTCCATTTCAAACGCTTAAAGTCCTAACCTGTTGGATATTTCAAATTTGAAGAAGGCTATATATTTAGGGAGCAAGTTTTTGTGTATTAAGTGGAGAATGATTATGTTTCCTAGTTAGATATTATTTAGGTTTAATCTTCCTATTTATTTAGGATCTGTATGTAGTCTATAAAAAGACATGTTATGCTAGAGTTTTGAGTATGAGAGAAAAGGCCAATATGATGAAGAAGCAACATGTGAAGATTTTCTAAAAGGAGAGGCCCGAAAGGGGAGACGATTAGAACATGAAGCCTTTTATTATGATTCTCATATTTTATCTATTGGGATTGTCAGTATTATATAGGAGATCCATAGACCAGCACAAGCACTAAGGTCATACTTTTACTATAATCCCTGTATTTTGTTTGAGTGAATTTCTCTTATCTATGGATTTAAGCTAGTTAAGAGTATAATCATGTTAAATTGGTGTGTGCTTATTTAATTGTGTTTGTTTTCTATTATGCATGACAAGTGATTAGGGAACTTTTTCCCAACAAGTGGTATTATAGCTTATGGTTTCCTAACATGGTGGGGAATGTGGTGTATTCCTGGTATGGTGGAGGATTTCGATTATTATTGACATGAAGTTTGAAAATTGCATGTAGGATGGTGGAGCCTACGAAATCTTCCTAGGGATGCTACAGTTTGGTAATGGTTGTGGCGTGACACTGACAACTTGGTGTGTGATGTGATGTAGTAGGATCATGGTACCGATAGCTTGGCTCAACTTAAAGATTAAAGATTTTGTTCATGTATGTTCATGTTCATGTGTTGGTTTTGGAGTCAAATTCGTATTGTTCTCAATTATTTGCATTCAAGGCTGTTTGTGTTTTAGTGATGTTCGTGGCTTTTATTTTTGTCATTGTGTTCATATGTTGCCAGTGCTCTTGTTTGTTTTGTTGGTCGTAGTGTTCATGTTTATGGTGTAGAATTTGGGCCAACATGTAGATGGATTGATATTTTGGCTCAAATTTAAAGAGCATTAGTTATATAATTGAGAGCACAATCAATGTGGTGAATAAGCAATATAACACCCTCATATCCCACATGGGGTGAAATATAGGAAGATTTATGTGGATATATAGGCTCAAGTTTCAAAGTACAAGCACCTAGGGTTTATCCTTTTTTAAAGGATAACCCATATTGTGTGGGCAGGTGTTCCATTAACTGGTTTTGGATTTGGGTCGCTACAGATGGTATTAGAGCCGACCCGGGACCACGATGATGTGGATGTTGGGTACATAAATGGGGGAGTTTGTAATACCCTCATATCCTACATGGGTGAATTGTGGGAAGTCCTATGTGGATATATAGGCTCTAATTCTAGAACATAAACATCTAGTTCTTATCCTTTTCTAAAAGGTAGCCCATGTGGTGTGGATATATGTTCCGTTAACCAATTCTAGACTTGGATCGTTATAGATGGTATCAGAGCCAGGTTTGGTTCAAAGTATGTGGTTGAGTCTGCCGGTATGAGATAGAGGAACCTCTTTATACTGAGAGTCTATTATTAAGTACCTAGCACTTATTCTTTTCTAAACGATAGCCCATATGATGTGGACAGATATTCTATTGATCGGTTCTAGACTTGGGTCATGACAGTTTGTAACACTCCCATATCTCACATGAGTGAAATGTGGGAAGCATTATGTGGTTACATATGCTCAAGTTCTAGAGCACAAGCACCTAGCACTATTTTTTTTTCTAAAGGATAGCCCATGTGGTATGGACAAGTGTTCCGTTGACCGATTTTGGACTTGGGTCGTTACAAGCAATATGTGAAGAATTTTAAAAGGGAGATAGGTCCAAAAAAAGGAAGGAGTAGGATGGGAATCATTTTGTAATTTTCATATTTTGTAATTGTCTAAGGGCAAGAGGTTAGGGTTGCCAATAGTATGTAGTGTATTCATATGCTAATGTTAGCACTAAGGGCATACTTCTATTGTAATATCTATATTTTGTTTGAGTGGATTTCTCTCATCCGTGGATGTAGGTTATTTAAAAGCCAAGCCACATTAGATTAATATGTACTTGTTTGAATATGTTTGTTTTCTATTACACGTGATGGGTGATTGGGAAATTTTTGCTAACATAACTAACCCAACAAAACTTGTTTGATATTAGTATTAATTTTTTTGAAAAATTCTTTAATAGAACCTTTTATTTCTTTTTTTTTTTTAATGAATGCTTTGATCTTCACAGTAATACCCAATTCTGATGCTCCAACGCTATTATCCAAAAGGCTCTTCTCAAACAAATAGGGTAGGAGGGAGGAGGAATTTTATAGAAAACTCTATGTTTTGAAAATAGGTATTAGTGATTATTTTAATGCATTGTAATTATTTATTCAACTTGCATACAAATTTAAATTTTATAATTAAAGAAGCCAAAAAATTTTTTATAATAATTTTAAAAACCTTATTTTCTGTTAATTTTTATTTTCTTTTGTTGGGCACAGAAAGTATTCATAAAAAATTAACTAGTTTCTAAACAAATTATTAACTAGATTGAAAAAATATTAACCTTTAAATGACACTAATTCTAGACAGAAAGTTAATAAAAAATGTAAATAATAAATTACTTCAATAGAAAAATTACATATTTACTTAAGAAGCATCGTTCTGCAAAGGTTTTCTTTTTCACTCTGGCCGAAATGCCTATTGGTCCCCTGATTATAGTGACTCGAATAGTTAAGTGCCTTAACTACCAACCGCATCAATTTAAGTCCTCAACTTTCAAGAATTAGTCACTTTGGTCCTTTAACTCAGCAAAACGCTCACGTGAGTGCGCGTGAGGTCGACGCTATTAGGCGTTTAACGGAGCAGCAATAGCTGATGCCTCACCACCAGTATCATCATCACATCCGTGGACCTCAGGCTTTTCTGTGAGCCATTGTTGACGTTTTCTAGCTCAGAAGCAACGCCTCGACTCACCAGTGACATTGTTCCATTGTGTTCGTCCATTGTTCCACCCTTGACCAAAGATATCGCCAAAATTCATTAACCCCTCACTGTGATCAATACTCCCAAGCAATCAAACAACTCTTTTTGGAGCTTGTAATCACGTTCCAGAGAAGAGTTCATAGTCACGTCGACAGTCTGCTCTGGTTTCGTTTGCGCCATAGAAGAAAACTTGGCCTCTTGGTGGGAAAACTATGACTTATTCCATCATTTCCTGCGTTATGGTTATCTAGGTTACTATATTTTTATACTTTTTACTTTAGTCACTCTATTTTGTTACACCTTATGCCTTGTGTATGTTTATTTCCCTTTTTATTGGTTCAGTTTAGTCATGCTTCATTAATTTTAAGATTTGTGTGATTTTTTTTAAAAAAATTTCTTGGTAGTTTGACTTTATTTATTTATTTCACTGATAAGCTTGCATTTGTTGTATTTATTTCTCTCATATTTAGCATGTTCTAATGTGTTTTGAACCTTAAAGATCTATCTTGAGTATTTTTTGTAGCTTAGAGCAGATCTGGACTCAATTGATTAAAAAGGGATTTAATTTGCAATTTTACAAGTTTTAGTTTGATTGCGTTCTTTCAGGATTTTGGCATATTAGAGATGTTCCAGTAAAAAAATTATATCTTAAGCTACAGAGATCAAAATGAAGTGATTCTTAATTCATTGGAAAGCTAACATCTGGAGCTAAAAATCATATACAAACCATAAAACCCAGTTTGTACAATAAGGGGTCAAATTTAGCTTCAAAGTTGTGATTTACGCATCATTGCTAATTCAGAAGAAGTTGCGGTATTTTGAGTATATCTTTAGCTGTAGACGTCGGTTTTATGTACTTCAGGTGTCATTTTGAAACTAAGAAATAGGTCTACAACTTTCATGTGTTTAGTTTTGAGAGATAATAGATACATCAAGGTCTAATTTCAGCTTGAAGTTGCTGCTAATGTTCTGGAGCATTTCTTGGCACAACTTTGAAACCAGTTTTGATGTAGATTAATTCCAAAGGCCTCTAAACCATATGGGTGAAAATTTCAGCTTAAAGAAACAATTCCTCTGGTCGTATTAAGGCATTCTAGTTATTTTGAATCTTTTTTTATTTATATGGGGTAATTTTATAATAATATACAAAATTTAGGGAGATTTTATGAATTTTACCACATTAGGTTAATTTTTTTCAGGTTTTTAAAGATAGGCCAGCAGCAGACGCCAGCTCTCCCCCTCTTGGCACTTTTGTTAATCTTTATTTTTCTTTTCTTTCATTTGAAACATGTTTGAGTAGTTTTCAAGTTTAGTTTTAGGTACGATTTCCATCGCCAACACTGGTTGTGAGGATTGATTTTGCTTATTGAGATTTTTTTCAAATTCAAGTATTTACTTCTTTATAATTTAAATTTATTGCAATTAATTTTCCTGGGATTGGTTTTGAGATTGCAAATTTGCTTGATTTTCTTTCAAACCGCTTGGGTGAAAAGAATTTAATTCAGCAGCAAGTGAATTGATTAGAGATTATTTTTATTTCTGGTTAACTCATACAAAAAAAGTAAAACAGGTTAAATTGTTTAAGCTTTTGGATGGTTGCTTGAAATAAATTTTTTGGTTCATTGTTCTTCATACTAATTTTGAGTTGATTAGAAATTGATTTTTAATATCTGGTGACTTAAAATTAAGAAATTAACCCGAAGCTTTTTCTGGTTAATTTTACTATTGAATTCTTTGTGTTTTTCTAAGCATTAAAGAAAGTCATGTTTATTTGTTTAGAATGAAGAAATATTTTCTTTCAATGATCAATTGTGTAACTGGAATGGATAATTAACTATGAACTAAGTATTTTTAGTATTGGTTAATTTTATTTTAATTTTAAAGTTAATTTATTTCAGTATTCGATCCAAGAAAACCTTCCAAATTTTTTTTTTCAGTTTTTTTACATGAAGCTTTCGGTAAAAAAAATTTCCTTTAAGATTCGACCTAGTTTTCACTGCTATTTATTTATTCTGAATTATTAGTGACACTAGAATTATTTTTTCAGTTTCGACGACCGAGCATTCACAATACATTTGGGTTTAAGTTGATAACAGCTAGCCATGATTTTTTTTTAAAAAAAAAAAAAGAATAAATATTAGATGTATTATGTTTTTAATTAGAAAATTAATTCATCATGTGATCAATATGCATTTAGGCCTTAAAAATTACATTAGACTTATAGTACGTGTGAATTTTTCTGGACGCAAATTAATTGTTGCTTTTTCTTCTATTTTGTTCCATTTAAAGGCCTTTACCGTCTAGTAGATGTCTCATAATGGCACAAATGTTGTTCTGAAAAATAAAACATGCTAGTTTCAGGGCAATACTAATGTTCCGTATTTGATCATAAAGTGTCTCGACATGATCATGAAGATGTATGTCAAGCATTAGATTTGGAGATTTTCAAGATATTCAAGGCATGATGCATAAATGCTACAAAGACACAAATATTTAGCAACAAGCAAGCAGCACACACAACAAATAAAGAAAACTAAATTCGTATTTCTAAAAAATAACCTATAATAATGTCTACGCAATTATACATAAAATATAAAAAATATTTAACAATTATTACCCTAAAAATATGTATTACTCGAGGCATAAGGTGAAACAAAACAGAGTGACTAAAGTAAAGCATCTAAAATCATAGTAACCTAAATAACATAACACACGAAATGAAGGACTAAGTCATGTTTTTCCCACCAGAGGCCAGGTTTCTTCCCTTCTTAGCCGGCGCAAACGAAAATAAAGCAGGCATACGAAATGAACTCTTCTCTAGTATGTGATTACGAACTCCAAAAAGAGCTGTTTGATTGCTTGGGGAGTATTGATCACTGTCAGGGTAATGAATTTCGGTGAGATCTTTGGTCAAGGTCGGAACAACGGACAAACCCCACGGAACGATGTCGCTAATGAGTAGAGTCGTTGCTTCTGGGTGGAAAACGTCAAGAATTGCTCAAGGAAAAGCCTGAGGTTCCACGGATGTGATGATAATATCAGCGGCAAGGCATTGCCTGTTCCTGATTCGTTAAACGTCTAATGGCGTCAACCTCACTTGCACTCATGTGAGCATTTTGCTGAGTAAAAGGACCAAAGTGACCGATTCTCAAAAGTTCAGAGTTTGACTCATGTGGTTGCTATCCGAGTCACTATAATTCAGGGACAAATAGACATTTAGGCCTTTTTCTTTTGCCACGTAAGTTTGAGGACGCCTTAATCGTTGGTAGCTGATTTGTTCCTCAAGTAACTGAAAGTCAATTATATAACTATGGGGTAAAACTCACCCTCAATCTCAAACCTTTAATTTCCATTGCAAATTGATCCCCAGCCTTCATTTTGCTGCAAATTGATCCCAAATCTTTATAATTCATTGTATATTGATCTCTACCCCTAGGTAGGAACAGAAACTCAATTTACAAATAAGAAAAACTGATAGTTTAAATTATCTATTAATATTAAAAAATTATGAAATAGTTTTAATTTATAGAAAAATAAATACTGAATAGTTTAAATTAGAATTTAAAAGTTAATGTCAAATAATTTATGAGAGTTAACAAATTTAAACTATTTTGTAGTTATCTTCCAATAAATTCAAACTATACTATAATTTTTTTCAGTTAGTAGATAGTTTAAACTATCATTTTTTTATCCTCTGTGAATCAAGTTTCTGTATCTACCTAGGGCTAGGGACCAATATATAATGAATTATAAAGGTTTGAGACCAATTTATAACAAAATGAATGTTAGGGACCAATTTGCAATAGAAATTAAAGATTTGGAACTGTTTGTGCTATTTACCTTATAACTATGGACATGTGAGTTTTGTCAAAATTACATTTTCCTATCTTTTTGAAAAAAAATTTAAGAGCTATATTTTTTTTGTGAACAAAAAAAGTTGTCACAGTCAGACCACTTTAAATTTATTGACATAGTTCTTAGATAATTTAATTAAACAGTTTTAGTTTTTTAATCTTATTTAATCCTTGTCACATTATTGAGTGATGTTAGAAAATAGTGATAATAAATTTCAAAATCTAAGTATATCTATACTAATTATTCAGTTGACCAATAATTAGTTTGGCGATGAGAGCTCATAGGTAAATGGAGTACACACAAAGCATTCTGTGCATTGCTATCCAAAGATTAACTTTTAGTACTTAAAGGTTGATGTAATAATAACTTCAAAGTGCACCAGATTATCTTTAGCATAAGAGTTAGGGTTCAAATATTTCTAGAGGCATTCACTAAAATCTTGTAATGCCTTATTTTCATTCCGAGTACCAAAAAGGAAAAAGATTAACCTTTAATTGTGATATGTTAAAGTTCCAGGATATCTTCCAAAATTTTACTAATAGAACTAGGACTTAAGTACTAAAACTGCCACCTCTTAGAGCTTTTGGTGTCTTATCCCTACTTATTAAATACTGTCTTAATTTTTTTTGACTTAATTTTGGTTTTTATTTATTTATATTATTATTTGCTAAAAGGTTTTAAAAAATTATACTTAAAAACAATAAGGCTAAGTCTTATAGTTTTTAAACACATTTTTTCTTTTTTCTTTTTTTTATAAAAAACAATGATATAACAAATTTAAATCAAATTTAAGTTAGAAAACTGAGAACTTGGATGGAGGAGTATGCCGCAAGACTGGCAACGGTGACATCCGGGGCAGTCAGACAGGAGACAGAAGCGCCAGCAGAAACCCAAAAGCACCCCTTGACGTCGTGAACTCGAAGAAACAGAGAAGTGAACAGAGCATGATACAGAGGTCCAATAAAGCTTGAAGCTTTGCGCCCAAACTCAAAGGGCTCATAGCCATCTCGCAAATTTGTCAACTTTGAACCAGAAAGAAGACAATCTGAAACATCAATATGTCTAGAAATCTACCCCACGTTTTGGGCCGCCTTTTACCAGGTAAAATTCTTGGTATCGCCTTTTGTCCAAAATGAACTGAAGTTGGGATTTTAATTTCAAACGGGTACTTCTGTTTTCTCTTTTTGGCTTTTCTTTTTCAAGGTTTGTTTCCAGATTTCTAGCCCCGGTTATGATTTGCTAATATACCCATTTTTACGCTGGGAATTGGTTGTGGGTTCAAATCTAGTAAAATCTGGAGGAAGTATATAGGATATGGATTAGCTTGTTTTGATTTACAGTTTATTATTTGCCCCACATACGTTGCCGGAATTTTATTGCAATTTGAAAGGAAGAGACTTATGCCTGCAATAGGTCACTTTGCTCTTACATGAGTTCATAATAGTGTTAACTAGTTTTCAACAGTCAATTGACAATATGAACTTCGTGTGATGGTGATGATCATGATGTTTGGGAGGAAGAGACTTTGCATGAGCTCTTGAAACAACTAAAAGCTAAATAATCACTTCGAGATTAATGTGTAGGACGCAGGCTTTTTGCATCCACCATGCTGTTGATCATGTCGGGTTTTATTACATTTCACTTGATTTCACTTGCTAGTCCTAGACATGGGATGGATGGAGCAACCCTGTCGCATTTGCATGAGCTTGAACAATTGGAGGAGGTGAACATTCAAATTCCACCTTCTGAAGGGAGCCGTTCCTCACAAGGTCCCTATAGGAGACCGCAAAGAAGTTCCACTTTGATTGATGAATTCCTTGATGAGAATTCACAGGTTCGAAGTTTGTTCTTTCCTGAGGTAAGGAATGCCCTAGGACCGATGAAGGACACAGGGAATATGAACTTCTACTATCCAGGGAGGATTTGGTTGGATACTGAGGGAAATCCTATTCAAGCTCATGGAGGGGGTATTCTCTATGATGAAAGATCCAAAACATACTATTGGTATGGAGAGTATAAGGCTGGACCTACATACTACACCCCTACGAAAGGAACAGCTCGGGTAAGTCACACTTTGATAATGCATCTATGTCTTTGCAACAACCATTGCTTGGCTTACCGCTCCATGATGATAGTTGTCTGATAATGTCTGTGAGCTATCAATTAGCTTCCATTGTCTAATAATGGTTGTGAGCTATCAGTTAGCTTCCATAGGTTTCCATCACGAAAAATATTGAATGGAGTGATCTGCTACCCTACCACCTATTATCTTTATGTTTTTGTTGCATGCAGTTTCTTCAAGTACCAGGGAATTAAGGCACATCGATTTCATGTTGTCTGCTAAACAGGAAGTAGAGCCTAGATGAAGAAATTAGATATGTCGGGCAACCAACTTTAGTTTTCGGATGAGATTGAGTCTATTGGCTGTTTCTTGTGGCACACTTGATGAATTACTTTCTTTTCCTAGTTCATTTATACACAGTTTCATGTATCAGTTCCAAGACCTATAAGAAATTGTTGGCCTTAATCACCTCAGGTTGATATCATAGGAGTTGGTTGCTATTCCTCCAAGGATTTGTGGACATGGAAAAATGAGGGTATCGTTCTGGCTGCTGAGCTGACTGATGAAACCCATGATCTCCATAAATCCAATGTGCTTGAGCGGCCAAAAGTAATTTACAATAAGAAGACAAGGAAATATGTAATGTGGATGCACATTGATGATGCCAGTTATACTAAAGCTTCTGTTGGAACCGCTGTTAGTGATTTCCCAACTGGTCCTTTTACTTACCTCCATAGCAAGCAGCCCCATGGGTATGATAGCAGGGACATGACAGTCTTCAAGGATGATGATGGTGTAGCATATCTTGTCTACTCCTCCATCAACAACAGTGAGCTTCACATCGGACCACTAACCGATGATTATCAGGATGTGATGCCTCTTGTGAGGCGAATCCTTGTTGCACAGCATAGGGAAGCTCCAGCGCTTTTCAAACACCAGGGGACTTATTACATGATCACATCAGGATGCACCGGATGGGCACCAAATGAGGCACTTGCGCATGCAGCTGAGTCAATCATGGGACCGTGGGAGACTTTGGGGAACCCATGCATTGGTGGGAACAAAATGTTTCGATTGGCAACATTCCTTGCTCAAGGTACATTTGTTATTCCTATGCCGGGACTTACCGGTTCATACATCTTCATGGCAGACCGATGGAACCCGGCCAACCTGCGGGACTCGAGGTACATATGGCTACCACTAACGGTTGAAGGTGAAGCTGATGATCCAGCTCTTGAATTGGATTCTGGTCTGCGCTTATTGTCACGAGTTTCAATTTATTGGCACCATAGCTGGAGACTTCCTTCTAGATGGAGATCATCAATGTGAGGTTACTTTTCACCCAAGTTATTTTAGTCATTAAACAACCTGTGATCTAGAGGTCGTGTATAGATTCAAGTTGTAACACGAGAATGAAAATCATGTGACGGTTAAATGACTACCCCTCACTGAAGCCAGTAAAAAATAACATTTGAATAAAATCTTCATTTCATTTTGAGCTAAGTTTGATTTAACAATTTTTTGATATGCAAATTCTTTTCGAGTAACATTTAGAAACTAAAACATTTCATAGTTACATTTGAAAATCATGTATTTTTATTGCAAATACTATTCACAAAAGAATTTACTTAATCAATTTATTTCTTTTTATTTGTCCCATGAAATTAAGTTAATAAAATTTATGTATAAAAATATACTCCCTCTGTCCCAAAAAGAATGAAAAGTATTCTTTTCTTGATTATTCTAAACAAAAATGAAACATTTTTCTTTTTAGAAAATTTTCAACTTCAAATTTATCTTACTACCCTCATTTAAATTGTTACTACACAAAATCCGATAAAGAATCTTTTTTCTAATCTTCATTTAAACTTTTGCCGCATAAAACCCAAAAAAAAATTATTTCTCTTTTAATCATTATTTAAACTCTCACCACACAAAATTTAAAAAGATTTTTCTTTAATTTTAGTTTTATGGGCAAAATTAGAAAAAAATAACATAAATTACATACATCTTAATCTCTATGCCTAAAGAAACATTTCAATTATTATAAGATGGAGAAAGTAATTGTTTAGATGAGATTGTAGGATTGTGTGGATCACTCCTTTTAGCTTTTATACCGGCCACATACATGGTGTGCATCTTAGTGTAAAACAATTCTTTATTTTTATTTTTGTCTAAAACGATTGTTATTTGAAAGCTAATTATGTATATATAAAGCAGGACAATCTTTAGAGAGGTTTTGGTCTTTTCTTTAATTGGTAACCTCATTGATTAACAAGTGTCCTTTTTTCTTCAAAATCTTTTTTTTTGGCATGGCTATATATTAGTTAATCAAAAGTTGAAATATAATATTATCCTTCATTAAATTTAACGGATTTCTTAACACCGTTACATGAATTTAAGGGAATGGTATTTAAAAAAACATGACCAGACATTTATTATATTTGGTTAATAAATCCATAAACTTCTCAATTACGAAGAAACCATTAAAGGAATCTCATAATTTTGGACTATGCAATCATAAATTTAATTTAGCTATGGAAAAATTAGAGGAAGTAATCAATTAAATGTAATACAAAAATTAAATTGAAACATCTAATATGGAATGTATTACAATTCAACCGAATAATAGTTTATAGAATGTAAAGCCAATCGTTTAAAGTCCATTACCACAATTGGAAATTAAGGAATGAATACTACATAATTATCATAACAATAAAATTAAAAGGTTTATACATATATTAAATACAAATATTATCAAAGTTGGTCAAAGTTGGTAATAAAAATATTAATTATTTTTCTTTCAATTTAATTACAAATTTTATACATATATTGCCATAATTACAACTTCTAATAATTACTTCTTTAAAAAGCACCATTACTAACGTGTTGAATTATTTATTTGATACATTGTTAATTATTTTTATAATTAATTAATTATGGTAACAATTTTTCCATAATGGTAAAAAGTTAGTCTATACATAGACAATCAAATTAAAAAGTCTATATATATATATATATTATCAAAGTTGGTCAAAGTTAGTGATAAAAATATTACTTAAATTTTTCCTTTCATTCACAGTTATTAACTTTGATACAATTCGACAATTGTTACTGAACTATTATCATTATATTATTATCCATTTTATATTAAATAAAAATTATATCCATACATATTATTTCCATCCGGATTTATAAATTGTAAAGTAAGCTGAAAATGAGGATAAAATTGATTTCAATTATTGCTAAATCATTATGATTGAATTATTACCCTTTTTATCTTACATTAAAGCTATGGCCACAGGCCACATATATTATTTCCATTCAGATTTTTAATTGTAAAATGAACTAGAGCTCAACATAGAATCGAGTATAATTATTAATAGAATATTATGATTTAATTGTTACCCATTTTATGATACGTTTAAATGATGTCGAGTTATATACTTTCCATATATAATGTTTAATTGCAAATTGAATGATAAAACAAGGTAAATTGCGTATAATAATTACTAAAATATTGTGATTGTATTATTACCCATTTTATCTTCCATTTAAATCATGTCAAGACATATACTTTCCATATAATATTTTGAAGAAGAAATTGATCAGAAAATCAGTATAAAATGCATATAATTATTACTAAAATATTATGATTGAATAATTACCCAATTACTAAACTTTTTTTATTGGCATTTTTTTTGCGCTTTCTTTTTTTGTATGAACTATGTTTTTTTATATGAAAAGTTAAAATCTAGATATACCTTTCATTAAAACTAACGGCCCTTTAAACGGTGTTTGTCTTTTTTAATGGCATAGTTGAAAAATGAAAAATGCTCTTTATTATGTCATGTAATTAATTACCATATCAAAGAATTAACTAAAAATTAGTGAGCAAAAATTAAGAACCAAATCAGCACAAAATTGAAGACTTTAATAATTTCCAAATAGGCAAAATTAACAATATGAAATAACTATGGAATCCATTTAATGCTCATTAACAAATTATGGAAGTGCAAAATTGGAGACTTTAATTGTTTCCAAGTAGGCTGTCTATTAATAGTTTGAAATAACTAAAGAATCCATTTAATGCCCATTATCAAATTGGGAAAATTAAGCAAATTAACCATAATTAAAGGAAAATTTTTTGGAATGATACGATGCCAATACTCAATTATCCATCATTATCAATTTGTTAAGAATACTCAATTATATGAGAAAATTTAGGTCCTTAATAGTTTGACTTTGAGTTTTGAAGATAAAAGAGGATAAATAAATAAATTGAAGATAAAAAAAACATGGTTCATTATTAACACCACCAATATTCCAAATCAAACTTCCTAAATCTCTTAATCAAGTCCTAAATCTCTTAATCATTTTATTTCGATGTTGCACCATTCTTATTTGTTTTCGTTTATATATGGCTGGTCAACAATTTTTAAAAAGAAAAGCCAATATAAAGGCATTGTTTTTAAACTATTTTGGTTAAAACGAATCAGAAAATGATGAGATTCAAGTTATAGCTGAAATAAAGATATTTTCCCCTAATTATAGTGCAATTAATAGAAAAATACCTACTAAAATTATAAATTACTATGAAATTAACATATATGTATTTACATTTTCCATATATTAATATTACACAATAGTCAAATGATAGCCAAAATTAAGGAGTAATAGAAATCAAGTTTTCATGCATATGGACACAATAACATAATAAAACCCATACTTTCTCCGCTATTTAATTATAAACACAATTTAAATTCAAAGTAAAATAATTATTGTCTATTTATTCATATATAAATTGCACAAAATGTGTGATTTCTTTGGAACAACTGTCCTTTACTGAAACAGTTTTGATTGTGGCCAATGGAAAATAGAGGCGAAGATCAAATAAAAAATAGTGATATAAAATAGAATGAGACAAGGATGGTGTGACAAAATAATAGAAATGGGGCAAAGATAAAAAAAGTAAAAGAAATTGTGAGAGAAAAATAAAAAGAATAGAATAATAGAAGAAAACCAGATCTATAAGAAAAGTATCAAAATAAATGAGAAGCAGAAACAATGGAAAGATCGAGAGATAGATTGTAAAAGGAAAAGTAAATTAGCTATCGCTTAGCCACCGAATAGCTGGTTACTAAAACCTATTTCTCTTATACTGATAGTACAAGGATGAAAATTCCTGAGTCAGTATAATTCGATAGATCAAAAGTATATTGTAGTAATATATTATAGTATGTTCAATGAATGAAAACCTTTTATTGAATTTCATATAGTATATTATAGTATATTATATTAGTTCTTAATATAGAATATAAATTTTTATGGATTTTTTGTTGTTAATTGTGCTAAGTTGCATCAATGAAAAGAAAAATTAATTGGCAAAACTTCTTCAAACAACTTATGTCAATCAGATTAATATATTATATGTAGGTTAATGGGATACATACTTTTCCCTACTTGCAACTATCTAACAATGGTGCTCATAGAAATTACTTATACAAGTGGTAGAGAATATTTATATGATCACAGACATGCCAAGTTCAATTCTGATTTGTACATCATTTTGTTATTCTAATAAACTTAAAGTTATCTTATTTTTATTCAAGAAGATGTTGCTCAACTGAATTTTCATTTGTTGGACTAAGTTATTTATTATATTTGTATCATCACAAGTCAGGTTATTTTCTCATTTCAAGAGAATTTTAAATAGGTTAATTAGATTCTATTTAAATTTAAGTTCACTTATTAGGTTTATTATGATAAAAACATTTTAGTAAATTTGATAGCACAATATTGTAGAATTTTTTAGATTTATAATACAAGTTTGTATTGATTGTTTTATTCTTTTGTCTAGATTACTGTATATCATTATTAATGATACAAAAACAAAAACCTATTGAAATTTTTTTTTAAAAGATTTATATCAATCATAATAATTTATACTATTTAGAGGATTGACGAGATAAGAATCTTGGCCTACTATCTTATTACATGTACTTTTTATGTAACGACCCAAGTCTAGAACAGGTCAACGGAGCACCTGCACACACCACATGGGCTATCCTTTGGAAAAGAATAAGCGCTAGGTGCTTATGTTTTGAAATTGGAGCCTATATATCCACATAAGGCTTCCCACAATTCACCTATGTGAGAATGGGGGTGTTACAAACTCCCCCCCTTATATACCCAATGTCCCCGTTGGGGTCAATCAGATTACTTGGTTCCCCGGACCAAGTAACCTCTCTAATCGGACTACTTGGCCCCTGGCAAAGTAGCCTCTCGAATCCAAGATCAGTCCCGGTAGACGATGCATGTACATACCCACTATGTCACACCATCGTGGTCCCGAGCCGGCTCTGATACCATCTGTAATGACCCAAGTCCAGAACAGGTCAACGGAACACCTGCACACACCACATGGGTTATCCTTTGGGAAAGGATAAGCGCTAGGTGCTTATGTTCTGGAATTGGAGCCTATATATCCACATAAGGCTTTCCACAATTCACCCATATGAGATATGGGGGTGTTACAAACTCCCCCCCTTATTTGGGGAAGTTGAAGATCAGCTTCGGAAGAAGTATCCACAGCTTTAAGGTATTTCTCAACACCCTCTTTCAAATTTGGGGACAAATTTCTTTTAAGGGGAGGATGCTGTAATAACCCTAGAAATTAAGTAAAATAAAATTACCAAATGACCCTAAATAAATAATTAATTAACATTTTGTCCTTAAGGGTATTTTTGTAATTTTACCTATCAATTTAGAAAATCAATATAAAATTAAGAATCTTGATCCTTAGATTATTCCTTTAGTGGTTATTAAGTCAAATTCCAAACCGGAAACTCAAAGTCATTTTCTTTATGCTAAGGGCATTTTTGTCATTTTCAACCGAGTATCGGATGAAAAATCTAGGAGCACCATTGGATTCTTCTCGAAAAAATGAGTCAAGATAAATTTACCTCACTTAATTCTGAATTCATTTGCTTAGGGTTTCAAAAATTTAGCCTACACACGTGTACAGTTTAAACCGAGATCGTGCTACCATTACATAGAATAATTCCCAACTAACCCTAATTTTTTTTATTCTAAAAGTTTCAGCCGCATGCCTCCTTGGAATTTTGTTTGTTAAAAAAAATAATAATTTAATTTAATTTACCTACTCATCTATATTTTCCTTATCTTAAAAACCTTCATTATTATCCTAATATAACTACAACTCTTTCTTTTAATTAAATATTATTTTCCCGTATCTCTCCTAGGTCAAAGGAAAAATCCAATTCGTCTCTAATTAAAACAAACAGCCTGCTGCCGCCTCTTGTCTTCTTCTCCTTCAACAACTCTTCACCACCACAAAACAAAAATTGGAACTTGGGAAAAAGGCCATTCATAATCTTTTGGTTTGCTTCTCAATAGTTGTTCATCTACGCTTATTTTTCTATCAAATCGTGTAAGTCCAGGCATTCATGCTTTGATTCTTGGCTCTTTCAAATTATTGGAATATTAATTTAATTTCATATTTTACCTAGATTTATTAGATTGAGGAGAAACCCTATTGGAACACAAAACGATCCTACACGCAGCGGCGATTCCAAATTCATTTGTGTAAGTCTAAACTATTCTATATTCCTCTTTTAATTTTTTTTCCAACACCTAAAGGCCTTATATCTTTGGTGTAAATATTTGGTAGATTACAATTAATCCAAGTTTTGGGTTTTTTCACTCGTTTCCAGTACAATCTTGTCCATACTTGGTTCTAAGCCCCGGTAAGCCACCGTAGCGTCTTTTAAAAATTATCTTGGCTGCCAATTTTGAATATTACAGCCCTAATAATTCTCTTTTCCTTGCTGTCCATGTTGTTACAAAGGGTTAGAAAATCCTTACTTGAAGGTTTGGTGCTTCTTTGGAGTCCCAGAGCGTCAGAGATCCCAAAAACACATCGGTAACTGAAATAAAATATTTTTCCTTCCAAGATCAATTTTTACAGCCATTAAATGAGCTTATAAGTTAGTGTATGGCTGCTGTAATTTTTAGGATCAATATCAAGAAGGCTCCTGGCACGATCCCAAATAGGCATGAGGTCACCAGAGGCATCTCAAGACCCTTTTTGCTCACTAGGTAAATTTCAACCTAGATGTTAAGAACATGAACCTTCTAAGTACCATTTAGGAAAATTTCTAAATTTTAGCACATTTTCTAATTTTCTACCTTACTAACATTTTGTAGAACCGTCCTAGGAAATCGCCCCTTTCGACGTATTATTCTAAACTAAGTAAGGGGGAAGAATGGGTTAGTTCTCGTTGGCCCTCTTAGGCCCAAAATAAGCTTCAACCTGAATAATAAATTCTAAATAAACAATTGGGCTAAAAAAAATCTTTAAATGCGTGGGCAACATGGGTTAGGTAATTAATTAGTTTTTTTAGAATTTTATTTTATTTTATTTTATTTAGTTCTCTTCCATTGAGATGTAATTTTGGTTGGTTGGTTGTATGGTTGTAATGACGTGATGTATGATGTATGTTTAGCGCTAGTATCATACTAGGACCGCTTGTAACAAAAATTAAATTAGAAATATGTTAGGACATCCTAAATAAACACCGCTAGTACCATGCTTAGGGCCGGTGAGACAAACACCGCTAGTACCATGTTAGGGCCGACAAGCTCACTAGCAACATAATGAGATTGGAAGCAACCGTTAGTGGCATGTTAGGGCCATAATAAATTATTATAAGACGATAGATAAAGGATTAGGAGCGTAAATGCTAAATGACCAATTTAGAAAGAATTCACGAGAAATGAGATGAATATTTATCACAAATACACTTAAAAGATCTCATTGTCTGTCATGACATCATGTAACACTAAACTAAGATAACTCGATAAAAGAAATAGGATGCACTAGAATCATGGCATTCTAGTAAAAAGCGCTAAAATAAAATTAGCTACGGTCATGCATCAATTGGTTGTTGCATATGATTGATGTTTGCCATATACAAGATTGTATTAAGTAAAAGATTTGAAGAGTACGATAAAATATGAGGTATGCAAGGTTGTTGACGAACCATATCTACATGACCTAACAAGCCGTAAATTTAGACGAGAGGTTCGAAACGGACGATTCGAACCCGAGAGGCATGTTAGGGTGGCGGCGAACCGTCCCTAGTCATGACTCAATATTGACACGGAGTATGGAGATATGATTTGTGCGTTGTCAGACCATAGTTGGCGAGGGACCATGCTTATGGCTGGTATCACGATAGGCTCTACCTCGGTGTAGGTATCCCGATAGGCTCTGGCTTGGTGACATCCCTAGTGGCACTACCTAAGAGTTATCCCGAGAGTGGGTGATGTACACACTTACCACCCTAGGTTCGTCCGACGGCATTTAAGTATTAGATTAAATGATCGATCAATAAGATATTATTTAATCGGTAAAAGGAATTATGCATATGCATGGTAATTTAAGTATGCTAGTAGGACTTTGATATTGTTGTTATGATGTTGTATAGAATTGTTCTTTAATTAATTTCTATAACTTAAAGTTTATTATTCGTTGTTGTTTGTTACGGGAATATTATGACCCACGTGATGGGCTTGATACTTCCCCCTTACTGAGCAAGTTGTGCTCACCCCTCATTTTAACATGTTTTCTTAGGTGAGTACTATGAGGAGACAGAGTATACTGAACCATATAATGAGGTCCAAGATGTGGAGCAGACTGAGTGAGGGTACGCTGTAGCCCCTCGAAAGTATAACTGACTGGGAATGGGTTTCAACTTTGTGTTATTTGATTTTTAAAGAAACATATGATTTGTTTAAATCAGCACATTATCCATATATTAGTTTTTCTGGGATTGTCACTTAGCTACTCTGATTTCGTTTAATACTCTTATTGTTTGGAAATAATTTAAAATAAAATGTTTTACCTCATATTTCTTAAATTATTTTTAATTAAATGCTTTATAATTCTGGGAATTTAAGATATCTTTTAAAATTAAGGTTCATAAAATTGGGGGCGTAACATTTTAAATTTTTTTTGCACTTTAAAAATATTGAATTCAAAATATAACATTCTTATAGTTTAAGTTATTATTTACAGTTTTTTTAAAATAAAACAATTACTGTAACTGTTTTTTTCACATTTTTAACATTTTAAATCTCGTGGCAACGCCGAGTATTTAAACTTGTTATATTAACTAATGCTATAGGGCTTGATTTGACACTGACAATAGTAAAATTGCTGCTACAGTATTTTTTTTTTTTTATTTGGATAGGTTTGGCTAAGTTGTGTCACTCCAGGTTCAGCCAATAAAGCCATAAAAGTGCAGAAGAAAAGGTTGAATAAGGAATATGACCTATATATTTCTATGATGCTTCACTTTCAACCTTAAACTTTTAGAAGTTATAGAATTGGCAATGAATTTCAAAATGCAGTCGAGATGGCACAACTTGAAAAAAAAGATTAAATGCTCAAAAGGTCCTATATCTTTAGATAATACTACACATTTCTCCTCAAATTTTTAAATGTTTGAAAGCTTGAAAGTATAATTAAAGATAACTTTTCGCCTTTGGAGCCATTCTCAGTTTTATGTTTTGTCATATATTTTCTTTTAACGAATTACTTTAATAATTATGAACATGATATGGAAAATGTCGAACTCAAAGCCAAAATAAGTTAGAAATTTGATTGATTACTGTTGACTTATGGGTGAATTATTTTTATATTGTTTATTATTAGAATTTTTTTTAACATTAAAGTTACTAATATTTCTGTCACAATTACCTTGTATGATCTAAAGCGCTAAGCGCCTGATGGGGCATTAGTAACAGTATCAGTTTACTACGGTAACTATTTATGCTTCATATGTAGCCCGTCTGTCTTGCCGTTCTTTTTTTGCACTTGGGCTTTTATTTTTTTGCATTTTGAATTTGGGCTGTTTTTTTCCTTGAAATTGCTTCTTTTTTGGGTTTTCTTTTTCGTGTTTGGGGATTTTTTTTTTTGGGTGGTTGAAAAATGATAAATTTAAAACGTGATCTTCTATTTATTTGCAATGATGTCTTTGGGTCCTCAAACTTTGAAAGTAGATATTTTACCACTTTGCTTACACTCAACCTCCGATTTCTCTTAAAATCTCAGATTCACTATATTGATCTTATGTTGTATATTTTCTATTTATCAAATTTGCTAAAACATCTTTCAATCATTTAAATTTTTTAACTTTTAAATCCATAACTTTTCTTAGTATTTTTTCTATAGATATAATGGCCATGAAAAGTTGTACATTCATTAGTCATCCCGCAACAACGTGTAGGTCGCTATCTAGTACCTAATCTAATTAATGACCACTTGAATAAATTTTTTTAGAAAATAATTATTTTTTTTATGAATTTTCCCAACCTAGGCAAGAAAAAACAATGAAAAAAAACCTAAATTTTTCAGAAAATGTTAAAAATTACTCCATCTCTCCTAAGTTTTTTGCAATATTTTAGTTTTTTTTACTTAAGTTTGACTTAAAATTATTAATATTAATATTTGCTATAATTTTTTTAAAATATATATTTAGAAACTACAAGACTTAGAGTTTTTAAATATAATTTTTTAAAAAAAAAATTTAAGTAAATATTAATATAAATAAATTTAAGTCAAACTTTAGTCAAAAAATTAAAATGGTATAAAAAAATTGAGACGAACTTTTTTTATCTTCTTTAAGTATAAAGCTTCAATATATATATAATTAAAGTAAATATTCACTAATAACACATGCTTAAGAATAATTGTCCAACATTTACTTCAACAGTTTTTTGTCGTAGAGCTGTTACCAATTTTAACAAGAGCTTGAGCTTGGTTTGATATGCCTTGTTAAAGAAAACTTACAATTACCTCTTTGAGGTATGTCTTAACCTACAGTTTATCCCCCTTATTTTTAGCAACTTACATTTTATCTGGTGTATTTTTTATGCTGTCTAATAACAACTTCTAAAATTATATTTAAACTATATGATAGTCATCTTTCAGCAATTTCAATTACTTAATATTTTTATTATTAATAGACATTTTAAATTACCAGTTTTCTCCTTTCTATAAATGTATTTCTCCTCTGGTAAATACATATCAGTATTTTTAAAGGTTTGTTAACTGTGAAAAAAATATCAAAAATCCTAAAATTACTGGAATACTATTATCAAATAGTTTAAATTAGGTTTTCAAAAGTTGTTGTCGGATACTATAAAGCAAACATAGGGTAAAGTGTAGGTTTTTTAGAATAGATGGGGTAAAGTGTAGGTTAGACTAAACGAAATGATGGTTTTTGTAATTTTCCTACCTTATTAAATATGCAAGTATTGTTGAGTTTTTTGTTGTGTTGAAATTTCCGCCCACCTTGATGCTCCATTTTTCAAGCAAGGTGTTAAATACCGTTACCGCAAGGTATACCGCGCCGCATACTGTTACCGTTTTCATAAAAAATAAATATTAGAATATTATTTTAAGATGACATAATTTTTTAATAATTTTTTTTACACATTTTATATGTATTCTAATTTTTCTCATCATAATTTATCAAATATAAATAAAATATATATGGAGAAAAAATAAAAAATACTAAAAAAACTAATTTATTTATATACTATAAATATAAATAATACCATCCATATACTTTGCATATACTATAAATATAAATAATATCATCCATTAATTTTTTATATTAATTAAGAAAAGTAACAAAAAAATTAAAATTAACTATTTATTTTATGATATGTGTATTATTTTTATTTTAATGTTTTATATATTTATGATATTTTGATCTAAAATAAAAAAAATAAAAAAATAGGCGTGAAAAATTAAATATAGTTGTACGTACCACGCGGTATTTGCGGTATACCGCGGTTTTTTGACAAAATACATACAAAAAGTACGTGGTATGTGGTATACCGTGAAATACCGCGGTATACTGCGCAGTAAAATAACAAAATGTGAAATTATTTATACCGCGTACCCGCGCCATAAGCGGTATACCACGATATTTAATTCAGTGTTCTCAAGCTTGTAAAAAAGTATTCGATGTTTTATTGAGTTGAGCTGTAAGCGTGTGGCATTGAAGCTTCAAGTCTATCAAGCCTTCAACAATTAGCATAATATTAGGTTCATGGTGCCCGCGTATTGTTGTGGTTTTGTCCGTGTCAACATTAAACGTGAATAAAAACAGTGGTGATCATTGATGAAGAAAAAATATTTTATAAAAAAAAATAAAAGCAAGAACCCGGAGAAAAAGTCATGGTGAAATTTTGGGGTTCAGAGTACGAAAAAGAAAAAAAAGATTCTAAGTATCAAGAGATAAACCATAGAAACTAAAATTTTGTTTTAGAAAGGAGAAATAATATGAAAAAGTTAATAATATAAAATAAAGAGTGGAATTTCAGTCACAAAAAGTATGGTTTAATGATTAACAATTAAAAAATAACAAAAAATTTTCTTCAGGGCAGGAGAGTAAATATAAAGATTTTAAGAATTGGAGGCTTAATTATCAACTTAATAAAAGAAAAAATAAAATAAATGAAAAAATTAGATAAAACAAATCAGCTTGAGCCATACCAAAATGTAAACAACTCATAGTGACTGAAGTTTTGTTTTAAAAAATAATAATAATAAAATAAAATAAAATTTAAACGTAGTCACTATAGTTGATTAAAAAAAATAAAAGAAACAAATCATGATCACCAATATTTTGCTTTAAAAGACAATAAATAAAAAAACGAAAAAAAATTAGAAACTAAGAAAACAAATGGAGAGGTTTGGTGACCCATACATCGTAGTGGATTTTTTTTGTAATAAATTTTAATAATAACAATGTGGCACAAAACACGTTACGTGCTTTGAAACAATGCATATTTTGTTTGTTAATTAAAAACAATTCAATAAGAATTTTCATTTCCTATTAACACAAAATCTAATTTTTAATATCGATGAAAAATTTATCTAGATAAATTTACTCTCAAATTGTAATGTCCCCAATTTTATAAATCTTAATTTAGCAAAATATCAGAATTGCCCAGGGTTATTAATTAAAAATTATTTAAGAAATATGAGGTAAAACATTTTCCTTGAATCTATTTTTCAAATAATAAGGGTATTAAATGAAATCAGAGTAATTGTGTGACAATCTCAAAAAAACTAACATGTGAATAGTGTGCCAATTTAAATAAATCATATGTTTCTTTAGAAATGAATTAACACAAGCTAAAACCCAGTCCCAGCTAGCTTTATTTTCGAAGAGCTACAGGGTACCCTCACTCAGTATGCTCCACATCCTAAACGACATTATATGATTCAGTATACTCTATCTCCTAATAGTACTCACATAAGAAAACATGTTAGAAGGAGGGATAAGCACAACTCGCTCAGTAAGTGGGAAAGTATCAGGCCCATCGCGTGGGTTCTAATATTTCCGTAACAAACAACAATGAATAATAAACTTTAAGTTATAGTAATTTAATTAAAGAACAATTTCATACAATATCATAACAATAATATCAAAGTCCTACTAGCATGCGTAAACTACCATGCATATACATAATTCCTTTTACTGATTAAATTATATCTTATTGATCAATCATTTAATCCAATACTTAAATGCCTTCGGACGAACCTAGGGTGGTGAGTATGTACATCACCCATTATTGGGATAACTTTTAAGCAGTGTCACTAAGGATGCCACCAAGCTAGAGCCTCTCGAGATACCTACATCGAGATAGAGCCTCTCGTGATGCCAACCATAAGTGTGGTCCCCCGCCAGCTATGGTCTAGTAGTGCACAAATTATATCTCCATATTTCATATCAATATTGGGTCATGACTAGGGATGCTCCACCACCCTAACATCCCTTTCGGGTTCAAATCGTCCGTTCCAAACCTTTCTTCTAAATTTATGGCTCATCAGGTTATACAGATATGGCCCGTTATCAACCATGCATGTCTCGTGTTTTATCTTACCTCTCAAATCTTTTATTTAATGCAGTCTTGTGTATGACAACATCATTCATATGCAACAGTCAATTGATACATGACCGTAGCTCATTTTATTTTAGCTCTTTTTAGTATAGTGTCATGGTTTTAGTACATCCTATTTCTTTTATCTTATTATCTTAGCTTAGTGTTACATGATGTCATGACAATCAATGATAGCTTTTTAAGTGTATTTATGATAAATGTTCATCTTATTTCTCGTGAATTCTTTTTAAGTTGGTCATTTAACATTTACGCTCCTAATCCTTTATCTATCGGCTTATAGCAATTTATTACGGCTCTAACATGCCACTAACGGTTACTTTCAATCTCATCATGTTGCTAGCAAGCTTGTCAGCCCTAAACATGGTACTAGCGGTGTTTGTCTCACCGGCCCTAAACATGGCACTAACGGGTTTATTCAAGCGGCCCTAACATATTTATAATTTAATTCTTATTACAAACGGTCCTAATATGATACTAGTGCCAAACACACATCATACATCATATCATTATAACCATACAACCAACCAACCAAAATTACATCTCAATGGAAGAGAACTAAAATAAAATAAAATAAAATAAAATTTTAGGAAAACTAATTAATTACCTAACCCATGTTGCCCATGCATTTAAAGATTTTGTTTAGCCCAATTGTTTATTTAGAATTTATTATTCGGGTTGATGCTTATTTTGGGCCTAAGAAGGCCCATAAAAACTAACCATTCTTCCCTCTTACCTAGTAGGGAATAACACGGCAAAATTGGGTTGATTAACTAAATGGTCCTACAAAATATTGGTAAGGTAGAAAATTAGAAAATATGCTAAAATTTAGAAATTTTCTAAATGGTACTTGGAAAGTTCACATTCTTGACATTTAGGCCGAAATTTTACCTAGTGATCAAAAAGGGTCTTGGGCTGTCTACGGTGGCCTCGTACCTATTCAGGATCATGTGGGGAGCCTTCTTGATGTTGACCCTAAAATAACAGAGGCCAATACACTAAGTTATAAGCTCATTTAGTGGCTGTAAAAACTGAATTTGGAATGAAAAAATTTGATTTCGATTGCCGATGTATTTTCAGGATCCCTAGTGCTTCAGAAGTCCAAAGAAATGCTAAACTTTCAAGTAAGGAATTTCTAGCCCTTCGTAACAACATGGACAGCAAAGATAATGGACTTAATAGGCCTGTGAGTTTCAAAATATTCAGCCAAAATAATTCCAAAAAGGTTACAGCGGCTTACCGGGTCTCGCGTACAAGTAGGGGTTAGATCGTATCGTAAACGAGTAAACAACTTAGAATTTTGAACAAGAAAAACCTAGCAATGAAATATGGAACAAAATAAAGTATTTAGGTGCTAGAAAAAAAATAAAAGAGTAATATAAAGAGATTTAGACTTACGCAAAATGAATTTAGAATCAACGGCGTGCATAAGATCATTTTTATGTCTTGATGAAGTTTCTTTTTGATCTGATGAATCTAGATAAAAATATGAAATTAATTTAATATCCCAACAGTTTGAAAAATCAAGAATCAAAGCATAAAGGCGTGGACTTACATGGTCTGATGGAGGAATAAGCAGAGATAGCAACCCACGAGAAGAGAACCCGAAGGATGGTGGATGGCTTCCTCGTCGAGACAGAATAAATGTCCAATTTCTTGGTGTGGCTTAGTTGGCAGTTTGGTGGGGAGAAGAAAAGGAGAAAACGGCAGCTAGCTTTTAAGTTTTAATTTACAACCACTTGGATCCTTGACCTAGGATACATCCGGTAAAAGAATAACGAATTAAAAAAAAAAGAAAGAGTTTTAGTTATATTAGAATAATAATGAAGGTGTTTAAAATGAGGAAAATATAGATATAGATAAATTAAATTAATTTCTTTTTTTTTACCAAACAAAATTTCAAGGAGGCATGCAGCTGAAACTTTTTAGAATATAAATTAGGGTTAGTTGGGAAATTATTCTACGAAACAAAAGCAAGAAACCCGGTTTAAACTGGATATGTGCGTAAGCTAAATTTTTGGAACTCTAAGCAAACGAATTCAGAATTAAGTGAAACAAATTTATTTTGACTTATTTTTTATAGAAGAATCCAATGGTTCTCCCAGATTTTCATCCGATGTCAGTTGGAAATGACAAAAATGCCCCCAACCTAAAGAAAATGACTTTGAGTTTCCGATTTGGAATTTGACTTAATAACCACTAAATGAATTATCTAAGGATCAAGATTCTTAATTTAATATTGATTTTCTAAATTGATAGGTCAAATTTCAAAAATACCCTTGAGAGTAAAATTGTAATTTTTGCATTTAGAGTAATTTGGTATTTTTCTTCTTTTTTTCCCCCTTAATTTCTAGGGTTATTGCACAAATTTAACAATTATGAACCAAATTACTTTATTAAACTATAAAGCTTGAAATAAATAATTGATGCTACAATTCTCAATAATCAATAATGACAAAAAAATAACAGAAATACAAAACTATGTTCAATATATATTGATCAATTAATAGTTTAACCAATAACTTAATAAAGATAAAAAGAAAAGAAAGTGAAGAAAACTGACTAAAGGCGAATCAACCAGAACCAGGGCAAAAATAGAGAAATTATAATGATTAAAGCTTCATTTTAGAAAATAAAAATAAAGAAAATAAATAAATAAAAGTTAGGATCAAGACAAAAAAAGGAAAAACTTTAGGTATTAAGAATTTAACAATTGACTTAATGAAGATATACAATGGTTGTGGCAACGTCGGTTTTTTTGGAGTCGCCACCAATCTGTTTCACCTAGGTCGATTGGTCACCTTAAAATTGGTCTGCGAGAGTTCGGGGATCGGGAGTACGGTTACGCTAAAACAACTTTGTTATAGCGCCCAAAATTGGCACCTTAGTTGATTTTAATTTTGTTTTGCTTTGCTTTTAGAAAATATTCAGTTAATTTTCAAACTAGAAATTTTAACTGAATTAATCGGATGTGGATTTTTAAATTAATTTATATAAAATTTGATACTTCCGAACCATGGACTCTGCCGAGTCATTTGGACACGGAAGATTTAATTCCGAACCATGGACTCTGCCGAGTCACCCGGACACGGAATTTGATAAAATTTTAAATAAATTAATCCATATCGTAAATATGGATTTTTATCTTTGTATTTATTTAATTTAATTAAAAAGTAGATGTTTTTCAAACCGTAGATCCTGACGGATCATCCGGATATGGAAATTATTTTTAAAAAAGGTGAGCCAAAAAATAATTATTTAATCAAAATTTCATTTATTTAATAATGAAACCAAAAATTTATGTATATTTCAAAAAAAATAAAAGAAAAGTCTTAATACTTTATTTGATAAAAGGTGAACAAAAAAAATAATTATTTAATCAAAGTTTTATTTAATAAAGGAAACAAAAATTGATATGTATATTTCAAAAATAAAAGAAAAGTTTTAATATTTTTATTTGTTTTATTTTGTTTTAATGAAAGATTAACCAAAAGTAATTATTTAATTAAGAAACCAAAAGTAATTATTTAATTAAGAAACCAAAAATTTATATGCATATTTTAAAAATAAATAAAAGTTTTTGATATTTATATATTTTATTTTTTTGTGTTCTTTTTTATTGATAAAATAATTTTCTAATTTATAAGTCTAAAAATACATCTAATTAATAAGTCTAAAATATTTAAAAAAAAATTAATTCTTTTTTTCTTGTTTATTTTTATTACCTTTATTTGAAATTATTTGGGTAAAATTTTATTTTGTTTAATAAAGGAAACAAAAAGTTATATCTTTTTATTATTTTGAAAGAAATAAGTAAAATATTACTGGATAAAAAATAAGTAAAATATTATCCCAAAGTTTTTATTTTTTTTAATAATAAAAGAAAATTTATTTATACACTTTATGTAAAAAAAATATATTTTATATACTTTATTTAAAAAATATTTTCCAAGCCATGGATCCTGGCGGATCATTTGGACATGGAGTTTAATTAATTATTTATTTAATTAATTATTAATTAAATCATAATTTTTATTGGATTTTTATTATTGTTTTTCTTGAATTTTTAATTATTATTACTATAGAAATATATTTAAAAACAGAATTGATTTTTGTTGTATTTTTAGAATTATTTAATTATGTTTGTTAAATAATTTTTAATAAAAATAATAAAAAGTTTAACTTTTTGTTCTCTTTAAAGAAATAATTAAAACATATGTTTCAAAATAATAAAAGATAATTGTCTTTAAAAAAACGATTTTTAAATAGAATAAAGTTAATTATTCACATAAAAGAATCTTCTTTTAATTAGTTACTGTTTACTTATTTATTTATTTTTTATTATCAAATAAGTAAAATAAATTTTATCATAAAATAAAGTTTTGGCATAAAGGAAAATTAAATAAAGTAAAGTAAATGGGAGGTTTTATTTTAGTTTAGACATAAAAAAATGCATAAAATAACACATGTAAACATATAAAGGAATATTAAAAGATAATAAATAAATAAATACAGTGGGGCTTTTTGACCATCCACTTAAAAAATAAATAAATATAAGGCATAACCTTCCATGAATTATAAAAGTTAGCAAGAGTTAGTAAAGTTAGATGTTAATATTAATGACAATAATAATAAAAGTTAGTAAAGTTAGTAAATTAGTAACAATAATAATAATAAAAGGTTAGTAAAGTTAGTAAGTTAATAACAATAATAGCAATAAAAAAAAAGGTTAGTAAGGTTAGTAAGTTAGTGAGTTAATAACAATTATAACAATAATAAAAGGTTAGTAAGGTTAGTAAGTTAGTAAGTTAATAACAACAGTAATAAAAGTTAATAATGATAATAATAATAAACAAGTAAAATATAAAAGGAAAGTTAGTAATTAATTCTCTGCAAGAATAAAATAAAAGGTTAGTGACTCAATAGAAATAAATTGAAAAGATGAAGGGCGAAAGCTGAATTTTACCTAGGAACTAAAATTTCTAATCCTCCAGGAAACGCGGACGCGCGCGAGGAAAAAAAAAAAAAAAACAGTGAGAGAAGGTTTAGGTTTTCTGGAGAGGAAGAGAAGAGGGCCAGGGACCTAGGCTAATTTTTTTCCTTTTTCTTAAACGGAGCTCTAAGCTTTCTCTCTATTTTTTTCTGTGTTCAGCACAAAATTTGGGGGGCTATTTATAGAGGAAGTTTGGCTGAACTGTTGATGGATAAATTAATAAAAAATTTCAAACTTATCTTTAAAATTGGTAAAATGACAATTTTAGTCCTTTATGTCTCTCAGCCTCTGGATAAGTTCCTGAAGCTTCTGATTTTGACAATTTTGTCGTTTTCTGTCAATTTGCGCCAGAACGTCGGCAGGCCCAAAATTTTATGTGACAAACTACCAAATGCTGCTAGAACTTTCAGAATTTGTCAATTTTTCCCGAAACTTCTTAATGTTGTCATTTTTACCTCAAACTTTTAAATTTTGCCATTTTTTTGGAGTTTTCTTTTTTTTTCTTTCAAATACACACATATATCATTTTAAATCAAATCTTCACAAAAAAAAATGTATTTTAAACTAATTAAAATTTTTAGTAATAATAATAATAATAAAAATAATAATTTTTTTTATTTAATTTCTTTTAAAATTTTTTATGGTCGGACGAAATTGGGTGTCAACAGCTGCCCCCCTTTGCATGCTTCATGAGACATGATGTATGCAAAGTCGTTACCAAATTTCGTCCGGCTTAGCTAGGCATTGAAAACCTTTTCGCCGCCTAAATCGTGAGGTTAAGGAACTCTCCTTAGAACCCCGACGATAGGAGCTCTCCTATCGTTGAAGGAAAATTGATTGTTTCTGAGGCAAAGGTTCCATCCTTAAAACCTCGGATTGATTGATTGATTTCGAAGCAAAGGTTCCATCCTTAAAACCTCGAATTGATTGATTGATTTCGAGGCAAAGGTTCCATCCTTAAAACCTTGAATTGATTGATTGATCTCGAGGCAAAGATTTCATCCTTAAAACCTCAGATTGATTGATTGATTTCGAGGCAAAGGTTCCATCCTTAAAACCTTAGATTGATTGGTTGATTTCGAGGTAAAGGTTCCATCCTTAAAACCTCGAATTGATTGATTGATCTCGAGGCAAAGGTTCCATCCTTAAAACCTCGGTTTAATTGATTGATTTCGAGGCAAAGGTTCCATCCTTAAAACCTCGGATTGATTGATTGATGTCGAGGTAAAGGTTCCATCCTTAAAACCTCGAATTGATTGATTGATCTCGAGGCAAAGGTTCCATCCTTAAAACCTCGGATTGATTGATTGATTTCGAGGCAAAGGTTCCATCCTTAAAACCTCGGATTGATTGATTGGTTCTTTTCGAGGCAAAGGTTCCATCCTTAAAACCCCGATGATGAAAATTGATTTTGAGGCTAAGGAGCTTTCCTTAGGACCTCGAGCGAAATTTATATGAAAGCAATTGAAATTGGAATAATTTTCTTCGAAAGTGTGAATTTTCATAATAGGCGAGCGCAAAGAATTAGGCTTCGATAAAACGAGTGAATCTTGATGATGACAATAACACTGACAAATTATGTAAAGGGAACGGATGTTTGGAATCAATATTCAAGGTTCATCTAATATTTTCTTCAGTAAATATAGATTCCCTTGTGAGATATGTCATCCGAATAAGGTTAAAGCTTAACTACCCCAAAATGTTATGCCTAGTAGACCTAATAGGATGCGTCTCAAGAGTAATAAAAATTACTCTTTACTCAGCCATTCCATCCTAAAGGCGTTGTCCTATGGTTTTAATATCAGCATGGACGAAGCTATATTATAAAAAAAGAAATTCCCTGAAAAGAAAAACTGAAACACGAAAGAAAATGCTGATAATAAAACTAAAGGACAAGAAAAACGGATCAGATCGCTTCTTTCTTCCACAATACTTCAACAGGGTGAGTAGATGACCATTATGGGAGTGAACTGGTCGGGAAAGACTGTCGTGTCCAGTCTATCTGAATCATTGCTGGATCTGGTTCAGGAACAAAAGCTTGTATTTTATCTAGCAATTCTTCAGCAGTTGTTGCGGATATTATGATTCGCCGTGCCACTCTTGATATGAAATTCTTCTGCATAGCATAATCCATAAAAGCTATCAGACCTGTAAAGAAATTGTTAACATTTAAAAGCCCAATGGGTTTCTTATGCAAATTAAGTTGGGCCATGGAAGCAATTTGAAAGACTTCTCCCAATGTGCCAAAACCACCTGGTAGAGCGATAAAAGCATCAGCATTTAAAAGCATTATACAACACACGCTCTTGCAAATTTTTAACCACTAATTCTTCTCCAATCGTGCCCCCAGAAATAAATTTCAGAGGTCCAGGGATAATGCCCAGAACTTGACTTCCTCCTAAAGATACTGCTGATGCTACACCTCCCATTAATCCGACACTACCTCCTCCATAAACTAAATGTATTTTTCGCTCAGCTAATACTCTACCCAAATGGTTGGCTGCTTTTAAATACTCTTCATCTTTTCCAGGAAAAGCCCCAGAAAATACACAAATACTTCGGGATTTACGAGTTGGGGTTTTCTCCATTCCTATCCTTACCCTTGTGAGAAAAGAGGATATATTTATAGAGATGAAGAGATAAGGCAATAATTTTATTTTCAAGAATGGATACATTATTGCCAGCTATTCACAGTAGTCACGAGTATGACTTTGGTCAGGTATGGGTACATTATCGTTAAAAGAGGAGAAAAATTTTTAAAATAGTTGCTAGCATGTACAGTAGTCACTACTGTAGCTTACGTCAAGAGTAGGTACGTGATTATTGGAAGAGAAGGAAAATTTTAAAAAGTGGCAGCTATATACAGTAATCATAACTGTATCTCATGTCAGGAGTGGGTACATTATTGGGAGGATAATTTCAAAAGCGACAGCTAGCATGTACAGTAATCGTGACTTTGGTTCACGTCAGGAGTGAATACATTATTACCAAAAGGGGAGGAAAATTTCAAAAGCGACAGCTAGCATGTACAGTAATCGTGACTTTGGTTCACGTCAGGAGCGGATACATTATTACCAAAAGGGGAGGAAAATTTCAAAAGCGACAGCTAGCATGTACAGTAATCGTGACTTTGATCCTCGTTTTCCACTGGCTTCGCGTCCAGTAATGGCTTTAATGCTTTCTATGAATCGGTGATTTGCATCTCATCTAGCTTTCTCACAAACTGGCAAACAGGGTCGTTTAGGGTCAGATTCCCAAGACTGTAACGATCTCATTCTTTTTGGAAAATTATCCATAATCCAACAACCTCAAATTGCACTATTCCGCAAGAATGCGCTTCAAGAACCTCTCGAATATCTTCTAGAGATTCCTTACGCAAGCCATTCTTAATGAATCTTATTCTATCATTACGATTTCTGGTGATCACTCCTGGAGAATGACATTTATTGCCGCAAATCCACCATCCACAATTATGACAAACGCCTAGCCTCTTTGCTCTTCTTTTTTTGGCATAAGCGCTTTTACCAAAGCCGGGCATACGGGGAAAGAACGCTTCTGGAACTTCACCAGCTGAACGAACCTTAGCTTCAATTAGCCACCGCACATTATCAGGAATGCCTTTGTGCATAAATACTCTGAATCGTTCACATCTAGCTTGATAAATCTTTTTAAGAACATTTATTGGGAAGGAAGGAAAATACTTTCGTAGGGCGGAAAGAGAAGACTCCATTGATGAAGGAGGCAAAGAAAGAAATTAGTGATTGTAGGAAACGAAAATAACTAACACATATTTATAGTGATGAAAGGGATAATGCGTTAATTACACTTACAGAAGCAAGTACATTATTGTCAAAAGAAAAGACAAATGACAGCTTATATGTACAGGAATCATGACCGTGGCTCTCATCTTCCCGTGATTTATGTCCAGTAATGGCTTCAATGCCATCTATAAGTCGGGGATTTGCTTCCCATCCAGTTTTCTTACAAACTGACAAACAGGATCGTTTAAAGTCACATTCCCAAGACTGTAACGGTTTCGTTCTTTATGGTAAGTCCTCCATAAACTGATAATTTCACCTTGCACTTTTCCACAAGAATGCGTTTCAAGAGTCTCTCGGATATCTTCTAGAGATTCCTTACGCAGGCCATTCTTAATGAATTTTCTTTTATCTTCACGATTTATGGAGATGTATCCTAAAGAGCGACATTTAGTAATACAATTCCATCGCCCACATTTATAACACACGCCTAGTCTCTTTGCTCTTCGCCTTTTGGCATAACGGCTTTTACCTAAACCGGGCATGCGGGGCATAAATGCATCTGGAACTTCACCCGTCAGACGGACCTTAGCTTCAATTATCCACTGCACATTATCGGGAATGCCTTTGCGTGTAAAAACTCTGATTCTTTCACATCTAGCAAGGTAGATCTTTTTAAGGACTTTTATTGGAAGGGAAGGAAAGTATTTTCGCAGTGCAGAAAGAGTAAAATCCATTGATGAGAGAAGAATTTGAGAGAAGAGAGAAATGAATCAGTTATTGTAGGAGACTGGAATAACCGACTTTAGAAGTCACGGGGTATCTTATCCGCTGCTTAATCAGAAGGAAGAACACGCATTTATAGTGATGAAAAGGGATAGCGTGTCGATTACACTTAGGGGAGCATGTACATCTGTCAAAAGAAAATGCAAACTTTTTCAAATATAACAAATTGTATGTACAGTAATTGTGACTGTGACTCACATCTTCCACTGGCTTTACATCTAGTAACGGCATTAACGGCTTCTATGAGTCGAGGATTTGCTTCCCATCCAGTTTTCTTACAAGCTGGCAAACAGGGTCATTTACAGTCAGATTCCCAAGACTGTAACGGTTTCGTTCTTCATGAAAAATGCTCCATAAACCAAGAAGTTCACGTTGCACGGATCCACAAGAATGCGTCTCAAGAGTCAATTGGATATCATCCAACGAGTCCTTACTCAGGCCATTCTTAATGAATCGTATTTTATCTTCTCGATTATCAGAGATCATCCCTAAAGAACGACATTTAGTATTACAAGTCCACCGTCCACATTTATGGCAGACTTGTAACCTTTTCACTCTTCGCTTTTTGGCATAAGAGCTTTTGCCTATACCAGGCATGTGAGACACAAATGCCTCTGGGATTTCACCTACCAGACGAACCTTGGCTTCGATTAACCACCGCACATCTTCAGGGATTCCTTTGTGCATCAGAACTCTTAATCGTTCACAGCGAACTTGGTAGATCTTTTTGAGAATGTTCATTGGGAGAGAAGGAAAATATTTTCTTAAGACAGAAAGAGTAGGATCCATTTTCTAGAGGGAAGTAAAAGACAGAAGAGAGGAAAGAATCAGTTATTATGGGCAACTGAGAGAACCGACTTGAGAGTCACGGAATACTGTATCCGCCGTTTAACTGGAAAAGTGGATCCTACTTTATTTTGATGTGAATGATATTTCTTATCTTTGATATTCCATCCAGCTGACGTCGATCGAGTCCTTGATTATTGAATCTTTTGTCCGCTTTTGACAAATTTTCAACGACAATATTTCTTGATATCTGCCTTATCTTTGACCACAGCTATCTCTTGTCTTGGATGCTACTAAGCTGGCATCAATCCTATCCTTCCAGGTGTAGCCTCGATTATTGAATCAATTGCCAGGCTTTTGACAATATTGTCTACTTTATATTTTTTTTTTATATCTGCCTTATCCTTGGCTATAGCTATCTCTTATCTTGGATACTACTAACTGGCGTCAATCCTATCCTTCCAGGTGTAGCCTCGATTATTGAATCGGTAGCCAAGCTTTTGACAATATTGTCAACTTTATCCTTGAATTCCTGATGCGGGTTGGTCCCGCATATTAGCTGTGTATCCAGTGATAGATTGGTAAGAGCTGATGACATTGAGATCTAAGCTTATACTGCTGTAACTGTGCTGTGAATGTGATTCCCGTTTGGTCCTTGTTATGTAAAGGCTATGTATGCATGATATGAAATGCATGAATGCAAAGCATGTATAATTGATGGTTCTTTTTTATTTTTATTTTTATTTTATTTTTTTATTTTTTATTTTTGGTGAATCTAGTTCTTCATGTCTTTGCTTTACTGGATCTTCTTTATGATTGCCTTCTTGGACTATCATTGAATCTCTTTATGCTTTCCAGCTTTTGTTCACTGCCTCAAAAGCCCAACTCTTTTCAAAATCCTCTTTCTTTGACTTGTTCTTGAATTTTGGCCTCAATTTCTTTAAAGTTGGCCCGCCTCATAATTTATATCTATTTCGGGTACTCATCCATTGTCATGGATTTGATACCATCAAAGGCTTTACTTTTAATGTCTGTTTTGCCCCTTTTCTTGTGGCCGTGTCGACACTTGTTTACCCCCATGTTACAGTCCAAATGATTGCTCTTCCTTAGACTCAGGTTCTGATCCATAAGACTTGCCCCCTTGTCTATTGAGCTTCTTTCTTGGCAGTACTCTTCTTACGCTTAGTAGAGACTACTTTGCCCCCCTGAATATGGTATTTATGTGGATAAAAGGTATCACCTCGCCTTTAACAGAAGGTCGAGCATTTCTAGACCTTTGTGATGGCACTTGATCGTAAATTTCTCTTACAAGAACCACATCTTATTAAAGAAGGACTCAAGTTATCTCCTCACTTTTAAGTCTACATACATTAATGAATAATGGTTTGGCCTTAAAGAAAAACTTTCATCAATTTGCAAAGCTTGACAAAGTAATTTACGGTCTTTGTTTTTAATTAAAATATCCTGCCATTCTTCCCTTTCCAACTCGAAGACATAAACTGTGCAAGGCAATAAGGTAGAAACATGATTCACAATAATAGCCTTTTAACTGAATGAGGATGATATCGAGAGGTAAATGTTAGGTGTGAGGAAAGTTAAGTTTGAATGTTTTTTTTTTTATGGCAGTCTTTTAGCTGAATGAGAATAATATTAAGAGGTAAATATTAGGTCTGAGTAAAGTTAAGTTTAAGTGGTGTGAAAGAATGGTCTTTTAATACTACTCGTGAGCAGTATTAAATAAGGTAGAAACATGATTCACAATGATAGTCTTTTAGCTGAATGAGGATGATAAGTCTGAGGAAAGTTAAGTTTAAGTGGTTTGAAAGAATGGTCTTTTAATACTACTCGTGAGCAGTATTAAATAAGGTAGAAACATGATTCACAATGATAGTCTTTTAGCTGAATGAGGATGATAAGTCTGAGGAAAGTTAAGTTTAAGTGGTTTGAAAGAAGGGTTTTTTAATACTACTCGTGAGCAAATTTGATTATGGTGAAAAACTCAATAATGATGACCTCAAACTTGCCACTCTTTCCAGAAAGTTAAACCTCATCTGTTGCCCCCCAACTATCGTGGTCTTTATGTATGCTTGGCTTGAGGGTTGCTTTTGTGTTCTAAACCGCCTTTGCAGGTTTTCAGTCTAGAATCCATAGCTCACTTTTTTGTTTTCTTTCTTTTGCTCTAACTTGAGCCCCTTTTTTTTTTTGTTTTGTTTTTTTTTTGTTTTTTTTTTTTTGTTTCCCCTTTTTTTTGTGAGCTATGGTGATGACATACTTGATAACTCTCTTGAAGTGAGATGACTTAAATGGCTTTGCTTGCTCGTGCTTGTTCTCAGTCTTTTTTGGTTTTGAATTTTCCCTTGTTGTCTTTTGATGGAAGGGATGAATTTCTCTTTTCGGAGTTTGTGTTGCAAAGAACTGAGATGATAGCCCTCTTGAAGTGAAATGATTCAAGTGGCCTTAGCTGCTTGTGTTTGCTCTCAGTCTCTTTTTTTTGTTTTGGATTTTTCCCTTTAATGGCTTTTGATGGAAGGGATGAACTTCTTTCCTTTGTTGGAACTTGTGTTGCGGAAAACTGAGAATTTTTTTTTGTATTGAGCATTTGTGAGAATTGGGAGGCCACTGAAGTCATTTAATATGAGAGCTAACTTTTTTTGGAAGCTAATCCCAAACTTCTTGCAAGGATGTTGATAACCACTGTGAATTCTTTTTTTTTTAAGAGTTGGGGTGCAACATATGAAATTATTTTTGCTAGATTTAGTAGTACTTTCCGGATCACCACTATCAAATCTCCCTTAACTTTTTATTTTCACCAACGAGTAGTATCATTTAGAAAGCAAAGTATGATGGCAATAATAGTTAGTGCAATGGTAAAGATTGAGAGATAGAGGTAAAAATGAAATTTTTGGTAAAAAGTGGTAGAATGTGTAGGTGTAATAATTGAATTAAAAAGTGGTAGAATGCACACATAACATATTTTTGTTGGAGAACGAAAAGAATTACCGGTTGTCAAGAAGTAAAGTGTGATGACAATAATGGATAGTATAATGGCAAATAGTGTAAAAATGGAAAGTAGTAAAATGCACGCATTACATCTTTTTGTTGTACCAGAAAGAATACCAGGTGTCCATCTAACAAAGACTACACCCTAGATTCTGGACTAAATCTAGGAGATTTTTACTATTAGATTACTTTTGCAAGCTTTCAAAGATACAAGTTTATTCAAAGGATTCCCTGTCATTCGAAAATGTATGCGGACTGTTAGGTCAGATCTGACTTGGAGCCCTTCCAAAATCAATGTAATTCTAGCTCGAAATCTTCACTTTTCAATTATCAATCACATCGGGCCTAGCAACTTGGACTTGGTTTTGCTTGATAAGGCGGCAATGGATTGTGGGTGACATTTGGCTCATCGGAAAAGTCCAACCACTTTGACTCGATTAATTATTGAACTATACGCTTCAATGCCATGCAGTTTTCCAAGCCATGGCCTGGAACGCCATCATGATATGGGCAGGTAATGTTAGGGTCATACCACCTTGGATATGGGGGTTTGAATGGCTTTGTAGGAATTGGACGGATAAATTGTCTTTCGATGAGTTTTGGGTATAACTCAGTATAAGTCATGGAAATTGGTGTGAAAACTTCTCTTGGTCTTGGTGCAGGTACTGGAGGAGTAGGAGCAGGTGGCCATGACTGATTAGGTCTGTTAAAAGGATAATTGTTGGGCCTATTGGAAGGATAATCATTGGGCCTATTTGGAGGATAATTATTGGGCCTATTCAGAGGATAATCATTGGGCCTATTTGGAAGGTAATTATCGGGCCCATTGGCAAAATAGGATAGGCGAGGTCCGATAGCCACAGTATCCACGAGGGGAATCCTTCTTCCGCGTCCTATTTGTTGCACTTTGTCATCTTTTCTTCTGGATGGTCCTCCTCTTTTCATAGGATT
Organism: Aquilaria yunnanensis; assembly: GCA_039654915.1. NCBI lineage: Eukaryota > Viridiplantae > Streptophyta > Magnoliopsida > Malvales > Thymelaeaceae > Aquilaria > Aquilaria yunnanensis. The sequence goes on along the minus strand of CM077598.1, from coordinate 94,720,682 downwards.
ATTAAAGGATTCAGCAATATTCCCAGTCCTAATCTCATGCTCGATTCTTTCTCCAGACATGACAATGTTAGAAAAATTAGTTGCCGAATTGCCAATGAGTTCGTCATAATATAGGTACTTCAGTGTCTGGACAAACAAAGTGACCATTTCTCTTTCTGTCATGGGTGGCTGAACTTGTGCTTCTTGAATTGCTTTCGCCTTGATTAGCTCGATCAATTGTCTCATTTGTTCGGCCATACTTTCTATCTTGGACTCTATCTTTATGAGACGTCCTTCGATTTGTTCTGCCATTAATCTTATTTGGAGCCGAGTTGAATATCGGTGTCGAGGTCCAATTTTATCCTTTTAAAAGTAAGGTATATTTTATTAGATCCTATGTGTATGTGATTGATGCAATGGATGCATGTAGGAAAAATGAGATTATGTTTTTATCAGACTTTATATGCACGTGATTAATGTAATGGATGTATGCAATGAGATTATGTTTTTATCAGACTTTATATGCACGTGATTAATGTAATGGATGTATGCAATGAGATTATGTTTTTATCAGACTTTATATGCACGTGATTAATGTAATGGATGTATGCGATGAGTGAATTTGATTATCCACTATCATGGAACTTCAAGACTTTTAGTTGTTATTAAAAAGACCAAAAAGTTAGCATAGTTTGATGCGTGGTTTTGATGCATGAAGAATATTTGCACAAAACAGAAGTATAACAAAAGAAAGATAAGTTTATTAATAACTTAAATAGCAATTAACAACTCATGAACTATTATGGAAAAATGAGTTAAAACCATAAATACGAAAATAAAAGTGTAGAGCAACAACACAGCATAACAATGATATGCTTATGGCGTTGGTAAATGGGAGGAATACTATGGTCAGTTCTATGGTTAAGTGGGGAGTTCTATATGCATAAGGTGGCTTATCAAAAAGGCAAGGGATAGTTCCCAAATCCCGTCACTAAATTATAGTGACGGCCCGATTCCTTACCCTCTAGGGTTTATGTAAGGAATGGATTAATTCGAGTCGTAGCTTTTCGTGGGCCCATGCAGAGACTAACCGTCTCAGAAGGCAATACACTACTTTGCTACTTTGAAACCGGTGAAGGCTTGGAGACCATGGCCTCACAAGGACAACAACACCAATTCCGCTTAGAAAGAATCGTGTTCGATTTAAGTAAGCTCGGGTATAGAGCTTCATATTGTGAATGCATAATGCATGTTTTCGCTAAGTAAATATAGCATATAAAAATCCACATAATAAGCAAAGTAAATTAAAACAAATCAACTTTAGGCTCGACTCACTAACGTCGAGTCCCCAGTGGAGTCGCCAAGCTGTGACAACGTCGGTTTTTTTGGAGTCGCCACCAATCTGTTTCACCTAGGTCGATTGGTCACCTTAAAATTGGTCTGCGAGAGTTCGGGGATCGGGAGTACGGTTACGCTAAAACAACTTTGTTATAGCGCCCAAAATTGGCACCTTAGTTGATTTTAATTTTGTTTTGCTTTGCTTTTAGAAAATATTCAGTTAATTTTCAAACTAGAAATTTTAACTGAATTAATCGGATGTGGATTTTTAAATTAATTTATATAAAATTTGATACTTCCGAACCATGGACTCTGCCGAGTCATTTGGACACGGAAGATTTAATTCCGAACCATGGACTCTGCCGAGTCACCCGGACACGGAATTTGATAAAATTTTAAATAAATTAATCCATATCGTAAATATGGATTTTTATCTTTGTATTTATTTAATTTAATTAAAAAGTAGATGTTTTTCAAACCGTAGATCTTGACGGATCATCCGGATATGGAAATTATTTTTAAAAAAGGTGAGCCAAAAAATAATTATTTAATCAAAATTTCATTTATTTAATAATGAAACCAAAAATTTATGTATATTTCAAAAAAAATAAAAGAAAAGTCTTAATACTTTATTTGATAAAAGGTGAACAAAAAAAATAATTATTTAATCAAAGTTTTATTTAATAAAGGAAACAAAAATTGATATGTATATTTCAAAAATAAAAGAAAAGTTTTAATATTTTTATTTGTTTTATTTTGTTTTAATGAAAGATTAACCAAAAGTAATTATTTAATTAAGAAACCAAAAGTAATTATTTAATTAAGAAACCAAAAATTTATATGCATATTTTAAAAATAAATAAAAGTTTTTGATATTTATATATTTTATTTTTTTGTGTTCTTTTTTATTGATAAAATAATTTTCTAATTTATAAGTCTAAAAATACATCTAATTAATAAGTCTAAAATATTTAAAAAAAATTTAATTCTTTTTTTCTTGTTTATTTTTATTACCTTTATTTGAAATTATTTGGGTAAAATTTTATTTTGTTTAATAAAGGAAACAAAAAGTTATATCTTTTTATTATTTTGAAAGAAATAAGTAAAATATTACTGGATAAAAAATAAGTAAAATATTATCCCAAAGTTTTTATTTTTTTTAATAATAAAAGAAAATTTATTTATACACTTTATGTAAAAAAAATATATTTTATATACTTTATTTAAAAAATATTTTCCAAGCCATGGATCCTGGCGGATCATTTGGACATGGAGTTTAATTAATTATTTATTTAATTAATTATTAATTAAATCATAATTTTTATTGGATTTTTATTATTGTTTTTCTTGAATTTTTAATTATTATTACTATAGAAATATATTTAAAAACAGAATTGATTTTTGTTGTATTTTTAGAATTATTTAATTATGTTTGTTAAATAATTTTTAATAAAAATAATAAAAAGTTTAACTTTTTGTTCTCTTTAAAGAAATAATTAAAACATATGTTTCAAAATAATAAAAGATAATTGTCTTTAAAAAAACGATTTTTAAATAGAATAAAGTTAATTATTCACATAAAAGAATCTTCTTTTAATTAGTTACTGTTTACTTATTTATTTATTTTTTATTATCAAATAAGTAAAATAAATTTTATCATAAAATAAAGTTTTGGCATAAAGGAAAATTAAATAAAGTAAAGTAAAGGGGAGGTTTTATTTTAGTTTAGACATAAAAAAATGCATAAAATAACACATGTAAACATATAAAGGAATATTAAAAGATAATAAATAAATAAATACAGTGGGGCTTTTTGACCATCCACTTAAAAAATAAATAAATATAAGGCATAACCTTCCATGAATTATAAAAGTTAGCAAGAGTTAGTAAAGTTAGATGTTAATATTAATGACAATAATAATAAAAGTTAGTAAAGTTAGTAAATTAGTAACAATAATAATAATAAAAGGTTAGTAAAGTTAGTAAGTTAATAACAATAATAGCAATAAAAAAAAAGGTTAGTAAGGTTAGTAAGTTAGTGAGTTAATAACAATTATAACAATAATAAAAGGTTAGTAAGGTTAGTAAGTTAGTAAGTTAATAACAACAGTAATAAAAGTTAATAATGATAATAATAATAAACAAGTAAAATATAAAAGGAAAGTTAGTAATTAATTCTCTGCAAGAATAAAATAAAAGGTTAGTGACTCAATAGAAATAAATTGAAAAGATGAAGGGCGAAAGCTGAATTTTACCTAGGAACTAAAATTTCTAATCCTCCAGGAAACGCGGACGCGCGCGAGGAAAAAAAAAAAAAAAAACAGTGAGAGAAGGTTTAGGTTTTCTGGAGAGGAAGAGAAGAGGGCCAGGGACCTAGGCTAATTTTTTTCCTTTTTCTTAAACGGAGCTCTAAGCTTTCTCTCTATTTTTTTCTGTGTTCAGCACAAAATTTGGGGGGCTATTTATAGAGGAAGTTTGGCTGAACTGTTGATGGATAAATTAATAAAAAATTTCAAACTTATCTTTAAAATTGGTAAAATGACAATTTTAGTCCTTTACGTCTCTCAGCCTCTGGATAAGTTCCTGAAGCTTCTGATTTTGACAATTTTGTCGTTTTCTGTCAATTTGCGCCAGAACGTCGGCAGGCCCAAAATTTTATGTGACAAACTACCAAATGCTGCTAGAACTTTCAGAATTTGTCAATTTTTCCCGAAACTTCTTAATGTTGTCATTTTTACCTCAAACTTTTAAATTTTGCCATTTTTTTGGAGTTTTCTTTTTTTTCTTTCAAATACACACATATATCATTTTAAATCAAATCTTCACAAAAAAAAATGTATTTTAAACTAATTAAAATTTTTAGTAATAATAATAATAATAAAAATAATAATTTTTTTTATTTAATTTCTTTTAAAATTTTTTATGGTCGGACGAAATTGGGTGTCAACAATGGTTTAGCTAAAAAATAAACAAATTATAGTTATCAATGTCTTACTTTAGAAGATAGTACATAAAAACAACAAAAAGAAAAGCTTGGGGACCAAGAGAGCAAATAGAAGATGTAATTGAATAGTTATAAAATTTGGGGACTAAAATGTAACATAGACGTAACTCAGGTACAAAAGAGAAAAAATTAGAGAGTTAGAGACTGAAACCACGTTTTAACTGAAACAAACATGAGATAGAAGAAAATAAAAAAATTTGCAACATAGGCCCTCAGAAAGGCAAACGTCTTGCAAAATCAGATAAAACTAAAAAAAAGAAGCAATCGCATCCTAAAAAAGTGAAAAAAAAAAAGACAGCAGTAAAAAAAAACAAACAAAAAAAAGATGCGAAACTGCGGCCCAAAGGTCCAAAACCAACTGGGCTCAACCAACCCATAACAATGGTTCTATTCATCAAATAGTGACCGTTGTTGATATTTAGAAGTTAATAGTAATACAGCGTTTTCTTTAAGGCACTAGTAGAAAAGCTATACAAGAATGATGTATCTTATTTCTTCCTTTGTATTAGATTATACTGACTGGTACTAGTAAGGGTGAACAAAATTTCAGTTCTACCCAAAATAATCGAATAACAAAAAAATTTTGATTTTTGGATATCACTTATAGTTGTAATATCAGCTTTCAGTTACAGTCGAAACCAATATATAAGTTGGGTTCGGTTTTCAATTTGCTTCAATTAACATTCAGTTTATCAAACAAACTGAGTTTTTTTCTACTTGTATTTATGTTTAAGATTTGAAATGGATTATGTATGTGATGGATATTTTCTATGTGAATGTATACGATATTTAGATTTGAAATAGATTATAGATGTTTGCAATGTGATTTAAATGTGTGTTTAAATTGGAATATGTGATGAATATTTTTTTTGTTACAAGAACAAAACCAACAAATTTGATTACTTGATTTCTGTTGAAACCAAAAAAATTGATTGAGCACCCCTAGGTACTAAGCATTTTTCTGTCTTGCACCATACTATACAGTCTCAAAATAGACAAATGCGCTTTTTAAATTTTTTTTAAATTTTTGATATTTTTAAGTAAAATATATAATCATTATGTTGAATTGTTTACTTGTATAACAATTTTTTTATATTTGAAAGACGTTTCTATTTTTATTTTTTGTGTGCCTTAAAATTATGTTTTTATTTTATAAAATATATTATATGTGCAAAAAACTCTTAATTAATCTATATAAATGTCATATACACTCCACACCCACACACTTTCAATAAGCTTTCTAGCGTTCAATCTCCATATATATATATATATATATAACCGACACATCCAAAATGGACACATATGATACACAACTATAAGATATGGTAATGTCTTGTAGCGCTGAAGAAAATGCTACAACATCCTATACGTGGTCTAAAACCTTAATACTATAGTAGTGTTACAGCATTTATGTATTCCCCTTAAATTAGGTCATAATTACATTTTTCCCTTAATGGTTTCAAAACTTAAACTTTACCTCACTAGTTGTCCACTACATGCACAGATTAATTACATGCACTTACCATAAAATTTGCTCATAATTACATTTTAGGTCCATGATTTCAAAAGTTGTAGTTAGACCCTAATTTTATGGAGCTGAGCTCAAGCTCATATTCTAGAACTCGTTGACCTAGAGTCAATCTAAGTTAATTTTTTTTAACTTAAGTTAATTTAATAAAAAATACTTTATTTTTATTTTTACATTTTTTTTGTGGAACTAATTTTATTTGAAAGCTAGTATTTTATATATATAATAATCCATTTGAAAGTAATCTTTCATGATGTTATTAAATTTTTGTAATTTTTTCAATTTTTAGGTATTAAAGAGGAAAAATTATAAAAATTTAATAAATTTGTAGAAATTATATTTTCAATTGATTATTATACCTATATAATATTAGCTTTTAAATGAAATTGATTCTGAACAAAATAGATTTTAAAATAAAAATAAGCAATTTTAGATCAAGTTGAGCTTATGCTTGGTATAGTTGGGCTCAGTATGATTGAGTTATATCCTCATTTACTATAATTATCGAAAAGAATACTAGTTTGTTTGGAATGATACTGACATTCTATTCTGTTTCTCATTTCAAGTTATTATGGTACTCTGTAAAGGTTCTAATTCAATATGCTTTCTTAAAAGTTTCAAATGAAAAGGGAAGTAAATTTTTCATCATTTAAAAATTAAATAATTTTCATTTTAGTTTTTTGGTTTGATGGAGTTTTCATTTTACTTTCAATTTGTTTAGATAAAATGGAATTTGAAAGTAATGTTTTCAATAATGTTACTGCTAGGTATATCAAATGGAATACCATGCCATGTACCCTTATCAATTTCACAAAAAATACAATACTAAAATAATATTTTTAAGATGAAAAATATCAAATATATTTTTTCCCTCATTTTTATGTGTATTCTAATTATTTTATTCATAATTTATTTAATAAAAAAAATATTTATGAAAGGAAATTTTTTATATAAAAATATAAAGAAATGAATATATAGAAGAAAATAATTAGGAAAGGTACCAATTTTTCAACTATAGTTTGGCTCTTGGATCAGATTTCCCATTATAGTTTTCTCTTGTTCCGATATGACCACTAAAGTTATAGCATGGGACCAGATTCACCACTAATGTTATTATTTGTGACCAGATATACCACTAATGTAATAACCTAACGGTAAATGCAAACAATTGTTGGTTTTAAAATCTTGTGGGTACTTATATAACTTTGAATAAACTTTGTGTAACTTTTGATTTTTAATTTTTTTTGTTCAACAATGCCCACCATCCATCACCATAGTCGTTACTAGTACCTCCGGAAATGATACTCAATTTAGTCACCATATTTTAATGCTACAGATAACTCAAATTTTGATAAATAAAATTCATTCATTTGATAGTGATGCATTTTAGATAATCGGATTCCAAGTATTGCACTTTTTTTGTTACAAAGAGTGATGTCCAATGCTACCTCTACCGACATTGCTTCTGTCACTTAGTGGCGGATTCGGTGGTGACTTATGTAGTGACTGGTGCATAAACAAATGGAAATGGCAAATTACACAAAGTTTTTGAAGTTTGTTAAAAATTGCATTATTTTCTCAAGATTTCAAAAACCAAAAACTACCCGCATTTACTGTTAGGTTTTTAACGGTAGTAACCAATGTAGCCTCAGACTATAAAGTTAGTGGCCACATCAGAACCAAGAAAAATTATAGTAGGTAATCAGTCCAGTAACAAAATTGTAATGGGAAATTTGACACTTTTCCCAAAATAATTTTACTCGACAAAAAACTAATTTACTAATAAATAAGAAAGAAGAAACAATACTTTAGTAGTACAATATATTTTCTTATACCAAATTAAGTTCCTAGGTGGCACAAAGTATAATACGTCTGTCCTAGCTACTCCGCAAAAGGATCATACTTATCTCATGTCATGAAACTTTGATTTTAAATCAGAAAATACTTTGTAGTAATAGTTAGTTGAAGTAGCATGAACCAGAAGTACAATTAGCGGATATTGATTGACTCCATGTTGTGGTTAAAAAAATGAAGATTGTTAAAATTGGTTTGTTTTTAAATAAAAAAATCACTATTTATGTATTAATTATATTTCACCTCTGTGTGTGTGTGTATGTGTGTGTGTTCAGAAAATGTGTTTGTGTGTGTGTTTAGGTATGTATATAGAGTACATTGATGTAAAATAAAAAAAAAATCTTTAACTTGTGGTATGCTACATACCACAATAACTTGATAAGGACACGCAAAAAATATTGGTACACGAATTACTACAAAACAAACAAACTATTGTTTATTGCCCAAAATATGCAAAATATTGTGTGAAATTTCACTATACTGCATGAAATTTGAACCATTTTTAATGTAACAACCCTGTAAATTGGGAAAATAAAATACCAAGAATGTCCCTAGAAAATTATAATTGTGCCCTAATCATTATTCATTAGAGAATTCCTTTTGCAGCCATTAGGTCAATTTTAAAGCCAAAAGCTCTCAAGTTAGTATGAAAAGAAGAGGAAGTGAAAGTTAGGTCAAAATTTCAGGGCTCAGGTCAAATTCGATCTGGATTTAACTTACCCTACCCACAACATTATGGCCCAAACCTCGATAAGAAGTAGACAAAGTACAATTACAACCAAAATTTTAAGGCTCCAGGCAGGACTTGCCATCTTCACCTTAATTTGTATGTACTCCCTCAGCGCCATGAATCAAGTTTTTACTGGCAATGTCGCCTCAACCAGAATTATCGTTATTTTTATCTCAAAACTGACCTGAGCCCAATATTTTCCTGTTAGGTTTAGGTCGGAATTCTCGTTATGGGTTAGACTTTCACCACTAGAAAAAGACTATTTTGGCTAAAGAAAAAAATACCAGTAAAAAACCTTTTAACTTAAAAATTTGCTTAGTAACTATCTATCAACAAATTTGAATTGTCTAATAACTATTTAAATTTTTGTATTTAAAGGGAAAATTTTTTTGCGTAATAAAGGAGAATTATGTAGATACACTAGATAACAATTTGATCAGTAAAATATTTTTGGGCTAATTATGAACAGTATTTTGACGGATGTGTCTAAAGCAGGAAAATGAGAAATGCTAAAAAAGATTTCCATAATATCACACTTTATCTTTTTGGTCCTCAAACTTTTCTTTAAGACAGTTGGCTCCCTAATTTGTTGTCTTTGAATTACTAAAATATTGTTCCTCGTCTTCTCATACCATAAATTTTACTTATTTATAATCAAGTATCCGACCAAGAAATTGCGGGGTCAGCGTACGGGCAATCAACCTAGTTAAAGGTTTAAATCACAGTGGCAACCCTTCAGGAGAACTTTATTCATGTCTGTTTTTATACATGTCTCTTTTACGTCTTTTTTATGCAATTTGTATCTCTCGTTTAAACATTAATAATTTGTAATGTCATTCTGCATTAAAAAAAAAAAGACGGGGATGGTGGAAAGGTCTAGCTTACCGGAAAAAGAATTATACTATATACTAAAAGCCATGTTCGGCTACTGTTTAAATAAACAGTAAAAAACAGTGCCATACCATTCTGCCCCTTATCAGTTTTTCTTTTTTTTGCGTTTGTCGTTTTTTTTTTTCCGGATACGATTTGATTTTTTTAGAGTTTGATCTTCTTTTTGCAAGGTGCTTAATTTCTTGAGGATCTGTGTTGTAATTTTAGGCTTTCAATCTGTTTCGGTGAAAACACGGGTTTCAGTCTCTAACTTTCTAATGCTTCCATTTTAGGCTCGAATTTACATCAGTGTTATATTTTGGTCCCCAAATTTTATAATCATTAATCTACCTCTTCTATTTGCTCTCTTCAAGTCTTCATCCCAAGCTTTTTTTTGTTGTTATTTTATGTACTATTTTTTAAGGAAAGACATTGGTGAGCATAATTTGTTCTCTTTATCTCTAATTTTTTTGTTATTTTTTTATTTATTGTCTTCTAAAGCAAAATCTTGGTAATCATGGTTTATTTCTTTAGCTTGAAGAAATAACTTTTGATATTAAGGTTTTAATAATTGACTTAATAAAGGTTAAAAAAAGATAAATAAATTGAAGATGGATTTTTCTAAATAAATTTATAAAGAATATTAAAAACTGAAATTTCAGTTAATAGGAGATAAAATTTTTTAGTGAATTAATTTTTAATGAAAAATTTTATCCATCATTCACATTTATTTTCAATTTTAACAATTATGGATCGATGGATCAAATTACTTTATTAAACTCTAAAGCTTTTGAGTGAATTTTACTAAATAAATTTCTTATCGATATTAAAAATTAAAATTTAAATTAATAAGAGATGAAACTTTTTAGTGAATTATTTTTTGATGACAAAAAATATTTATCATTTCCAAGCACATGTAGTGTTATATTTTATAGAATTATGTTTTGATCACAATTAATCATTTTAATAATAAGAACATAATATAAAGAAACCCAACCTAAAATTAAAATTAAGCAAAATTTAATTGATTAACATCCTTTTATGAATGAGAATTTTTTAATTATTTATTATTGGCATTTGTTTTAATGTCAAAATTTATATAAAAAAAAATGTTTGCTAAAAAGTGCGCCTAAAAAAACTCTCTATATTCTAACCACCGTTTTATCTATAGTAAACTATAGCTTCTTTCTGCTTTTGCACTTCAGTGTTGGGCTGGGTTGTGACCCGCTCTGTTGCCTGTTCTTTCTTTTTTTTTTTTCTTTTTTTAAGTTGGATTGGGTTGCTTCTTTTGGAAAGTTGGTGAAATTTTCGAATGAAATATTTTTTCGAGGGTCAATCTCGCTATTCTCTTACTTTCACTTTTTTTTTTGTGAAACACATTTTCAGTTCCTATATTATTTTCGTTTCTGATATTAGACCTTGAGTTTAATAAATTATAGTGTTTTTGTTTAATCTCTTGGTTCTTTTTTTATTTTTTTTTATGTTTTGTTTTCTAAACTAAAATATTGGTCATCATGGTTTTTTTTTTAGTGAAACAAGATTTTTTTTTTCTTAACTTTTCCTATGTAAATTGTTAAACTCTTAGGCCAATTCGTTTGTCTAAAGTCAACTAACTTTTTTTTTTTACTTTTATATCTTTTTTACCTAAAAACCAATTTCATTTGAAAGGCAATATTATATAGATGCAATAATTAATTTGAAAGTAAATTTTTAGAATGTTGTTAAATTTTTATGAATTTTTCTTTTTTAAGGCTTGAAACTAAAAAAATTCATAAAAATTTAGTAAGATTATAAAAATTATATTTTCAATTGATTATTACAGCTGTATAATATTAACTTTTAATTAAAATTAATTTCAAGTAAAAAAGATGTAAAAATAAAAATAAGTTATTTTATAGTCAATTGACTAAAGTTAAAATGAATTGAGTGTTAATATCTAAAGTTTTATATTTTCTCTCTTGATCCCCAAATTATTTTTATTATTTTTAATTATTATTATTTTGTTTAATATTCTGATATTATGTTATCTTCGCAACGCGTGCGGGTAAACTGAAAACGAATCGATTTTCTTTTCTTATAAAGAAAATCAGAATCACTTCCACGGACCAACCTGTTCTGTAACTGTTGACATGGAAGAGGAAGAAAGAAGCCGAGAAGCCAAAAGCAGCCAGATGTCCATGTTATCGCCACATGTACATGACACACTCTTGTTCCTTTCCTTCCTCCTAAAGCTCCCGAAAGCAGCTGCGCGAAAAACACAACCCTCGTTTAGCTAAACCCACCAACCTCTCGAGCTCCCGGTGAGCCCATCAATGGCGGCCACCCTCAAAGCAGGGACGAGGCCTCCCTGGGTTGGCCTCGCCGCTGCCGTTTGGGTCCAAATAGCCTCCGGGAATGCCTACAACTTCCCTCTCTACTCCCACTCCTTGAAATCGGTTCTGGGTTTCAGCCAGCACCAGCTCACCATGATCGGTGTTGCTAACGATATTGGTGAAAACGTCGGCCTCCTTCCTGGGATTGTCTGCAATACGTTTCCTCCTTGGGTTGTTCTTTTGATTGGGGCTTTATGTTGCTTCCTCGGTTATGGCGTCCTCTGGCTTGCTCTCAGCCAGACTGTTCCTCTGCCTTACTGGTTGGTGAGTCCAATACTGTCTTCTGTTTATTTATTTGCTTATTTATTTTCTATTACTTGGAATTTATTTATTTATTATTCTTTGCCCATCTAAGATTTAGGAGGTTGATTTATTATCAGATGTGCTTGTATTTTCCTATGCTTTTTATTTATTTTTCATTTTTTTCTTGAATTTTTTTATGATGATAAAATTGTTGCCATTCCTTTCCCTTGCATAGTTGGCAAGTTTGGTAAAAGTTGTTAGAAATTTGTTATTGGCTTTGAAATGTGTGGAAGTTCGTTGAAAGGTTGTAAGAAAAACTCAGGTAATGGAAGGAGGAACAATATTGTTAATAACCTTGGTTGATTTCTCAGATTTTCCCTGATTTATCAAATGTATATATATTTTTTTCTTTTCACTTCTTTTGAAGGGCTAGAAAACAACCCTGGCAAGTTTTACTGCAGCAGAAACAGCATGCTCCATGTACATGTAGTGTACCCAACAAAAGCAGCTATTAGATACACTTAACGTTATAATCAGTTTTGATTTGTCTTTGTGTCTGATTTAAATGAACTTGTAGTGTTAGCTAACTTTAAAGATTTAATTGACACTATAAACTTCATGCTACCAACCTCAACATAGTTGGGGCTAAGATATAGTATGATGATGGCGATGATGAATATGTCTGGTTTAACTCATGTTCAAGCTCCATGAATTTGCAAATGAGCCTATCATTTGACATGTACTTTAACTGGAGGCGTCCCCCAAATTATGTGGTGGTGGGTGTGCTGATACCATTTAGAATTTGATCAGTTAAAAATCTCATAATGATAGGGTATATCACATCCATGCACGGTGCTGGATTTGGTCTACACTTCATAGAAACAATTGAACGAATTGCAGAGGATTTCTAACTAGCTTTTCATGCCAACTATACGAATGAACTAGGGGACCGATTTTGGAATAGAAATGTTGAGAGCAGGGGCTGTCGTTACATTATCTGGCTCCTGTGTTTAACTTTCTCGTTGTAATTTCCAGCTGCTGGCTGGTTTCTTTTTTTCAGCAATACTATTGATCAAAAAGAAAAAAAGATCAATGAACAAGAGGACCGATTTTGGGTGTGTTTTAGTAGTTCAGTATAGAAAGTTTTTTTCTCTTCTAATGATTGAAGCCAAGAATTTGGATAATGGGTCCCGTTCATCATGGTACCATCCAACTGAAAATCGAAATGACATTAAATTTGATGGGTGGCGAATCCAATGTGAAGAAACCATGAGTAATGTCAGGAGCCCGGCTTATAATATAATTCTCACTGCAGCCCATGAAGATCAGGACAAACCTTTCCTCTGACTGCTGCAGAGAGTCTTGTGCTTAGCTACCCAGATATTTGATGTTATAGTGTGCAGAAACATTTAGCTACCTGTGAGGTCTTTAAACTTAGTGAGTAATTGTCTGATGCTCAGCAGGGGCTGACACAAGTCATAGTTGTTTACTTTTTTGCTTTTGTTCCCTTAGTTTTCTTGTACGGTTTTGGGGCAATTCTTCAAACTGCTAACCCTGTGTAGATGATGATATTGTGACTCCGAATTGATTAGCAGACTATTGGCTGTAATACACTTATTGGTCGAATTCTTAAAATGCTCATAAACTGTCCAGTGAAACAGAAAGGGATGTTGAGGAAAATACTTGATCTGCTTTAGGAGCCTTCAGCCAAGTCACATGGTTTAACTCCTCAGTTGGGAACAGGCATGCCGGCAGATGAATTCTGCAGTGCTGACCACAGGGGCTGGGCCAAATCTCATCACCATTGCCTTTTGTTTTACCAATAATCTTTCACAAAAGAATTGTATAAACTTCATTTACTGCTGAATTAGTAGAACTGAATACATAAGAAAGGAAAATGATAATATGTGAGAAAAGTCGACATTACCACATCAACAAACTATGTGCAATTTGTCTAAAGCTCAGCTTGCATCTTATACATGTGCATACTTATTAGACTTTGATCAAACACTTGGATATGGACATGTGATTTCCACATTTTCGTATGTAGTGACTGCTAATTTGTGATGCCCTAAACCCAACAAAAAGAGAATGATTTCATGTTAACAGTTGTCTATGTCGATGCAGAAAAGAATGGTGTCACTTTTGGTACTTGTATGCCGAGAACAGTGTGATCTAGGAGAAGAAAGAAAATAGAACCAGAAGCAATAAACCAGAGGGGGGGAAATCCAATATACTTGAAAACTAAAAATAACATAACATATAGAGCCTTATATAGGCATCTTAAAACCTAAAAATCAAAATAAACTAGAGGAGATAAGGAAACTAAATACTAGTTTGCATGTATAGAAATTTATTTTCTAATCAAACGCGTAAAATATTTTTTCCTAAAGTCTTTTGGTGTGACATCACATTGTCCAACGTTATGATCCGTCTTGTGTCACTATCTTCATTGATATCTAGCCTAGTGGCACTTCTCCTTGCCACAAGAAGAAAAGTTTAAAAGGAGTTTTACGGCATGAAGTCCTTTTTTAGAAAGGGTTCCTATCATAAGAACATGGCATATCAAATTCTTAGGGATAGCTGCAAATCCAATCTTAGGTTGGATGAAGGCAATATTGATGTTAATTTGCATTTAAAATTGTCTTCAAATTGGCTGGAAATTTGCTGAATCAGCTCCATGTTCATCAGTGTCTCAAATTAGATTCTAAATTCTGTACCAGAAAGGCGTGGTTATGATAAACATAATACCATCATTCTCTACTGTTTTGCAGTTATGGGTTGCATTATGCGTTGCTACAAACAGCAGTGCCTGGTTGGGCACAGCTGTGCTTGTGACTAACATGAGAAATTTTCCAGTCAGTCGAGGAACAGTTGCTGGTATTCTTAAAGGTTATGGTGGACTTAGTGCTGCAGTATTTACAGAAGTTTATAGATTCTTGCTTGGGAAGTCCTCTTCTAAGCTTCTACTATTCCTCGCTCTTGGTGTTCCAATTCTTTGTCTTATCGTGATGAACTTTGTTAAGGCTTGCACCCCAGCCTCTGGTGAAGATACAGCAGAGCATGGCCACTTTCTATTTACACAAGCAGCTAGTGTAGTCCTTGGCATTTATCTACTAACTACAACGTTGCTGGATCACATGCTTCATTTTGACACTTTGGTCTCTTATACTCTTCTTGTTATTATGGTTATTCTCCTCATGGCTCCACTTGCAATCCCTTTGAAGATGACAATTTTTCGCTGGAGGGCTAATAGTCTAGGAGTGCCAAACCAATCATCTGGATCATCGGGCAGCCCGCTTGGCGGAGAAGAAGGTAATTCAGAAGACAGAGAACCCCTTCTGCATCCATCTTCATCATCAGGATACCTTGGAAGCTTTCAGGAGGGTGATGAAGCATCAGAAGTGGCCATGCTTCTAGCCATGGGTGAAGGAGCTGTGAAGAAGAAGAGGCGGCCTAAAAGAGGAGAGGACTTCACATTTAAGGAAGCTATAATAAAAGCTGATTTCTGGCTTCTTTTCTTTGTCTACTTTGTGGGAGTTGGTTCTGGGGTAACAGTTCTCAACAATCTGGCGCAGATAGGGATTGCACAAGGTGTACAAAATACCACAATATTACTCTCTCTTTTCAGCTTCTGCAACTTTGTGGGCCGCCTTGGTGGAGGAACTGTTTCAGAACATTTCGTCAGGTCAGTATCTTCTAAGGCTACTTAATATACACAAGGCATAATCTATTTGAATCTTCTTTCACAATAACTGAAGATAATAGGAGTAATGAGATATTTTCTTGTCAATGAACTGTCTTTGGCTGAGGATATAATTGAAAGGGAACATGATTGGTTATTTATCCCTATAGTGTTAGTGTTGAGATAGCTAGAGTATGTGGGAAAAGAAAGATGCATAATAGAATTCTTGTGTTCTCTTGTTCGGTAACTGTCTTATAAAAAAAATTAAACAGTATGATAATTTTGTTTGCAGTTAATGGACTATTTAAACTATGATTTTTTCCTCTTTAAATCAGGCTTATGTTCAGCAACTGTCCTTTAGTAAATTTAGGACTCATTATTTATATTTCTTGATTTTCTATATTCCAGGTCAAAAACATTTCCGAGAACTATATGGATGACATGTACTCAGATAGTCATGATGCTGACATACCTGTTGTTTGCATCGGCAATCGATGGTACTCTATATGCTGCAACCGCACTACTTGGAATTTGCTACGGCGTCCAGTTTTCGATCATGATCCCGACAGTGTCTGAGCTTTTCGGACTGAAACACTTCGGTCTAATCTGCAATTTCGTGTCCTTGGGAAATCCTCTTGGTGCATTCCTTTTTTCGGGTCTTCTAGCAGGGTACATATACGATACAGAGGCTGCAAAACAGCATGGGATCATGATCACAGGATTCAAATCAAATGTTTCATGCGTTGGTCCAAACTGCTTCAGAATCACCTTCCTGGTTCTTTCTGGCCTCTGCTTCGTCGGCTCATTCCTGAGTATCGTTCTAACGAAACGGATTCGGCCTGTTTACCAAATGCTCTATGCCGGAGGTTCCTTTAGGCTCCCTCAAGGTTCCAGCCATTAAGTCTGGCTGGGGAAACGAATGACAGTTTTTTTTTGTTTGACTAGCAGCTAAAGCCTGCTTTGCTGGGGCTTAGGGTTGCTCTTTTGCTTGCACTTCGTGTAAACCCGACCCAGGGGCGGAGATAACAGCGTGGCTATTGGGTGTTTGGCCCCCTTAAGGTTTTTTTTTTTTAAATATATACTTTAAAAGCCCAAAACTCACTTCTATTAACAAACGATAATTACTTTTTTTATTGACTTTTAATTTTTTTAAAATTGGGTATGAAGAAAGTCCGTGAAAATATTCTTTTAAACAAAATATGCAACTCAAGTGAATATTAGATAAATTAGGTATAATTTTCAAATAATATTGATTCTAAACAAAAATAATTAAAAATAAAATATGCAAAAATGGTTTCTTATATATATAGTGAAAATAAATTATTTCTTAAATATTTTTTAAATGAAATCCGGCACTGCTGACTTCCGCCCTGCCCCAACCTAGAAAATCTATTGAATCTTATAATTTTGAAGTTTAACTACTTGACTAGTATTTAAGTTGCCGACTATAATTCTTCATACCGTAACTAATTTCAACTTGGACTGAGGAGTATTGTCCTTTATTAGTTGGGTATTGAATTCCACAATTTGTCTCCCGAGGCTAAGTAGAGACCCGGGCATCACTTCGGCATCACCCAAGCTCGAGTTTCTCCAATATCCTGTTCCAACAAAAACTACAAAAATCTTGTACTTATAAATGATTTGGATTAAAATAGAAAAAAGGTCCACAATCATCCTCGAACACAAGTATAACATCGAGTATTATTTTAAATGTTACTAAGATTTAAAGGATGTAACATGATGTATTAGAAGACCTTAAAGGTAAACAAGTAGAAAAAGAGTTCGGTGAATATAAAAATGAAGATGATGTCATGTGCACTATGAATGCTAGATCTATAAATTATATATATTGTACACTAACTTTTGATGTTTTCAATCTAATGACTTCTTGTGATAATGTAAGGTTTATATAAAACAAGTTTTTGGTTATTTTTTAGGGAACCATACAAGTGAAGAATACTAAGATGCACATGGTAGTGAAAGCTTATATGCTGTTCTTTATGGAGCCAAAAGGAAACAATCTAAAAAGTGTTCAAGAGATATAATGAAATTCTTATCTACTCAAGTTGCTTGAAAACTAATATACAAATGAACAGTTAGCAAGGAAGATCTTGTGGGGCTTTCCATTTTCATGGAAGAGTGTAGTTGAAGCTATAAGTGAAGCTGGAAACATTAAGAGTATGTACATTGATGAGCTCTTTGATAAGTTGTTGACACATAAGATGAAAGAAGAAGTTGAATAGAAGCTTAACAAGAATACTAAGTCACTGGCCTTGAGGCTTTAAGTAAAACATGATTGAAAGAGGAGGATCAATGTAAATTCCCATTTTTTCAAAATATTAGTAAAAAGTATATAATTTAGTGAGTAAACCCCTTTAAATTTTTAATGGACCCCTAACCTTCATAACATACACTCAGACAAAGAATAAAAGGTCTTTCCTACCCAAAGATGACAAGTCGCGAACTACTCTTTTGTCTTCCAACCAATGTTTATTGGTAAAGACCTCTGAACTTCCATAATTTTTGCAATTAGATCCTGAGCTTTCTTGTCCTTACTCATTTCTCTTCAAAACATATGAAAAAATTTAGGGAAACTTTCGGTAAAATAAAAACTTAAAGGGTCAAGTGCTCAAACATATAAGTGCAGGAGTTAAACAGGAACTTATGCCTTTTTCTATTCTATAGAGTCTCTTCGCAGTCTGTCTCGTAACACAATCCCCAATTTCATCTTGAACGCCTGAAGGACCAAGCCAACCAAGAGCGACAAATGAACAAAGCCTGAATTGAAGCTTTTATTTGTTTGATTTTCCTTCCAAAGAAGGTTAGTTCTTTTTATGCTTTCATATTAGCAATGTTGTTTTCTTATTCAAGGATTGACGAAATAATTAAAAACATTGTTCTGTTTGTTTATGATATTACATGGGCACGATCAATGTCAATGGAATATTGCTTGATTTCTTATAATCTTGTTGGAGTTTTAAAAATTAGAAAGAAATACAACAATAGGCGGTAGTATACTAGTGGGACTGAGGTGCAAGGAAAGAAAGCCTATTATCTCTTGACTCTTGAAATTTTAATTATCAAAACTATTCTAATTAAAACGCGATGGTAGCACAAAGTTATAGTCTTTAAATAGGTTTTGACATTCTATGACTTTTTTTGGTTTGTTTAACAAGTTACCATAATTTTCAAAACTTTTACTTGTTTATTGTTATTCTTTTCAATAGATATATGAATTATTAGTTAATTGTTCAAATAAGAAAGAAATTTTAGATGTTATTTTAACTAGCTACGTTAAGGTACTTAAAAAGCAATGGTTCGCAGAATCCTTAACCCATGGTCCAGGAACATCTAACTCAATAAATTAGGAACCACAAACTTAAGAAATGGCATGTGGTGGTGAGTCTAGTTATTGAGATAAAGACCAGAGTTTCTCAAACTACAGAAAATTGATTTAAATAAGCATCAAATTGATCCTAGAGTGTGACAAGAAATTGAAAATTTTCATCCAGCTGCTTGAGATGATGTTAGAAGAGTATAACTTCAGAAAGGCTATAGCCAACCTTGACATCATACGTTTAAAGAAAAGATTATTGGAGATAGAACACATCAATTTAACTTTATTTAGTTTGGCAGCTATAAATATTGGTTTGAATATAGTATAAAAAATGAAGTAGCATTTTGCTTATGTCACTGTTCATTCAAACCTAAAATCAAAAGTAATTGTAAGATTTAAGGTTTGGAACAAGAAAAACCGATAGATAATCATGCTTGTGGTGAAACAGGGTTTCAGTGCCCTGATTTTATTAATAGTGGTAGGCTCTTAAGGAACTATCATCCCACTTAGGTTACAATTGGCTAGTTAATAATCGTTAAGTATCTTGAAACTTTTACATGCAACTAATTACTTAGCCTACCTTACATAGAATAATGCATGCGTTGTCCTGGCTACGCAATAACAATGAATAAAAACAACATTGAAATCAGTGATGTGACATTTAACAAAAACACAAATTAAAACAAGACATAAAAACTTTAGTTGCATTAACTTTAAGTACTAATTGTGTGCATACACCTTAATCTTATATGCACCTAAATGTAATCCTAGTATTCTACACACCAATGGATACAAGTAGAGGTAGCACTTAGTATAAAAATATCATACATAAACAAGAGTCATTATAGATCTACTAAGATCTACCATTAACTCTTCACCAAAGCAAGCTAGCTTCAAGTGATGAGTTACACTTTCCTTGTGCTCACTTAGCTACAAATTGAAAGGCAAACACTTTGGACAATACAAAATTATATCATAAGACATAAAGTTCCCTACTTAGGGAGAACCTCCAAACTAATATATCTTAGCTTTAGCAGCTGCCCCTTACCAATTGTTAAGTCTGACTAACCCACTTAATATCTGTATAACACTTAAGGGGCGAGTACTTTAAAGTACTCAATAAGGAATTTGGGCACTTGCAAGGAGAAACATATGCAAGCATGCCAAGCAATGAAGACATACCAACAAACAAACATATAACATAAGCAACATAGCAAATAGACAACATAATAATAACACAAAACAATGCTAGTAATGAATGAATGGATGGATGAATGAGTAATGCATATGCTCATGCACTTAGGACTTTCTTACACCCGAAGGTGTTCATAATTGCCACAAGTTCATATGACAGGGGTACTTAGATATTGGCCTATGTATCTGATCGTAGCATTTAACCAAACCCCATAAAGTCTTCTTATGAGTGACTTAGACTAAGACGTCGCTTGCTCAAACCTTACTTATGTTTAATAGGCTACTTAGAGTAAGTCATCACTTACTCACCTTTTACTCATCTCTTTCCACTTATTATTGTGCATGGCAATGAATTTAGTGGCCACACTTTGCCAAGTTGATTTGAACTCAACTTGGGCAACTTAGTGGATCACTTGTGAAGTCCATCGACTTGGTTGGGACCTCTTGGGCACTACCTTAATGCCCAAAGGTCCTTGACCTCTACCCTTAGGTCCTTATAGTCCTGAATCCTTCTTAGGTCCCTTTCCAATACCAAAGGTTCATGACCTTATTCATTGACCATTGGAGAAATCACACTATACTTGGTCCCTCCTTAGTACCTTACTTATGTCTTTAGGGTACCAAACTTATCAACTAGCATTTTGGCCTCTTAACCATCTACTCATTAACCAGTTATTGATGCATGATTTAGTCTTAGGATCCTTATGAGCCTTGTTAGGACATATCCTAGGCCTTAGAAAATGGTTTAGGACCTTAGGACCATTTAACCTTTGGGTGCATGAGTGATGTAAACGCTACTAGCCCTTTGATGTGTACACATCACAATTTTTGGCTACTTTCTACAATTAGTGAACACCCACCATCTAGTTTTGCAATTGCACAACCTGGAAGAGGCTGTGATGTAAACGCATCATCTCGTGGTACATTTGCACTATCTAGAAAATGCTCTTTCCCCTAAACTCATGTGACTTGGTTCCAAACCTTTCCCAAACCAATTCAAATCAACTTAGCTCAATCTAACTTACTCTTAAGAGCCAAAAATACTTATAAATGCATCAAATTAAAAATTTTAACTTAAATCCCTTACCTCAAATAGAGAATTTCCCAAATCAAGCATACTTTTCACCTTAAGCTCTAACTAGCTCCAATGGCTTCCAAGCTTGGTTCCTTTTAAATTGGGCACCATATTTAGCTTATTAAAAGCATTTTGAACTCATTGATACCTTTAGAACCAACTCAAAACCTAGGAAATGTCTTACCTTAGGATTTTTGCTCAAACCAATAAAACCTTCTAAGAACATTTCCAAATGCACCAAAAAAAGTTGTACAGTTTAATCTTGGTGGGCTTGATAAGGGGAAGTCATTGGATGAGTGTGAAGAACACACAATGATAATTCTAGAAAATTTTGATAATGTAAAAGTTCATAGGAGGGAGTGGAAAAAGTTGAGCTTTAGGCCGAAAGATTTGACATTAAAGAGCAAACTTAAAAGGCTGAAATAGGGGATTAATTCACCAAAAAGTTGCTGTGAGAAAAGAATAATATTGTTCTTTCCTTCTTTATAGTACCTTCAGTTGCTTTGGGCCTTTTTTGGTGTGAGTTTGTCTAGGTTTGAGTTTACTGTTTTAATTCTGGCTTAATGTCATTGTGTACTCTGAGGTCTTCTTCATTTTGTTCCATGGCCTTGGATTATGAGATTTAGGGTCTTTGTTTGGTTGTTGGGGTGTAGGGTGCTTATGAGGCTGCATGTATCTCTTCTTTTATGTTTAATAAATTCCTTTTTGGCTGTTCAAAATAAATTTATATAGAAAATGGAAAAACACAACTCTTTCCTTAATGGACACAACCATTCTTGAATATGTGTCTCTTGGAATAAACATAATTATTCATAAAGAAATGTGTCCCTTACAAATGACACAATTGTTAGAAGAGTCACAACTCTTTGAATTTTAATTAATTTGTAAAATTAATTAAAATTAGATAACCAAAATATATTTTTCATTGGGTAAAATTCATCAAGGTCACCTAACTTATTTTTTTTGTCCTGTTCAGGTATCTTACCATTATTTTGTCATAGTGAGATACTTTACTTTTTATTACGTGTCCTATTTTGGTACTTTCCGTTAATTTCAAGGTTAAGTTTGATGGAAAATGATGACATGAAATTAAATAATACCAAAATAAATTTAAAATGATGACTTTAGTGCTTAAATTTTTTTCAATTACTAATTCTAGCCCCTGGACTTCCACTAAATTAATTCTACCCCAAAACCCTAGCATTCAAAAGCTCCTCTCCTAACTGTGGTTGTCGGCAGCCTCCACCCCAACCATCGCTGACCACCTTCCACGCCAATCACTGCCGACAGCTCTTCAGCCACCAACCCCGCCGCCAACCCCGTCGTTGGCTGCCCTCCTAAGGACCGATTCTCTCTTCCCCGAGACCGACTCGATCAGACGTCGACCATCTCCGCCGAATTGGATGCCAGCTCTGAATCCCTCATTCTTTTCTTCCCCAAATCCTTCATTGGTCTCATCTTTCCTAAGCTCACCGCCGGAGCTTGGCAATTGTCCCAGATGTCACCCGTGTAGATCATCTCCTGATTCCCGACTCCTGATTTCCCACGCTCGGCTTCTCTGGGTTTAATTCGATGTTTCATTTTTTGAGTTTGAAATTGTGGGTTTGATTTGGTGCTTGATTTCCTGGGTTTGATTCGAAGCTTGATTTCCTAGGTTTGAAATAAAAAATTGGAAAATGACGGGGGAAGGATTGTGGGAGGTGGCAGTGAATAGGACGGGATGGTGATTAGGCGGGCTAAATTGAGGCATTGGCGGGGTCCGGTTGCAGGGTTGGTGGTTGGAGGGTGGTTGGTAGCTGGGCTTGTGGCTGGTGGCTGGAGGGTGGTCGGCAGCAGCGACTGGGTGGGCAGCTTGTGGGGTGGCTGTGGTAAAGATGGAAGATTAAAAGGTTTGGGGGGTAGAATTGGCTTAAGTGAAATTTTAAGGGTTAGAATTAGTAATTGAAATAGTTTGGGGACTAAATTTATTCTTTTAAGTTTATTTTAGTATTATTTAATACCACATCATCATTTTCCATCCAATTTAACAATCAATTTGACGGAAAGTAGTTGAACAAGATGCATAGTAGGAAGAAAGGTACCTCGCTAGGACAAAATAAAGATAAGGTACCCAGATAGGACAAAAAAATAAGCTAGGTGACCCATGATTGATTTTACCCATTTTTCATTTATGTGAAAATTACAAACTATACAAGAAACTTAAAAATGTTCCATCATGATTCAGATGCTCAAAGAAGGTGTCAAAAAGGTGCATATTATAGCAACTTGCATTGTTATAAAGTTTATTTATTTAATGCTCTCATTGATATGCAACTTCAATAGCTAAGAAACCATTTTAATGAAACAAATATAAAATTACTTTTTTGTGTTACTTGTTTGTACCCATCTAAGTCTTTTTATGCATTTGATGAAGAAAAGTTTTTGAGAATGATTAAACTTTATCTAGCAGAGTTTCTTGCTATAGGAATTATATTATGGATGTGCATGGAGATGAAAAGGTTTATCAATTTGAAAGGGATTGGAGACCTTGCGAAGAAGATTGTGGAAATAAAGAAGCATACTATCTACTAGTATACCTTATTTTGAAGCTAGCACTGATTTTACTTGTAGCAACATCAATTGTGGAGCAAGCATTTTTAGTAGTAAAGCTGATAAAGTGCAATTTGTGGAATAAAAATGATTCTTGAATTTTTAAATAATTTTTTAGTATCACATATTGAAAAATATGTATTTGACGATGTTAGGAATGAGACAATCATAAAATTTTTGAAGCTATGAGAACTCATCGATAAGAATTGTAATAATGTATGTGTGTGTGTGTGTGTGTGTGTATGAAATCCTTAAAGCATATATACAAATTTATAAGTTTCATTATATTGTCTTGTGTTTAGCATTTGTGTATGTATATGGATGGACTTCATTTATGAAAATATTGGATCTACCACTGATGATTTATCTTCATCCTTTTCAAATGAAAATGATATGGATGATTTGACAACCTTGAATAAGAAGTTCAAAGAAAATCATCAAAAAGCCAATGCACAAGAGTTCCATGAAGAGTAAAAATGAAAAGATAAAAAAGAATAAATTCAAGAATGATGAAATCATTTGCTACAAGAGCAAGGAGTATAAATATCTACAATTTGATTATCCATAAAAGAAGCACAAGAAGCAAGAGACAAACAACTAGAAGAAAAATGGCAAGGCCATGGGGACATGGCATGATACTGACCAATCATCAAGTGAAAGTGCATTTTCAAGTAACTCAAGTGAGAATACCAACTTGTGCTTGATAATTGATAAAGAAGAAGCCTCCTCAACAAATCAAAGCAACTTTAACTTGTGTCTTATGGAAAGAGAGAAAGATGAAGTAATAAGTACTTACTTTAGTGACTCATTTAATTTAAATTTATTTCTTTGCAGCTGGTACATAAAGTTACATCATGCGCTATTAATGATCTTTACACATCATTCACAAAAGATTTCTAAACAAGTAGTTGAGTTGAAAAGTTTAAAATGCCTCTTTAATAAAAGAAGTTAAGGATCTGAAAAGGAGGAGGGAAACCTTCACCAATCATTAGTTAAATAATGAGAACTTTGATCTTACATAATACTTGTCTAAATTCATCAAGGGTAAAGAGAAACTTAATTATTTGCTTTGTACACAAAAGGGAGTTTATAACAATATCTATATATGTTTCAATCATTTGATAAAACAAAAGGACTTCAAATATCATTTTGTTAGTGAGTCCTCATCTACTGCTAAAAAAATTGATTTTACCGATTGCCTTTTTCAACTATCCTCCATTGGAAATTGTAAGATTTCCAACTTACAGCAGTTGGTAAAAGTAAGTTGCTAAACTGTGCATTGGAAGTCAGTTTATGAATGTTCCAATATGTTGGTAATTACCAACTGCTTGGCCATTGATAAATAAACAGTTGAAAAATGCCATTATTTTAGTAGTGCAAGCAAAGAGAGGTGGATATGGAGCTATATATATAGGAATTAATTTTGATAATGCCACTCATAGGAAGAAGCAAGTAGCATGCATATATATGAAGCAAGAGAGCATTCAAACAACACATTAATTATTTTCTTTTTTATTTTTTTTCAAATGTTTAAATGAAAGGAGCAAAAATCATTCTCTCTCTCTCTATATATATGTATGTATGTATGTATGTATGTATGTATGTATTTAACTGTTGAACAGGGTAAATCCCTCGAAACAAATTAACTGTCTATTTACCAACTGCTTGGCCGTTGGTAAATGGACAGTTAGAAAATGCATTATTTTAGCAGTGTTCTTCGTGGTCATTTTGTAACTTGTTATACATGTAGTAGAGAAAAGGCATTTTTTAGATAAATGTATGTATGTATGTATGTATTTAAATGTTGAAGAGGGTAAATCCCTCGAAACAAATTAACTGTCTGTTTACCAACTGCTTGGCCGTTGGTAAATGGATAGTTGGAAAATGCATTATTTTAGCAGTGTTCTTCGTGGTCATTTTGTAACTTGTTATACATGTAGAAAAGAAAAGACATTATTTAGATAAATGTATGTTTAGAAGATGAAAAGTTCTTATTAGTTATAAATTTGATTTGGGTTCTTAAAAGGACCAAAGTTATTGGAGCAAACCCTCCTGAATTGAAATAAATTTAGCACCAATAATTGATAGATGGAGAAGTTGGATTGAAGGGCGTTTGGAGTCAGCTAGAGTTTCGGTTATTGTAAGTAGAAGTCTGAGGCAGGAATTTAGTATGTATAAAGGAATTATAAAGAGTGATCCATTGTCACCTTTTTTATTTTTAAATGTAGTAGAAGAATTACATGTTATGATGCTTGACGCAAAATCGAATAATATTTTCAAAGGTTTTGAGGTGGGAGATGGTGGGTCAAGTGTGATGCATTTGCAACACAAAGATGATGCACTTTTTTGTAGGAAGTTGGTCAGATTAGAACGTGTTGGATTTGTTCCATTTATGGCTCACATTTATTTGATTTTGATGATAACAAAACATATTTGTTTTATGTGTTTCAAAGCTTTACTTAAAGGTTTATACATTGGTATTTTATTGATAAAGTTTTGATCTTTGGAAGGAAAATTATTTCATAAGTATATTTGAAGTATTTATGTTGATTCAAGCATTGCTTGTAAAGGAAAAAAATCATTTTGGAGAAAAATTCATTGAAGTTTGAAAGTTTGGAAGTAAGAAAATCCTAGAGCTACAGTTTCAATAGGGTGAAAATATTTCAACGTGTTGAAACGAGAGCCAGTTTTAGAACCCGAGACGATTTTACTTCTGGACAAGAAAATCATTCGAGTGAAATTTTTTCAACCGCGTGAAATTGGAGTGATTTTTCGAAGCTGAGAGTATTTTGGTTCTGGAACAGAAAAATACTCGAGTGAAATTTTTTCAACCGGGTGAAACTAGAGTCAAGTTTTGAACCTGTGGCAACGTTGGGTTTTCTGGAGTCGCCACCAATCAGTTTTCTTAGGTCGATTGGTCACCTTAAAATTGGTCTGCGAGAGTTCAGGGATCGGGAGTACGGTTACGCTAAAACAACTTTGTTATAGCGCCCAAAATTGGCACCTTAGTTGATTTTAATTTTGTTTTGCTTTGCTTTTAAATAATTTTCAGTTAATTTTCAAAATTAGAACTTTTAACTGAATTATTTAGTCGGATATGGATTTTTGGTAATTAATTTGTATAAAATTTGATACTTCCGAACCATGGACTCTGCCGAGTCATTTGGACACGGAAGTTTTGATTCCGAACCATGGACTCTGCCGAGTCATTTGGACACGGAATTTGATGAAATTTTAATCCATATCGTGAATATGGATTTTTATCTTTGTATTTTTATTTAAGTAAAAAGTTGATACTTTCCAAATCGTAGATCCTGCCGGATCATCCGGATATGGAAATTAATTTAATATTTTGTTAATTTTTTTTGTTTATTTAATCATAATTTTTTTTAATATTTTTAATATTTTGTTGTTATTTTTTTTTAATTTTCTTAAATCGTTAATTACTATTAATTTTAAAAAAATTGATTGATTTTCTTTAATGTTTTCTTTAAAAGAAATAAATAAAAATATGTAATCCAAAAATAATAAAAGATGGTTGGCTTTTTTTGTTAAAAACATGATTTTTTTTTTGTTAGTCATACAAATGAAGTTGATTATTCACATAAAAAAAAAAACTTCTTTTTTTTTGTTATTATTTTTATTTTATTTTATTTTTTATTTTTTTTCTTATGATTAAAGGTGAAATAAGTGAAATAAGTTTTAACCATCTACATAATTAAAATTTGCATAAGTTAAGTAAAGGAACATTAAAGGAAAATAAAGTGGGGCTTTTTGACCATCCACTTAAAAATTGCAGAAATTAAATAACATGTGCAAATAAATAAATAAATAAACAAATAAAAAGCACATAAAATAAATAAAGGAAAGTTAAAGATCAGTAAATAGTAAACAAATAAATAAAGTGGGACTTTTTGGCCATCCACTAAAAGAATTAAATAGGAGGTATAACCTTCCATCAATTATAAAAGTTAGCAAAAGTTAGTAAAGTTAGTTGTTAATAACAATAAAAATAAAAGTTAGTAATGTTAGTTGAGTTAATTATTAACAATAATAACAACAATAATAATAAAAGTTAGTGAAGTTAGTAAGTTAATAACAATAAAAACAAAAGTTAGATGAATTAGTTGTTAATAACAATAAATATAAAAGTTAGTGAAGTTAGATGAATTAGTTGTTAATAACAACAATAAAAAAAGGGGTTAGTAATAATAACAACAATAAATAATGGATAAACAAATAAATATAAACAAAAAGTTAATAAAGTTTTCTGCAAAGAAAAAAAAAATAAAGTTAGTAACCAAAGTGAAAGAACATGAAAAGATTAAAGATTAAAGCAAGGTTTTACCCTAACAATTAAAATTTTGAATTTTCTGAAACGGGAAACAGAGAAACGACGCGAGGGGCGAGGAGGGAGCACGGCGGAGACGGAGCTGGGCAGGCGGAGGCGGCGAGGGCGCTGGGCGGAGGGCGACGGCGGCGTGGAGTGGTGGCGTCGGCGAGCAGGAGGAAGGGCAGGACTGCGGAGGGCGCAGCGGAGGGTGAGAGAGAGAGACGGCTAGGCGGAGGGAGGAGGAAGACCGCGGCGAAAGGGGGACCGGCGAAGGGCGCAGCGGAGGGAAAAGGTGGCTGGCGCGACGGGGAAGGAAGGCCGAGGCGGTAGAAAAAGGAAGGGAAGGACGGAAACCGAAACAGAGGGGAGCTGGAGGAAGAAGGGAGGAAGAGGAGAGAAAAAAGAAACAACGGCGTGACTGACAGGGGTGACGGCGGTGGCTAAAAAAATTAGGTTTTTCTGGAGAGGAAGAGAAGGGGGCCAGGGACTTAGGATGTAATTTTTCCTTTTTTTTAAACGAAGCTCTAAGCTTGATTTATTTTTTTTCTCTCTGTTTTCTATGTGTTATTCACAGATTTTGGACCCCTATTTATAGGGGAAGGGGTGCTGGACTGTTCAAAATTAAAAATTAATTAAATTCAAACTTATCTTTTAATTTGGTAAAATAACAGTTTCAGTCCTTTACGTCTCTCAGACTCTGGATAAGTTCCTGAAGCTTCTGATTTTGACAATTTTATCGTTTTCTGTTAATTGGGGCCAGAACGGTTACGCTGGCCCCAAATTGATGTGACAAACTACCAAATGCTCCTGGAACTTTCCGATTTTGTCAATTTTTCCCGAAATTTCTCAATTTTGTCATTTTTACCTCAAACTTTTTAATTTTGTCATTTTTATGGAGTTTTCTTTTTTCTCTTTCAAACATACACATATACACACATATATCATTTTAAATCAAATCTTCACAAAACAAAATGTATAATAATAATAATAAAAATAATTTTTTTTTGGATTTTTATTTAATTTAATTAATTAATTTTTTTTAATTAATTTAATTTTTTTTTAATGGCCGGACGAAATTGGGTGTCAACAGCTGCCCCCCTTTGCATGCTTCATGGGACATGATGTATGCAAAGTCGTTACCAAATTTCATCCGGCTTAGCTAGGCATTGAGAACCTTCTCGCCACCTAAATTGTAAGGTTAAGGAATCCTCCTTAGAACCTCGGCGATAGGAGGAGTCCTACTGTTGAAGGAAAATTGATTGTTTTTTTAGGCAAAGGTTCCATCCTTAAAACCCCGACGATAGGAGCAGTCCTATCGTTGATTGTTTTCGAGACAAAGGTTCCATCCTTAAAATCCCGACGATGAAAATTGATTGTTTTCGAGGCAAAGGTTCCATCCTTAAAACCCCGATGATGAAAATTGATTGTTTTCGAGGCAAAGGTTCGATCCTTAGAACCCCGATGATGAAAATTGATTGTTTTCGAGACAAAGGTTCTATCCTTAAAACCCCGATGAAAATTGATTGTTTTCGAGGCAAAGGTTCGATCCTTAAAACCCCGATGATGAAAATTGATTGTTTTCGAGGCAAAGGTTCCATCCTTAAAACCCCGACGATAGGAGCAGTCCTACCGTTGATTGTTTTCGAGACAAAGGTTCCATCCTTAAAATCCCGACGATGAAAATTGATTGTTTTCGAGGCAAAGGTTCCATCCTTAAAACCCCGACGCTAGGAGCAGTCCTACCGTTGATTGTTTTCGAGACAAAGGTTCCATCCTTAAAATACCGACGATGAAAATTGATTGTTTTCGAGGCAAAGGTTCCATCCTTAAAACCCCGATGATGAAAATTGATTGTTTTCGAGGCAAAGGTTCCATCCTTAAAACCCCGATGATGAAAATTGATTGTTTTCGAGGCAAAGGTTCCATCCTTAAAACCCCGACGATAGGAGCAGTCCTACCGTTGATTGTTTTCGAGACAAAGGTTCCATCCTTAAAATCCTGATGATGAAAATTGATTGTTTTCGAGGCAAAGGTTCCATCCTTAAAACCCCGACGATAGGAGCAGTCCTACCGTTGATTGTTTTCGAGACAAAGGTTCCATCCTTAAAATCCCGACGATGAAAATTGATTGTTTTCGAGGCAAAGGTTCCATCCTTAAAACCCCGACGCTAGGAGCAGTCCTACCGTTGATTGTTTTCGAGACAAAGGTTCCATCCTTAAAATCCCGACGATGAAAATTGATTGTTTTCGAGGCAAAGGTTCCATCCTTAAAACCCCGACGATAGGAGCAGTCCTACCGTTGATTGTTTTCGAGACAAAGGTTCCATCCTTAAAATCCCGACGATGAAAATTGATTGTTTTCGAGGCAAAGGTTCCATCCTTAAAACCCCGATGATGAAAATTGATTGTTTTCGAGGCAAAGGTTCCATCCTTAAAACCCCGATGATGAAAATTGATTATTTTCGAGGCAAAGGTTCCATCCTTAAAACCCCGACGATAGGAGCAGTCCTACCGTTGATTGTTTTCGAGACAAAGGTTCCATCCTTAAAATCTTGATGATGAAAATTGATTGTTTTCGAGGCAAAGGTTCCATCCTTAAAACCCCGACGATAGGAGCAGTCCTACCGTTGATTGTTTTTGAGACAAAGGTTCCATCCTTAAAATCCCGACGATGAAAATTGATTGTTTTCGAGGCAATGGTTCCATCCTTAAAACCCCGACGCTAGGATTGATCTCGAGGCAAAGGTTCCATCCTTAAAACCTCGGATTGATGAAAATTGGTTTTGAGGCTAAGGAGCTTTCCTTACGACCTCGAGCGAAATTTATATGAAAGCAATTGAAATTGGAATAATTTTCTTCGAAAGTGTGAATTTTCATAATAGGCGAGCGCAAAGAATTAGGCTTCGATAAAACGAGTGAATCTTAATGATGACAATAACCCTGACAAATTATGTAAGGGGAACGGATGTTTGGAATCAATATCCAAGGTTCATCTAATATTTTCTTCAGTAAATATAGATTCCCTTGTGAGATATGTCATCCAAATAAGGTCAAAGCTTAACTACCCCAAAATGTTATGCCTAGTAGACCTAATAGGATGCGTCTCAAGAGTAATAAAAATTACTCTTTACTCAGCCATTCCAACCTAAAGGCATTGTCGCATGGTTTTAATATCAGCATGGACGAAACTATATTATAAGATAACGAAATTCCCTGAAAAGAAAAACTGAAATATGAAAGAAAATGCTGATAATTAAAACGAAAGGACAAGAAAAACGGATCAGATCGCTTCTTTTTCCACAATGCTTCAACAGGCCGGGTAAAGGACAATTATGGGAGTGAACTGGTCGGGAAAGACTGTCGTGTCCAGTCTATTTGGATCATTGCTGGATCTGGTTCAGGAACAAAAGCTTCCATTTTATCTAGCAATTCTTCAGCAGTTGTTGCGGATATTATGATTCGTCGTGCCACCTCAGGGATAAACTTCTGCTTCACAGCACGATTCATAAAAGATAATAGACCTGCGAAGAAATAGTTAACATTTAACAGCCCAATGGGTTTTTGATGCAAATTAAGTTGGGCCATGGAAGCGATTTGGAAGACTTCTCCTAATGTGCCAAAGCCACCTGGTAGAGCGATAAAAGCATCAGCATTAAAAAGCATTTGTAACAAACGCTCTTGCAGATTTTTAACCACTAGCTCTTCTCCAATTGTGCCCCCAGAAACCGATTTCAGAGATGCAGGGATAATACCCAGAACCTGGCTTCCTCCTAAAGATGCTGCTGATGCTACAGCTCCCATTAATCCGACACTACCTCCTCCATAAACTAAGTGTATTTTTCGCTCAGCTAATACACTACCCAAATGGTTGGCTGCCTTTAAGTACTCTTCATCTTCTCCAGGAAAAGCTCCAGAAAATACACAAATACTTCGGGATTTACGAGTGGAGGTTTTCTCCATTCCTATCCTTACCCATGTGAGAAAAGAAGAAAAGAGGATATATTTATAGAGATGAAAAGATAAAGTAATAATTTTATTTTCAAGAATGAATACATTATTGCCAGCTATTCACAGTAGTCACAAGTATGACTCTGGTCAGGTATGGGTACACTATCGTTAAAAGAGGAGGAAAATTTTCAAAATAGCTGCTAGCATGTACAGTAGTCACTACTGTAGCTTACGTCAGGAGTAGGTACGTGATTGTTGGAAGAGAAGGAAAATTTTAAAAAATGGCAGCTATATACAGTAATCATAACTGTATCTCATGTCAGGAGTGGGTATATTATTGGGAGGATAATTTCAAAAGCGACAGCTAGCATGTACAGCAATCGTGAATTTGGTTCACGTCAGGAGTGAATACATTATTACCAAAAGGGGAGGAAATTTTCAAAAGCGACAGCTAGCATGTACAGTAATCGTGACTTTGGTTCACGTCAGGAGTGGATACATTATTACCAAAAGGGGAGGAAAATTTCAAAAGCGACAGCTAGCATGTACAGTAATCGTGACTTTGATCCTCGTCTTCCACTGGCTTTGCGTCCAGTAATGGCTTCAATGCTTTCTATGAATCGGTGATTTGCATCTCATCTAGCTTTTTCACAAACTGGCAAACAGGGTCGTTTAGGGTCAGATTCCCAAGACTGTAACGATCTCGTTCTTTTTGGAAAATTATCCATAATCCAACAACCTCAAATTGCACTATTCCGCAAGAATGCGCTTCAAGAACCTCTCGAATATCTTCTAGAGATTCCTTACGCAAGCCATTCTTAATGAATCTTATTCTATCATTACGATTTCTGGTGATCACTCCTGGAGAACGACATTTATTGCCGCAAATCCACCATCCACAATTATGACAAACGCCTAGCCTCTTTGCTCTTCTTTTTTTGGCATAAGCGCTTTTACCAAAGCCAGGCATACGGGGAAAGAACGCTTCTGGAACTTCACCAGCTGAACGAACCTTAGCTTCAATTAGCCACCGCACATTATCAGGAATGCCTTTGTGCATAAATACTCTGAATCGTTCACATCTAGCTTGATAAATCTTTTTAAGAACATTTATTGGGAAGGAAGGAAAATACTTTCGTAGGGCGGAAAGAGAAGACTCCATTGATGAAGGAGGCAAATAAAGAAATTAGTGATTGTAGGAAACGAAAATAACTAACACATATTTATAGTGATGAAAGAGATAATGCGTTAATTACACTTACAGAAGCAAGTACATTATTGTCAAAAGAAAAGACAAATGACAGCTTATATGTACAGCAATCATGACTGTGGCTCTCATCTTCCCCTGATTTATGTCCAGTAATGGCTTCAATGCCTTCTATAAGTCGGGGATTTGCTTCCCATCCAGTTTTCTTACAAACTGACAAACAGGATCGTTTAAAGTCACATTCCCAAGACTGTAACGGTTTCGTTCTTTATGGTAAGTCCTCCATAAACCGATAATTTCACCTTGCACTTTTCCACAAGAATGCGTTTCAAGAGTCTCTCGGATATCTTCCAGAGATTCCTTACGCAGGCCATTCTTAATGAATTTTCTTTTATCTTCACGATTTATGGAGATGTATCCTAAAGAGCGACATTTAGTAATACAATTCCATCGCCCACATTTATAACACACGCCTAGTCTCTTTGCTCTTCGCCTTTTGGCATAACGGCTTTTACCTAAACCGGGCATGCGGGGCATAAATGCATCTGGAACTTCACCTGCCAAACGGACCTTAGCTTCAATTATCCACTGCACATTATCGGGAATGCCTTTGCGTGTAAAAACTCTGATTCTTTCACATCTAGCAAGGTAGATCTTTTTAAGGACTTTTATTGGAAGAGAAGGAAAGTATTTTCACAGGGTAGAAAGAGTAGAATCCATTGATGAGAGAAGAATTTGAGAGATGATGGAAAGGAATTAGTTATTGAAGGAAACTTAGATAACCGACTGGAAGAACATGCATTTATAGCGATGAAATGGATAACGTGTCGATTACACTTACGGGAGTAAATACATTATTAAAAGAAAAATGAAAAATTTTAAATATGATGAATTGTATGTACAGTGATTGTGACTGTGGCTCACATCTTCCATTGGTTTTACGTCCAGTAACGGGATTAACGGCTTCTATGAGTCGAGGATTTGCTTCCCATCCAGTTTTCTTACAAGCTGACAAACAGGGTCGTTTAACGTCAGATTCCCGGGACTGTATCGTTCTCGTTCTTCATGAAAAATGCTCCATAAATCGAGAAGTTCACGTTGTACGGATCCACAAGAATGCGTCTCAAGAGTCAATTGGATATCATCCAATGAGTCCTTACTCAGGCCATTCTTAATGAATCGTATTTTATCTTCTCGATTATAGGAGATCATCCCTAAAGAACGACATTTAGTATTACAGGTCCAGCGTCCGCATTTATGACAGACGCCTAGTCTCCTCGCTCTTCGCTTTTTGGCATAAGAGCTTTTGCCTACACCAGGCATGTGAGACACAAATGCCTCTGGGATTTCACCTGCCAGACGAACCTTAGCTTCAATTAACCACCGCACATCTTCAGGGATTCCTTTATGCATCAGAGCTCTTAATCGTTCACAGCGAACTTGGTAGATCTTTTTGAGGATGTTCATTGGGAGAGAAGGAAAATATTTTCGCAAGGCAGAAAAAGTAGGATCCATTTTCAAGGAGAAAGTAAAAGAGAGGAGGGAAGAAAGGATCAGTTATTATGGGCAACTGAGAGAACCGACTTGAGAGTCACGGAGTACCGTATCCGCCGCTTAACCGGAACAGTGGATCCTACTTTATTTTGATGTGATAGATATTCCATCCAGCTGACGTCGATTCAGTCCTTGATTATTGAATCCATTGTCCGCTTTTGACGAATTTTCAACGACAATATTTCTTGATGTCTGCCTTATCTTTGACGATAGCTATCACTCATCTTGGATGCTGCTAAGCTGGCATCAATTCTGTTCTTTTAGGTGTAGCCTCAATTGCCAGGCTTTTGACGATATTGTATACTTTATCCTTGGATTCCTGATGGGGCTGGGTCCAGCGTATTAGCTATGCGTCCAATTGGTAAGAGCTGATGTCATTAAGATCTCAGCTTATACTGCTGAAACTGTGCTGTGAATGTGATTCCCGTTTGGTTCCTATTATGCAAAAGCCATGCATGCATGATGTGAAATGCATGAATGCAAAGCATGTGTAATTGATGGTTCTTTTTTTATTTTTATTTTTATTTTATTTTTTTATTTTTATTTTTTTGGATTGATCTAGTTCTTCATATCTTTGCTTTACTGGATCCTCTTTATAATTCCCTTCTTGGACTATCATTGAATCTCTTTATGCTTTCCAGCTTTTGTTCACTGCCTCAAAAGCCCAACTCTTTTCAAAATCCTCTTTCTTTGACTTGTTCTTGAATTTTGGCCTCAATTTCTTTAAAGTTGGCCCACCTCATAATTTATATCTCTTTCGGGTACTCATCCATTGTCATGGATTTGATACCATCAAAGGCTTTACTTTCAATGTCTGCTTTGCCCCTTTTCTTGTGGCCGTGTCGACACTTGTTTACCCCCATGTTACAGTCCAAATGATTGCTCTTCCTTAGACTCAGGTTCTGATCCATAAGACTTGCCCCCTTGTCTATTGAGCTTCTTTCTTGGAAGTACTCTTCTTACGCTTAGTAGAGACTACTTTGCCCCCCTGAATATGGTATTTATGTGGATAAAAGGTATCATCTCGCCTTTGATTTAACAGAAGGTCGAGCATTTCTAGACCTTTGTGCTGGCACTTGATCGTAAATTTCTCTTACAATAACCACATCTTATTAAAGAAAGACTCAAGCTATCTCCTCACTTTTAAGTCTACATACATTAATGAATAATGGTTTGGCCTTAAAGAAAAACTTTCATCAATTTGCAAAGCTTGACAAAGTAATTTACGGTCTTTGTTTTCAATTAAAATGTCCTGCCATTCTTCCCTTTCCAACTCGAAGACATAAACTGTGCAAGGCAATAAGGTAGAAACATGATTCACAATAATAGCCTTTTAACTGAATGAGGATGATATCGAGAGGTAAATGTTAGGTGTGAGGAAAGTTAAGTTTGAATATTTTTTTTTTTGTGGCAGTCTTTTAGCTGAATGAGAATAATATTAAGAGGTAAATATTAGGTCTGAGTAAAGTTAAGTTTAAGTGGTATGAAAGAATGGTCTTTTAATACTACTCGTGAGCAGTATTAAATAAGGTAGAAACATGATTCACAATGATAGTCTTTTAGCTGAATGAGGATGATAAGTCTGAGGAAAGTTAAGTTTAAATGGTTTGAAAGAAGGGTCTTTTAATACTACTCGTGAGCAAATTTGATTATGGTGAAAAACTCAATGATGACCTCAAACTTGCCACTCTTTCCAGAAAGTTAAACCTCATCTGTTGCCCCCAACTATCGTGGTCTTTATGTATGCTTGGCTTGAGGGTTGCTTTTGTGTTCTAAACCGCCTTTGCAGGTTTTCAGTCTAGAATCCATAGCTCACTTTTTTGTTTTCTTTCTTTTGCTCTAACTTGAGCCCTTTTTTTTTTTTCTTTTTTTGTTTTGTTTTTTTGTTTCCCCTTTTTTTTTTGTGAGCTATGGTGATGACATACTTGATAACTCTCTTGAAGTGAGATGACTCAAGTGGCTTTGCTTGCTCGTGCTTGTTCTCAGTCTTTTTTGGGTTTTGAATTTTCCCTTGTTGTCTTTTGATGGAAGGGATGAATTTCTCTTTTCGGAGTTTGTGTTGCAAAGAACTGAGATCATAGCCCTCTTGAAGTGAAATGATTCAAGTGACCTTAGCTGCTTGTGTTTGCTCTCAGTCTCTTTTTTTTGTTTTGGATTTTTCCCTTTAATGGCTTTTGATGGAAGGGATGAACTTCTTTCCTTTGTTGGAACTTGTGTTGCGGAAAACTGAGAATTTTTTTTGTATTGAGCATTTGTGAGAATTGGGAGGCCACTGAAGTCATTTAATATGAGAGCTAACTTTTTTTTTGGAAGCTAACCCCAAACTTCTTGCAAGGATGTTGATAATCACTGTGAATTCTTTTTTAGGGTTGAGGTGCAACATATGAAATCCTTCTTACTAGATTTGGCAGCATTTTCAAGATCATTACTATCAAATTTTCCTTAACTTTTTATTTTCACCCACGAGTAGTATCATTTAGAAAGCAAAGTATGATAGCAATAATGGATAGTATAATGGAAAGGAGTGAGAGATGGATGTAAAAACAGAATTTTTGGTAAGAAGTGGTAGAATGTGTAGGTGTAATAATTGAATTTTTGGTAAAAATTGGTACAATATGTAGATGTAATAATGGAATTAAAAAGTGGTATAATGTACATGTAACATCTTTTTGTTAGAGAACAAAAAGAATTACCAGTTGTCAAAAAGTAAAGTGTGATGACAATAATAGATAGTATAATGGCAAAGAGTGTAAAAATGGAAAGTAGTAGAATGCACGCATTACATCTTTTTGTTGTACCAGAAAGAATACCAGGTGTCCATCTAACAAAGACTACACCCTAGATTCTGGACTAAATCTAGGAGATTTTTACTATTAGATTACTTTTGCAAGCTTTCAAAGATACAAGTTTATTCAAAGGATTCCCTGTCATTCGAAAATGTATGCGGACTGTTAGGTCAGATCTGACTTGGAGCCCTTCCAAAATCAATGTAATTCCAGCTCAAAATCTTCACTTTCAATTACCAATCACATCGGGCCTAGCAGCTTGACCTCGGTTTTGTTTGATTTGTAGAGGAATGGCCTTGGGACTTGACGGCTTAAGAGTAGGTTTTGAGATTGGTATAGCATTGACTTCTTGTTCTTTAATGATCGCATTCACATCATCATAAAAACGATAAGTTGGGATGAGTCTATGAGTCTTTGCAGATTCTTACGGAATTCTGAGCATTCTTGGATAGAATGACTCTTACTGTCATGAAAGTTGCACCATTCCTCATCTTCAACTTCTTCATGTCCAAAAGAAGGCTTTCCCATGATAATCCCTTCTTTCACAAGGCATGAATATACATGCTTAAGAGGGGTTATGATATCATTGACTGACTTTTTCATCAGCCGGTGTTCTTCTATCATATTGACTGGTTTTTCTTGACGAGGCGGCAATGGATTGTGAGTGACGTTCGGTTCATCGGAAAAGTCCAACCACTTTGATTCGATTAATTGTTGGACTATACGTTTCAATGCTGTGCAATTTTCCAAGCCATGGCCTGGAACGCCATCATGATATGGGCAAGTTATGTT
Organism: Aquilaria yunnanensis; assembly: GCA_039654915.1. Taxonomy (NCBI): domain Eukaryota; kingdom Viridiplantae; phylum Streptophyta; class Magnoliopsida; order Malvales; family Thymelaeaceae; genus Aquilaria; species Aquilaria yunnanensis. Next base: position 94,682,264 of record CM077598.1, on the reverse strand, counting down.
GGGGTCATACCACGTTGGATATGGGGGTCCAAATGGATTTGTAGGAATTGGACGGATAAGTTGACTTTCTATGAGTTTTGGATACAACTCAGTGTAAGTCATGGGAATTGGTGCAAAAACTTCTTTTGGTCTTCGTGTGGGTACTGGAGGAGTCGGAACAGGTGGCCGTAACTGATTAGGCCTGTTGAGAGGATAATTGTTGGGCCTATTGGGAGGATAATCATTAGGCCTATTGGAAGGATAATCATTGGGCATATTGGGAGGATAGTCATTGGGCCTATTGGTAGGATAATAATTGGGCCTTTTGGCAGAATAGGATAGGCGAGGACCGGTAGCCACAGTACCTACGAGGGGAATCCCTCTTTCGCGTCCTATTTGTTGTACTTCTTCATCTTTTGTTCTGGATGGTCCTCCTCTTTTCATAGGATCACTAAAAGACTCAGCAATCTTCCCAGTCCTAATCCCATGCTCGATCCTTTCTCCAGACATGACAACATCGGAGAAATTAGTTGCCGAATTGCCAATGAGTTTGTCATAATATGGGTATTTCAGTGTCTGGACAAACAAAGTGACCATTTCTTTTTCTGTCATGGGTGGCTGGACTTGTGCAGCTAAGTCCCTCCACCGTTGAGCATATTCCTTGAAAGTTTCTGGCTTTTTCTTCTCCATGTTTTGGAGAGTTTGGCGATCCGGAGCCAAGTCCATAACATGTTTATAGTTGCCGATGAAGGCCTGAGCAAGGTCATTCCAAGTTTTGATGTTTCTTGGTCCTTGACTTAGATACCACTGCAATGCTGATTTTGTGAGACTTTCCTGAAAAAGTGCAATCCACACCTTTTCATCTTTTGTGAGTGGTTGTAGTCTCCTTAGGAACAGTGTGATGTGAGTGATGGGATCACTCGTTCCATCGTATTTTACGAAATCCGGTACTTTAAAGTCCGAAGGGATTATGACGTCTGGCACTAAGCAGAGGTCATCCACTGAGAGAGATCCGAATATATTACCTCCTTCAATGGCTCGCAGTCTCTTCTCTATTGTTTCGAGTTTTTGAGATTCTCCTTTTTCCTTTGGTGGTGTCTTCTTCTCTTCATACACAGTGTCTTGTTTCAGGTGAACACTAGCAGACTGTCCTGGTTCCTGAAACAGGTTTTCTTGGACTGAGACTCGTTGCGGAGTGAATCCCGGAGGATAAGTGGGATCTTGTGCTTCTTTGATGGGAACTTGAGTTACTTTCTCCTTGATTAGTTCCATGAATTGTCTCATCTGTTCTGCCATACTTTCTATCTTGGACTCCATCTCTATAAGACGTCCTTCGGCTTGTTCTGCCATTAATCTTGTTTGGAGCCGAGTTGAATATCGGTGTTGAGGTCCAATTTTACCTTTTTAAAGGAATATTTATTTTATTAGATTCTATGCGTATATGATTGATGTGATGGATGCATGCAATGAGATTATGTTTTTATCAAAATTTATATGCACGTGATTGATGTAATGGAATGCATGCAATGAGATTATTTTTATCAGATTTTATATGCGTGTGATTGATGTAATGGATGCATGCAATATAAAGTGAGATTATGTTTTTATCAGACTTTGTATACACGTGATTAATGTAATGGATGTATGCAATGAGATTATGTTTTTATCAGACTTTATATGCACATGATTAATGTAATGGATGTATGCAATGAGATTATGTTTTTATCAGACTTTATATGCACGTGATTAATGTAATGGATGTATGCGATGAGTGAATTTGATTATCCACTATCGTGGAACTTAAAGACTTTTAGTTGTTATTAAAAAGACCAAAAAGTTAGCATAGTTTGATGCGTGGTTTTGATGCATGAAGAATATTTGCACAAAACAGAAGTATAACAAAAGAAAGATAAGTTTATTAATAACTTAAATAGCAATTAACAACTCATGAAGTATTATGGAAAAATGAGTTAAAACCATAAATACGAAAATAAAAGTGTAGAGCAACAACACAGCATAACAAGGATATGCTTATGGCGTTGGTAAATGGGAGGAATACTATGGTCAGTTCTATGGTTAAGTGGGGAGTTCTATATGCATAAGGTGGCTTATCAAAAAGGCAAGGGATAGTTCCCGAATCCCGTCACTAAATTATAGTGACGGCCCGATTCCTTACCCTCTAGGGTTTATGTAAGGAATGGATTAATTCGAGTCGTAGCTTTTCGTGGGCCCATGCAGAGACTAACCGTCTCAGAAGGCAATACACTACTTTGCTACTTTGAAACCGGTGAAGGCTTGGAGACCATGGCCTCACAAGGACAACAACACCAATTCCGCTTAGAAAGAATCGTGTTCGATTTAAGTAAGCTCGGGTATAGAGCTTCATATTGTGAATGCATAATGCATGTTTTCGCTAAGTAAATATAGCATATAAAAATCCACATAATAAGCAAAGTAAATTAAAACAAATCAACTTTAGGCACGACTCACTAACGTCGAGTCCCCAGTGGAGTCGCCAAGCTGTGGCAACGTCGGGTTTTCTGGAGTCGCCACCAATTAGTTTTCTTAGGTCGATTGGTCACCTTAAAATTGGTCTGCGAGAGTTCGGGGATCGGGAGTACGGTTACGCTAAAACAACTTTGTTATAGCGCCCAAAATTGGCACCTTAGTTGATTTTAATTTTGTTTTGCTTTGCTTTTAAATAATTTTCAGTTAATTTTCAAAATTAGAACTTTTAACTGAATTATTTAGTCGGATATGGATTTTTGGTAATTAATTTGTATAAAATTTGATACTTCCGAACCATGGACTCTGCCGAGTCATTTGGACACGGAAGTTTTGATTCCGAACCATGGACTCTGCCGAGTCATTTGGACACGGAATTTGATGAAATTTTAATCCATATCGTGAATATGGATTTTTATCTTTGTATTTTTATTTAAGTAAAAAGTTGATACTTTCCAAATCGTAGATCCTGCCGGATCATCCGGATATGGAAATTAATTTAATATTTTGTTAATTTTTTTTGTTTATTTAATCATAATTTTTTTTAATATTTTTAATATTTTGTTGTTATTTTTTTTTAATTTTCTTAAATCGTTAATTACTATTAATTTTAAAAAAATTGATTGATTTTCTTTAATGTTTTCTTTAAAAGAAATAAATAAAAATATGTAATCCAAAAATAATAAAAGATGGTTGGCTTTTTTTGTTAAAAACATGATTTTTTTTTGTTAGTCATACAAATGAAGTTGATTATTCACATAAAAAAAAAAACTTCTTTTTTTTTGTTATTATTTTTATTTTATTTTATTTTTTATTTTTTTTCTTATGATTAAAGGTGAAATAAGTGAAATAAGTTTTAACCATCTACATAATTAAAATTTGCATAAGTTAAGTAAAGGAACATTAAAGGAAAATAAAGTGGGGCTTTTTGACCATCCACTTAAAAATTGCAGAAATTAAATAACATGTGCAAATAAATAAATAAATAAACAAATAAAAAGCACATAAAATAAATAAAGGAAAGTTAAAGATCAGTAAATAGTAAACAAATAAATAAAGTGGGACTTTTTGGCCATCCACTAAAAGAATTAAATAGGAGGTATAACCTTCCATCAATTATAAAAGTTAGCAAAAGTTAGTAAAGTTAGTTGTTAATAACAATAAAAATAAAAGTTAGTAATGTTAGTTGAGTTAATTATTAACAATAATAACAACAATAATAATAAAAGTTAGTGAAGTTAGTAAGTTAATAACAATAAAAACAAAAGTTAGATGAATTAGTTGTTAATAACAATAAATATAAAAGTTAGTGAAGTTAGATGAATTAGTTGTTAATAACAACAATAAAAAAAGGGGTTAGTAATAATAACAACAATAAATAATGGATAAACAAATAAATATAAACAAAAAGTTAATAAAGTTTTCTGCAAAGAAAAAAAAAAATAAAGTTAGTAACCAAAGTGAAAGAACATGAAAAGATTAAAGATTAAAGCAAGGTTTTACCCTAACAATTAAAATTTTGAATTTTCTGAAACGGGAAACAGAGAAACGACGCGAGGGGCGAGGAGGGAGCACGGCGGAGACGGAGCTGGGCAGGCGGAGGCGGCGAGGGCGCTGGGCGGAGGGCGACGGCGGCGTGGAGTGGTGGCGTCGGCGAGCAGGAGGAAGGGCAGGACTGCGGAGGGCGCAGCGGAGGGTGAGAGAGAGAGACGGCTAGGCGGAGGGAGGAGGAAGACCGCGGCGAAAGGGGGACCGGCGAAGGGCGCAGCGGAGGGAAAAGGTGGCTGGCGCGACGGGGAAGGAAGGCCGAGGCGGTAGAAAAAGGAAGGGAAGGACGGAAACCGAAACAGAGGGGAGCTGGAGGAAGAAGGGAGGAAGAGGAGAGAAAAAAGAAACAACGGCGTGACTGACAGGGGTGACGGTGGTGGCTAAAAAAATTAGGTTTTTCTGGAGAGGAAGAGAAGGGGGCCAGGGACTTAGGATGTAATTTTTCCTTTTTTTTAAACGAAGCTCTAAGCTTGATTTATTTTTTTTCTCTCTGTTTTCTATGTGTTATTCACAGATTTTGGACCCCTATTTATAGGGGAAGGGGTGCTGGACTGTTCAAAATTAAAAATTAATTAAATTCAAACTTATCTTTTAATTTGGTAAAATAACAGTTTTAGTCCTTTACGTCTCTCAGACTCTGGATAAGTTCCTGAAGCTTCTGATTTTGACAATTTTATTGTTTTCTGTTAATTGGGGCCAGAACGGTTACGCTGGCCCCAAATTGATGTGACAAACTACCAAATGCTCCTGGAACTTTCCGATTTTGTCAATTTTTCCCGAAATTTCTCAATTTTGTCATTTTTACCTCAAACTTTTTAATTTTGTCATTTTTATGGAGTTTTCTTTTTTCTCTTTCAAACATACACATATACACACATATATCATTTTAAATCAAATCTTCACAAAACAAAATGTATAATAATAATAATAAAAATAATTTTTTTTTGGATTTTAATTTAATTTAATTAATTAATTTTTTTTAATTAATTTAATTTTTTTTAATGGCCGGACGAAATTGGGTGTCAACAGAACCCGAGAGCATTTTATTTCTGGACAAGAAAATCATTCGAATGAAAAATTTTCAATCGGGTGAAACATTGATTTCAAACTTGTGCGTGATTTTTCGATTTAAAAAATCTTTGAAAATTAATTATAAATTCATGCCATGTCAGATTTCCACGTGTATAAAGCGCTGACAGCTAATTAATTACCAATATAGACGTTGGAGGTCAAACCTTGGATTTTGTTATCAGACAGAATTTTTAACCAAGCGAAAATATTTCACCCGGGTGAAACTGGGCGACAGACGCGATTTTCTGTCAAATTTGACAGCAATGGTCACCTGCTTTCTTGGAGACATTTCTGACATTCTCAACGGTTCTTTAACATCTCTTTGGCCCCCACATGAGCATAAATACATGGAGAAACACTTTGGAGATAACACTTGGCCATTAGAAGTGAAGATTCATCATCAAATACTCATCAAAGTGTTCATCATTTGAGAAAAGAGCCAAGAGTTGTGCTTTCACTTGTATATCTAGCTTGAGTGCTATTGTGTGAGCTTGTGAGTTTGTAAACATTTCAAGTCTTAGAATCTCTTGAGTGTAGAGTGGTTTCTAGTAAGCCTTGAAGAAAACTAGGGAGTGATTTCTAGTGAGCCTTGGAGAAAACTAAAGATTGGTTAGGTGTGGACCTTGAAGAAAACACCATTGTAATCTTGATCAAGAGATAGTGGAAGAAATCTCAAGTGAGCAAGCTTGAGGAGAGGACGTAGACTCCGGTTGGTGGAGTTGAACCTCTATAAATGCCGGTGCATTCTTTCCTTGTCTCTATTTATATTTTGCTTTATATTTTCCTTATACTTGCTTAGTTTGTTCTTGATTCTTGGTTAAGTAAATTTAGTTGTAAAATTTGATTTTGCTAAAGTTTTTAATACAACCAATTCACCCCCCTCTTGGTTGCACTTGGGCCAACAATTGGTATCAGAGCTTAGTGATTTTTATTTGTAAAATGTTGTGGTTTCAAAATCAAAAGGTCCATGGCAACCACTAGTTTTATGCATCTTGAGGGACAAAGCACATCTAGGCCACCATTGTTTGATTCTACAAATTTTAATTGGTGAAAAACTAGGATGGAGATTCATATTAAAGCTATTGATTATGCTTTATGGAGAATTATCAAAGATGGTCCTAATATTCGTTTAAAAGTAGTTGATGGTAAACAAGTACCAAAAGATTCAAAAGAATTTAAATCGGAGGATGATGCTATGTGCACTATGAATGCTAGAGCTATGAATATTATATATTGTGCACTAATCCCCGATGTGTTCAATTTAGTTTTTTCTTGTAATGATGTTAGGGAAATATGGAACAAGTTGTTGGTGACATATAAAGGAACTTCACAAGTCAAGGACACTAAGATGCAATTGCTAGTTAGAGCATATGAACTTTTCACCATGGAGCTAATAGAGAGCATTCAAGATATGTTCAAAAGGTTCAATGAAATTCTTACACCACTCAAGTTGCTTGGAAAGGAATATACAAATGAAGAGTTGGTGAGAAAAATCTTGTGGAGCTTGCCTTCTTCATGGAAAAGTATAGTTGAAGCTATTAATGAAGGTAGAAGCATCAAGACCATGCACATCGATGAGCTATTTGGGAAATTATTGACATATGAGATGAAGGAGCAAGAGGAAGAAAGGCTCAACAACAAGAACAAGTTAATGGCCTTCAAAGTTAAAGAAGATGATTGATCTTCAACTTCTTCAAATGAAGATGATTTGGATGATGTAGTAATCTTGACCAAGAAGTTCTAGAAAATTCTCAAGAGGTCGAAGAATAAGGGTTCTAGAGGCAAAAAGAATGAGATCATTTGCTACAAGTGTAAGGAGCTTGGACGTCTACAATTTGATTGTCCATTGAACAAGCCAAAGAAGCACAAACATCACAAGAGAGGAAAAAAGAAACTTAGAGCTATGGTGGCTTGGACTGATAGTTGCTCATCCTATAGTGAAAACTCATCATCATCAAATGACATAAGTGATCAAGCCAATCTTTGCTTGATGATTGAAGAAGATGAAGTCTCTTCAAATCAAAGCTACCCCAACTTGTGTCTTATGGCAAAAGAAGAAAATGAGGTAACAAGTACTTATTCTAGTAACACATCATCATCCTCAACATGCTCATCTAGTTGTTCATATGAAGAATTATTAGATGCATTTCATGAGCTTTTCAAAAATTCAAAAAGACTTACAAAAAAGGTTGATGAATTGAAGGTTGTAAATGCTTCTTTAACAAAATAAATAGATGACTTGAAGAAAGAGAACTTAGATATTAGATTGTCCTTGAGACAAGAAATAGATGAATTGAAAAAGGATAAATTTGATCTTAGCCAATCTTTATCTAGATTTGTTAAAGGTAAAGAAAAACTTGATTTATTGCTTGGTGCTCAAAAGGGAGTCTATAACAAAGCGGGAATTGGTTTTAATCCCTTGATGAAGGAAAGAAAATTTGGGAATAGATTTATTGATGCATCTTCATCCTCATCCTCATCAAGTAGTTCATTTGTAACATATCATGCTTGTGGTGGAAAAGGTCATTATTCTTATGAATGCATGGTTAGAAAAGGAAAAGTTCCTTTTGGCTACAAATTAGTATTGGTTCCTAAAGGAACTAAAATTATTGGAGCTAACCCTCAAGGACCCAAAAAAATTTGGTTACCAAAAATCAAAACTTGAAATCTCATGTAGGGTGCTTGAGTATGGAGCAATAATTGGAAGCTTATACATAAAAGCTCTATGCACAAAGAAATTGGGGATTTGGAGCACCATGAGAAGTGTTTGAGATTAAAGTTCAAATGTGGTAACATTGTTGATTTTTTATTGGTTAATAGTGATTATTGATACATTGTGTTATTTGATTTTGATATGTTATTTGATGAGTATATATGAGTCATTTATTGTTCTTAGAAGAAATATGACATGTTAGATATTACCATGATCATTGTGGATTTGTTCTAATAGTTTTGATGATATAATTTTGTATAAAAAATATTATGTTGCTATCTTATTAGTTGATATTTGGCTATTTTGCTTGATCTAAAAAAGGGGAGAAAATTTTTTTTATATGCTTGAACTAAGGGGGAGCATGTTTTCTTGTAAATGTACCTTAAAGTTTGTATGCTTTGATTAAGGGGGAGCTTGTTGCATGTTGTGGTAATATCTCTACAGAATTTTTCATGATTTATTTTGATTACCCATGTCTTTTTGATTATGACAAAAAGGGGGAGAGATAGAATTAGAGAATCATTGTTCATGCTTGTTGTTTATATATTATATATGTCTTTTAAAAGGTTGTTTTGTCATCATTAAAAAGGGGGAGATTGTTGGATTTGTTCCATTCATGGCTCACATTTATTTGATTTTGATGATAACAAAACATATTTATTTTATGTGTTTGAAAGCTTTACTTAAAGATTTATACATTAGTATTTTATTGATAAAGTTTTGATCTTTGGAAGGAAAATTATTTCATAAGTATATTTGAAGTATTTATGTTGATTCAAGCATTGCTTGTAAAGGAAAAAATCATTTTGGAGAAAAATTCATTGAAGTTTGAAAGTTTGGAAGTAAGAAAATCCTGGAGCTACAGTTTTAACAGGGTGAAAATATTTCAACGTGTTGAAACTGGAGCCAGTTTTAGAACCCGAGACGATTTTACTTTTGGACAAGAAAATCATTCGAGTGAAATTTTTTCAACCGCGTGAAACTGGAGTGATTTTTTGAAGCGGAGAGTATTTTGGTTCTGGAACAGAAAAACACTCGAGTGAAATTTTTTCAACCGGGTGAAACTGGAGTCAGTTTTTGAACCCGAGACCATTTTTCTGAACAAGAAAATCATTCGAATGAAAAATTTTCAATCGGGTGAAACATTGATTTCAGACTTGCACGTGATTTTCAGATTTGAAAAATCTTTGAAAATTAATTATAAATTTATGCCAAATCAGATTTCCATGTGTATAAAGCGCTGACAGCTAATTAATTACCAATATAGCCGTTGGAGGTCAAACCTTGGATTTTGTTATCAGACATAATTTTCAATCGAGTGAAAATATTTCACTCGGGTGAAACGTGGCGACAGACGTGATTTTCTGTCAAATTTAACAGCAACGGTCACCTGCTTTCTTGGAGACATTTCTGACCTTCCCAACGGTTCTTCAACGTCTCTTTGGCCCCCAAATGAGCATAAATACATGGAGAAACACTTTGGAGATAACACTTGGCCATTAGAAGTGAAGATTCATCATTAAATACTCATCAAAGTGTTCATCATTTGAGAAAAGAGCCAAGAGTTGTGCTTTCACTTGTATATCTAACTTGAGTGCTATTGTGTGAGCTTGTGAGTTTGTAAACATTTCAAGTCTTAGAATCTCTTGAGTGTAGAGTGGTTTCTAGTGAGCCTTGAAGAAAACTAGGGAGTAGTTTCTAGTGAGCCTTGGAGAAAACTAGAGATTAGTTGAGTGTGAACCTTGAAGAAAACACCATTATAATTTTGATTAAGAGATAGTGGAAGAAATCTCAAGTGAGCAAGCTTGAGGAAAGGATGTAGACTCCGGTTGGTGGAGTTGAACTTCTATAAATCCCGGTGCACTCTTTCCTTATCTCTATTTATATTTTGCTTTATATTTTCCTTATACTTGCTTAGTTTGTTCTTGATTTTTGGTTAAGTAAATTTAGTTGTAAAATTTGATTTTGCTAAAGTTTTTAATACAACCAATTCACCTCCCTCTTGGTTGCACTTGGGCCAACAGAACGTGTTAGATTTGATACGATTGTTAGAACGCTTCAAGATTTCCTTGGGTCTGAAGGTTAATTTGAAGAAGAGTAAATTTTTTGGAATTGGTGTTCCCCAACTGTAAGTAGAAAGGGTGGCGATTATGGTAGGATGTTTGGCAGACAAGTTGCCCTTCAACTACATTGGGCTTCCCGTTGGAGAAAATTAAAGTGTTAGATAAGGTAGTCAACAAATTAAAGTTGTGGAAATCAGAAGTATTGTCTGTTGGAAGAAGGATAACCAAATCTGTACTCGGACGCTTGCCCCTGTTTTTATTCTTTTTATTTCAAGTGCCCATGAGTGTGAGAAATCATATTGAGAGTAAAAGAAGAATTTTCTTTTGTGTTTGTTTCTGGAGAGGGTAGAAAACAACTATCGTAGGTTTATAAAAAAGAAAAGGAAAGACAATATAAAGTGGCCATTCTAGGCACTCAAATAATATCTGTTATTAGATGTATTTTCCGCATCTTTCTCTGTTTCCCTTCGCATCCAAACCTGCCACAAGCCTGAAATTTGAGCAATAGATATTCTTATTTCATCTCCAATCGACCCAGCAATAATCAATCTAAGCTTGTAAAATTCTTACACTTATTATTTTCGGAAAGGTGAAAATTTTCCCCAATTGTTTATGGGATGGAGCAATATTGCCACCAATGTTTTTTTTGTTGCAAATTTGTGGTCAATGTATTTTCTATTAGGAGCAAATTTTCCACCGGCCGCTAGAATTGTTTAGACATGTAAAGGGCCGATCCAAGCTTGAGCTCACTAGGGTTGAGCTTGGCCCCTTAAGTTACTAGTATTACTTGAGCTCGATCCTAATTTTGAGGCTTTAGCTTGGCTTAAGGAGGGCTTGAGTTCGCACAAAAGCCCACTAGGCTCGTATTTTGGGTCATTTACAGAACTTGTTATGTTTGACTTAGAGATTTAAACCAATTATTCATTGACTAGCTAGATAAATAAAGTATTGTATAAGTTATTATTGAAGTCTCGTTAGGTTTGTTAACAATAGGGGCTGAGTATTTACAAGCTCTAGCTCCACACTTCAAGGTATCAAAGCCTATTTTGAGGTTCAAGCTAGAATAAAACTTAGCTCAATACAACTCAAATCGAGTTTGCTCGAACAACCCGATAAAGGCTCGATCCTAACACCCTGGTTCCTAAGTTTCTAAATATATTATTTTTACAATCATTTTCAATATGACCCAAGCTCTAGAACCCTCAGTACTCTAAGCCACTCTCCACCAAATAAAAGAAATTTTATTAAAAAGGAAGCAACTGTGGGAAAGAGTTGGAAAGAGCAAGAAGCGGTAAACCAAAGAAACAGGGGCAGCACCACTTAGTACTGAGTGGAGGCAATTGCCCTCACTCAATTTTGGAAAAATAACATATTTTATTTATAAATTTATGATAGTTGAACATTTTGGTCACATAATTCTTTACAATATGTAGCTATTTGTCCCCATTATCTTTAATATATGTAGTTCTTGCCCCTACTAAAGAAAATTTTTTAACTCCGCCCCCGCAAAGAAATAAAGCAAGGATCAACCTGAAGAAATAGGTTGCAAGCAAAGGAGGGCAATTAGGAATTACCCTCGACATTTCTCACGACTTGGTATTTACAGATTCGAGCAAAGGATATGCTCAGTGGGCAATGTTTCTTTGTTCGCCTTCTCATCCATATCTGTCACTGAATTCAGACATCAAACTGGGCAACAAATTTCTACTTGTTCTCTGTAGGACCAGCCCGTGATTCGTCCCAAATTCCTATCACCTATTAACTTTATTTTTTCTTGTTATTAGCTTCATGACGAACTGGATTCAGATCTTATCTGGAAAAGAATGCAAGATAAAATTAACTTAACTGGAAGTGATTTTTATCACGTTTCTTAATTAGCTTAATAAATTGAAAATGAAGTGAAAGCCAGTTTTAGGGTTAATTGTTGGCGGGCTAGCTGACCTGTACGAGGTTATCGTCTTGGTAAAATTAATTTTAAGGTTGATTCTTTTGGAATTGATAAAAATAAACACTTTATTCCCCCATCTTTCTTTGCTGGCCTCCTAATCCAAATCCACCACTGAATTGAAACATCAAATACTAGCAATAAATTAACTTAACTGGACCCGAATATTGTCACGTTTCTTAGTTACATGTCATAAGAATTTGAAAATAAAGTATCTTGTTAAATATCGGTGGGGTGGCCTGTAAAACCTTTGTTGTTGTCTTGGTTAAAAATTAATTAATTGGCATGAGTCACGTTTGCTTGCTTGCTAAGCGATGGAGGGCACAAGTCTATATAGAGGAGCGTTCTCTCATTATGAACCTCATTCTAAGCTCAGGAAAAAGGTTTGAAAGCAAGCGCATCGGAAAAAATCATTTGCTCATATCTTTTATTCCCTGTTGGCTGGCACTGGTATAGTTTTCTTTGGGGCTCAACTTTCAAATTATACTCCCACGCTAAAGTTCAGTTTATTTAGATAATATCCCTAGTCCTTTGTTTAGGAGGTTAAAGGGCCGAGGAATATACAGGAGGTCAGGGGTTTAAGCTCCGACGTCCTCATTCCCTAATATAATGTTTCATTATTAGTTTGGGTGCCTCCTGCATCCTGAAAAAGCAGACATTCTTTTCTTCCTTATGTCATAACCCTTATACCTTGTATAAATGCTTCTAATTATAAAAAAAAATTATTTAGCTAATATGTCGTGGCTAAGCACTACATCTTTTGGGCAAGACACAAGGCACCATTTTTAACTACCTCGGCTACGCCACCGGTTTGATGGATCAGAAGGAATGGAAGGGCAAGGAGAACTTGGATAAGCCATACCCGCAGGCAATTTTGAAAGATATGAGCAAAGTTTCGGGCAGTTGCCGGACACAACTGATAACACTTCAATAGGTGCTTTAGTATATAAGGCCCATAGCTCTTCTACGGAGAAAGCTCCGTTAAAAATCATAGTCGCTTGAAAAAATGCTCCGACCGAACCTGGAAAGGTATGTAGTTTAGCCCTTTTCTTCGTATATTACAGAGTGGATGGGCAGATGGCAAGGCTTAAATGTTGCTAGCTAATGGGAAGGTGTCAAGTGGCTGTGTTATAATTTTGTACAGTATGCAGACATTAATTAACTTCATGCATGCAGCTGGCTTACACAAAGATCTATCTTGCTAGTCAAACTATTGATTGGGACACTATTAAGGCAAACCTAGATGTTGGGACTGCTGCAGCTAAGGATAACGTTGGTGGGGTGACATCAAGCATTGAATGGAGCTTTGTCGGTACAGTTCCTTCCATTACCATCCAATTTGAGGCGGCACTCTCAAAATAAGCAACAAATCATTTGCAAGGCAGGATTTCCGATCGAGGAGGCACTAAATTACAAGGAGTTACAATTTCATAATTTCTAGTGCCACGACTAATAAATAACTTGCCTTCAATTTGTTCGTTAATTTTAAGTAATATATATGTATGTCTTTATGTTTGTTTGCTGTGTGATGTCCTGTTGTGTCCGTTGAATAAAACCAAGGTGCTCGGTGCTTGGTGCAACAAACATTTTCTTGCTTGACTTATTCCATCTCTCTTGCCGCTCTCGTGATTCCTGGTGGAGTGATACCTAAAAAGAACATAGGAAGTATAACATTTTTTTTAAGCATCCAATAATACGAATTAATTAATGGAAAAAAGAAGTGCAAAAATTATATGAAAAAAGTCACAGGTTCAACGCATAAACCACATAGTAACAAAAAAAAAAAAAAAAGCATCAAACACTAAAAAATGACAAAAGAACACCATAGAAAACACCAACCGACTCTCCAAGAGAGCAAACACGTATAAATTAAAAAAAAAAAAGAATAGAATCTGTACAAATTAAAAACAAATACCTACAGAATTGTCCAAAAACAAAAAAGACATACACGAGGGCAAGTTGGAAGCTCAAAAGTTAACAGGGAAAAAAGATGCTAAGCATGGAACCATACTCTCAATTTTGGTGTTGGGTTGTCAACTCCAATGACGAAGAAACTCCATTACGTAGTTGTCTAGAGGAGTGTGAACAACAGTAACAACCAACAGAATGAGGTTAGAATCCAAGAGATTTGAGCTAAATTGCTAACGTGGAGTGTCTAGTGGACGAGTTAATGGAACGAGCTAATTGTGCGAAACCAAACAAGAAATTCCAAAATAGGCCTTGCGAACACCAACTTCTAGTGGCCACAACTTTTGTTTTACTTGTCAGAATAACTGTTATAATATATTGTTTTGTAGGAAATTTCACGCTCAACAGGTGTCACATTCGTCTTTTGTCACCGCATTTTTTAGGTAAAAAATTCATCGTTTTGAGGGGTATTTGAGCCTTTAAAGTTTGTGTTGATTTTCTTTCTTTGTTATTTTCAATTTCTTTATTTATTTTGGATTAGAGTTTCTTTATAAGACTATAAATAGGTCTTCTTATGTTATTATTAGATAGTCTATCAATAATACTGTAATATTTTCAAAGCTTTTTGCTATCTTTACAAGTGATTCTCATTTTTCTCGTTGATTAAGTGTGTTAATTGATTAATTTTTGTTTCTTCTTATGTTAGGTAGTATCAGAGCTGGTTGAATCGCCTAGTCCATGACTGGTGATGGTAGCAAGAACGGACAGCGTGTTGTTGAAATCCCTATGTTGGAGGACCAAAGGGTGGCATTACAGAAGATGGAGCATCGAATGATCTACCGATTATAAGATCATTTGGAGGCATGCTTCAAGGAGATTCTGGAAAGACTCGGTGCCCTTAACCCTCTTGCCAACAGGGATAGGCACAAAGATGGGCAACGTGCTAGGAAAGAACTTACCTCAAGCCGTGATGTTCGTAGGCTTGTTCTTGCTCGAGGTCATAGACACATTGTCAATGACAGTGATTCTTAGTTGGATGAAGATTATCCTCCTTATGATGGATTTCATAGGGATCGGGATGTAGGATGTAATGATGGAGATTTTAGGTTCCGAGTGGATATTCTTTCATTCAACAGAGATATCAACATTAAGGGTGTTCTTGTTTGCATAGCTATGGTTGAGCGATTATTTGAGTATCATGAGGTCCCAGAGTAGAAGAAAGTGTAGTTGGTGGCTTGCAAGTTGAAGATAACAGTTTCTGCTTGGTGGGAAAAAATAAAAGAGAAGAGATGGAATCACGGAAAAAAGTCGATATGGTCATGGCACGGATGAAGTAGATGATTCAGAGAGACTTTCTACCCCCAGACCAAGAGTAGATTTTATTCCAGCAATACCAGTGGAGTTGATAGGGGTCACGGTTAGTGTAGGATTACATGGCAAAATTTGTTCGGCTGTCCCAATGCAATGATTTGGGAGATATGGCAGGGTAGATGATTTGATGATTTTTGGATGGGTTGAAACCTGTACTTTGGGACAAAATTAGGATTCTTCCTGTGTGAACTTTTGCCAAAGCCCAAAATTTAGCATTGAGAGTGGAGCTATTAGTCTAGGAGAGAGAAAACAATAGTTTCCTTCTATAAATTATTCGGGGAAAGAGTTCGGTAGAGAAGATGAAAGCGCTTCTTGAACCTATTGAACACAAGAATCATTATCAGGAAGAAAATGCAGTGAGGAAGCAGAAGGTCAGAGGGAAGAAAGAGGCTCCATAGGTGATGAATCATTACCTGAGACCAGCTCTTAATGTCTATTATCGCTGTTGGGAGCCTAGGTACCTATCCAACAAGTGTCCGTTTTAGAATGTTACTATTCTTGATAAGGATGATGATGAAGAGATTGTTTGTGGACCTAACGAGGAAGAAGAGAAATATGAGAACCAGAAGGAAGACAGTGATGAGTGGGAGAATTATATGGTACAGAAGTTGTTGTTGGCCCCTAAACAGGAAAACCAAACCCAACGCCATCAATTGTCTTGTACCCGGTGCATAATAATTGATCAGTTGTTTGATGTGATTATTGACAGTGGGAGTTCAGAAAATATCATTAGCAAGGATGTGGTGCGGTGTTTGGGATTGAAGACGAAGAAGCATCTAGACCCTTACACCATTGGCTGGATTAATTTGGCAAACAAAATTCAGGTGATTGAACAGTGTAAGGCACTCTTTTCCATTGGATAGTATCAAGATAAGATTTATTTTGATGTTATGGATATGGATGCTTTCCACTTGTTATTCAATATACCATGGCACTTTGATGTTACAGTGCAGCATGATGGACAAGATAGCGTGTACAAGTTGGTCAATTTGTTCTTCGTCCACAGTATTAGAAAACCTCTTAGCCCAAAAATAGTAAAGTAGAGGGGCAGACTTTTCTTACCCTTACGTAGTTTGAACGAGAGCTATTCATAGCAATAAATGAGACTAAGGTATTTTACGCTTTGGTAGTGAGACAGGTCTTCCTTATTTCTGAGTTTCAGGCAAAAAAGTTTCGGAAGCAATTCAGGTACTGTTACAGGATTTTCAGGATGTGATGTCGGAGGGGTTGTCGGATGGCCTTCTACCCCTAAGAGACATTTAGCACTATATTGATTTGATTTTTGGAGCAAACATGCCCAACTTGCCCCATTATTGGATGAGCCCAAAGAAGTGTAAAATCCTACATAAGTAGGTGGAAAAGTTACTGTACAAAGCATATATTCATGAGAGCATGAGCCCATGTGGAATTCTAGCTTTATTGACACATAATTCATATGGTAGTTGGAGAATGTGTACTAATAGGCAGGCCATAAATAAGATTAATATTGGCTATTGATTTGCTATGCCTTAGTTGGATGACATGTTGGATCAGTTGCATAGGTCGGTGGTATTTTTCAAAATTGATCTCAGGAGTGGGTATCATCGATTAAATTTTGACCTAGAGACAAGTGGAAAACAGTGCCCAAGACCAAGGATGGTTTGCATGAGTAGCTGGTTATGCAATTTGGTCTCACCAACATGCCAAGCACATTTATGAGGGTGATAAAGCAGGTATCGAAACTATTCATTGGGGATTTCATTTTCGTATATTTTGAAGATATTTTGATTTATAGTCATTTAGAGGAAGACCTTATTTCACACCTGCACCAAGTGCTCATAATCTTGTAGGAGAATAAACGGTATATGAACCTGAAGAAGTGTAACTTTATGACTAGTAAAATATTATTCTTGGGCTATGTAGTTAGCGTAGAAGGGATTTAAGTGGATGAGGAATATGATTGGGGCATCAAAGAGTGGCCTTTGCTGAAGACAGTTTCTAAAGTTTAGAAGTTTCATGGTTTGGCCACATTTTATAGTCAGTTTATCCAGGATTTTAGTATCATTGTTGCCTATATTATAGAGTGTTTGAAGAAGAGGAAGTTTTGTAGGGTTTCAGGAGCCAAACAAGTGCAGCAGAAGATAACCAAAATCCTTCAGGATCCAAGTGAAACGGGTTAAATTGGGTGTTCGAAAATTTTATACCTAGTCGATTAAGATCTTTCACCTAACTGTTGAGTCGAATCACAAAACTTGAACAATTGATATGTTCAAGCTCTTTATGATATCCACATGAGCCTCTTGGGATCACCACGCCTCCACCACGTCCCGGTAGATGTGTTCTTCTTGCGCTCGCAGTGCTAGCTTGCGTCCTCCAGGGAATGGTAAGAGAATAGTGTGTTAGGGAGGCTAGGTCAAGAGTTAGGAAATTCTCACTATATGATGTATATATAGTGAGACTCAATTCCCAAGCCCAATGGGTTTCAAAACCCTAATCTAATTAGGTTTAATTTTGGGCTTCATTAATGGATCAACATTTGGGCCAATTATTAATCCGAAATTATTATGAAACCAAAACCCAAACAATTTGGCCCATGCACTCAAATAATCCAATTGGCTCTATGTGTGCGACCGAATAGGCTCCTATCACATTGGCAATGATCATAAATCACATTTATGATCATAAATAATGAACGGTATTTAGCAACGCATCATTGCTACCCAAAGTGATAAGATAGTTGGTGATTCGTCTAAACCTATATGATCATTATTCGTATATGTCATTGTCCCTTTGTCCAAGATATCAAGATCAAGCACGAGACATGGAATGTGTTACTCTTGCATAGCCTAATCTATGAGTTCTTGATACTGAGTAGACAAACTTAAACTGATGACATTGATATTGTATATCAACTCATCCGAGCATGGCCATGCATTTTCTTAGTCTCACTCTATTGAGGGGCCTAAAGATATCACTTCTGTTACATTGGAGGGAAAAATCTCATCTTGATCATACAAAACCTTCTGCATGATATGTGACATACCCAACGACCACCTTCTTGTTCACTTAGTTACAAGCAATAAAAGGAAGTATCAAAGTAAGTGACTCACATGTAAGGAACCTTGATGACTTTGGGTCAAATGACTACATATACCATGATCACTATGAGAATTATTTATAACACTCATATAATGATCCACATAGTGTTCTTATGGTGGGTCAGCCCAGTATATAAGTTCTTCAACTTGTACCCATATATAGACTACATATATCATATTAGTCTCCACATACGCTAGTCTTTATGTATTATTGTAACCCATTACACAATAATACTAGACCAGGGACGTTTAAGAATACTATTATTCTAGGGTTATAATTACGTTTGATTATGTCACACAGAAACAATACAACAAACACAATTACTAGATTAATGCCTCAATAAAATATCATGACTCAATGTGGAAAATATAATTATCTTATGATTGGCGTTTGGGTACAACATTAACGAGTTTCACTGGGGTAAGGAGGGAGAGGCGAGTTTTTCCTTGTTGAAGGCAAAGTTATGCACTGTGCCAGTTTTTGCCTTGTCAGACTTTGAGGCTCTTTTTGAGATGGAGTGTGATGCTAATGGTGTGGGAATTGGTGCTATCCTTTCTTAATGACGCAAACCAGTTGCTTTCTACAATGAGAAATTTCTGATGTGAATTGAAAGTGGACCATTTATGACAAGGAGTTATATTTGATTATGCGTGCTCTGAAGGTATGAGAACATTATTTGATTTTTCATGAATTTATTATTTATTCTAATCATGATGCTCTGAACTACTTAAATAGTAAAAAAACAATTAGAAAGGATATGCAAGCGAGGTGGTCCTGGTTTTTATAGAAATCCCTTTTTAAGGTTAAGCACAAGGCGGGCATTTAGAACAAGGTTACAGATGCCTTAAGTCAACATGCAGATTTATTGGTGACATTGAGACAGTAGATTGTTGGCTTTAATGAGTTGAATGAGGTGTATGCTACTGATGAGGGTTTTTCTAGTATTTAGGAAAAGTGCAGCAAACAATAACCTATAGATTACTTCCACATTCATGATGGTTTTCTCTTACGAGGTAATCAACTTTGTATTCCTAAGACTTCATTAAGAGAAAAGGTATTCAAGATTTACATGATGGAGGTCTGGTAGTCAAATGGGAAGAGAAAACACTTTTGTAGCAGTAAATGAGCATTATTTTTGGCCAAATATGCACAGGGATGTCTCCAAATTTGCGCAAAGGTGTTAAGTGTGCCAAACCATGAAGGGAAAGTCTCAGAATGCACGTTCATATAGGCCTTTACCTGTTCTTGATAAAATTTGGGAAGATTTGTACATGGATATTATTATTGGATTGCCCATATCCCAAAGAGGGGTAGATTCTGTGTTTGTTATGGTGAACATGTTTTTCAAAATGGCACATTTTATTACATGCAAGAAGACATCAGATCCAAGTGGGATTGCTAAGTTGTTTTTTTGGAAGATGTTCATTTGCATGGAGTGCCCAAGACAATAACATCATATTGAGATAGTAAGTTTATGGGGCTTGGAGGACTTTATGGAGGCTCTTCCTTGAATTAACTACCCATCCACAGGCTGACGAACGAATGAAGGAGGTGAATTGAACAATAGGAAAATTGGTATGTAGCATTTATGGAGACAAGCCTAAGTAGTGGGATCTTGCATTAGCTCAAGTGGAGTTTGCATATAATAATGCTGTTCATAGTGCCATAGGAAAGTCTCCATTTTCAGTGGTTTACATTAAACCATCCCAGCATACTCTTGATTTAGTGAAGGATGGAATTGGAGTGAGTAAGACTGTAGAAAATACATTAGAATAGTGGCATAAGATTCAAGCTAAAGTTAAGTAGAAATTGGAGTAGACAAATAGGAGGCATAAGCAAGCTGCTGAACAGCACCATTATGAGCTGATTTTTGAAGTAGGTGATGAAGTGATGGTGTTTTTTTGCAAAGGGAGATGTTCCCAATTGGTACATATGGTAAGCTGCAGCCACGCAAGTATGGCCCATATAAGGCTGTGAAAAAGATTAACAACAATGCTTTGGTGATTGATATGTTGGATAGTATGGTAATTTCCAAGACATTTAATGTGGCAAATATTTTCCCTTACTACTCATCTGTTGAGCCTTTGTATCTAGACCTTCTGGAAAACTTGAGGTTGAGTTTTTCTCAAGAAGATGGGATTGACATAGATCATCTAGTGGATGAGTTTATGGAGTAGGCTGATCATGTGAAATAGAAGAAGAAAACCCAAAAATAGGCCTCACGCAAACCCCAACTTTCGAAGGCTATAACTTTTGCTACACTTATCAGAATGAGTAATATAATATGTCATTTCAAAGTGAATTTCATGCTTTACAAGTGATGTAATGTCATGAAGCGGGGTCCTAGTGCCTCAGATTACTTAGTGTGTAAGCTTTTAGGAAATGTGATCCCGTTTAGTTACTATTGACTAACTATTACTTGTTGGTAAATTAAGACAATTTAAGTGCAAGTAGTTACTTAGCCTACCCTGCAAGAACATATGCATATATTTGTCCTAGAAATGCAAATCAAATAAATAAAATAAGTAAAGAAAATATTGCTCAAGCACTTCAATTAAAACATATTTAAAACGTGCCAAGACAATAAAACACTAGTTACTTAAACTTCAAGTAATAGTTTTGTGCACACATATAAGCTCTAGCATGCACCCAAAAGTAACTTAATGGTCTTACACCACAATACGTCCTAACAAAGGCAATGTCTTAGTAGACAAGGTACTATATATACAAGGTAAAATACTACTAATATCATTTACTTAAACTCCCACCTTTGAGCTATCAAGCCTTAAGTGCAAAGCCTTTACTTGTTCTTTTGCAACTCTTAGCCTCTAGACTGTAAAGGCACAAACACTTAGTTAGTAAAAAACTTAGCTTATAAGTAACTTAGAAACATAAGGTTTCAAGTATAATAAGTACATGCAAAATAAAGAAACTTTGCCCACAACTATCCAGCTTATTGTTGGGCCCGGGGTTAATACCTACACAAATAAGCTTAAGGGAGCGAGTACGTTATCGTACTCAGTAAGAGGTCTACAGCCCAAAACTTAGTTTATTAGAGAAATTGAACCCTAATTAGCCCCTACTTGGCACCTTAATTCTTCCTTAAGGTACCCTTAATTATCCACCAAACTTAGCCCTTTTAAACCACACACTTAATTACCCTACTTAATTGATGCTTCAAAATATTGTAAAAGTGAATTGGGAACTTAATTTGAAAATGATATGACCTTGGGATTGCATGGGAAACACTTAAACATCTTTTGAGGAGGCCAACAAAGTAACTTGGGGAAACTTTAGGTTGATGCGGTCGCACCCCGTTTATTGATGCTATTGCATTTCACTTTTCCCCTAGCTGCTGGAAATGATGTTGTCGCACCCCTTTTATTGATGCTATCACATCTCACCTTTTCCTCAACTACTGGAAATGATGCTATCATACCAAAAAATGAGGTACGATAGCATCACACCTAATGCTTCATCCACCAAAGGATTTTTATGCCCCATTTGGCCTTCTAATCTTTTTTTCTTGCAATCCTTCTGCAACTTAGCTCAAATCTCACTTCTAATATTTATATTATATAAACAATGGTTAATTTAACTTAATTTAACTTAACCCCTTACCTCAAATTTAAATCAAACCAAGATTAAAGCAAACAAGCCATATTAAGCCCACTTGAGCTCAATATGTTCCCCTTGAGTTCCAAACCTAAATCCAAGAAAAATGGGCAACACAAGCACTAAATTAAGACCATCACTAATGATATTTCAGGCTTGGAACTAAGTTAAACCCATGGACAAACTCACCTTAATGTTTGAAGCCAAAACTAGCAAGAGACAAGGCAAATACACCCAAACCACAAAAAATAAGCTAAAGCCTTGATATATATGGTTTGAGACCTTCAAATTTGCATGAATTTTGTGGGATTTTAAGGAAATGGTGAAGATTAGCTATGGATTTAAGGGAAGAACGAAAATGTGTTGGGAAGGAGATGATGAATAGTTATTTTGCTTGTTTCAAAAAGTCATCAACTACTCCCACTTAAAACTTTGACAAAATTTCTTCCACATGCCAAATTAAAATTTTTTTCTTTCCCTCCCCACCAACTTCTGTCTTTAAGCCCCAAAGGAGAAAAACTGTTTCCTTGCCCCTAGCTTTTCAATTTTATGCCACAAGTGGCACTAAAACCATAATTTCCTAGTTAGTGCATTTTAGTCCCCTAACTTTCATTTTTGGTTCCAGTGGTTAGAGTAACTAATCGTCTTAAATTATTTGGTAAAAAAATACTTACATGACCTTAATTTTAATGAAATTATGGCCATGCCACACACTTGGGTCAAAATTACTATTTTACCCCTTTTGCCTATTGGTGCCATTTTACACTTAGGAACTCAATACAACCTTACTTAGCTTACTTTTATTGCAATAGGAAACTAATTTGAGGCATTTAAATAAAAAATAATTTAATTAAACATACTTACGGAGTCAAAACAAGGAATTGACTAAGAGAGTTGTCACATCCTCCCCTCTTTCAGAAATTTGGTCCCCTAAATTCTTACTTAACCGTGCAAATTCACTTGGATCTTGCCTTTGCATATCTTGCTCAGTCTTCTAAGTGGCCTCCTCTTCACCATGGTTAGATCATAGTACCTTGACCATTGGGATCCACTTTGTCCTTAATTTCCTAACTTGACGATCAAGAAACTTAATGGGGTATTCTCCATAACTTAGGTCTTCCCTTACAGGTATGACGGATGGGGCTAATACTTGCTCAAGATTCACAATGCATTTCTTTAGTGAACTTATTGAAGACATTGTGAACATGGGCTGAATTTGGTGGTAATGCTAACCATTAAGCTACTTTCCCTACCTTTTCAAGAATTTCAAAAGGACCAATGTATCTCAGAGCCAACTTACCCCTTTGGCCAAACTTAGCCACGCCTTTCATTAGGGAAACCTTAAGGAGTACTTTGTCTCCTACATCAAATTCCAAGTCTTCCAGTAGCATATTTGTGTAGTTGGTTTACTGGTTTGGAGTAGCTTTGATCCTTGCTTGAATCAACCTAATCCTTTTCATTTTTTCAGCAATGATTTTCGGGCCAACAATTACTTTATCTGCCTTATCTACCCAACAATAAGGTGTCACACAATTACGCCCATACAAAGCGTCGTAGGGTGCCATCATAATAGCTTTTTTATAGCTATTATTATAAGCAAACTCAATTAGAGGCAGATGTTGGTCCCAATTCCCTCTAAAATCTATCTCACAACTTCACAATATATCTTCCAAAGTCTAGATCACCAGCTTAGTTTGTCTATCAGTCTGAGGATTATAAGCAGTACTTAGGCTCACAGTGGAATCCATAGCTTTTAGAAATGAATTCCAAAACCTTGAGAGAAAACAAGGATCTCTATTAGATACAATTTGATCGAGGATTCCATGGAGTCTCACCACTTCCCGAATATACAACTGGGCTAACTTCTCTATTGTATACATAATCTTAATGGGGATAAAGTGTGTTGACTTTGTTAACCTATCCACCACCACCCATATCAAGTCATGCTAACTTCTTGTATTAGGTAACCTAACACAAAAGTCCATGGTGATGGATCCCCACTTTCTATCTGGGATGGGTAAACTCTAAAACATTCCTAATGACTTTTGGTGCTCTGCCTTCACCATTTGACAAGTTAGGCACTTAGACACATATTCATATAAGTCCCTCTTAAACTTTGGCCATTAGAAATGAGTCCTAAAGTCATGGTACATCTTATTCACACCGGGGTGAATGTTAAGCTTATTAGTATGTGCCTCTTGCAACACATGTTGCCTTTAATCACTTGGCACATAGAGTTGAGCATCATAATAAAGTAACCCGTCTTTGTACTGAAACCCCTTTAGTACAATACCATGTCATTCCTCCTCATAAATTTTCTTCAAGTTCGGGTTCTTGTCCTGGGATTCCTTAACCTTAACCACCATGCTGACTGAATCTCAAGGACTATAGCTTGAGCCATCTCCTAGTCTTGCCATGATTCAAATAAGACTAAGAATTACCCCACATTGGAACTTTCTAAGGCATTAGCCACTTGATCCTTAGAAAGAATCACCCTAAAATACTTATGGC
The DNA here is from genome assembly GCA_039654915.1 of Aquilaria yunnanensis. Classification (NCBI taxonomy): domain Eukaryota; kingdom Viridiplantae; phylum Streptophyta; class Magnoliopsida; order Malvales; family Thymelaeaceae; genus Aquilaria; species Aquilaria yunnanensis. Next base: position 94,657,957 of record CM077598.1, on the reverse strand, counting down.
TCAAGGCATCAGCAACCACATTGCCCTTACCTGAACAATAATCTTTTGAGCAATTGTAATCCTTGATATACTTGATCCACCTTCTTTGCATTACGTTCAGGTCCTTTTGGGTAAACAAATACTTCAGGCTCTTATAGTCCGTAAAGATATTAAAGGACCTTCCCATAAGATAGTGTCTCGAGAGCTTTAAGGAAAACACAACGACTGCCAACTCAAAATCATGCATCAGGTAGTTCAATTCGTTAGGCCTTAATTGCTTAGACCCATATGCAATCACTTGCTTATCTTGCATCAACACACATCTTAATCTTATCCCAAATGCATCGGTATACACCACAAAAAGTCTTTTGCGGATCTGGTAAGATCAGGATAAGAGGAGAAGTTTCTTAAGCTCCTAAAAACTTTCTTCACACTTAAAAATCTAGATGAACATCTATGCCTTCTTTGTCAAGGTAGCCAATGACGAAGCTATCACAAAGAATTTTTAATGAACCTTCGATAATAGCCTGCCAACCCTAAGAAACTTCGAATTTCACTTATAGTTGCTGGGTGTTTCCATTCCAACACTGCCTTTACCTTTCTGGATCAACACTTAGTCCTTAAGCATTTCTAATATGCCCGAGGAATGAAATTTCACTAGCCCATAATTGGCATTTAGATAGTTTTGCATAATATTGGTTATCCTTAAGCACTTGCAAGGCTATCTTTAAATGTTCCTCATGTTCTTGAGGAGTCTTAGAGTACACCAATATGTCATTGATGAACACCTCAACAAATTGATCTAGGTAGGACCTAAAAATCTGAGTCATGGCATCCATGAACACTGCCAAAGCATTTGTCACCCCAAAAGGCATAACCGTGTACTCATAATGTCCATACCTAGTCCTAAATGTAGTTTTTGGGATATTGATTTCCTTTATACTTATCTAGAAGTATCCTAACCTTAGATCTATTTTAGAAAAGACCTTTGTCACTTTTAACCTATTAAATAAGTCATCAATCCTGGGCAATGAATATTTGTTCTTTACAGTTATTGCATTCAGTTTCCTGTAATCTATACACAAATGTAAGATTCCATATTTCTTTTTCACAAACAACACCGGAGCATCTCACGAGGATACATTTGGGCTTATAAAGCCCTTCCCAAGCAGTTCTTTTAACTGCTTTTTTAGCTCATCCACTTTAAGTGTTAACATCTGATATGGGGGTATAGAAATTGGTTCTGCCCCAAGCTATAAGTGTATGGAGAATTCAATCTCCCTATTTGGAGGTAACCCTGGGAGATTTACAAGAAAAGGTTTTAGAAATGGATTCGCTATTGGGATTTTCTTAAGTTGGTCCTTGACTGCCACCCCATTCAGTGAGCTTCCCTCATAATGGGAATGAACTCCAAGAATTTGAGGTGCAAACTCTTGGCACTACTTGCGAAACTGCTTATGCAAGTCACACTTACCTCTAAGGCATCATTAAGGGTGACCTTGCAACCTACACAGTCGATCTAGGCCTTATGCCTAGTTAACCAATCCATTCCAAGGATAACATCATAAGGAATCGAGGTTAAAACCTAAAGGTCACATAAAAACCTACGACCCCCTAACTCCAAAGGATACCCTTTAACCATTTTATTGGTCAAGATAATGTTCGTTCCAGCAGTTTTAATAAATCTTATCTCATCCATTAAAGGTCTTTACAATTCTAACTTGACAACCATGCTCAAGAAAATGACAGAAATAGTAGCACCAGTATCAAACAAAAATGTTAATACTACTATCCTGAACATTAAAATTACCTTGCATAGTTGTCGGCTCTCTAGGTGTCTGGCCCGTCAATGTAAAAACACGCGGCTGCATAAGGGCTCTGGTAGATACTTTTCTAGCTCTTGAGGCTCCTGACCTTCCTTAACCTTGCTCTTGCCTAAGCCTTGGGCACTCTCTAGCCCAATGTCCAAGCTGGCGGCAGTAATTACACAAGTCGGACCCAAGGGTGCAAGGTTTATTTCCATGAAATCTCTGACACTTAGGGCAACAACCCTTCCCAATTTTTTGGCCCTTCTTAAAGGAACCTTGGTCTTCTCCTGGGTTAGGCCTCTTTCCCAACAACCTCGACTGCACCAGGACCCTTGTCTCAATAGCCTTATCCTTGGGTTCTGCCTATATCAACTTTCTTTCCAATGCCAAGGCATTTTGAACTCTCTCATGATAGGTTAGAACACCTATAACTACCAAGAAACTCCTTAACTCTACCTTAAGCCCACAAATAAACTTCTTTGCCTTAAGTTCATCTTTCTCGGCCATACGAGGAGCATGCCAGAAAAGAGAACTAAATTTCTTCTCATACTCATGCACTGTCATATTTCCTTGAACCAATTTGTCAAATTCTATCCTCTTCTGATCTTGGGCTGCCTCACTATTGAATTCATTTTGAATTCATTTTTCTCCTTTGCCGCCTTTGCCCGAGTTTAGCTTCATTATAGGACTTGAGCCTCTCCATGACATCTTTCCACCACAAGGATGCATTGCCTTCCAAGAAGAAAGGTACTAAATCCATTTTAGCCTTGTCATCCAACTTCATGTTCTCAAAGATTTCATTAATTTGGTACAACCAACCTTCGGCCGCATCAGGATCACCCACACAATTAAACTTAGGAGTGTTAATTTCTCAGCATATCGAGACAAGCTCCATGTGGTCCAGAATAATGGGTCTCCTTTTTCTCATATGGGGATGGATATCTTCTTTATCTTCCTCCTCACAATCTTCATCAATGTTCACTTGAACACGTTCTTGCACTTGCTCTTGACCTTGCACTTATCCTTGGGGTAGGAGATTTCTCCCTTGACCTTGGTGCACTATTGGGCCTTGGTGCACTTCGACCCTTACCCCATTAGCGTCCTCCAAGGTCTCCCTTCCTTTCGGAGGTTGAGCATGCTCCTCAAGTAGGATAGCCATGCCATGAAGCATCCGATTCATAGATTCATTGAGCCTACACAACAAAGCCACCATTTCTCTCATATCTTCCCTATTGAGGTCAATAGTTCCTAGACCAGAAACTTGAGCCTTAGCAATAGCACTTGGTTGAGTGGTCACCATGATACCCGTAACCAAAGCCAGAAGACAACATCTAGAGTAACTTATAAGCAGTACTAACCATACTTAGCATAAGGAACACTTAGATCTTAGTTCACTTATTGCCTCTACTAGGACCATTGACTTGCTTTGATACCAATTTGTCATGGAGTGGGGTCCTCGTGCCCCGGATTACTTAGCATGAAGGCTCTTAGGGATTATGATCCTACTTAGTTACTATTAGCTAACTATTATTCGTCAGTAAATGAAGACAATTTATGTGCAAGTAGTTACTTAACCTACATTGCAAGAAGATATGCATGCATTTGTCCTGATAATGCAACTCAAATAAATAAAATACGAAACGAAAACATCGCTCAAGCACTTCAAGTAAAACATATTTAAAATGTACCAAGACAATAAAACACTAGTTACTTAAACTTCAAGTAATAGTTTTGTGCACACATATAAGCTCTAGCATGCACCCAAAAGTAACTTCATGGTCTTACACCACAATATCTCCTAACAGAGGCAATGTCTTAGTAAAAAAGGTACTGTATATAAAAGTTAAAATACTACTAAGATCATCTACTTGAGCTCCCACCTTTGAGCTATCAAGCTTTAAGTGCAAAGCCCTCACTTGTCCTTATGCAACTCTTAGCCTCTAGACTGTAAAGGCACAAACACTTAGTTAGTACAAAACTTAGCTTATAAGTAACTTAGAAACACAAGGTTTCAAGTAGAATAAGTTCCTACAAAATAGAGAAAATTAGCCCACAACTATCCAGCTAGTTGTTGGGCCTGGGATTAGTACCTACACAAATAAGCTTAAGGGAGTGAGTACGTTATCGTACTCAGTAAGGGGTCTCTCGGTACTTGCAAAGAAACTCAAGCAACCATGTACATATGGCAAACAAACAACTAAGCATCAAACAATCAACCACAAAGAAGAAAATAATAATAAATGCAATGCATGAGTGAATGATATGCAACATATAATACTTGGGACTTTTTACACCCTAAGGTGTCTTAGACTTACCGTGAGCTCAAACGGTGGAGGTATTTGAGACACTAGTCCACATATCCTGAATCCTTTACCTCCCTTAAGTTCTGCTTATGGGTCCTAGAGTAGGTCATCACCCACTCCCGTCACTTACTCATCTTTCGTTTGCTTATTGTGTAGGGTAATTGACTTAGTGGCTTGACTTCGCCAAGTTCTTCGAACTTGACGCAGGCTCCCTTAGTGGACCTACTTACCAAGCTTCTTAGCTTAGTTAGGACTTCCTTAGGTTCTACTTTAGTGACTCGGGGTCCACGACCCAACACTTAGGTCATTAGAGAAATCGAATCCTACTTAGCCCCCACTTGGCACCAAACTTCTTCCTTAAGGTACCCTTAATTATCCACCAAACTTAGCCCTCTCAAACCACAAATTTGATTACCCTACTTAATTAATGCTTCAAAATATTTTATAACTAAATTGGGAACTTAATTTGAGCATGATATGACCTTGGGATTGCATAGGAAACACTTAAACATCTTTTTAGGAGGCCAACAAAGTAACTTGGGGAAACTTTAGGCTGATGCGGTCGTATCCCTTTTATTGATGCTATCGCATCTCACTTTTTCACCATCTATTGGAAATGATGCAGTCGCACCAACAAATGAGGTGCGATAGCATTACACCTGATGCTTCATCCATCAAAGGCTTTTTATGCCCCATTTGGCCTTCTAATCTCATTTTCTTATAATCCCTCTACAACTTAGCTCAAATCTCACTTCTAATATTTAAATAATATAAGAAATGCATCAATTTAACTTAATTTAAATTAATTTAACTTAATCCCTTAACTTAAATTTAAATTAAAGGAAGATTAAAGCAAACAAGCCACATTAAGCCTACTTGAGCTCAATTTCTTCCCCTTGAGTTCCAAGCCTAAATCCAAGCAAAATGGGCACCACAACCACTAAATTAAGACTATCACTAACCATATTTCAAGTTTAGAACCAAGTTAAACCCATGGACAAACTTACCTTTGGGATAAAGCCAAAACTTGCAAGAGACAAGGCAAATGCACCCAAACCACGAAAAATAAGCTAGAACCTTGATATATATATGCTTTGGGACCTTCAATTTTGCATGAATTTTGTGAGATTTTGAAGAAATGGTGAAGATTAGCTATGGAGGAAAAGGAAGAATGAAAATGGGTTGGGAAGGAGATGATGAATAGTTATTTTGCTTGTTTCAAAAGGTCATCACCTACTTCCACTTAAAATATTGACAAAATTTCTTCCACATGCCAAATTAAATTATTTTTCTTCTTTCCCTCCTCACCAGCTATTTTTTTTAGGCCGCAAAGGAGAAAATTTGTCTCCTTGCCCCTATCTTTTCATTTTTATGCCACAAGTGGCACAAAAACCATAATTCCTTAGTTAGTGCATTTTAGTCCCCTAACTTTCATTTTTGGTTCTAATGGTTAGAGTAACTTATGGTCTTAAATTATTTGGTCAAACATACTTACATGAACTTAATTTTAATAACATTATAGCCATGCCACTCACTTGGGTGAAAATTACTATTTTACCCTTTTTTCCTTTTGGTGCCATTTTACACCTAAGAACTTAATACAAGCTTACTTAGCTTGCTTTTCCTGCTTAATAGAAAATTAATTTGAGGAATTTAAATAAAAATAATTTAATTAAACATACTTACCGAGTCAAAACAAGGCATTTATTAGGAGAATTGTCACATGTAAAGGCTTGTCCTTTGTGACCGCATTATTGGGGTAAAAAATCTATCATTTTGATGGGTTACTGCGCCTTTAAATTTTGTTTCAATTTTCTTTCCATGTTGTTTTTGATTTATTTATTTATTTATTATTAGGGTTTCTTTGTGAGCCTATAAATACGCCTTCCTACATTATTATTAGATAGTCTATCAATAATATTGAAGTATTTTCATGGCTTATTGCTATCTTTATGAGTGATTCTCATTTTTCCCTTGATTAAGCGTGTTGCTTAACCAATTTTGTTTTTCGCTGCATCAATTACAAAGTGACAACAAGGGTGGGGTAAGGGTGAGAGTGAAAGTGCGAGTTCATGTGAACTCATTGATGTCAGTAATGGCAGGTTCAATTATAAGATCATGTTGAAAACACCTTGATGTAGATGGTGACCCACAAGAATGGGTCCTCCTTTTCAAAGCTCCTTGACAATGGTGTTGGCCCGCCCATGTGCACCACACTATAAAATCTAATTTTTTCCCTTCTTTCTTTTGAATTCATATACATCAATATGTCATACAAGTGTTAAACGAAAAAAATATAATTGATATATATGTTTTGATGATGGTTTTTTTTTTATTTTTTTGTTGCCTATCCATTGCAAAGATCATAACATTGCTTGACTAATTGACCAAAGTGCTTTGCAAGAGAATGAATGGAGCAATCATGCTTGCTGGTAGTGCTACAAGAAGATATTGTTTTTTTATGTTGAAAAAATTAAAAAAATATATATTAAAGAACTAGTATGTTGGGGATGTACACAAGTGACTTGTCCCACGTGGTTGTATATAGTCTAAATTGAGATGTATATATATGGTAGTGGTCTCTTGTATCATTGATTTAAGTTTTTGGAAACATCTGTGATGCCATTATCATATATGATATCTCATTTGATGGATCTTGTCAAATTTATAGGAGTTTAATACATCACAGCACCAAAGGACACAACTTAAAGAATGAGGTAGGATTTAGACAGTAAACATCAAATGAAGGAATAACCCGACCAGACGACTTTAGAATATCTCCATCGAGGAAATGATCTTGCCGTTAAAAACCAAGTTGTTTCAAAAAGTCCAAAGGATCAACAAACCCGTTTTGATGGCAAATTTCCATGCCTTGAGAAGCTCTTCTGGTCTAGATAAAAAAAAAAAGATGTGGACTACCAACAAAAGAAAGATTATAGCCCTCGCCATGCTTGTATATTTTCACTAAACTTGATTTAAGAGTGACCTTTGCTTTCGTAGTCATGGCCTTCAATATCCAATTGCATAAATGAGACTTTGCTTAGTCAAGAATTCCTTTCCAAGCATAAGAATTTTTCATCGAACAAACAATTGGAAAACCTATATACTTAAAAGGAACAAAATTGGCCATATAGCCAATCAACAAGGCCATTCTTTATAGCTCAAAATCAGAAACATTTATGCCCATCAAACAACTCATTGCCAGTTTTATTTTCAGCCTTGAGATCAACTTGAGACATCTCAAAATTCTTCACAATTCAAAGATATTTTGTTCACTCCACTATCCAACAAATGGTGTATCATCAGTGAAGTAAAGATGAAAAATTTCAATACTATCATTGCTAAACGCCACCATCTTTCAACTTGCCAGTATCGATGACTTCAGTATCAAATAATGTAACACCTCAACAACAATTAGGAACATAAATAGGGATAGTGACTCCCTGATGGAGACTATTTTATGAAAAATTCAAATGTGGGGCTGTCATTTGCAGGAACAGTAATTGAGGCTAAACAAAGACAGCCCTTAATCCAGTTAATCCATTTCTCATTGAAATTTTTAAGTTTCATTTTATGGGACAGAAAGTTCCGATTAGCATTGTCAAATGCTTTCTCAAAATCTACCTTATTTCTTTTTCTTTTTCATAAAATGCATAAGTTTATTGGCAATGAGCACACTATCCAAAATCTGTAGCCCAAGACAAATGCTAATTGCATTTCACTTATCAAAAGGTGAATTTTTCTCCTAAATTTAGAGGCAAGTATTTTTGCAGCCACTTTATACATAGAGCTATGGGACTGATTGGGCGATAATCATTCCAAAGAGTTAGGGTTACCTTTTTTGGGATCAACAACTTCACCTAATTTCACCTAAAGATTTGAAATCCTTCCCAAATTTTAGAATATCATCTTTAACAATGTGCCAACACTTGTTTATAAATGCAAAGTTAAATCCATCAGGTCCTGGTGATTTTGAGCTCTTGCAACTCCAAAATCCTGGTGAGGTTGCTTTAATAAGATAGGACATTGGTCAGAAATATATCTCTCCAAACGAATTAAAGACAACATAGTTGGCCACATATGTAAAAAACTCTTTAAGACGATCTTTCCATTGATCCAACTCATCTTTGAGCTTTACGAGTTATAATGAGTGACTTTTCTTGCACCTAAAGAAGGTCAATTGCTCAAGCATAAACCAAAAATTGCTTGAATCCATCCATGTCCCTCATTTGTTGAGCACCCTCCATGGCAGAAGCGGAACATCCCATTTTCATCAAACACATTCCAGCCTCCATCAAAGTCTGAATCCGAGGAAGATATTTAATTCCTTAAGTGAATAGTGTTAAGAGAAGTTACTTGATAAGCAAGAATAGGAGATAAAACTCCTATCTTGTTTTCTCTATAAGATAAGGTAGTAGCTAAACCTAAACATATCATGTACACTTTGTATCCATGTAAAACTCTTATACTCCAATCAATATAAATACAAGTATAAAGAATGTTTCTTCTGTGGCAAATCTCTTTACATGGTATCAAAGCCATATGATAGATGTCAAATGGTTACCGAAACTTCTCTTTCCAATGCCTCCAACACCTCTTCATCCTCTCTTCGCAATCTTCTATTTGGCCCATTACCAACACCTTTCATCAACTTTAGACACCTGATTAACATCCGATTGACAAGAGATAATTATCTCTTATTGAAGGCACAATTCCTTCCTTACCTATGGAACCAGTGGTTGTTCAACTACGTCGATAGCACCATTAAGTGCCCTAATCAATATATTCCTAATGGTTTAACCTCTGAAGGCAACAATCAAAGCTTGGCTGAGAATCCTGCATATCACGTCTGGTTTCAATAAGATAAAATGATTTTGAGTGCATTGATATTGTCATTTACTGAGAAGATTTTTGCACAAGTCATCAATCTATCAACTTCTTATGAAGTGTGGACTGCATTGGCCAAGATGTTTGCGTCGCAATCCAATGCTCAGATCATGCAGATTCGATACCAACTATCGACTATTAAGAAAAAGGATATACCTATTGCTGAATATTTTCTGCAAACTAAAAGCCTTGCCAATACATTAGCTGTAGTCAGACAGCGTCTCCAAGATTATAAAATTATCTATTACATATTGGCTGCCCTTAGCTCTGAGTTTGACCGTTTAGTCACTGTTATAATGACTCGAGTTGATCCTATGTCATCCAATCATCTTTATGGTCATTTTCTAAGCTTTGAATTAAGACTTGAGCAACACCATGGATCACCTTAGCCGCCTAGTGATGGAGCATCTGTTAATGTTACTACTCGCAACAATCCATCAAACCGGGCAAGCTATGGAAGAAATCTTAACAATAGAGGGAGAGGCCGAGGACATGGTCGAACTTGACCAAACAATGGAGGACAACAAGACTTAGTAAACAAAAATAATGGAATGATATGCCAAGTGTGTAGTAAGGTTGGTCATTCTGCTTTACAATGTTTGCACAGGTTTGATCATTCTTATTAGGGAGAGCAAAATCGATTTGTTGCAATAGCTTCTATACCATCATACCAGCTAGACCTACATTGGTACACAGATTATGGGGCCAACGATCATATCAAAGTAGATCTTGGTAGTTTGACATTCAGTGAAAAATACAATGGTGCTGATAGAGTTCAGGTTGGAAATGGGGCAAGTTTGTTTATACACCATATTGGCCATACCACCATCCTTACTTCTTCTATCCTTTGGTATCTTAACAATGTGCTTCACGTTACTGACATCAAGAAAAATCTAGTGTCTATTAGTAAGTTGACTAGTGACAATAAAGTTTTTCTAGAATTTCACCTGAATTATTTTTGTGTTTAGGACTGAGCAACGAAGAAAAAAGTGCTTCAAGGGCCATGTAAAAATGGCCTCGACCAATTCCCTTCAAATCAAGTTCTTTCATTTGAAGCTTCAGCCTTTCTTGGTGAGAGTGTCAGCCCCGACCAGTGGCACAGGAGGCTTGGGCATCCATCAATTCCAGTAGTACATTGTATCTTGAGTCAAAATAAACTTCATGTCACCTCGGACAAGGGACATTATGTTTATGCTTGTCAACAAGGTAAGAGTCATCAGTTACCTTTTAAGTCAGTTTCTAGTGTCTCATAAAAACCTTTAGATCTTGTGTTTTCTGATGTTTGGGGACCTGCTCCCAAATCTGTCAATGGTTTTCGTTACTATGTCATTTTCATTGATGATTATAGTAAGTTTGTGTGGTATATCCCTTAATATACAAATCTAAAGTTTATGATACGTTTCTCAAGTTCTAGCGACAAGTTGAGCGCCTCCTCAATACAAAAATCAAAGCTCTTTATACATATTAGGGGGGTGAATATAAAAAACTTCATTGCCTCTTTACTCCTGTTGGGATTGATCATCGGGTATCTTTGCCCTCACATGCATCAACAGAATGGGACAACCAAAAGAAAGCATATGCACATAGTCGAAACAGAAAAGTCTCTCTTAGCTCAAGCTTACATGCATTTAAAATTTTGGTATGCTGCATTTCTTTCAGCCCCATATCTTATAAATCGTATGCCTAGTCTTGTCACAAACAATGCCTTACCTCTTGAACAGTTATTCAAACGAAAACTAGATTATGCTTTCTTGAAGGTTTTTTGTTGTGCGTGTTGGCCTCATCTTTGACTCTACACTTCTAAAAAATTTGACTTTTGGTCTAAAGAGTGCATCGTCATTGGCTACATCTCTTTACACAAGGGGTATAAATGCCTACATGTGCCCACTAGTCGAGTCTACATCTCTATAGATGTTGTCTTTGATGAGAATATTTTTCCTTTTGCTCACCTAACTTCTTCTACAGGTCTAAAGGAACATGAACAAACTGCGTCAACTATCCAGCTCCCTCTCATTTCCTCACTGCAAACTGAGCCTCAAGTAACCTTGCCACCAGCAACACAAAACAACGACTTAACAACAGTACCTTTCCTTCGCCAGCCAATACCCCTGAAACCACTCCAGCCAACAGCTCAGATACCCTAGCCTCGCCTGAACCATTCTTACAACCTACCCTTTGTCATCCTATGTAAACTTGATTACGGGACAAAATTGTTAAGCCAAAGCAATTTACAGATGGCTCTGTAAGATATCCTATGTCTCATGCCTTACTTGCTACCACAAAAGATGGCGACGTTTTGGAACCAAGCACTGTTGCACACGCTCAAGCCAGCTCTTAATGGAGGCAAGCCATGCATGAAGAGTTTGAAGTATTACAAAGGAATGGCACGTGGACCCTTGACCCTTGAAGAGCCGACACAAATGTGATTGATTGCAAGTGGGTATTCAAACTCAAAAGACAGGCCGATGGAACAATTGAAAGACATTAGACTCGATTAGTAGCTAAACGATTTCGACAAAAATATGGCATTGATTATCATGATACAAACAGTGCGGTTGTGAAGCCTACCACCATTAGTCTTATTTTGTCTATCACTATCTCTAGAGGTTGGAAACATCAAATTGGGGCAACAAATTAACTCCTACTTGATCTCCGAAGGACCAGCCAGTCAGTCGTGTCGGATGCCCATCACCCATTTTTTTATTTTTGTTTGTTATTAGCTTCTTCACTGATGAACTGGATTCGGATCTTATCTGGACAAGAATGCAAGATAAAATTAACTTAACCAGAAGTAATTTTTGTCACGTTTCTCGGCTTAATAATTTGAAAATGAAGTGAAGGCGAGTTTTATGGTCAATTGTCGGTGGGTTAGCTGACTTGTACGAGGTTATCGTCTTGGTAAAATTAATTTTAAAGTTGTTTTCTTTGGAATCGACACCTTTCTTTGTTGGCCTCCTAATCCAAATCCGGCACTGAATTGAAAAGCCGAGCAATAAACTAACTTAACTGCAACCGATTTTGTCACGTTTCTTAGTTACATTTCATACAAAATTGAAAATAAATTATCTTGGTTAATTGCGGTGGCCGGGCTGGCCTCTAAAACCTTAACTGTTGTCTCCGTTAAAATTAATTAATTGGCATGAGTGATCACCAAGCGCTGGATCGGGACAACTCTATATAAAGGAGTATTCCCTAATTACGAGCCCCACTCCAAGCACAGAAAAAGTTTGAAAGCAAGCGCCTCGGAAAGAATCACTTGCTAATATCTCTTATTCCGTATTAGCTGGTACAGGTCTAGTTTTTTAAAAGCTCCTACGCTTAAGTTCAATTTATTTAGATAATATGCCCCACCTAAAATTATGCGACTGTAATGCTTGTAGACAATGGCGGGTGGCAAGACGCAAGGCACCATTTTGAACTACCTCGGCTATGACACTGGTTTGATGGACCAGAAGGAATGGAAGGGCAAGGAGAACTCGGATAAGCCATACCCCCAGTCAATCCTGAGCGGCAATGAGAAAAGTTTCGAGCAATTGCCAAATGTAATTGATAACACTTCAACAGGCGCTCTTGTATATACGGCCCATAGCTATACTGATAGAGCTCCTTTGAAAATTATAGTTGCTTGGAAAAATGCTCCTACCGAACCGGGGAAGGTATGTTGTTCGACCCCTTTATCTGTGTATCACTTGGTGGATGTGTAGATGGGTAAGCTTAAATGTCATGACTATCGAGCTAGGTAGCTTGTTGGAAGGCCAAATTGCTTGCCATCTCATTCAAGGGTACAACTAGTTGTGTTATAGTTTTACATAACTTGTAGACATTAATCAACTCTATGCTTGCAGTTGGCTTACACAAAGATCTATCTTGCTAGTCAAGCCATTGATTGGGACACTATTAAGGCAAACCTAGACATTGGGACCGCTGCAGCCAAGGATAGCATTGGTGGAGTGGCATCAAGTATTGAATGGAGCTTCGTGAGTGCAGTTCCTTCCATTAGCGTTCAATTCCAGGTGGGAACCTCAAAATAAGCAATAAATCATGCGCAAGGCAAGCTCTCCGAGGAGACACCAATCAAGGAGTTACAATTACGTAATTTCTAATACCCCTACTAATAAATAACTCGCCTCCGATTTGCTGGTTAGTTTTAACTGCTGTACGTGTATGTATCTACGTCTTTATTTTGTGTTATGTCCTGTTGTGTCAGTTGAATAAAACCAAGTTGTGTCATGTCTCTCTGTTACCACTCTCGTGATTCCCGCTTGACGCAGACGAAAAAAGAATAATGCGTATACCCATTTTTATGAGTCAACAATAACGATTAATTAAGTGAAAAAGGAAGTACAAACAAGAGTCTATGAAAGAGTTGCAGGGTTCAAAACATAAACCACGAAATAATAAGAAACAAGCATAAAAAAATTACGATTAACGGTCCCGTGACTCCCACCTGATTGATACCGAAAAACAAAATTTGGAAGGATAAATTCTTTTATTAGCCAAGAGTAACAATAAATTAATGGAAAAAAAGAAGTACAAACAAAAGTCTATGAAAGAGTCATATGTTTAAAATGCAAACTGAATTAGCTTAGCATGTAAGAGGTGTTTAACTATTTGCAAAGCGACAGCGGGAGCCCGAATTCATGTTAACTCATTGATGTCAGCAATTGCATGCTCGATTGCAAGGTTGCATTGAAAACACTGATGTAGATGGCGACTCACTGGATTGGGTCCTGATTTTTGAAGCTCCTTGAGAATGATGTTGCCTCACCCATATGCACCGTGCTGTAAAAACTAAATTTTTTTTCCTTATTTCATTTCAATTCGCATACATCAATGTATAATGTAAATATTAAACAAAAAATAATTGGCATATATATGTTTTGATGATGTCTTTTTCCATTTATTTGTTGTCATGCTATTGCAAAGATAATAACATTCTTGACGAATCGACCCTGGCACTTTGCAATAGAATGAATGGAGCAATCATGCTTGTTGCTAGTACCACAAAAAGATTTTGATTGATGTTGTATCCTTCTTCCTGCTTTAAGAACAAAGTCCAATTCGTATATTTTTATTTATATTTAGAAAATTATGATGAAGATAGTATAATATCTAGATAAAAAGGTATAACAAAGTGTATTTTATATTTTCAACTTAAAAATATATTTTAGTTATTCTTTGTTTATAAAATCAGTAATGGTACACTATGTTGTATAATCAAATATGATAAATTGTAATTGTTCAGAATATGTCCTTGGTAGACAAGAAGTTATATACTGGTAGAGAAATTATTCAGAATATGATAAAAACTTTTTCTAATTAGGTAGAGAAATTAACTTTGTTTTCAGTAAAGAAAGATGCGACATACTGGAGTCTCAGCTATAGGAAGGAGTTATTCAGTCAAAGAGACAGCAAAACACTTGGACTCCATGGCGGCACAAGAGGCAGGAGTGGATCAGCAAACTACATGGAACAAGTGGGTGCCAGCGAAGATAAATATCTTCATGTGGAGGGTGTTGCGAAATGGCTTACCTACAAGACCGAATTTGGCGATAGGAGGGATGAGGGATGCAGATAGAGAGCATTTACTGCCTAATTTGCTATGAAAATATTGAGACAGTGGAACATTACCTGTTACAGTGTCATCAAGCAGCAGAGCTTTGGAGGAGAATTTTTCAATGGTGACAAATAAACTGATTTGATAGATAATAGAGTGGGAATTGGAAAGGAGAACCAAAGGATATACTAGAAAAATGCAAGAAAACTTCTAGACTTATCATACAAAAGTCAAAAAGTCTTCAACTAATCCCTTAACTTAAGGAGCATGTCTGCTGCTAGACTTAAGCTCCACCATACCTTTTGCTCTTTTACCTAGATTACAATCAAAATATCAAAAAAGGACATTAAAAAAAGAGCAGCTCTTAGCATCACAGCAGCTACTGTCATCACTCCTCATTGATGCAAGAGCTGTTGAAGACTCCAAGTCTATCTCTTAGTATTTCAAATCTTGTCTTCTGCAATCCTTTGGTGAAAATATTAGCTAATTGGTCCTTAGCTTCACAGTGCTTCAGCTGAACCTCTTTCTCTTTTTCAGCTTCTCTAATGGCATGAAACTTGATCTTAATATGCGTAGTCTTTCCATGAAAGACAGGATTCTTCACCACAGTAATAGCAAACTTGTTATCACACAAAATGACAGTTGTTTTGGACTGACTGAGCACAAGATCTTCAAGAATTTTTCTGATCCACAATGCTTGGTTGACAGTGGTTGAAGCAGCAATGTACTCAGCTTCTGCTGTGGATTGTGCGACACTTTCTTGTTTTCTTGAGCTCCAACAAAAAATACTTGAACCGAGTATGAAACAATATCTTGAGGTACTCTTCATGTCATCCTAAGATCCTGCCCAGTCACTATCCGTAAAACCAACAAGATTGATGGCATTGAGTCTCTTGTAGAATATCCCAAAATCAATTATGCTCTAAATATATCTTAGAATCCTCTTGGCAGCTTTAAAATGCATCTTTGTAGGTGAGTGCATAAATCTAGACAATACACTTGTAGCAAACATAATATCAGGTCTAGTTCCACCCAAAAACAGAAGACATCCAACCATGCTTCTGTAAACAGAGGTATCTACAGGATTAAAGCCATCTTCTTCCTTTAACTTTTCTCCATGAACCGCTGGTGTACATACTCAGTTGCAGCTGCTCATTTTAAATTTATTGAGAATTTCACCAGCATATTTCTTTTGAGATATAAATATCCCTTTCGAAGTCTGCATGACCTCCATTCCTAAAAGTAGGACATCTTACCAAGGTCACTCATCTCAAATATCTTTTTCATTTGGATTCTAAACTCTGTCATAGTTTCTGCATTACTGCCAGTAACAAAAATGTCATCTACATAAATAGAGATAATTATGATCTCTTTACTGACATGCTTCACATTTAGAGTTGCCTTATTGCAACTTCTCACAAACCCCAATTTCATCAAATGATCATCAATTCTTGAGTACCAGGCCCTTGGAGCCTGTTTTTAGGCCATATAAAGCCTTCTTCAGCATGTACACTTTATCAGGTTCTTCTTTGCTGATAAACCCCTCTGGTTGTTCAACATAAATTTGTTCCTTTAAAAATCCATTTAGAAAGGCATATTTGATATCTAACTGAAACACTTCCCAACCTTGATGAGCATAGATCGCAAGAAGCAATCTAATTGTGTCAAATCGTGCCACAGGTGCAAATGTTTCAGAAAAATCTACTCCAAATTGCTGAGCATATCCTTTCACAACTAACCTGGCCTTGTACTTGTTAACTGAGCCATTAGCGTTGTGCTTAAGCTTGAACACCTACTTCAGACCAATTACATTCTTGTCATAAGGTCTGTTTACGAGCATCCAAGTCTCATTCTTGTGAATCATTTTGAGCTCCTCCTCCATTGCTTCCCTCCATTCGAGATGCTTCATGGCAGTGCTAACATCTTGGGGTTCAAACAAAGCCATGTTGCATCTGCTGTAAATATCTTGCAGTGTCCTTGTTCCTCTAATGGCTACATCATCGTCAGAATCTTCTTCTTCTGGAGCTACAACTTGTTCTTGGGGAATATTTCCAAGACTAGAATTTGTATAGAAGGACCTGGTTCCATTCTATCCCAATTCCAAGCACCATCTTTATTAAATTTAACCGTTCTACTAACAAATACTTGCTGAGTTATAGGATTCAAGACTTTATAACCCTTGGAAGCATTGTTGTACCCCACAAGTACTCTAATTTCAGCTCTTTTGTCAAGCTTGTCTCTTTTGGCCTGAGGAACAAAAGTATAACAAAGACTACCAAAGATTTTAAGATGAGCTACTGATAGTTTAACTCCAAACCAAGCCTCATAAGGAGTTTTTCCATCAAGAGCTTTTGTAGGTAATCTATTTTGCAAATAGACTGCTGTGTTTGCAGCTTCTGCCCATAGTTGCTTTGGTAATCCTTTTTCAAATAGCAAGCATCTAGACATGTTCATAACTGACCTGTTCTTCCTTTCACTCACACCATTTTGCTGGGGTGTGTAAGTGACTGTAAGTTGATGAATGCCAGAATGTTGGAGGAACTCTTCAAACTCATGAGACGTGAATTCTTTGCCATTGTTAGACCTTAAAGTCTTGATTAAATGTGCACTTTGATTTTCTACAGCTGCTTTGAACTTCTAAAACGTGCTGAACACTTCAGATTTCTGCTTGGGAAAATAAATCCAACAAAATCTGGTAAAATCATCAATAAAGAGAAGCAAATACTTGCTTCCACTATATGAAGCAATACCTATAGGTCCACAAACATCTGTGTGAACCAGTTGTAACTTCTCAATTGCCCTCCAAGCTTGATTGACAGGGAATGGTGTCTGACTCAACTTTCCAAATTGACAAACATCACATACACCATAATGATCATGAACAAAAGGCATATCCATCACCATGTTTTTGCTTTCAAGAAGCTTCATAGAGGCATAATTGGTGTGACCAAACCTTTTATGCCACAAAACACTTTCACCTACTGCAGTAATGGAAGCTTGGATCATAGTTTGTCTCCATTCTAAGGGAAAGCTTCTATTTTTCATACTGATGAAGAAAAGCTTAGCACCAACTGAGTCAAGAATATCACACCTCTTGTTTTAAAAAATCAACTTATAATCCTTGTTAAGCAATTGACCAACACTTAAAAGATTATAAGTAGTTTCAGGTACAAATAAAAAATCAGTAATTAACTTTGCATCTGAAAGAGTGTGCACCAGAAAAACACCTTTTCCTTTGACATCAACCAATCTGCCATCTCCTCCTATTTTCACGGGAGAGAATTATAATGCTTGGTCAGTCAAGATGCATGCTTACCTTAAGGGTTTGCTGCTTTGGGAAGTTGTTGAAACTGAGATGGAGGCATCTCTTCTAGACAATCCAACACTAATTCAACTTAGAGTTTATGAAGAACGACTTTCCAGAAAATTCAGAGCTTTGAGTACTCTTTACGCAGCTGTTGATGAAACCATTTTCACAAGAATTATGGCTTGTGAAACTGCCAAGCAAGTATGGGACAAGCTGAAAATTGAGTTCCAAGGAAGCGATAAAACAAGACAGATGTAGTTTTTCAACTTGAGAAAAGAGTTTAAGCTTCTTAGGATGAAAGAGACTGAGAATGTGAAGGCCTACATTGACAGAGTCATGAAAGTTGTGAACCAGATCAGGCTGTTGGGAGAAGATCTATCATAAAAGAGAATTGTGGAGATGGTTATGGCGACTCTGCCAGAGAAGTTTGAGCCTAAGATTTCTTCTCTTGAAGATACTTGGGACTTATCGATAAACCTGAAATGCTACTGATTGTAGCCATCATGCACACTCACAGGTTTTGAGTGTTTAATATTTAAAGGTAAGTTTCCTGACTGGTTCTCCCTCTTTTACAGTCCCAGAAGGATCAAAGAAAAGAGCTTTCTCAACTCTGATACCAAATGATAGATAATAGAGTGGGAATTGGAAAGGAGAACCAAAGAACACACTAGAAAAATGCAATAAAACTTCCAGACTTATCATTGTGTTGCTGATATTTTATATACATACAAAAGTCAAAAAGTCTTCAACTAATCCCTTAACTTAAGGAGCATGTTTGCTGCTAGACTTAAGCTCCACCATACCTTTTGCTCTTTTACTTAGATTACAATCAAAATATCAAAAAAGGACATTAAAAAAAGGGCAGCTCTTAGCATCACAGCAGCTACTGTCATCACGATCAATAGCAGTGGACAATAGAGCTAGTATCTGAATCTCCAATGATATAGGTGATTTTCAAGGAACGAAAACAAGCATTGCGGGTAGTAGTCTTTGTGATGGCTTGGGCATTGTGGACAAGATGAAATGAGTGGCTTTCCAACAGGAAATTAAGATCATATCTTTAGTTGTTTGATAACATTCAAGCTTGGGCTTTCTTATGGATCAAGTATATGTGGTCAAAGGCTAAGTTAAGTTGAATTGATTGGAACCTATATCCTGTTCGAGCCATTTCAAACAGCTATAGAAAGTAGGGATCATGTTTTTATTTAGCACCTTGCTAGATGCTCAGACCTTTTGTATCTTGACTTAGTTTTTCTTAATAAAGTTGTTACAGTTTAGAGGGGAAAAGAAAAAAAAGACGAGAAGCTATATACTAACCACGCATCATGTAAATAATAGTTCTTATGATTTTTTTCTTACCGAACCTGAAAAATAAAAATACACTAGAGTAAATGGTGTGAAAGACCCAAAACTTGAACCAATGTTGCAGTTTCATCCTTAAACTATTGAATGTTACATGATTTGTGTTAAACTTTATTTTATTATTATTATTATTATTATTGTTATTATTAGTTTGAGCAGCATTAAACTTTATGTAATGTTGCATTGTGTTAGTCCCGTGTTAAATTTTTTCATTCATTGTACATGAAAATATTATCAGTGTTGACATGGTAATTTTCCAGGCATAAGAATAGTGGGAGTACATTAGACCACCTAGGATTCACCACTCTTTGAAATGATATTTAAGTGTTGCTTCGGTTAGAAATATTAATATCATGTTTGATATTTAGGGTAGCAATGCCATGGGAAAGAGGGTTTCCTGCATCCAGAGTGGTAGCAGAATAGAATGATCGCATTAACAACTCAGTTTCATGTATAATCTTTTTTTTTTTTTTCACGTGGCTTCCTGCAATTATTTGCTTATATTTTTGCGCATGACTAAAATTGCAAGATTTCACACAGTTTAGTACCAATCATGCAATGTCTCATTGTTCAAGGATTGCAAAATGAGGCATATTTCACTACCGAAATGCATGACTTTTGTTATGGCATATATCGTACAAAGCCTAATTTTGCTATAAAAATCATCACAGCAAGCAATTGTAGTAAAAATCAGTCACAATATCGAGGCAGTTGTGTGGCAATTAAAAGCGTCACAAAAGTAGTGACGATTCTGCAATGAATACATCTGTGATGATCGTGCAACAGATATAATCGTAATAAATATTACTGATTTTAATTAATTAATCAAATTAATCTATTATGTTAATTGTTACTAATAAATTAATTGCCACTCAATAATTAAATTTTATTGATATAAACATTAATAATTTACATAAATATGTCAATTAAATATAGAAATATGGAAAAAACCGAAACCTTAATTAGCATCAATAATATAAATATCATTGCTATGGTGGCGATGAGAGACTGTCGCCAGGACTCTCATCGTCGGTTTGAACCTTGGTGGCATTGGAGGACCCAGTCTGTAGTCTAGTAGGAATAGAGCTGGCTGGAATAACTATAATCCGAACCAGCTCCTGGATTGTAATGCTGATTGTAGCATTTGTTTGGCACTGGATCTGCTTCTCCGTGTTAGACTGGATATAGGCAATCTCTGCCTTCAGCCAAGCAATCCCTACTGTCTGGGCATCAGCGTGTGCTTACAAAAATACTTAAAATAATTAATTAATTTTGTGTCATACAAGTAATTCTAACCAACTTTTTTATCCATAATTTTTTTACTTTTGTCAATTAAGCCGTCAAACTTTAATTAATCACATTTTTATCCACATATTTGTTACTTTTGTCAATTAATTTCTCAAACTTGAATTAGTTTCTATCCATAATTTTTTTAACAATTGTCAATTAAGTCCTCAAACTTTAATTAGTTACATTTTTTTCCCATATATTTGATACTTTTGTCATTTAATTCCTCAAACTTTAATTAATTAACTTTTTTATCCACAATTTTTTTTTAATTTTGGCATTAAGTCCTCAAATTTTCAATAATTTTGATTTTTTTATCCATAATTACTTTTTTAATCTACAATTCCCACACTACCAATTCCATAAATAAGCCAAAAATCATACAAACCCATTTCAATTAATCACATAATCAACCAAGAGATCAGGATATCACATTATGAGATGAGAATCATATAACAAATCAAATCAAGAGTCTTACAACTTAATCACAAAATCAACCAATCATTTACATAATCAACCAAGAAACTTAAAATAACAAACCAAACAAATCAAACCAAAACCAAGATGAAAATTGGACCTTTTAAGGGAGAAGAGAGATTCCGCCAAGAGAAGGCGTGGTGGAGGAGGAGAAGAGGAGACGAGATCACAGGGCAGATGACAGGAGACTATGCTGTGGAGAAGGGCCAAGGTTGAGGAGACGACCGTAGTGGAGGAGGGAGGGGAAAAGATCACATAGTAAAAGAGTAGAGAACAGAGACAACATGGCATGGTGGAGAACAAAGACGACGTGGTGTGGTGGAGGAGAATAGAGATGGCATGGCAGAGAACAGAGATAGCAGAGGAGATAAGAGGAGACCGAGGAGAGGCGATGGAGGAAATGAGGGTTTATAAATCATAAACACATAAGGGGTATCAAGATTAATTAAGTCTTGAGTTTTGTGACAAAAATTATCGTTCCTTCCACCTAGGGGTGTAAATGAACAGAACGTTCGGTGAACCGTTTAGTAAGAGTTCGTTTATGTTCGTTTATTTAGTTAAACGAACGAACACGAACATAGTTTTCTGTTCAATTAGTTAAACGAACGAACACGAACAAGGTCCCGTTCGTTCATTTACATTTATGAACTGTTCGATTATTATTCGTTTATGTTTATTTATTTATTTGTTCATTTATATTGATTTATTTGTTTATTTATATATTAGCTGTACATTTATTATTATATATGTTTTGTAGATCATGCATTTTTATTAGTGTCTACCTACTCTACGCACGTGATGATGCTCCAATCTTTCCCAAATTAATATATTTTTTTATTTTCCCAAATATAATAAGTCATTTTCCTCATAGCGTGAACTTGTTGCAGCACCAAGTTGAGCCCCATTGCCATAACCCATTATCTCTCTCACCATCGCCTATTGTCCTGTTGGCCTTTGCTAGACTCGCTCCAATTTAGATTGGCGGTAATCATCAGGATTAATTGTTCGTGTTCGTGTTCGTTTATTAATAAACGAACGAATACGAACAGAGAAGTTGTGTTCATTTATTGTTCGTGTTCGTTTAAAGTTAAACGAACGAACATAAACATAGCTTGTTCGTGTTCGTTCGGTTCGTTTACAGCCCTCCTCCCACTAGCTACAATTTAGCCTCAATTAGGGTTATCTATTTCTTATTGATTTGTTCTCTCACGGCAACGTCCGCATTGTGGCAGAACAGGGCCCCAGTGCCCTGAATTGCTAACACTGGTAGGCTCTAGGGAACTATGATCCCACTTAAGTTACAATTGGCTAGTTATTACTCGTAAAATACCTTAAATCATTACGTGCAACTAGTTACTTAGCCTACCCTGCATAAGAAATATGCATGCGTTGTCCTGGCTATGCAATAATAATTAAATTAAAACTTCATTGAAAATAGTGCCGCGGCAATTACTGAAAACATAAATCAAATAAGCCAAGACATAAATCTTTAGTTGCTTTAACTTCAAGTAACAACTTTGTGCATACATTTCTAACTTATATGCACCCAAATGTAACTCTAGTGTTATACACACCAATGGTCATTAGTATAGGCAATCTATGTATGAAATTACCATACATACTAAAAGAAGCATCTCCTAACTACTAAGATCCATCCTTAGCTCTTCACCCAAGCAAGCTAGCTTCAAGTGATGAGCCACACTTTCCTTGTACTCACTTAGCCTCAACTGTAAGGCAAACACTTTGGTTAGAACTAGCTTATGCCATAAGTAACTCAGAAAACATGAAGTTTCCTACTTAGAGAATACCTTTGAACCAATAAAACTTAGCTTTAACAGCTGCCCCTTACCAACTGTTAAGCCCAAACAAGACTGCTTAAACCTGCACAACACTTAAGGGGTGAGTACTCCAAAGTACTCAGTAAGGGATTAATACCTGCAGGGAAAAGCAATGCATGCATACAAAGCACAACAACATATAAATAGACAGCATACAAAACAAAGCAAGCAACCAACAAGATAACCAGAAGCAGGAAAATAAACAACAAACAATGCAAGTAATGGATGGATGGATGGATGGATGAATGAATGAGTTATGCACATGCAAATGCACTTAGGACTTCCTTACACCCGTAGGTGCTGGACTTGTCGTGAGCTCTTACGACTGGGGTACTTGGATACTGGCCCTCGTATCCTATGCTAGCACTTAACTACCAACCCCTTGAAGTCCACTTACGGGCACCTTAGAGTAAGACCTTGCTTACTCAACCTTACCCGCCTTGACGAGCTACTTAGAGTAAGTTTCCACTTACTCACTCCTTACCCGTCTTTTCCCTTAACTTATTGTGCAGAGTAGCTACCTTATGTGGTTCAACTTACCAAGCTTTTGAAGCTTAGCTTAGGGCCCCTTAGTGGCTTACTTACCAAACTATAAAGTTTGGTTGGGATTCTCTTAGGTTTCCTTTTTATTGACCATAGGTTTATGACATTCTACTCGGCCAACAAAGAGTCTGAAACACTTGAGAACTGAAGCACTTTAACTTCCCTTAGTGCACACTTGAGAACTGAAGCACTTTAACTTCCTTAGCCACCACTACTTACCCTTCCTTAACCACACCACTTAGCTACTACCTATATAATGCATAATTCCCAATTTAGGAACGAGTTCTAGACCCAACCGAGGCTACGGAACGTCTTAACTTAGCCTAGGGATGGAAACCGAGAGTTTGAGACACTCTTAGGATACCCGGAGCTTAAGGGCAAAATGCCTTGGCGGCGCCGTTGGCGACGCGTCGCCAAAGGCATCAGCATTCGGAAAACTTTCGCATTTCACGGCGACGCGTCGCCAACTCGCGTTGCCATCGGCGACGCGTTGCCAATATGGCGTCAACACTGGCGACGCGTCACCAACGCTTCCCAGCGTTGCGCGACAGCGTGCGACCTTGCGCGAAAACTGCTCAAACTTTCTCATCCCATAACCAAATCACTTGGGTCTTGTTTCTAACTCATTCCCACACAAAAGACTACATTTCTATGCATTATTTGAGCTTAATTAACTTAAATCCCTTACCTCAAATCATCTTAAAAGCAAGAACAAGCTATGAGCACCTCCAAGCTCCAATGGGTTCCTTTGAGTTCCAAGCTTGAAATCAACCAAATTGGACACCAATAGCACGAAGTTAAGACCATTTCTAACCATTTAAAAACCTTAAAACTAACCCATAAGGATCAAATACGTTTACCTTTGGGTTTGAACCAAAACTTGCAAGAACAACTCCAAATGCACCAATTCCATCAAAAATGAGCTAAGGGCTTGTTGGGATTGCTTCGGGACCTTCGAATTCCATGTAAACTTGAGTGATTTGGGAGGTTTGGGGAGTAGAAAGCAAGGGAGAAAGAAGAGCTACGAAAATGGCTAATGGGGGAGATGATGAATAGTGTCATCTCCTTCATTTAAACCAATTTAGCCCAAGTTTCATCCTCTTGTCACCTTGGCCCTTAAACTTTGTTTTGCAACACTTAGGCCACTTAAACACTCCCATTTCTATCACTCCGTGGTCCCAAAGAAAGGTTATTCTTACCCAAACACACTGCCCTTGAGTCACCTAGCCATTATAAGACATAATAGCTTAAATTCTTACTTAGTGCATTTTTCACCCTTAACTTAAGCTTTTGGTTCAAATGGCTATAATTTCCTATGGTCTTAACTTAACTAGCTCAAAACACTTGCATTGACCTAATCTTACCAAAATTATGGTCATGCCACTGACTTGGGCCAAAATTACCATTTTGCCCTTTTTGCCCCTTAGGTGCCAATTATCCTATGGAACTCAATTTAACCTCAACTAGCTTGCTTTCCTTGCTTAATACTACTTATTGAGGGAAAAATACTTGGGATTCACTTACCTCGACATTTAATGCAGAGGAAATACTAGGAGAGCCTTTACACGCATCCTCTTTAATTATTGTTTCTATCACCATCTCCATGGCATTTGTTATTTTTTCATGTACCTACAATCACGGCTATCCCTGCAGAGGCTACTGAAAAGGACTACACCACGGAATTGTTATGCCCCAATTGAAGCTCATAGATTAGAAGATAAAAATTGTTGAGGCTTGTAGGCCCTTGTAGCAATTGAGGTGACCAATAGTTCATATTCAGAACTCAAACTAGCAAGCAAATAAGAAATGATTTCATCTTCTTGGAGACGCTTTCCGATTACTGATAAGGTGTCTACAAGACCTTTAATACACTTGAAATAGTTAGCGATGAGGCGATCTTTATTTTACATTGTTAAAAGTTGAAGTCTATTTGCATGACTCGAGTATATGATCGAGATGAGAACATTCTTTAAAAGGCAGTCCAAACTTCTCATGAAGAAGTCTTGAAGATGACATGACTAAGTACCTTTTCGGAGAGGGAAAAGAGCAAAGCCCTGAGGGCTATATGATCCTGTTGAAACTAGACTTGATATGCCGGATTGATCACTTGAGGACGCGGGTAAGTTGCTCATGTTGTAGAATCGACAGAATCGATTTTCATTTCATCATTGATAAACTGAGGAGGGCATTCAAGGGTTCTATTGACATAACCAATAAGGTGTTTCCATCTAAGATAAAGAAGAAAATGTGCCTTCAAAAGCAAATAATTATCCCTAGTGAGCTGAAAATTCAATAGGTGGCCAAGATTTACAAATGGAGTTGAATGAAGATGAGGCAAGTTCGAAGGTGGGTAGTAGTCAACATGGAGGTGGAGTTTGCGGTAGACATATTGGGCATTAAGTATTGAGGTGGCTTTGATACCATGAAAAGATGAAAGGAGAAGCGACAACGGTGTTTGGTCACACAGCACCTCTGAAGGAGGTTGTTCAATTTATAATTGATAAAGTGATAGAGTTACACTTATCTTACACTACAAGTAATATACATGATAAATACAAGTAATAATCTTTAAGGGTAAGCCTAATCACAACATAATATTATCACAGGTGGTCAAGACTTGGCATGTGGTGGCAATGACTTGTGCAATACCATAGCATCTTTAACAAAATAAAAGTCCTAAAAGAACATTGATCTCATTGAGATATTGTGGAAATACTCTTAATCGAGTAACTGACCGTGATGCTTTCCAAGAGTATATCAAACATGCTCTAATAGCATATTGATCATACTCTTATTGACAAAATGCTAGTGAAAGTGTAATACCTCTGCATATATTGTTCACTTTCTTGAACTGTATTCTACTATAAGACGGGATCGTAAAGCCTCTTGGTGAGTATACTACCAATACCCTTTATGGGGTATTACCGTTCTATACTCTAAAAAGCCTAAAAACCCTTTCAGCCCCAAAAACATTGTGAAATTAGACATTTTACCCCTTAAACTTTGACTCAGGTTCATTGACTCTTTAAACTATGGAAATTAGTACCTTTTATGCCTTCAGCTCATTTGAATGGTTGTGTAGGTTATTTGAGGACCAAAACAAAAATAAAATAGAAGATCAAGGATGAAGTGGCTATTTTTCAGTGAATAAGTTGGGCACTAGTATTAGATGAATCATATTTCTATGTAGAATGTTAGTTACACCCTGTACATTATAAAGGGTTACTAGTTCCCTGAATTGCTCAAATCGGGAAGGTTGAAGCAAATAATTAAAACAGTATAAAAGTTCAAGTCAAATGGTTAGGTAGCCCTTTATCTTCTGTTTTATTTTCCTTTGGGTCCCTGTATAACTTACAGAGCCATTCAGTGTGTAGAAGGTATAAAATGCACCAATTTTCAAAGCTTGTGGGGCGAGTGAACTCAAGTAAAAGTTTAGAGGCTAACAGGCCCTCTAAAAAATATATTGTTACACACTTTTAAAGGCACATTGCACATCCTAGAATGAATGTATATAACTAAACTAGTGTATAGTAGATTGCTTATGTATGCTCCAAGAGTGACCATATACATTCTTCCAAGTATGTTGATTTCTTAGATTCTGAAGGTACTGATTGCAGAACTACGTTGGAGTTTGATTTCTTGTGAGGATATGAAGGCAACTCTAGTGATTAAGGTCAAGCCCATCACCTACTTACTCTAAAGTATGTATTGTTATTGTTAATTATTTGAGTGAAATTGAGTAATGTTGTTACTTGTTCACTCAAGTATGGATAAAAGTGCTAGAACCAAACTGAATCAAATCCGGAGATTCGCTGCAGGAGTGAATTAGGCCCAAGTTGCAGTGTTTAGTTGTAACTATAAAGTCTTCCTTTTATTGATATTGCTA
Source organism: Aquilaria yunnanensis (assembly GCA_039654915.1). Lineage (NCBI taxonomy): Eukaryota > Viridiplantae > Streptophyta > Magnoliopsida > Malvales > Thymelaeaceae > Aquilaria > Aquilaria yunnanensis. The sequence goes on along the minus strand of CM077598.1, from coordinate 94,630,723 downwards.
AGTAGTTGTGTACACCTAGGTATTGGATTTTGCTTAGCAAGAACTACTATTGTCCAAAATGATATTTCCTTTAATAAAAAAAAAGTTTTTTGTTTGTTTGTTTGTTATTAGCTTCACTGACGAACTGGGTTAGGATCTTATCTGGAAAAGAATGCAAGATAAAATTAACGTATCTGGAAGTAATTTTTGTCACGTTTCTTAGCATAAATTGAAAATGAAGGCAAGCGAGTTTTATGGTTAATTGTCGGCGTGCTAGCTGACCTGTACGAGCTTATTGTCTTGGTAAAATCAATTTTAAGGTTTATTTCCTTTGGAATCGACACCTTTCTTTGCTGGCCTCCTCATCCAAATCCGCCACTTAATTGAAACATCAAAGCCGATCAATAAATTAACTTAACTGGAGCTGATTTTGGTCACGTTTCTTAGTTACACACTTACATGTCATAACAAATTGAAAATAAATTATCTTGGTTAGCTGTCGGTGGGCTGCCCTCTACAACCTTAATTGTTTAATTGGCATGAGTCATCTTTACTTTCTTCCGAAGTGATGGAAGGCATAAGTCTATTTAAAGGAGTATTCTCTCATTATGCACCTCACTCCAAGCACAGAAAAAATTTGAAAGCGAGCGCATCCGAAAGAATCACTTGCTAATATCTCTTATTCCGTGTTAGCTGGAACTCCCAACTTTCAAATAACTCCTACGCTTTAAGTTCAATTTATTTAGATTATATGCCGTAGCTAAAATTATATATGCGACTCTAACTTTTGTAGACAATGGCGGGTGGCAAGACACAAGGCACCATTTTGAACTACCTTGGCTATGGCACCGGTTTGATGGACCAGAAGGAATGGATGGGCAAGTAGAACCCAGATAAGCCGTACCCGCAGTCGATCTCGAATGGCAATGAGGAAAGTTTCGAGCAGTTGCCGGATGCAACTGATAACACTTCTGCAGGTGCTCTGGTGTATACGGCCCACAACTCTACAGATAAAGCTCCTTTAAAAATCATAGTTGCTTGGAAAAATTCTCCAACCGAACCTGGGAAGGTATGAAGTTCGACCCCTTTCTTTGTATTTCACAAGGTGGATTTGCTGCTAGGAAGGTAGCTAGTTGGAAGGCCAAACTACCTGCCATCACATTCAAGGTTACAATTAGTTGTGTTATAATTTTGTATAGCATCTAGACATTAATTAACTCTATGCTTGCAGTTGGCTTACACAAAAGTCTATCTTGCTAGTCAAGCTATCGATTGGGACACTGTTAAAGGCAAACCTAGACATTGGGACTGCTGCCGCAAAAGATAGCGTTGGTGGAGTGACATCAAGCATCGAATGGAGCTTCGTCAGTGCAATTCCTTCCATTAGCATCCAATTCCAGGCGGAAGCCTAAAAACAAGTAATAACTCATGCACAAGGCAGGATCTCCGAGGAGGCACCAAACAAGAAGTTACAATTATGTAACTTCTAGTATCACTACTAATCAATAACTTGCCTCCAATTTGCCGGTTAATTTTAAGTACTGTATGTTTATGTCATTGTTTCTATATATGTTCTGTCATGTTCTGTTGGATCTGTTGAATAAAACCAAGTTGCTCGGTGCAACAAACGTTTTCTTGCTTGATTTATTTTCTCCCTCTCTCTCTCTCTCTCTTGCCGCTCTCATGAATCCCGCTTGATTGATAGCTAAAAAAATATTGCAAGGATAAATTCTTTTATTAGCCAAGAATAACAATTAATTAGTGCAAAAAAGAAATACAAACTAAACTTTGTGAAAGAGTTACATGTTCAAATGCAAACCACCGAATAACAAAAAACAAGCCTCAAACACTTAATTGATCGGGTTCTTGTGACGGAGAATTTTCTTCAAACTTGACCGCGAGCTAGGGTGATTGTTTTGGGAAGATATATGTCAGATCACTGTCCCGTATTGAATTAAGCTTGAGTTGATTACTACGACGATATTGCCATGATCACACTTATCGAATTATATAGTTTCAAATGGACATATTATTTTTTGAATTATGATATTATATTAATTTTTATAGTTAATTTATACATTTAAAAATTAAAAATGAATGCAAAATCAATAATAAAATAGTATTAATTGAAAACATCAGTTATGTACAAAATTGTGTTGCATAATTCACAAGATAAAAAATATAAAACCCTAATATGTGCATGGTACGGTCACTATTGTGCTGAGGCAGGCCAATCATCTAGAGTACTTTCATCCTCATTTCCTCCAAATGAGGGTAGGAATGATAAATTTTGACCTGACCTAATAATCTGGCTTGGTCTGACCTCATCTCCTTCAGTTAGGAGGCGATTTTGATACATCAATATGAGGATAAGGGTTAGTTGCCTCCAGAGAAGAGTTACTCTAATCTAGGAGTTCTCCATAGTCCACGTTAACTGTATATCAGTTAAATCAAAGCAAGAGTAGGTAATAAGGGATTTCTAGGAAGATTTGAATCTAAATATGATTTTTGTTAATTATTGATCTATTCAATTTGTTTCTTGTCGATTTCAATTTATTTATTGTTGCTGTAACTTAGTTCTTCTATTTTGTAATTACTTAAATCTTAATATGAAACTATTGAATAGATATTAGAAAGAGGAAGCCATAGGGCAAACAACTTCGATCCTGTTGAATACGACTTTGACACTCACCATCTCTATACTATTGAATGATATGTGCACCTGCCTTGAGTTCCCTTATAGTTGAGAGTAGTGTTATTAAACTTTTATAGTTAATTTTGGGAAACTCATCCTGTATTTGGGATGTTCATATTTAGTAAGTCCAATAATTAGGTTCTTCCAAAACAAGAAACTTCCATATTTCGTAGGTTTAATGATCTTGGTATCTTAATGCCAAAATGACAACACTGATCCCTAAGCTTTTAAGTACAGTGCAATAAGTTTCCAAATTTTGAAAAATTTCATTTTATTAACCCATAATAAATACAACATGGGTCCCAGAACCTTTCAAATTTTTGCATTTTTATCCAAAATTTTTGAAATTTTTCAGTTCATTCACTCACAATGAATTAGAGTTACATTTCGTAGCAAAGTTGGAAATCATAGTAAATTCATCGAAACATAATTAAGGAATCTTTTAGTTAAACAAAGTAAAAAAAAATAGAGAGAACTACCCTAAATTAAAGCACACAAAAAATTAAATTTTTTAAAGGAGAGGAGAGATTCTGCCAATAGAAGGCGTGATAGAGGAGGAGGAGAGGAAAGGAGATCACAGGGAAGAAGAGAGGAGATCGTGCTATGGAGAAGGGCCAAGGTTGAGGAGACGGCCACAGTAGATGAGGGAGGAGAAAAGATCCCATAACAAAAGAAGAGAGAACATAGGCAACATGGCATGGTGGAAAACAAAGACAATGTGGTGTGGCAAAGGAGAGTAGAGATGGCATGGTGGAGAACAAAGATAGCGAAGGAGATGAGAGGAGACCAAGGAAAGGCATTGGAAGAGATGAAGGTTTGTAAATCAGAAACACATAAGGGGTAGCAAGATTAATTAAATCTTGAGTTTTTGTGACAAAAATTATCGTTGTTCCCATCATTATACAATTTACCCTCGATTAGGGTTATCTATTTCTTACTGATTTGTTCTTTCATGCCAACGTCCTCATCCTCTTTAATTATTGTTTCTATAACCATCTCCATGGCATTTGTTATTGTTTCATGTACCCACAATCACAGTTGTACCTGCAGAGGCTACTGGAAAAGACTACACCACGGAATTGTTATGCTCCAATTAAAGCTCATAGATTAGAAGATAAAAATTGTTGAGGCTAGTAAGCCCTTGCAGCAACTGAGGTGACGAATAGGTCATATTCAGAACTCAAACTAGGAAGCAAATAAGAAATGATTTCATCTTCTTGGAGAGGCTTTTCGATTACAGATAAGGTGTCTACAAGACTTTTAATACACTAGAAATAGTTAGTGATGGGGCGATCTTTATTTTACATTGTTGAAAGTTGAAGTCTATCTGCATGACTCGAGCATGTGATCGAGATGAGAACATTATTTAAAGGGTGGTCCAAACTTCTCATAAAGAAGTCTTGAAGATGACATGATCAAGTACCTCTTCGGAGAAAAAAAAGAGCAAAACCCTGAGGACTATATAGTCCTGTTGAAACCAGACTTGATATGCTGGATTGATCACTTGAGCAGGTGGGTAAGTTGCTCCTATTGTAGAATCAACAGAATTGATTGTCATTTCATCATTGATAAACTGAGGAGGGCATTCTTAAGTTCTATTAACATAACCAATAAGGTGTTTCCATCTAAGACAAAGAAGAAAATGAGCCTTCCAAAGCAAATAATTATCCCTGGTGAGCTAAATATTCAATAGGTGACCAAGATTTACGAATGGAGTTGAAAGAAGATGAGGCAAGTTTGAAGGTGGGAAGTAGTCAACATTGAGGTGGAGTTTGCGGTAGACATATTGGACATTGAGTATTCAGGTGGCTTTGATACCATGAAAAGATGAAAGGAGAAGCAACAACAGTGTTTGGTCACACAGCACCTCTCAAGGAGGTTGTTCTGTTTATAATTGATAAAGTGATAAAGTTACACTTCTCTTACACTACAAGTAATATGCATGATAAATACAAGTAATAATATTCAAGGGTAAACCTAATCACAACATGATATTATCACAAGTGGTCAAGACTTGGCATGTGGTGGCAATGACTTGTGCAATACCATAGCATCTTTAACAAAATGAAAGTCCCAAAAGAACATTGATTTATTGAAATATTGTGGAAATACTCTTAATTGAGTAACTGACCGTGATGCTTTCCAAGAGTATATCAACCATGCTCTAATAGCATATCGATCATACTCTTATTGACAAAATGCTAGTGCAAGTGTAATACCTCTGCATATATTGTTCACACTCTTAAAGTGTATTCTACTATAAGAAGGGATTGTAAAACCTCTTGGTGAGTTTACTACCCATACGCTTTATGGGGTATTACCGTTCCATGCTCTCAATGGCCTAGAAACCCTTTTAGCTCCAAAACATTGTGAAAATAGACATTTTACCCCTTAAACTTTGACTCGGGTTCACTAACCCCTCAAACTATGGAAATTAGTTCCTTTTATACCCTCAACTCACTTGAATGGTTGTGTAGGTTATTTGAGGACCAAAAGGAAAATAAAATAGAAGATCAAAGATGAACTAGCTGTTTTTTAGTGAATAAGTTGGGCACTAGAATTAGATCAATCATATTTCTTTGTAGAATGATGGTTAGACTATGAAGATTGTACATCCTTATTGGTTCCCTGAATTGCTCAAATCGGGAATATTGAAGTAGATAAGTAAAATAGTATAAAAGTTCAAGTCAATTGGTTAGCTAGCCCTTTACCTTTTGTTTTATTTTCCTAGAACCTTTCAAATTTTTGCATTTTTATCCAAAATTTTTGAAAATTTTCAGTTCATTCAGTCATAATGAATTGGAGTTACATTTCGTAACAAAAGTTGGAAATCATTGTAATTCATCGAAACATAATTAAGGAACTTTTTAGTTAAACATAGTAATAAAAAAAAAAAAGAAAACTAACCTAAGTTGAATTATGCAAAAAAATTAAAATTTTTAATTTAAATTTAACATAACAAAATAATGAATCGATTTAGTTATTTCAGCTTATGTAACATTAATTCGAGTAAACTCAACCGCCAACATAAATCTGGCCCAAAACCTGAATAACTTGACTCGAGTACCAGAGACTAAAATTGACTCAACATATAATGAACCTGAACCCAAATAAACCTGACCTAACCTAACTCGAACCCAAAATCTACTTAACCGAAACCCAAACAAACCCAACTTGGACATGAATTTATATTAACCCGATTAAGCTCAAACCTAAATGACCTAACCTAAACCTAATCCAACACACCTAATCGCTATATCTAGATGAGGATTCAATCTATAATCCAAGTGGAATGATGCTAGCTGGTATGATGTTGTGCGGTAGAAAGTAGTAGATAGTGGTGTTGACTGCTACATTTGTCTGGCACTAGATCTTCTCCTGAACCTTAACTTACAAGTGGGGGAATCAATCATTAACCTGTGCATATTAGTCAATGATTTGCATGCATCGATTGTTGAATGTCCTCACTTGATCACATAGTGCAGCATTCTCTTCCTTCAGCTGAGCAATCTTAGTTGACTGGTCATCAGTGCATGGAACCTAATGAAGTCAGGAGGAAGGTGATGGTTAGTTTTCAAGATTTTATTTAACTGATGAAAAAAGTAGTAAATAATTTAAAACAAAATTACCCAGTACGAGCCAAACGTGTTAGGATTTCTAAGGTGAAGCAGAAGAGCAAGGGTGTAAGCCATCTTCAACAGGCCGTCTACCTCATGCCATGCATCTAGCTGGAACTAGGGACACTCTTCAGAATTTGGGTACTCCTAGTTGATATGCTCCATGTATGCATCCTGTAATCAATTTTTTTTATTAGAATTTATAAAAATTTGTTTAGAAGACATTTGTCCAAGCTAGTGCGAGAAACAAGATGTCATTTCCCCCAGTTGACGCACGACTAGATCAACTAACTAACCAGGCTTCTTTCATGTATGTGTCCTAATCCACCAGTTTTTGAATGTGGGCTCTCCTCCTCCACATTCTCTCTTCTGGAACAATTTATAATTCACTAAGAAATTAAATAATTGTATGTAATTATTGTAAAATGATGTAAATTTAGTTAAATATTAATGAGTATCACAATCACAAAATGACATTTATGTGTGTTACTAAAATAAAATATATAATTTTTAAAATTTCATGCATTATGGTTTTACCTCCTGTCTAGTCACATGATCTTAGCATTGTTGGAATGGCAACTCTGTCCATGCAAGCCAAGGTTAACTCGTAGCCTCTAATGAATGAAAGCGAGGGTTCATTGCTCAAACACAATGGTCAAAATCTAACAATATGGAAAAAATTATCAATTAGTTTAAAGCTAAACTCTGTTAGCTAAGATGGAATTTAAAGTTAAAAATAAAATTGAAAAATCTTGTATTCTTACTTATGTTGGATGATCACTGGACGCATATCTGGTGGAGGAAGTGATGTTACATGTCAATAGCTTGCGGCCCTTTATGTGTAAGCTGGACCTTGAGAGGCTAGTGAGCCATAAAAAGCTTGGTCATCACCATCAAATGGTACAACGAAGGTATCATTCTCAAGAACCTAAAGCTAAGGTTGGTGCTCCCATAGGGGGATGAATATTAGCTTCGAGTTGTTGAAGTCATCATAGTAAGATTCCCCGTGTCGCGGAGCGGGGTCCTAATGCCCCAAATTACTTGGCTTGTAGGCTTTTAGGCACTATGAATCCTACTTAGTTACTATTGGCTAACTAGTACTCGTCAGAAAAATGAAAACAATTTATGTGCAACTAATTTCTTAGCTTACCCTGCAAAAGATATGCATGCTTTCATCCTAGCAATGCAAACAAATAAATAAACTATTTCAAAAACATTGCTCAAGCATTTCATTTAAAGCATACTTAAACCATGCCAAGACAATAAAATACTAGTTACTTCGACTTCACGTAATAGTTTGTGCACACTTATCATCACTAGTATGTACCCAAAAGTAACTCAATGGTTTTACACCACAATGTATCCTAATAAAGGCAACATCTTAGTACCCAAGGTACTATATACACATGACAAAAACTTAACTAAAATCATTTACTTGAGCCCCACCTTTGAGCTATCAAAGCTCCAAGTGCAAGCCCTTTGTTAGTTCTTGTGTACCACTTAGCCTTTACACTGTAAAGGCATAAAACTTAGTTAGTACATAGCTTGATCTACAAGTAATCTTATAATCATAAGGATTCTAGTGAAAGAGTACCTACAAAAAAGAGGAAGCTTAGCCCACAACTATCCACTAGTTGTTAGGCCCGATGTTAGAACCTGCACAACAAACTTAAAGGAGTGAGTACATGAATGTACTCAGTAAGGGTCCCTTAAGGTACCTGCAAAGAAGATAGCAAGCAAGCGAGCATGCAAACATGACAAACAAACAAGCAAGTAATCAACCAACAAGCAACTCAAGACAACAACATGAAAGATATGTAATGCATAAATGTATGATATGCAATTCACACAATCCTTGGGAATTCTTGCACCTTAGGTGCCTTATACTTGCCGTGAGCTCAAATGGCAAAGGTACTTGAGACATTGGCCATTGTATCCTGAATACTTTACCTCCATTAAGTCTCGCTTATGGGTCTTAAAGCAGGTCGTCACCTTCCTTCAAGACTTACCCGTCTTAGCCTTAATTTATTGTACAGGGTTGCCATCTTATGTGGTTTAACTTGCCAAGCTTTTAAAGCTTAGCTTAGAGCTCCTTAGCGGCTCACTTACCAAACCAAATGGTTTGGTTATGAACTTCTTAGGTTTTTTTAATTAATTTCCTTAGGTCATAGGCCAATGTAGCCTCTGAAACCGACCTAATCCCCTTAGTGCCCTTTTCACAACATGAGCACTTTTGGCCCTCAGCCACTCTACTTAGCTCTACCTTAACCACAACACTTAGCTATCTCTTAAATAATGCATAATTCTTCACTCAGGAATGAGTCTTACACCCAACCAAAGCTACAGAACGTCTTAAATTAGCCTAAGGATGCTAACTGAGAGTTTGAGACATTCTTAGGATGCCTCAAACTTGAAGGACTAATGCCTTGGCGACGCCGTCAGTGATGCATCGCCAAAGGCATCAATGCTCTAGAATCCTGACATCTAACAGTGATGTGTCTCCAGTTCGCATCGCCAACAGTGCAATGCATTACAGCCTTGCACGACAATGTGCGAACTTGCATGAAACTTGCTCAAACTTTCCCATGCCAAGGCCAATTCACATGGGTCTTGTTTCTACTTCATCCCCACTCATAATACTACATTTCTATGCATTATTTGAGCTAAATTAACTTGAAACCTTACCTCAAACTCAGCCACAAAGCAAGAATCAAAGCATAAGCTCACTTGAGCTCAACCAAGCTCTCTTGAGTTCCAATCCTAAAACCAACATGATATGGCACCAAGAACCTCAAATAAAGACCATTTCTCGCTATACAAACAACTTAGAACCAGCTCTAACAAAACCGAAAAGCTTGCCTTAGTTTTTAGGCTAAAAAAAAAGCATCAAAGAGCCATTTGGGAGCAAGAACACCAGGAACAAGTTGGAGGCTTGTTGGATACACCTTGGGATCTTTAAATTCAATGGAAAATTTTAGAATTGGGGAGTTTTGGAGCAAAAATTCTGGTGGGGAGGGGTAGTTACGAAAATGGGAAAGAAACAAATGGTACAAGAAAGTCAAACTTCCTAAAATATTTTAACCACCTCCACTAAGGCACACTTCTTGTTTTCTTGCCTCATAGCCCTCAAGCTCTCCTTTGGGTCAATTTAGTGATTAAACACTCACCCAAAACCATCCTCCCTTGGTCCTTAAGGATGCCCAAAAGCTTCCTACATTTAGCCTGTTGGACACTTAAGCTACTTAAGACAAAAATGGCTTAATTAAGCACTTAGTGAAACTTTTTACACTTTTCCTTCAAATATGGTTCTAATAGCTAGGATAACTAATGGTCTTGACTTAATTAGTCAAAATTCCTTACATGACCGTAATTTTATCAAAATTATAGTCATGCCATTCACTTAGGTCAAATTTATCATTTTGCCTCCTTTTGACTTTTAAGTGCCAAACCACACTTAGGAACTCATTTTTATTTAACTTAGCTTGTCTTTCTTGTTTAACAAGGTGCTAACTTAAGGTACTTAAGTAAAAACACTTATATAAAAATACTTACCTGGTTAAAACCTGTCATTGACTAGGAGAGTTGTCATACCCCGCTATTGTAGTGGACTCTAGACTTGAACAACATGTCCAAAATGTTGACACCATGCATGTTTGCATATCCAAGGTTGTTAAAAATGGGTTTCTACCTAAAGTCATTTTAGTTTATCTATAGTCATAGAGTCATAAAAAGTTGTAGAGTCATAAGACTCTACCTAAAATACAAAAAAAGTTAGAGAAAATTTATGAAAAAAATAAAACCATTTAAATTTTCTTAAGAAATTTATATTTTAAAATTGTCCCTAGAAGTTTAAAACCCTAACAATACCATAAATGTTGTCAAATCTTTAGGCTTGTCCCACATTGACGATATAAAGGTGTAATTAAGGCGTAGAGGCTATAAAATGTAGCCCTTCAACCAGGCAAGGTTCCTTTAAAGGAAAATTGCCAAGCAAATGAGTTACTAGTGTTGTTCTCTATTTCTTTTCTCCTGTCCCACATGGACAAAAAGAAGGCAAAACAAGGAGTTTGAGAGGTTGCGTAAGGTATGGCTAGAGAGTTCTTTAGCATGCTTGAGACTTGATGTCTTCCAGTTGACGTTTTTGAATAAAAAATAATTTTTGGTGGTTATATAAGTTGGGTTCACATGTGTTATTAGTGCTATGTCCTACATGGATGGACGGGCTATAAGAGGGATGAGGGTTTTAGGGTTATTATGAGGCATTAGTAAGGGCTTTTTGCACCGTATTTCAACTCTTTCTATATCCCACATGGATGAACTGCAGATGAGTGAGGCCTTGGGTGTTATAAAAATGCATAAGAAGACACATGTTTCACTTCTAACTAGTCTTGCCCTTTTTTTCTTTGCCCTTTCTTATTCTTTGTCCCACATTGGACGAAGTTAAAAGGGGAGAAGGCTTTAGGAGTTATATAAAGGCACTAGTAGAAAATCTTCTCCTAGTAAGTAAGCAATGCAGCTTTTTCTTGTTAAGCCACTTTTAGTTGTTTATCCCACATGGATGAGCAATAGGGGAACATGGCCTTGGGACTTAATGAAAAGGCTAAATTAGAGGCTTCTTGCTAGTGAAAAATGGCCTTGGTGTTCTAATGCTAGTAGTCCTTTATGTCTCACATGGATGTAGTAAATGAGGAACAAGGCCTTAAGAAGTTATAAAATGGCAAAGGCTGGAAAAACATTTTCCAATAACTGGTCATCTAGGCCTATTAAAGTGCTACAGGCTTTGAATCCTTAAGAAACATTTTCTAATAACTTGTCATCTAGTCTTAAGGCTTTGAATCCGTACTTAACATTGATGTGTGGCTATGCTTGGAAGCATGTTTAACGCCTATTCTTGTCCCACATGGATGAAATAAGGGTGTAAGTGAGGAGCGGGGACATAAAATATGCTTCCAGCTAGACGTACGTAAGCTCCCACTAGGGACTTCTTTGTTTCATATTCCTCATCCTACATGAATGAAGAAAAGTTGAAACAAGGAGTAAAGTAGTAAATGGGCTTTAGGCCTTTGTGTATTAAATAACTATTATCTGTGGGATCGTGGAGTTGTGCGTGTTAAACAATTTTTTGTTTTTAATCATGTTTTTATACGATTCTGTCCCTAGTTATGTTTTTTGTGCGACTTAAGTCAATTTTGGCAGTTGGAGTCATAACAACGTATGTTTTTATGATTTGAAATGCGATTTTAATAACCATGTTCGAGTGCATAAATGAAATTGATGGCCCATAAATGTGTGGGGCATAAGGGAGGTGCACTGGTTTTGAGTAGCGGTTATGTAGGCTCCATTGTTTAACTACTAGGTTGAGCATGGTATGTATCCTGATTAAGATTAGGTGTACCCCTATTTTGGCCGGTGTACCCCTATTTTGGCCAGTGTACCCACGTTTGGTATGTCTTATCCTAAATTTTTTAAATTTAGGCAAAACATCAAATTAATGAGTTTTATTACAATTATGTCCCTATTATTGGTAATTATTGAAAGTTTTCTATGAACATTAAAATACTTACAATTAAGTCTCTAAATATTATAATTTATCCTATAATTTTTCAATTTTTCCAACTAAATCCCTGAATATTAAAATATATACAAATAATTCTATTCAATTTAAGCCTAAACATATTATCACAAATGTTCATTTAAGTCCCTAAACTCTTGGCATTCAACACATTCATCGATAAAAAATTCACGCATGTCATACATATAAACACATTAAAAAGAACTACCAAATGGTCACATAAGCACTTCAGCACAAACATATAACTAACATTCAATGAATTAAACGCAGAAACTTAAGGAAAAAAAAAATAGAGAGCCTAGAAGAAAACCTAGAGGAGAAAGAATTCGAAGTGATGGTTTTGCAATGAAAACACAAAGGGAAGGACGGAAATCAACTGCTGGAAGGTTGAAATATGGTGGGGAAGAAAAGGGACTCTCTATGTATGAGGGTTCTAGGTAAATCGAAGAAAAAGATGAGGCTCAGGCAAATGCCTCCAGTATTTGTAACTTGTAGAAAATAGATAACTTTAGCCAATTATGCCATTTTCTAAAGTCTGGAACACGGTTCATATCACATGCCTTTCCAAATGAAAGAAACTGATAACTATCTAACATCTCATAAATTTCTTGTCCAAATTTATACATATTAGGATATGCATAACTTTCTTCCCTCGAATGAATGATGTCATATTAGATTGAAATGAGTGATTGCACAATAATAATATTTTGTGACAATCAAATTAACACAATTTCCTAGATTTCTTTAACTACAATGTGTCAAGTTCATTCATGCAAACACACTACCGTACTGTGTGTCCTCCAACTTGACCAGATTCGAAGCACTGGAAACTCATTAATAGTCCACATTATAAGACATGCCTTTATCATGAAATTTTGCAATCATGCAATTTCCCAAGTTACCACTCTTTTTTACTATAATGTTTTGAGGTCTTCAATCAATAGATGTAAATGGAGATTGATGTTGCAACCTTACGCTTTTAGTCAAGGAATTAGCATGATATATGGTGTCTCCATGCAAAGTTCTAGTGGAAGATTATAAATAACTATAAAAACTAGTTATATTGTGTACATTTTGTCAATAAAAATGTTTGGGTTGAATCCACATATACATAATCCAAGCTTGGCATTCACAACTTCTATTAAAAATGGGTGGAAATGTTTGATTCATGTGATGCTAGGCTTCCGACTGACATGGATCCTGATGCTACTATCGTTAGTCGATCTGTTGAAGGTATATCATGTCATATGTCCAATAGTTTTTTATTACGTGGACAACCACTTCAACCTTTCTATCTTATATACGCTTTTGTCCCAATTCACTCACATCAACTACAATGTCATCATTATCACCACCTACATCATCATTATTCTCTTCGATATACCCTTCATTAATCAACATCCTTAACAATTTTTAGCACCTACATTAAACGATGTCTATCCCATGGATTCAAAATCATTTGTTTATTAGCATTTTAGCCAATTAAGCCACTACCATCTTCACTATTACCTCCATATGCATACTTTCTACTTGATGATGCCATATAGGTTTGGTTGTAATTCGTGTTACATATTATTCACACATGTGGTTCTCTATGACAATCTCATACATCATAGTTTGGCATAAATCCACTTTGATATAAATAATTTATAATTTTAACATTATTTTATATAATACTATCTGTTATCACACTTTCTATAGCGGCATTTTATCATTTTTAATTCTGCTCCGCTATAGGGAAATTGAGTAAACTCATTAATACCTTCAATGAATACAAGATTCATAGAACAAAAAGCATCCACCCTCTAGTATATCCAATCATACCTTCCTATACACATTTGGAAAACCTTGCAGACTTCAGAATAAAACATTTCTTAAAACTCAGAACAGATATGCACAATTTCTAAAATACAACATCATTACAATCATTGCCATATAAATGTCATGTGTGCATGTTAAATATCACATTCCATTATAGCATTTTTATCATGTTTTATATAAACTTTGGGAGCATCTCCCTTTACTTCCTATAGTTAACATTTCTCAATGTACCAAGTAAATCGAGAAGTGTCCTAATTGAACATATAGAGCTTGATACAACCAAAATTCATAATACACAACAAATAATGACACAAATGCACTAGGATATTGCTAATATACAAATTGATCTGAAACAATATGTATATTAGCAATATGCATTTGATAAATATTACATTTGTGAATAACATAACCATAGATGGGGGCTCTATGGTTTAGATGCATGCACGTACAATATCAAATAAACTACGAACAAAAATTTAAACATATAAAAACATTAATTTTACCTCTGCTTACCAATGAACTAGCCATAGATCTTACAACAACACTTGAAAGCTAAAAAAACAAATAAACTCCACTGCCCAAGATCAAATTAACCACTACAAAACTCAGAAGAGCCAAAGGAATGAATGAAAAGGATAATGGAGGAAGATGGGAGTTGAAATGGTTTATCACCAAAGAATGGTGGGAAAATTGTGGCAAATGTAAAAAGTGTAGCAAAATTGTAGCAATTTTTTTTTCGAATGGAAACAAAAGAACTTATTAAATAAAAGAGTTACAGAATCATCTTAAAGTGAAAAATGAAAAATGAGCAAGCCCCAAACCCAAGCACCCAACCATAACAAAGTAGCCACGCTAGTAACCCACGATCCACCCAAACAAAACATGCAAAACTAGAATTCACCAATAAAGTGTATCCCAATCCACAACCTAAACTATAGAGAGAACCTCCCCACGTACATGTCCCTACCCGAAGACTATTTGACAACCCTTGTTCGGAGGAATTAGAAAATTGGCTTGCTCTGCTTGCTTTTGTTTTTTTTTTATTGAACACTCCTATGATGAAGCATTAGACCCTACAGAACACACAAAATTCTCCTTCCCATAAGCCCCCTTTCTAGCATCGTGATTTATACTGCACTCAAATCTCTTTAATTCTCGATTAATAGAAGCCTATTTCCTCTGGACAACCAGCTTATTTATTGATAAACCTTTCAATAATTCTTTTTTCTTGTCTACTTCCTTTACAAATTTAATGGCTAAATACCCAAACTCCTCAAATGTGAAGCCCACCATCTTACAAATTCTTCTCAGAAATCTATCAACCTAAGCTGGAGAATGGAGAATGCAGTTGAAGCGAATCAACTTCCAAACTCTTTCCTTCAAGTGGAGGAATCACACATAAAGGATGCACCAGCATGCCAATTTATGAGTCTGAAATGTGTCCTATGTCAGAAATTATCCTTCTACACCTGAGAACCAAATATAGGTTCATCAACAATGTCCTTATGATAGATTATATATGAATTAGACCCCGCCATATTAGAGCTCGCTTGTTGATCAGCATCTAAAATCTTTCAATCTGTTTATAGGTTAACTGGGCACCCATCAACCTATCTGCCCTAAAGAATTCTTATCATTATTACTAACTGATAGCCAAACGCTATCGCCTCTATCTGGCCGAACTCCCTGCCATAAGAATGGCCAGAAGAAGCTGGCGCTACCCGAGAAAAGGTGTGATCATGCACCTCGGGAGATAGCCGAAGAGCTCCGAGCCCGGCATGCCAGGAAAACCCAAGGACACTACTTGCCCCCCCCAAGGTTGTGAACCGATCGCCTTCGGAAAAGCGGCACCAGACATAGCGAGCCGAACAGGATATCTCCGAAGGCGGAACTCCCTGAAACTGGGAACCCCCGAACTGAGGGCTTGTTTCCCGAAGAGGCTCTGTCCGTACCAAAGGACGACCTCACCCAGGGACCTCGGGAGTACGGCAGGAGCATTTATGGAAGCATTTAAGGAAGCCTCTGACACGTCCTTTCACAGACGTCACAAGCCGCCTCAAAAGGCGCTATGACACACGGACGCCGTCAGAATCACATCATGGCCCATCTCAGCACATGACTCAAGGCAACCTGCTACCAGCTATCTGTCTCCTATGTCCAGAAATTCAGGAACATCCGACCGAACACGTGTCGCGATCTGAACGGGCTAGGCACTCCTATAAATACCAGGAATTAATACTTGGCAGGAGGTTGGTTGGCAAAACACTGCTCCCTCACTCTGAGAAAATTACCAGGCAAGACTCTTCAGCCCCTTGGTGCTATTACCTTTGCCTTTTTCTCAGCCACCACTGACTTGGGCGTCGGAGGCTCCCCCCCCCGGAAAAACACTCCGGGGGCCTCCTAACCCACTTTTTCTGAGCATCTCAGGTACTCTCCCTTGGGCGCACCATCCTCCAGGCGTTCTTCCTCCTAGAAGTCTCTCCAACAGTCACCATGACTCTAAATGATGAGGCCCATGGCCATCACTAACAGTGACACGACTAAGATCAACTTGAAAATGGGACTGTGAATTTGTTGAGATGCCAGAATGTCTAGACATTTTCTTACTTGGGCTCTAAGAGGAAGAAGTTTTATTGGACGAACTTATAATCCACTTGGGCTCAGAGACCTTAATTCTTGAAAGCCCATCACCATGCCCGAAATTCTATACCAACCCTAAAGGGGCCCAAACCCTATTGAGCCAAACCATTGTAGTCTCCTCCTTGTCAGAACCATTCCCAGCCATTTCGCCCAACTTTTTTGCCTCCTGCCTTACCATTTCCAGACGCAGCTCTTCTACCTACTGCATATTTTTTGTCACTGTATGATTGTGAAACCCACCAACTGAAGAAACAGAGATGTCAAACAAACCAAAGCAGCAAGGGCAGTAAATCCAAGACTTACCAATTTCTCTCTTAAACCCAACAGTTTCATTGAATTGAAACACTTTTAGCCAGCAACTCCAAGCGATTTCATAGACGACAGAGCTCAACGCCCATCACCCTCCAACTTCTTTTCTTTTCGGATTGATGACCTTCCTATTTCTTCTTCCTAAGACCACGAATAGTTGTAGATATTGGCCTGTCTTATTTCAACCCATCAGGAACCCAACTGATCTGCCAATCGATTTGCACCCTCACCTCCATGAATTTTCTCCTTTCCGAAACCAGAACTCCCTCCAAACCCATATCCACCATCGAAACTCATTAACCTCTAACTAAACAAAGGACTTGTACCATTTGCCTGATTTAGTTAATTACAACCTAAATCCATATTGTAGAAAATTGTTGATACAACACTGCTATACCTCTTTTGCGATAATTGAAAGCTGTATCAAAGTAGTCAGAATTATTCTTGTCTAAATTTCCCGTATTTTGGGTTTGAGGATATTGCAACAGTTAAAATTATCATAATAAAATTATAGCAAAATCGTCGCAATCAAATCATAACAAAATCATCGCAATGTCAAACCTTTGACTAGTCAATGTGGGACAATGTCATGATTCTTGGATGATTCTCATTTGCAATGATTTAGATCATCACATGAGAAAGTCGCATTTGCCACATTCTATTGTAGCAGTAGCGCTTTTTGGTTACACTTAGGATAACAATATGCTATCTAAACCCCTTGCAGTGTTATATTTTAGTTAGTGTGTATGTTTTTAACAGTAGGAATTCTTTATAAAAACAAATAAATTTTAAACACTTGACAATAATCTTCACTAAACCCACTCTAGTAAGTCACCATTCTCATGCCAATAGGGATGGTGATAGGGCAAGTTTTGGGTCCAATCATTCAGGTTAGGGTTTAACTGGATTATCATGAATTCTAGTCTAGGTCAAATAATTTAGGTTTGGATTTTAGGTTCTCATTAGGTTGGTTTAGATTTATTTGGGTTGAGGTTCAATACATGTCGGGTTAATTTTAGTGTCAAGTGGCATCAGGTTAGGTTAGTCGAGCTTCAGGTCAGATTTGAGATGACCCATCATGTTTATTTGGGATAAAGCTAGGTTTGCTATGTTCAGACACTAGCTTATATCAAATATAGGTCATTTTGAATTTGAGTCATTTAAGTTTATCTTATTGGGCTTCAGGTTAAATCCAATTCAGTTTTCGGTTGGGTTGAGAACAATCGAGTTCAGGTTGTTGATTTTTGTTGTTAAATCGGTTCAAGCTAAGTCTGGTTTTGAGTGGCTTGGACCATGTCATTGGGTTGAGTCCAATTTTGACATCCCTACATACCAAATCCATGCTAAGTAGGTACATAGAAAGAAGAGCATTTTACAACTTTGATTCTATTATAGTTACCCCCCTTAAGTTTCAAAATCTACATCGACCCCCTGCTTTTTCTAATAGCCAAAAATTTCATTAGATATGAAAATATACACCCTCAATCATAACCCAGCAAGAAGCGGAGCTACCACACAGTCAAAAATTACAACAAAGACATAGGACAAAAATTTAGAACAACCCAAATTGTTACAATTGATTCATGATCGTTGTTATTGGATCATGATGACTTGAACCATGATGATCCCTCAGTTTAGAACATTTTCCTGGTAACCATAAGACATCACTTGAATTTTAGCCACTATTTCTTCAATACCACTAGACTTCAAGTTGAAAATAAAAGCGTTTCTCTTCTTCCAAATTATACAAGCTACAATCCATTTAGTAGGCTCTCATAACAATGAATGGTTGCTGTCTTTTAAAGAATTTGACTCTGCTTTAAGAATTCCACCAAGTACATACTATTTGGCCCAGGTTTATTCCACCACTAATATATCTGGTCCAACATTATAAAGGAAGATCTACATCTATATAGGACATGGTTAGTGTCTTCTACATCACTGCTAAAGAAAGGCACATCCCATCCATGTGCTAGAGTCCAAGAAACATCAGGTTCATTCTTGCAGGTAATCTATCTTGTAAGGCTTTCCATATAAAGATGTTGATTTTTTATGGAATCCACTTCATTCACTCAAAATGCAAATCAACCAGGATGGATTGATTCTACTGCCTATCAATTTTTAGCTTAGGAACTTGATTGATAAAACACCCTTTGGAACAAGGGAACATAACACAAGATCTTCTTGATTAGGTGAAGCATGTAAACATCAGATGGTTTTCAATGTCCCCTTGCTTTTACATTATTAGATAACAACTTTTTAAATCATATTTTAAACTATCAAGTAACTATGTCTAGTAATTTCAAGTTGTCCAGTATTTCTTTTACTGCTAATTTACATTTTAAAATGGATATTTGGCATTCATAGATTAAAAAAAACTAGTAATCTTGCAACCTCCATTAACCATACAATTTATTGAATAAGTTAAGTTTACTAGAACATAATAACCTGAAATTTAAATTAAGATTTCAAAAGTTATTGTATAGTGTTAAAAAAGAAAGGGGGAAAATGTAAACTTCCAAACACATCACTATAAGAGAAGCAAATAGTAGTATTCAGATAAAATATTTGCCCCTAGAGTATATTTAGCAAAAAATAAAATATTTTTCTTTATATCTAAAAGCACCTATCTCCAATACTTTTTAGACCTTTACAAAATATAGGAAAAAAAAATAGACACATAAAAAAATTATTTTTGTATCTTTATTAATTGCCTGCAAAAAGTAGCAGTGTTCATCGACCAAAAATTTATGCCCTCAATCATTTACAATTGAAAGTTTATATTATGTGGTATAATAATCTATCAAAAATATAACTTTATGATATTATTGATTTTTATGAATTTTAATTTTTAATGACTAAAAAGATTCATAAAAATTTACTTTTAAATGGATTATTACACCTACATAATATTGGATTCAAAATGAAATTGGTACAATACAAAAAAAAAGGTGTAAAAATAAAATTAACCATTTTTTATTAAGTTGAATTAAGTTAAAACAAATTTGATGTAGTCATTAGTCAATATTTATTTGACTCATATTGGAAGCAAATTATAGGGCTCTAATCAAAAGTTGCAACTAAAGTACAATTACCAACAAATTTCATAGCTATCCTTATATGTATCAAATTATGCATTCAGTCTTATGAGTAATAGATTTTTGGATGCAAATAATAAAATTCATTTATTCCCCATTTTTGCTTGAACAAATACGTTTTTTAAAATTTTTAAAAATTGAAAAAATACAATAATCCATATGATTTTTTTTTGCAAAATTTTAAAGTTAAAAAAATCACTTACTATGAATATATAAAAAGTGTCATTCTTTGGACTGGAAAAATTGTTAGCTTAAAAATTATACTAACTATAAGAGTGCATATATTCATGGAATTAGTTAAAAAAATGACACTCTTAAAAATATAAACTTTTGTAGCGTGTTTAAATGATGGCTTAATTGGCTTGTTCAGAGTGCTATTATATGTTCTTAAAAGTAAAACTGCTGGGTAAATTACAAAAGCTTCCTATGATTTAATCTAACCTACACTTTGCTCCTACTATTTTCAAAAACCTACACTTTACCCCTACTTCCCTTATAGTGTCCGACAACAAATTCTAAAACCCTAAATTAAATTGTCTGATAACTATGTTTCAGTAATTTCAAGATTTTTGATATTTTTTTCATAGTTAACCGACCTTTAGTGGTCAGATGTTATTGAGAACAGATGGAGATTCAAGGAGGCTACAAGTTTGATTCTCAACAAAATCAGAAAGCATAATACTAATAGGCTGTGGATCAAATATGAGTGGTGTAAATTGACTCACTATTCTAACCTTTTAGTCTACACAGAATTAATTTATTAATTCATTGATAAGGGAAAGAAATTTAATTGTTCTTTAAATTAGTGTAAGTGACAATAATAATATCTACATATTATAGGCGATAAGTAAATTGCTTGCATAAGTAGAATAAGAAAGAGAAAAGTACTAAAAAAACTCACTATAGTTATGGTTCTGGACAAATTTAGTCACTATACCTTTGTGTAGTTTCAATTGCATCACTAAAATCATGGTTTGCGATCAAATTGCCGACTAATATTGCAATTTTTTTTCCAAATAAGCCATTAGCCCTTAAAAACTTAACGGAAAATGTGAGAAGTTGTTAGTTTTGAAAGTTTTTTGTACTAATGCAACTTTTAACAAACTTCAAGAACCTTATATAGTTTACCATTTTCATTTTTTTGTGTATTAGCCACTACATTAATCACCACCGAATCAGCCACTTGGATTGGAGGCAATGACAGAGGAGGTAGCATTGAACTTTGAACATCATTGTTTACAAATAGAAAAACTACGAGACTAGGAAGCAGATAATTAGAAACATGTTAATATTAGATGAGTGACTTTTCATTTTATTTCGGATTCGGTTATTTGTAGTATAGGAATGCAGTGACTAAGTTGAATATTATTTCTGAAGGGATGAGTGCCAAATCCAAAGAAGGATAGAGATGGTTGTCACACAAAAAATGACAATTATAAATTATATATAGTTTTTGAAGTCTATTAAAAGTACGTAAGTACATCAAGATTTCTTTATTAGCAAAATGGTGGTATAGGTTTAGAACATTCAGCTTTGCAGGATCTGTTATGTTCAGTTTCTTTGAAGAGGGGCACGCACACGCAGGATAAGTTAACTTGGAGTTTAAGCAAAGATGGGACTTTCTCTCTGTTAAGAGTCTCTCGTTCCTCCTTAGTTGACTCGAAGAATGCAGATTCTTCTTATGTCCCTAAAAGGTTTAGGTGGTCAAGCTGGTGTCCATTACAGGTCGAGTTTTTTTCTTGGAAAGCATTTCAGGACATTGTAGAGGCCAGCAGCAGCTATCTCTTCTTTCTGCGACTTGTAATCAAGACCTGGAGGATTCGGTTCACATCCTAAGTGTGCACTAGCCTATTAGACTTGGCGATCGATTTATGCTTGGTGGGGAGGGCATTTTCCAAGAACAGAGGAGATTTCTCAGCTGTTCATTTGTCCTTTATCTTCAGATTCGACAGATTTTAAGCTCGCTTGGGAAATTGTTGTCAAGGCCTTTTTGTGGACTATTTGGGCGGCAAGGAACAAACATCTTTTCCATAAAAAAGCAGAGTACCTCACAAGTTCAATGCCCCTCGTATTTCTGGTTATCAAAGAGATGGAATAAGCAAATCCAATTGTTTCAGAATTGGTGTTGTAACCCAAATCTTTATAGGGGACACATTTTTCAGGATTGTGAGCATGGTCTGTTCACTTCTAGCTTCTTGCTGGTTTTTTTATTCCTAAAATTCATTTTCTTTGCTGATAGAAAAACCCAACATTTCAAAATTAACAACATTCCGCATTTACCGTTATGTTCTTAATGGTTGGTGGTATAGTCAATGCCAAACTATAACATTAGTGGTCAATTTGGACCAAAATTATAATTTTAGTGGTGTAATTGGCGCTATCTAAAACTCCCATGATCAAATTGGTCAAGACCCATAACTAAAGTGGGTTCTTTTGTGCTTTTCCCAATAAGAAACTTATATACTTGCTTCTATATAATTTTTTTAAAAGACATAATTAATTGTCTCCTATTTGTCTCTAAATACTATTGGCATCAACATTTTAGGGCATAATTATTTATTTTTCCTTATAGGTAAAAATATAACAAATAAAAGCAATTATTTGTGGCTCTAATGTAGCTTTATGTTGCAGTATGGAGCATAATTGTAATATCATCCAAAGTTTAGAGCAGTAACTGTAATTTAAAATAAAATTTACGGTTGCCAACACCACAGGTAAATATGCTTCGAATGTTTTGTTATCATTAGGTCAACTTCAAAGTACAAATATTTTGAAAAGAGATAATTTGAAGTATAATTTTTAGGTAATAAATATATTTTTTGAACCTCATTTGAAGTATAATTCATTTTAATTGGAATCAACTACATTTAAATTTTCTACATTATATTTTTTAATCAGATAACATTGTCATGATCCTTAGTTTTTTTTTTTAATAACAATATGATCTAAAGACCATATTTTAACTATTTTATGTAGGTTTTCACAGTAACTTGGTTTCATCTTTTCAGCCTTAATATCACCTAAATCACAATCCATTAATTAAGCCTCTCACATTGAAAGAAATATGAAAGTCTGCAGTCCAAATATGAAATTATAGCCTTTTATATATTAAGGTTTAATATTTTTTTATAAATTACTTGATTTTTATGGATTTTTTCCTTAGTTGGCGTAGAAAGATAAATAATAATTATTTTTATTAGGAAAATATTTTAAAATTAAATAATCTTTATATACAAAATATAAATTAATTTTTTTAATCTACACCAATTAAAAGATAAAACTTGATGTGTCGGATTAAGTATCATTGATTTATTAAAAAGTTCAGTGACATAAGGAAAATATCTTTTATTTT
Source organism: Aquilaria yunnanensis (assembly GCA_039654915.1). Classification (NCBI taxonomy): domain Eukaryota; kingdom Viridiplantae; phylum Streptophyta; class Magnoliopsida; order Malvales; family Thymelaeaceae; genus Aquilaria; species Aquilaria yunnanensis. The sequence continues at coordinate 94,607,640 of CM077598.1, read as the reverse complement.
AAATCAGAATATATTAGGGTATTATCCATCAAATTATCCAAAAACTAATGGTAATTTTAAATTAAAAAATCTTACTCTATTTATCTTGTAGATATAATTCAAATAAAACAGGTATATATCTTGTCGCATTAATTTCCTTAAACCATTAAAATTTTCAAGAAAATTAATATTGGATAATTTTATATTCAAATTTTTGTGTCAAATATATCTATAGAATCATTTCTGAAAAAAAAAATATCATAATAATTAATTCAAAATTTATTTATAAATAAAAAATTGTGGCTTAAACTATCATGTGTCATCGTCATATTATGTCAAAGGGTCAGAAGTATGTGCAATAAACCATGTGAAAAAACTTACAGTTAATTTACTAAAAGAAGGAAGTGTATCATGTGATAGCTTAACAATCCCCCTCATTAAGAAAAAATCAAAATTATCCTTAGATGTATCATGTTATATATATATTAAGAAAATGTGAAAATTACTCTTAAATTTAAAAATAATTATCAAGTGGCTCTTTAACTTAATGAGAAAAATTATGGAATTGACATGTGGCACATCTTAATTTTTTTAGTAAATTAACTGTAAATCTTTTTTAAATGGTTTACTGCATATACCCTGACCCTATGATGTGATATGATGGTGATACATGGCAGTCAAAGCTGCAATTTTTTACTTACAAAGAATTTTAAATTAAACATTATGATATTATCATTTTTTAATGAATATATAGATATTATTTGATACAAAAATTTGAATATAAAATTATCCAATATTAACTTTATTGAAAATTTCAATGGCATAAGAAAAATAACACAACCAAATAAATACATATTTTATTTTAATTGCATCTATAGGATAAATAGATCAAGACTTTTAAATTTAAAATTACCATTAGTTTTTTTAATAAATTGATGGATAATATCCTAACATATTCTGATTGAAAATCCTGATATTTTCCTTATGCCACTGAAACTTTCAATAGATCGATGATACTTAATTCAGCACTTCAAGTTACTATGAAAAAAGTTTTCTTTTGTATCCTAACTAATTAGAGTCAAGTTTTCTTTTGTATCCTAACTATGAAAAATGTTTTCTTTTGTATCCTAACTAATTAATATAGATTTTGAACTTGAAGATTATTTACTTTTAAAATATTTTCATAATAATAATAATAATAATAATAATAATAATTTATTTTACTTTTTAGGCCCAATAAGTAAAAAATCCATAAAAATTATATAATTTATAAAAAAAATTTAAGCCTTAATATGTAAAAGGCTATGATTTCATATTTGGCTCATACACATTCATATTTGGCTCATACACTATGAAATATGGTCGTCAAATCATATTTTTACTAGAAAAGTAAGGATCATGACAATATTATCTGAGTAAAAAACATAATGTAGAAATATTTAAACAAAGTTGATTCAAATTAAGATGAATTATACTTCAATGCGATGTAAGAAATATATTTATTACCTCAAAATTATAATTCAAATTATCCATTTAAAAAATATTTGTACTTTGAAGTTGACCCAATGATATATCTAGAATTGATTGCAAAGTGCTACCATTGACTAAATTCTTCATAGCTCACAGACACTATGTACCTCATATTCTTTTATATATTGTTAGTCTAGACTTATGCTAGATCTTTAATTTTTTAGATCATTCTCTATAGTTTAAATCCATATATATTATTTTTAAGAACTAAAAAAATATAGAATTATGATGAAATGCTAGATATATAAATTAGTTTTAAAAAAAAAAAGTGACCATTATGGGGAAAATATGGAATAATATTTTTAATATACACATCCCTTTAAAGATATTTGAGTTTGACTCAAATTTTTGCATAGTCGGTACCAAACTATAACATAAGTGGTTGATTTGGACCCATACTATAACTTTAATGATGTAATTGATACTATCTAAAACTACAGTGACCAAATTAGTCAAAGCCCAAAACTATAGTAAGTTTTTTTGTGCTTCTGCCAATAAAAAAACTCATATATTTGCTTCTAATATAATTTTTTAAAAGACATAATTAGTTGCCTCCAATTTGTCTCTAAATACTATTGGCAACAACATTATAAGGCATGATTATTTATTTGTCCTCAAAACTTTTAGAGGTAAAAATATAACAAATAAAAGCAATTATTTGTGGCCCTGATGGAGCTTTATGTTGGAGTATGGAGCATAATAGTAATATCAACCAAAGTTTAGGGGGGTAACTATAATTTGAAAGAAAATTTGCGATAGCTTCATAGATGACTTGGATTCAGATCTCATTTGGACAAGAATCCAAGGCAAAATTAACTTAGTTGGAAGTGATTTTTCTGTCACATCCCTCAACTGGAGCTAAAATTGAGCTAAACTGAGTTGAGTAGTAGACAAATTATGTTCGACCTGACATAACTATTGTTACCACCTTCACAAAATGGGAAAATTATAGTGTAAGGACCTAAACTTATATGCTTGAATTTTCACTATAGCGCATGAATTGTGAAGCCTAAAGCATTCAATATAGACTCTCTTAAGTAGCATATACAATGATAGTTTGGTCCTTAAGAAAGCATTAATACGTTGCCTAATTTTCAAGTAGCCTGTGGACTAAATTGTAAGATTACAAAGATTAGGTACTCAATTGCACAAATTTTCAAAGATGGCTATGGAAAAGACGTGTATGGAATTATGAAGAAAGGACATTGATGGAATTTAAGATATTGTTGGGGACCAAAGGGCTCAAAGAGGCCAAGTTTGTCATTTATGGCATAATGCCAATTGAGGACCCAAGTGTTTACCTTTTTGTCTAAAAGTTATAATGACCTTTGACAAGGTTAAAGATGGTAAAAAAAAATCATTTTCCCACCCTAAATGGGTAGATATAACATGTCCAAGTGTAGGCAAAAGTAGCAAAAATTTGCATATATGCCACCAAGGTCAAAATGATAAATAAATGAAGAAAAATCTTCATTTCATTGCCATTTTCTCCTCATTTTCATCCTCTATAGGCTAAGGGTTCTTCCTTAAGCTTTTCCACCATCCTTCATAACCACCATACCTTAAGAAGTCAAGAGGAAGAAAGAGAAAGTAAAGAAGGCATTAAAGGGTACAGGAAAACCTAGTTTCGGTTCTATTAGGGTTTTTGGATTTCATAGCAAAGGTAAGGGTTTTCTTAAGGTTCTTGGACTGTTTACTATATTTCAAAACATCCATGAAGCTAAGACCATGTTTGGAAGAGAGAAAAATGCTCAAGGAACTAAGTGTGGGTTAAGGGGAAAAAAGCATGACAAGGTTTCGGCCTTAGTGTTACCATGCTAAAGATGGCAACAAGAAAGAAGGATTTTTAGAGCCCAAATCAATACTAACTAAGAGCTAAAAGCCTCCTAAGACCAAGTAAAATCTTGAAGAGGGTTGCCATAGTGATCCTATTGTGATATCTTATTATTTTATTAAATATTTATGACCAACTGTAAAGTTATTGTTACTGGCACATTCATTTGCTTTGCTTATGTGTTTGTTGTGAATTTGGTTGCCATATTTGTATATATGTGTTGCTTTTATGTGTTTTAGTGTCTTTGGATTTCAGGGGGTATGTTGGTATGGAAGACTTTACATTAAAAGCCTTTACTAAGTTCTTTATAAAGAGCTTACTCCCTTTTCTATCCAATCAAACTAATACTTGTGGTTTGATATTTCCCGTGAAATTTCAAATACATGAACTTCAATATGTGTAGTATTAAAATTGAGTGTTTCATGATTTTAGGAGCACATTTGCTAATTTTAGTGTTGGCACTATACAACAACTGCATTTTGAAGTTTCTGGATTGTATTGTGTTTGTAAGGCTTTCCAAGAAGCTAGTTTATGTACCCAACTAACCTGGGTCATATGTATGATGCATCTATGCATGTAAATACACTTTGAAAGTTGTACGGATGATATTTAAAGTAATAAAGTGATGTTTGAGCTTGTATGTGTAACTCTGTCCATTTTGCTATGTATGGGTTGTTTTAAAGGAAATTATGTTCAGTGCATATGAAATGGCTCTAAATTTAGGGGAGTGACTTTACCAAGTGTTTAAGACATGTATGAACCTGCCCAAGCTGGTTTTGCATTTAAAAGTAACATGGATGATTTATTTGAAAATTTTGTATACGCATTATGGGAAATTGTTGCTAAGTTTTGACAGCATGTAGCCTAGAAGGCATAACTTCTAGTATAAGTTGAATTTAGTTATGAAATTTTGATATCACTTAGTACTTTTTAAGATGAATAATTTGGATTCTGAATCACTGGATTTGGTGCCATGTAGTCAGAGTTATAGCCTGTCAAAATTGGATGACTTTTTTGTGTACTGTTCATATGGTCAATTTTATCCGGTTAAATATAAAATTAATAACTGTAAACTTAGGTGGATTTAATGTCTCAAACTTATTTCTCTATAAAGGTTTAAGTGTAATAAAGGGTTTAAAATTGATAAGTTAATAAATTATATATATTTATTCTATAATTTTCTTAGGTTTTGTTTTGATTTATTAAGCTAAAAGGGGCTGTTAACTATTTTATTTTATTTTATTTTGAAGTGACCAAGGATACATCCATTTTAGTTTTGTTGAATTTTTAGTGGGAATAAAACGAAAAGGTTGCATTAGGGACTAAACGAGAAAGGGTGGCATATTTGCTTCTGGAGGAAACAATTTCACTTCTCTTTTACTTGGCGCCAGACTTCTCTTGCGTGGAACTCTTTCAACGAAGCTCATGTCCACTTTGCAAATTTGTTTGGAGCCAATTCAACATCTCAAATCGAAATTGAAACAACAGTCGAAGACCTCCAACATTCTATTTGCTTCGGTTGTCAATTGATTTGCTAGAGCTCATCCGACAAACAGTCGGTCATTCCTTTGTTCTTTTTATGTTGCCTTGAGACAATGAGCATTGGCAGCTGAGATTTGATTTTGAGATAAGCTTTGGTGTTGGCCCTACTGGTTTGCGCAAAAGCTGAGAGCGGTGAAGGGTTTTAGCTCTACAAGAATTTGATGCACGAAAGGTGTTCGACAAAAGGCCTGTGAGAAACGGCAGCAAGGGAGTTGGAAGATTTAGGACTCTTCACTCATGTGAATTAATTTGGCTAATTAGAGGAGAGTCTAGTTACAAGTTAACTTGGAAGACGTATCTCCTAGTTGCAATTTCTATGTTTTAGTACATTTTTTTAGGTGAATTTTTGCGAATAAAAGGAGTAGAAAGAACACAACCAGGCTCTCTTGACAATTTTAGGTTTTTTTTCTGTTTACTTTCTTGTGCTTTTTGTTTGAGTGAGTAATTTTTTTAATTCAATTTTAGGGACGATTTTCATCGTCAACACTGGTTGTGAGGATTAATTTTACTTACTTAAATTCTCTTTAAATTCAAATATTTACTTCTTCATTATTTAGATTTATTGCAATTAATTTTCCTGTTCTGACTTGTTGAATTAGTTTTAAGATTACAATTTTGCTTGATTTTCTTTCAACCGCTTAGGTGTAAAGAATTCATTTAGAAGCAATTGAATTAACTGGAGGTTACATTATTTTTGGTTAGTCCATACAAGAGAAGTAAGATAAGTTAAATTATTCCAGCTTTTGGATTATTATCTAGAATAAACTTTTGTTCGTTGTTCTTAATACTGATTTTAAGCTTATTAGAAATTGCTTCTCAATATCTCGTTACTCAAAATTAAGAAATTAGTCTGAAGCTTTTTCTGGTTAATTTTACGGTTGAATTATTTAGGTTCTTTTTAGCTTTAAAGAGAGTCTTGTTTGTTTGCTTAAATAAACGAAATACTTTTGTTCGATGATCAATTGTGTGACTGGAATGGATAATCAACCCTGAACTAAGCATTTTTAGTATTGGTTAATGTTATTTTAATTCTACAGTTAATTTATTTTAGTATTTAATTCAAGAAAACCCCATAATTTTTTGTTTTAGTTTTCTAACAATAAGCTTTGGTTAAAAATTTTTCCTTGGGATTTGGCCTGGCTTTCATCACTATATTATAAATTTATTTATTTTGAGTTGTTAGTGATATCAGAATTATTTTTAGCGGTTTTGATGACCGGCCCAAAATTTGGCGTCATTGCCGGGGAATTTTTTTTTTTCTATTAACGTTTTCTTTTTATTTATTAATTTTTTTTCCTTTCTTTCTTTCTTAGTAAACTAACTTATGCCAAGATCTTCTCGTACAGGTGAATTAGTGTATTTGATCCAAGGATCAAGAAGATAGCAAAGGTGAACAGGAAAGCAAAGAGGCAAGCGATCAATTTTACAACTTTGACATCTGCGAACAGTGACTCAGAAAGTGAAGAAGAAATATTTGTTATTGTAGAGATAGCAGCACAAAGAACACTAAGGGAGTTGGCAACTGCAGACGTTGTCAAACAACCCCTGTGCATCAATTTTCCTAATATTGAGGTAGCATTTAAATTAAAATCTATATTGATTCATTTATTGCCTACCTTTCATGGACTTGTAAGCGAGGACCCTCACAAACACTTGAAGGAATTTCATATAGTTTACTTAACCATGAAGCCATAGGGAGTTACAGAAGAACAAATTAGGTTGAGAGCCTTCCCAATCTTGTTGGCAAACATGGCAAAGGACTGGTTGTACTACTTTGTGTCCGGTTCAATCAAAACTTGGAATGGCCTGAAGAGAAAATTCTTAGAGAAGTTATTTCCAGCTTTAAGGGCTGAACAATTCGGAAGAAAATCAGCGGAATTCAGTAGTACAACAGAGAGAGCCTATATGAGTACTGGGAGAGATTCAACCAATTATGAGCGAGTTGTCCACATCACCGGATTTCTGATTAATTGTTGCTGCAATTCTTTTACGAAGCGCTGTTGTTTATGGACCAAAGATGTTGGATGCTGCAAGTGGAGGAGCACTTGTAGAAAAGACGCCTGAAGAAGCAAAAAGACCTGATTTCTAAAATGTAAGCTAACTCACAGCAGTTTGGGACACGGGTCGACTATGTGCCGAAGAAGGTAAATGAGGTAGGAACTTCTAGTATTAAAGCTCAACTCTCTACACTAACATATCTTATTAGACAACTTGTTTTGGGACAGGTTCAAAATTATAAAGTTTGTGGCATTTGTTCTACTTAAGGACACCTAGCTGACTTGTGCCCACAACTGCAAGATGATACAATACCTCAAGTGAATGCAGTAAGTGAGTTTGTTAACCAACCAAGAACGTATAATCCCTATGCCAATCAATACAACCCTAGTTTGAGAGACCACTAGAATCTTAGATATAGGCAACCAAACAACTAGCCACTGTATCTATCTGTCGATTACAACAAACCAGCTCCTCCACCACAGAACCAAGGACCAAATTCAAGTATGGCTTTAGAAGATATTGTGAAAGCTTTAGGCACTAACACTCAAATGTTTTAACAGGAAACAAGGGCTAGCATCAAAGACTTGGGGAACCAAATTTCACAGCTTGCAGCCTCGTTGAACAAAATTGAAGTTGAAAAAAGGAGGCTACCATCTCAAGCTAAAATCAACCCGAGAGAGCACACTAATGCCATGACCCTTCGAAGTGGCAAAGAAGTCCAAACCATCGCATCAGAAATAGCAGCACCTAAAAAGGAACAAGATGTCTCAAAACCAGTAACTTCTGATGTACCAACTGATGAGGTAAGTAACAAGCACAATTTTCGAAAATCAAAAATTCTGATTCCACTACCTTTTTCTAGCAAGTTGGCAAAATTAAAGAAAGAGGAGACCGAGCATGAAATTCTGGAAACTTTTAGAAAGGACGAGATCAACATATCCTTACTGGATGCAATTAAGTAGGTGCCTCGGTATGCCAAGTTTCTGAAGAAGCTGTGCACCAATAAAAAGAAGCAGCAGGTTGATGAGACAAGGATGTGTCAGCAATAATCCAAAGAAAGTTGCCCCAGAAGTGTAAAGACCCTGGTATATTTACTATATCATGTGTAATTGGCAATTTCAAGGTGGAAAAAGTTATGCTTGATCTAGGAGCATTGATTAATGTTATGCCATTGTCAGTTTATAAGGCTTTGAATTTAGGACCTTTGAAAAAAATAAGAGTGGTCATTCAACTAACAAATAGGTCTAATTTAGATCCTGAAGGGGTAGTTGAGAATGTTCTAGTTTCAGTGAATGAGCTTATTTTTCTTGCTGATTTTTATATTATTGATATGGATGATAAGTTTGCTTTGAATTTAGTTCACATTTTGCTAGCTAGACCGTTTACGAAAATGGCCAAGGCTAAAATAGATGTGCATAAAAAGACCTTTTCTTTTGAATTTGATGGGGAAATAGTAACTTTCAATATTTTTGAAGCTATAAAATACTCATAAAACTCTGAATCTGTTTGTCTTATGGATATCATTGACCCAATTGCCCAAGATTGTTTTGAGCTAAATTTTGTAGGAGATGAGTTGGATTTTGTGTTGACGAATAGCAAAACTGAGAGAGATGCACAGCTGGAAATTAGTGATGGGCTGAAGAAGGCCATTATGTCATTACAGTTGCTGCCCGTGTTGTCCAACAGTTTAGTTGATTCGTTTCTGCAACTACCAAGTACTTATGAAAGAGTTTTTCCCTTTGTTGAATAAGCCCCGAAGTTGGAGTTAAAGTCTTTGCCAGAGAAACTGAAGTATGCCTACTTAGGAGAGGTTGAAACTTTACCAATAATTATCGCAGGCGATTTGATCGAAGATCTGGAAGAGAAGCTATTGTGAGTATTGAAGGAACACAAAACAACAACTGGCTAGACATTAGCAGACATTAAGGGAATCAATCCTTCAATTTGAATGCACCGTATTTTTCTTGAAAAGGATGCTAAACCTGTAAGAGAGCTACAATGGAAACTAAACCCAGTAATGAAAGAAGTTGTTTTAAAGGAGGTTCTGAAACTTTTAAACCAAAGGATCATCTATCCTATCTCTGACAGTCAGTGGGTAAGTTCAATACATATTGTTCCTAAGAAAATTGGTTTAACTCTTGTCCTTAATGCACAGAATGAGCTTATTTCTATGAAAGTTTAGAACGGGTGTACAATGTGCATTGATTTTAGGAAGTTGAATTTAGCCACGGGGAAAGATCACTTCCCATTGCCGTTCATCAACCAGATGCTTGAAAGGTTGGCACGTAAGTCTTTCTTCTATTTCTTAGATGGATTTTCTAGTTACTACCAAATAGCTGTAGCTCTTGAGGACTAAGAAAAGACAATTTTTTTGCTTATCGTAGAATACCCTTTGGATTGTGTAATGCGCATAGGACATTTCAAAGATGCATGATGAGTATTTTTTTTCTAACTTGCTTGAAAATTGCATTGAGATCTTCATGGATAACTTTACTGTTTATGGAAATTCTTTTGATCAATGTCTGGATAAATTGATTCTAGTTTTGAAACTCTGCATTAACATAAACTTGGCCATAAATTATGAAAAATGTCATTTTATGGTTCAGCAGGGAATAGTTTTGCGTCATGTAGTTTCTTTCAGGGGTATTGAAGTTGACAAAGCCAAGGTGGATTTAATTGCTAATTTACCTTATCCTACTAATGAGCGGGGGATTTGTACTTTTCTTGGCCACATAAGTGTTTATAGGCATTTCATTCGGGACTTCTCAAAGATTGCACAACCTTTAAACAGGTTGCTGCAAAAGGATGTGCCTTTTGATTTCAAAAGGGACTGTAAAGTTGCCTTTGACAAGCTAAAGGGTTTGCTCACATCTACACCAATTATACAGCCTCATAATTGGCATATTCCTTTTGTGATCATGCGTGACACTAGTAAATATGTTGTAGGAGCTGTACTTGGCCAACGAATTGGGAAAAACAGCCAGGTCATTTACTACGCATCAAGGACGCTAAATCCTGCCCAATGTAACTATTCAACCACAGAAAAAGAGCTTTTCGCTATTGTTTTTGCTTCAGATAAATTCCGATCATATTTACTGGGATCTAAAGTAATTATTTTTTCTAATCATACAACTCTCACGTATTTACTGGCAAAGAAGGAATCTAAGCTGAGACTGATGCACTAGGTTACGTTAATGCAAAAGTTTGACTTGGAGATTATAGATAAGAAAGGGCTGATAATTCTGTGGCTGACCATTTGAGCCGACTTGTGTAAGAAGAAGAGGGTTTGCCAATTTCTGAATTGTTTCTCCATAAGTAGCTGCTACAGGTGCAAAGTAAGGAACCTTGGTTTGTTGGTATTGTTAATATTCTAGTTGCTAGAATTTTATCGAAAGACCTTAACAAAGCAAAGAGGAACAAAATTAAAAAATGACTTTAAGAATAACATATGGGAAGAACCATATCTTTGGAAAATCGGTTCTGATTAGATTATTTGTAGATCTGTGCCTCATAATGAAATTCATTCCATTCATGCTTATTATCATAGTTATGCTTGTGGAGAACATTTTGATCCTAAAAGGACTGCTAGGAAAATTTTGGACAGCAGGTTTTATTAGGAAACATTGTTTGAGGATTACTACCAAATGTCAAAGAGTTGGAAATTTATCATACAAAAATGAAATGCCCTAAACCCCTATGTTATACTGTGAGCTTTTTGATGTATAGGGAATGGATTTTATGGGACATTTCCCTAACTCTTCTAGATTTGTTTATATATTGCTTGCTGTGGATTATATTTCGAAATGGGCAGAAGCAAAGGCTACTCATACTAATGACTCTAAGGTTATTGTAGGATTTCTCAAGTGTAACATTTTCAGTAGGTTTGGGATTCCTAGAGCAATTATTAATGATCAAGGTACTCACTTCTGTAACCGAACCATTGAAACATTGATGAGGAAATATGGAGTGCACCATCGAGTAGCCACTACTTACCACCCACAAACCAATAGGCAAGCTGAAGTTTTGAATCAGGAAATAAAAAGCATCTTGGAGAAAACGGTTAATCTTAACGGGAAAGACTGGGGCTTGCGCTTGGAAGATGGACTATGGGCATACCGGATAGCCTACAAAACACCGATTGGAATGTCACTGTTTCAGTTAGTTTTGGTAAGTTGTGTCATTTACCTGTGGAGATTGAACATCATGTTTTTTGGGCAGTTAAGCAGTGCAACTTGGATCTAAAAGAAGCTGGAAAGGAACGAAAGTTGCAACTTCAGGAGCTAGAAGAAATTAGGCTGGACGCATATGATAATGGTAACATACACAAGGAGTGCACAAAGTACCTTCATAACAAACGGCTGAATCATAAGCAATTTTCTAAAGGTCAGAAGGTATTGCCCTAATTCAAGGTTGAAGCTCATGCTAGGTAAGTTGCGCTCTAGATGGATTGGTCAATTTGTTGTAGTGAATATTTTTGCCCATGGTGTTGTTGAAATTGACAATATGGAAACTAACAAAATTTTTAAATTGAATAGTCACAGACTGAAACCTTTTCTTGAAAATATTGTTATCTCTTATATGGAGGAAATTCACTTGGTTGCTCCTACCTATGAGTCAGGCTGATGTAGAAAGCAGGTTTTCTAGCCAAAGATAGTAAAGAAAGGTGCTTTTGGGGGGCAACCCAAGCGTGGTTTTGTGCCACAAACAATTAGAATTTCTTATTTTTGTTTTTATTTTAATTTTTCAGTTTTTATTTTTCAAGTTTCTTTATTCTCACAATTGGTTTTCTTAGTCAAGCATTATTTTCTCAGGCTAGAAGTGAAGCAAAACATAGGGGCAGCGAGTTGAAGTCTAATTCTGGGCTACGAATTAGCGCGAAATCACCTTTCAGGGCAGTACTTTTTCTTTTACCCTTCCGTGTTTTTATTGTGAGCATTGAGGATAATGTTCGATTTAAGTGTGGGGGATTGAGTAGCTTGGGCAATGATTTTCTATTTTCAGAATTTTTGAACTAATTTTTTTTATTCATACTTTTGAGTATTAATTTGAATTGTTAAGATGATTTCACCTTTTTAGTTCTTGAATGCTTAGCTTGAGTGTTGAGTTAGTAATTTATTACTTTTTATGCAACTCTTAAATCTTATTTTTAAATTATTTTTGTAATTTTTGATCAAGCTAGTTGATAGTTATCTTGAGAAGCTAAATTTTGTATCAAATTTGTGTGCTTAGAACATTGATTTAAACCTTGAGAGATTATGAGCTTATTAAGTTGCATATGTGGTCTGTTCGGTTGATGGATGATTTGAATTACCTGAGAAAAAAAAATTGTTTGAATTTTTGTGTTCTAATGAAAAATAAAATTTTTTTCTACTCAACTGTTTCTAAATATTGAAGTAGGTATGAGTCTTCTCGTAAAGCAAGAGTCGATCATTGCTAAAAAAAGTACTAGTAACATGAGTATGGTCAAAGACTACTTTGGAATTGTGTCGAGTTGGTAGCTTGGGTATGACAGAGTCCCTATTATACATTAGCTAAATGGCAGAACACAAAAAAAAAAAAAAAAAGACAAAGAAATAATAATAATAATAATACTTAACAAAAATTAAAAAAAAAAAGAAAAAAAAGTAAATTCTCAACTGATTTCTTATTTTTCATGGTTTTATGGTAAGACCGGTTGTGCTTTTTCGGTTCATATCTACTTATTTTGTTCTCTTTACTTAGTGTAAAAGTTTGATATTTTTCTCAGATTTTTAACAGTAATTGTTGCTAGCTTGTGAAGAGATTGTTTTCAAGAACCTATTTAGTTTTGAGTTGCTATTGCCTAATAGATTGCATGCTTAATTTCTCTTATTAAGTTTTTCAAAACCCTTAGATATGAAATTATCTTACTTTGTTTAGCTAAAAAGTATGTTTCCATTTTGAGTTTTGTCCAAGGTCGAGTAAAAGCTAAGTGTGGGGGAATTTAATAAGTTTATAAATTATATATAGTTATTCTATAATTTCCTTAGGTTTTGTTTTCATTTATTAAGCTAAAAGGGGCTGTTAACTATTTTATTTTATTTTATTTTATTTTATTTTGAAGGGACCAAGGATACATCCATTTTGGTTTTGTTGAATTTTTAGTGGGAATAAAACGAAAAGGTTGCATTAGGGCCAAACAAGAAACGGTGGCGTATTTGCTTCTGGAGGAAACAGGTTCACTTCTCTTTTACTTGGCACCAGACTTCTCTTGCGTGGAACTCTTTCAACGAAGCTCATGTCCACTTCGCAAATTTGTTTGAAGCCAATTCAACATCTCAAATCAAAATTGAAACAACAGTCGAAGACCTCCAACAGTCTATTTGCTTCGGTTATCAATTGATCTGCTAGAGCTCATCCCACAAACAATCGGTCATTCCTTTGTTCTTTTTATGTTGGCTTGAGACAATGAGCATTGGCAGCTCAGATTTGATTTTTAGATAAGCTTCGGTGTTGGCCCTACTGGTTTGCGCAGAAGCTGAGAGCGGTGAAGGTTTTTAGCTCTACAAGAATTTGATACACAAAAGGTGTTCGCCAAAAGGCCCATGAGAAACGCTAGCAAGGAAGTTGGAAGATTTGGGACTCTTCACTCATGTGAATTAATTTGGCCAATTAGAGGAGAGTCCAGTTACAAGTTAACTTTGAAGAGGTACCTCCTAGTTGCAATTTCTTTTTTTTTGTGCAATTTTTTAGGTGAATTTTTGCCAGTAAAAGGAGTAGAAAGAACGCAGCCAGGGCCCACTCTCAACAGTTTTAGGTTTTTTCTCTTTTTATTTTCTTGTGCTTTGGATATGGCATGAAAGTTTGGACACATAAAATGACCACTTCGTGCACTAAGTGTGCATGTAACTGTGCAAGTGCATAGAATTTTGTATGAATGATATATTGACATGAGATGAGGTTTTGTTCATTGTCTACGCTGCGAATTGAAATTGTATGTGAATATGTGGGTGATGGTTGGACCAATATACACTTTTTCTATAAAGATTAAGAGGGTCACTTTGATAATCATAGTGTACATATTCTGATGGCTTACAAAACATATATTACCCTGGAATTTAGACACACTAAATATGGTTACTGTATTTAAACACTCAAAGTGGTAACAACTACCAAATTTAATATTTTATTCATGTTTGGATTAAAAACAAAATGAATAAGCTTCTAACTAATTGAGCACAAGTCGAACATGAGTCATTTGCTTAAGTCAAAGGGAAAAGACAAAATAGAGCCGATCAAGCCGAGTAATAAGAAGGACAACCTTTGTTTAACTTGTGTATTAGGTTTGAAATTTTGTTCAGTTTTGGCTTAATAATAGCTTAAACAAGTAACGAATGACATTTAACATGAGTCAAGCTCTAGTTGTTTGTACATTTTTTCACCCCAATTCCTATAGCTTGATAACTTTTTATTTGGTACACAAGCACGCCTGCAAATCTAGAAGTATAGAATGTAATGTATAGTACATAAAGACGGGGAATTTTTTTTTTTTAAGGATGTAAAATGCTACATAACCAGAATTATTGGCACTCCAAAAAAAAAAAATTGGTAGATTCCGGTGTCCAAACCCAGAGCTTAATTGCTTAACAAATTGAAAATGAATTGAAGGCGCGTATTATGGTTGATTGTCGGCGGGCTAGCCGGCTTTGTAACATTAATTTTAAGGTTGATTCCTTTGGAATTGACACCTTTCTTTGCTGGCCTCCTCATCCAAATCCGCCACTAAATCAAAGCTCTGGTTGTTGAAAACTTTATGTTGAAAATTTTTAGACTGAATGATTTTAAAATTTTATGTTGAAAACTTTTCTATTTGAGTCCTAAAATTTTATGTTTTCTAATTCAATCCTAAAATGTATGTACCTAATCGAACACAAGAAATACACACTTCGTGGATCATAATTAAACACTATCATACTTATGTTTCTAGTTCCACTAAATGATTAATGAGTGATAAACAAAGGTTGGCCGTTTGAGCTAAGCCGTTAACATCATTGGCTTTGTCGGTGAGCTGGCCTCTAAAACCTTAATTGTCCACCTGGTTAAAATTAATAAACAAAGAAGAGACAACTAGTTTCCAATCACTTAAATGATTTTTAGAATTTGATTAATCAGTTGACTAACATGAAGTTAGAGCTTGATGATAAGTTACAAGCATTACTTCTTTTGAGTTTCTTACCAAGGAGTTGGGAAACCTTGGTGGTTACTATTATCTAAATTTTAGACTGAATGATTTTAAAAATTTTACATCAAACAATTATCTAAATTTAAGCATTAAATTTATTGAGAGCAAAAAAAATTTTAATAAATTTAAAATCAAAATAGACAGTTAAAAGCTTAGAGACTAAAAGGAAATAGTTATTATAAGACAGCAGCCCTAGTAATATTTCCCTCATCGTTGTTCGCCTTCTCATTCAAATACGCCACTCAGTTGAGACATCAAGTTGGGGCAACAAATTCCTACTTGATCTCCGAAGGACCAGCCTGTGAGTCGTTAGTACTTTGCATCACCAATTAGGTTTTTTTTACATGCCATTACCTTCACATACGAATTGGATTTGGATTTTATTTTGGCAGGAATGCAAGGTCTGGAAGTGATTTTTCGTCACATTTCTTAGCCAGGGCTGAAAGCTAGCTGAGTTGAGTCAAGTAGTTGGCGAATTATGTTCGGCTTGAAATAACAATTTAGTTTGATATTTTATTCACATTTGGAATAAAAACAATATGAGCGAGCTCCTAACTGATCGATCATAAGTTGAACTTGAGCCATTCGCTTAAGTCAATGGAAAAAGCCAAAACAGAGTTGATCAAGCAGAGTAATAAGAAAATCAACCTTTGTTTAACTTACATATTAGGTTTGAAATTTTGTTTAGTTTTGGCTTGATAGCTTCTTCTACAAGCAACGAATGAGATTTAACTTGAGTCTAGCTCCAAGGTATTTGTACATTTTTTCACCCCAATTATTATAGCTTGATAATTTTGTATTTGGTACGCAAAAGCAAGCTTGCAAATATATAAGTGTAGAATGTATTGTATAGTACATAAGACGGGCTGTTTTTAGGATGTAAAATGCTTCCGAGCCAAAATTATTTGCACTATAAAAAAAGTTAGTAGAGGCCGGAGTCCAAAGCCGAGCTTAATTGCTTAACAAATTTAAAATGGATTGAAGGCGAGTTTTATGGTTAATTGTTGGCTGGCTTGGTAAAATTAATTTTAAGGTTGATTCCTTTGGGACTGACACCTTTCTTTGTTGGCCTCCTCATCCAAATCCGCCACAGAATTAAAATATCAAAGCCAAGCAACAAATTAACTTAACTGGAGCCTATTTTTGACACGTTTCTCGTTAGTTATGTATCATAACAAATTGAAAATAAATTATCTTGGCTCGTCGTCGGCGGGGTAGACGGCTTGGTAAAATTAATTTTAAGGTTGATTCCTTTGGAATAGACACCTTTCTTTGCTGGCCTCCTCATCCAAATCTGCCACTGAATTAAAACATCAAAGCCGAGCAATAAAATAACTTAACTGCAGCCTATTTTTGTCACGTTTCTTACTAGTTATATATCATAACAAATTGAAAATAAATTATCTTGGTTAATTCTCGGTGGCTGGCCTCTACAACCTTAATTGTCCTCTTGGTTAAAATTAATTAATTGGTATGAGTCCCTAGGCGATGGAGGGCACAAGTGTATATAAAGGAGCGTTCTCTCATTATGAACCTCACTCGAAGCTCAGGAAAAAAGTTTGAAAGCAAGCGCATCGGAAGGAATCACTCGCTCATATCTTTTATTCCCTGTTAGCTGGTACTGGTATTGTTTTTTCGGAGCTCCTAACATTCATATGACTCCTATGCTTAAGTTCAATTTATTTAGATAATATGCCGCATAGCTAAAATTATGCGACTGCAACGCTTGTACGTAGACAATGGCTGGTGGCAAGACGCAAGGCACCATTTTGAACTACCTCGGCTATGGCACCGGATTGATGGACCAGAAGGAATGGAAGGGCACAGAGAACTCGGATAAGCCATACCCACAGTCGATCCTGAATGGCAATGAGGGAAGTTTCGAGCAGTTGCCGGATAAAACTGATAACACTTCAGCAGGAGCTCTGGTGTATACTGCACACTCTACGGAGAAAGTTCCATTAAAAATCATAGTCGCTTGGAAAAATTCTCCAACCGAACCTGGGAAGGTATGCAGTTCAACTTTTTTCTTCATATATCCCCTGATGGATGTGCAAATGGGAAGGCTTAAATGTCACTAGCCAGCTATAGCTAGTTGGAAAGCCAAACCGCTTGCCATCTCATTTAAGGCCACAACTAGTTGTGTTATAATTTTGCGTAGCATGTAGAAATTAATCAACTCTATGCTTGCAGTTGGCTTATACGAAGATCTATCTTGCTAGTCAAGCTATTGATTGGGACACTATTAAGGCAAACCTAGACATTGGGACTGCTGCTGCTAAGGATAACGTTGGTGGAGTGACATCAAGCATTGAATGGAGCTTTGTCGGTGCAGTTCCTTCTATTTCCGTCCAATTCGAGGCAGCAGCCTCAGAGTAAGAAACAAATCATGTGCAATGGGGAATAATCGGGGAGGCACCAAAGAAGGAGTTATAATTATGTACTTACCACTACCACGTCTAATAAATAAGTGGCCTCCAATTTGTCGATTAATTTTAAGTACTATATGTGTATGTTTCTATGTTTATATGTTGTCTCATGTCCTGTCGTGTCTGATAAATAAAACCAAGTTACTCATCGCAACAAACATTTTCTTGCTCCATTTGTTGCCTCTGTGTTGCTGCTGTCGTGATTCCTGCTTGATTGGTACCTAAAAACAGTGCTGGAATTGTAACTTTTTTTTTTATCAACCAAGAATAACAATTAGTTAACGGAAAAAAAAACAAGTACAAACAAAACTCTATGAAAGAGATAAAGGCTCAAAACATAAACCACAAAATAATGGAAAAAAAAAAACAGGCATCAAACACTCAAAACTGACAGAAGAATGCCATAGAAATCACCAATTGGCTCTCCAAGAGAGCAAACATGTGTAAGTAATAAAAGAACATAGTTTGTACTCTTACAAATACTAATATCATAAGAGCAAACATGACCAATACGTGCTGCTTCTTTTACAAATTTTAATATCATATGGTGAGATTATCAAGTAAAAGGGTATTGGTAAGACTTCTAATTGACCTCTAGAAAAACTAGGCTGAATACTTATAGGATGAGGTACGCTGCAAATGAGTTGTTAAGTCCTGTACTCTTGAATTGGTTAGTGGAGGAGAGACTCTTAAATGGTAATTAAGGAGAAGATTAGGTTGTTTGGATGAGAGATTAAAAGACTATAAACACCTGGTTTCCAAGCTCTTCTCTCTCTCTCTCTCTCTCTCTCTCTCTCTTTTTAAATATTCTTAACATTTTGGGATCTTGTTGTAGATTTTATTTTATTTTGTTTTTTTGATAAATTGAGCTTATTTTTTTCTATAGCTTGCCTTTTTCACTTGAGATTTCAAAAGACGGGGTGAATTGGTTCATTATCAAACAATACAGGGTATTGATTGTATTGTTTGAAAATGAACCAATGCACCCCATCTTGATTGCACTTGAGAAACTGATATGTTGTCTGAACCTCTTGACGTGCTATATTCTAATTTGTATTCAACTTTTCTAACAAAAAAAAAACCTCTATATCAAACAATCACTTTTTTAGCCAATTGACACTAATATCTATTAAACCCATTCCAGTAACTCACAGTTATTATATTAACTCTATTCTATTATCATATATGTACTCTGCCTAAGGATGTTTATAAAGATCCTAATCTTTGAGTTCTTCGTCTCTATGATAAGCAAGGGCACTATTGGAACCAATCTCTCATCCAACATCCCTACCCCTGGGCAGATTGTCGATCTAATTTTGCAATTGTCCCCCTTACACCCTCTTACTACCTGGGGTTCCTTTATAGTGAAGCAAGGATATAATATCGAGATACAAAGGAAATTGACCACCTTATTAAATTATGTATGTAATTCCTTAAGTAGATCACTACACCCAGAATTTTATACTATTCTAAAGACCATATAGGTTTTTCAAATTCTACAAAAATTTAAAATTTTCTTATAGAAATGTTTTTCGCAAGCATTGCCAACCAAATCAAATCTAGCCAACCATGGTGGTTTTGTGGACTCAATGTGCCCACAATGCCACTCAACATTGGAAATGATACTTCATATTTTTTTGGAATGCTCAGGATTGCAAAACTTGTGGGGTCATTTCTGTTCTCATGCCTCACCCACTGTTTGAAGAGTGGCTGGCCTCCATCCTATCCGATCAAAAATAGTGGACACAAGATTGGAATCGGCTTCTTATAGCTACATTATGGACTGTCTGGATTGGTCGACATGAACGCACATTCAAGATGGCCTCTTTTATGCCCCTTTATAAATTTTAAGACAGGATGACCTTTTCCTGCAATTATCCATGGTCAATGATTTACAATGTCAGTTTTCTTGTTTTATGTTTGATCCTCTGCCTACTTTATGTTGATCATGGGGTCAACATCATAGGCTTATTGTTCATTGGCATTTACAATTTTTATCACTGATGGTGCATGATGAAGTTCAACAGGGAAGGGTGTTGCTGCTTGGGTCTAGTTGGGTATCAATGCTAGTCCAAGACACAAATGAGGCATCCTGATTCCCCAGTGTAAATCTGCATTAGAAACCAAACTCTTTGATGTTTTTCAAGCTCTATCATTCACAGCAGGTCAAGACCTAATAGTGGTAATTATACTAACTGATTGCTCACAGATGTTGCAAGCAATTGAGAATAATATAAACTAGTTCGAAGCTTCTCCATCTGGACCACCAACTCAGGAATGTTCTTCACTCCTTCCAATGTTATTCCATTGCTGTGGTGCCTAGGCAGAAAGTCCTAATTGTGCACCAAGTCACATCTTCTACTATTTCATAGTCTCCTTTTGAATTTCTGATTACCAAGAAAACTCCATTCTATGTAATACAAAATAGAGAAGAGTATTTTACTATTATCCTTTGTTGGATTTGTTCAAAGAAAATATTTAATTTTGATGATGACAAGTGAATTTTTTTAGTATGCTTAATCTCACTTTATTGGGTCAAAATAGTTTTGTTAAAGTTGTGCTTAAATTTCAAGTATTTCAAGTGTTATTTCAAAAAATATGTTTTAAGTTTGATGATGAAACTTGTTTTGTATATAGAATTTGGTAGGTCATCAAAATATATTAATGTTTGAATCAAGTTTGTTTTACAAATGACAAGTGTTTCTAAGTTGCTCCCAAGTTTATGCTTTAATGCGTTAAACTGGCTTAATCTGTAGTCTGAGAATTTTGTAACTTTTTGAAACATCATTTAATGTGTTAAACTACGAGTTTAATCTGTTATTCGCAAGTCTGAAAGCTTCCCCCAAAATCCTTTGAGTGGCGCGATTTTGGCTAGATTTTCAAATAGCACGCAGATGAATTAGAGGACACCATGTAAAGGCTCTCCTAGTATTTCCTCTACATTAAATGTCGAGGTAAGTGAATCCCAAGTATTTTTCCCTCAAATAAGTAGTATTAAGCAAGGAAAGCAAGCTAGTTAAGGTTAAATTGAGTTCCAAAGGGTAATTGGCACCTAAGGGCAAAAAGGGCAAAATGGTAATTTTGGCCCGAGTCAGTGGCATGACCGTAATTTTGGAAAAATTAGGTCCATGCAAGTGTTTTGAGCTAGTTAAGTTAAGACCATAGGTATTTATAGCCATTTGAACCAAAAGCTTAAGTTAAGGGTGAAAAATGCACTAAGTAAGAATTTAAGCTATTATGTCTTATAATGGCTTAGGTGATGCAAGGGCAGCGTGTTTGGGTAAGAATAACCTTTCTTTGGGATCAAGGAGTGATAGAAATGGGAGTGTTTAAGTGGCCTAAGTGATTCAAAATTTAGTTTGAGGGCCAAAGTGACAAGAGGATGAAACTTGGGCTAAATTGGTTTAAATGGAGGAGATGACACTATTCATCATCTCCCCCATTAGCCATTTTCGCAGCTCACCTTCCTCCCTTGCTTTCTTCTCCCAAACCTCCCAAATCACTCAAGTTTACATGGAATTCGAAGGTCCCGAAGCAGTCCCAACAAGCCCTTAGCTCGTTTTTGATGGAATGGGTGCATTTGGAGTTGTTCTTGCAAGTTTTTGGTTCAAACCCAAAGGTAAACGTATTTGATCCTTATGGGTTAGTTTTAAGGTTGTTAATTGGTTAGAAATGGTCTTAACTTCGTGCTCTTGGTGTCAAAATTTGGTTGATTTCAAGCTTGGAACTCAAGGGAACCCATTGGAGGTTGGAGGTGCTCGTAGCTTGTTCTTTCTTTCAAGATGATTTGAGGTAAGGGATTCAAGTTAATTAAGCTCAAATAATGCATAGAAATGTATTCTTTTGTGTGGGAATGAGTTAGAAACAAGACCCAAGTGATTTGAGTTTGGGATGAGAAAGTTTGAGCAGTTTTCGTGCAAGGTCGCACGTTGTCGCGCAACGCTGGAAAGCGTTGGTGACGCGTCGCCAGTGTCAACGCGTCGCCAGTGTCGACGCCATATTGGCGACGCGTCGCCGGTGAGGACGCATCACCGAGAAATGTGAAAGTTTTCCGAATGCTGATGCCTTTGGCGATGCATCGCCAACGGCGCCGCCAAGGCATTTTGCCCTTAAGCTCCGGGCATCCTAAGAGTGTCTCAAACTCTCGGTTTCCATCCCTAGGCTAAGTTAAGACGTTCTGTAGCCTCGGTTGGGTCTAGAATTCATTCCTAAGTCGGGAATTATGCATTATATAGGTAGTAGCTAAGTGGTGTGGTTAAGGAAGGGTAAGTAGTGGTGGCTAAGGAAGTTAAAGTGCTTTAGTTCTCAAGTGAGCACTAAGGGGATTAAGTCGGGTTTCAGACTCTTCATTGGCCGAGTAGAATGTTATAAACCTGGTCAATGAAAAGGAAACCTAAGGGAATCCCAACCAAACTTTATAGTTTGGTAAGTAAGCCACTAAGGGGCCCTAAGCTAAGCTTCAAAAGCTTGGTAAGTTGAACCACATAAGGTAGCTACTCTGCACAATAAGTTAAAGGAAGACACGGGTAAGGAGTGAGTAAGTGGAAACTTACTCTAAGTAGCTCGTCAAGGCGGGTAAGTTTGAGTAAGCAAGGTCTTACTCTAAGGTGCCCGTAAGTGGACTTCAAGGGGTTAGTAGTTAAGTGCTAGCATAGGATACGAGGGCCAGTATCCAAGTACCCCAGTCGTAAGAGCTCACGATAAGTCCAGCACCTGCGGGTGTAAGGAAGTCCTAAGTGCATTTGCATGTGCATATTTCATTCATCCATCCATCCATCCATCACTTGCATTGATTGTTGTTTTATTCTTGCTTCTGGTTGCATTGTTGATTGCTTGCTTTATTTTGTATGCTGTCTATTTATATGCTCATTGTGCTTTGTATGCATGCATTGCTTTTCCCTACAGGTACTAATCCCTTACTGAGTACTTTGGAGTACTCACCCTTTAAGTGTTGTGCAGGTTTAAGCAGTTTTGTTTGGGCTTAACAGTTGGTAAAAAGGGGCAGCTGTTAAAGCTAAGTTTTAATGGTTCAAAGGTATTCTCTAAGTACGAAACTCCATGTTTTCTAAGTTACTTACGGCATAAGTAAGTACTGACCAAAGTGTTTGCCTTACAGTTCAAGGCTAAGTGAGTACAAGGAAAGTGTGGCTCATCACTTGAAGCAAGCTTGCTTGGGGTGAAGAGCTAAGGATGGATCTTAGTATCTTAGTAGTTAGGAGATGCTTCTTTTAGTATGTATGGTAATTTCATACATAGATTGCCTATACTAATGACCATTGGTGTGTATAACACTAGAGTTACATTTGGGTGCATATAAGTTAGAAATGTATGCACAAAGTTGTTACTTGAAGTTAAAGCAACTAAAGATTTATGTCTTGGCTTATTTGATTTATGTTTTCAGTAATTGCCACGGCACTATTTTCAATGAAGTTTTAATTTAAGTATTATTGCATAGCCAGGACAACGCATGCATATCTTTTATGCAGGGTAGGCTAAGTAACTAGTTGCACGTAATGGTTTAAGGTATTTTACAAGTAATAACTAGCCAACTGTAACTTAAGTGGGATCATAGTTCCCTAGAGCCTACCAGTGTTAGCAATTCAGGGCACTGGGGCCCTGTTCCGCCACACACCACCTGGACACTAGGGCAGAACTTTTTATGACCTATCTCTAGCCATTTTTTGACCGTTGGAGGACGGAATTGAGTTTAACCCGTTAAACTTGAAACTTAACGTGAAGTCTGGAACTTTTCCTCTTTTGCACAAAAAAAACAGAGCAACGGTCACCAGAATTTGTGGAACTTTTCCAAACAACTCTAACAGGTTTCCAATGGCTCTTTGGCCCCCAAATGAGTATAAAAACATAGAGAAACACTTTGGCAACTAACTTGGCAATAAGATCAAAGATTCATCATCAAATGCTCATCAAAGTGTTCATCATTTGAGAAAAGAGCCAAGTTTTGTGCTTTCACTTGTATATCTAGCAGAGAGTGCTATTGTGTGAGCTTGTGAGTTTGTAAACATTCCAAGTCTTAGAATCTCTTGAGTGTGGAGTGGTTTATAGTGAGCCTTGAAGAAAACTAGAAAGTGATTTCTAGTGAGCCTTGGAGAAAACTAGAGATTGGTTGGGTGTGAACCTTGAATAAAACACTATTGTAATATTGATCAAGAGATAGTGGAGGAAATCTCAAGTGGGCAAGCTTGAGGAGAGGATGTAGACTCCGGTTGGTGGAGTTGAACATCTATAAATCCCGGTGCACTCTTTCCTTGTCTTTCTTTATATTTTGCTTTATATTTTTCTTATACTTGCTTAGTTTGTTCTTGATTTTTGGTTAAGTAAATTTGGTTTTAAAATTGGATTTTGCTAAAGTTTTTAATACAACTAATTAAACCCCCCTCTTGGTTGCACTTGGGCCAACATCCTTAAACTTTAATTTTATTACAACTATGCTTTTATGTTTGGAAATCTATATTGTCCCACCTCTTCCTTTATTTTTGCACTATCAAACATAATTTTTTTAAATCTTAATTTAAGTTATTTGCTACTAATTTCAAGTTGTTGAGTAGGAGTACTTTTCTTTGAATATTCATCTATGAAACACTATGGAGAACAATGAGAGAGAGAGGAGAGGGAGCTAGGGAGACTGAAGAAGAAGGCTTGGAAGTGGATCAATTAGGGCTAATGATAAATCCATAATTTACATATATTTGTTCCACACTTTTTTTAGCTTTTGTTCCTATTTATTAAGCTAATAGGGCTCTTAATAATGCCATTTTTGTATTTTTAAGGGATTAAAAGCACGGTAGTGTTTTTGGACTAGAAGGAAATTAAATTGCTCTTTTTGACTTGGTGCCAACTTTTCATGTATGGAGTAGTTTTTAGCGCATTTGTTCAATTTTTAGTGGGGGCATGGATACGTTGCCATTTTGGAAGCAGGAAGCAAAGTCCCATTTTGCCACTTTAGCACCAGCCGTTTCGTTGCATTCGTGGACTTAATGTTTTTCGAATGGGTGCTCACTTCTCGCATATTTGCTACCTTTCACCCTTTTCGCGTGGGTTCAAGACAATAAGTGGAAGCACATTAGCATCCAATATTCTAAATTAAGATTTCTTTCTTGTTTCCACCTAGGCTACATAAGTCAAGCTTGAAGATGGCAGATAGGCCTCCAAGTTCTTAATGCCCGTAAGGTGTTCGATAAAATGCCTGTGAGAGACAAAATTGAAAGCTTAGAAATTGGGGACTCCTAATTTAGCAGGCGACATTAGCCAATCAACAGATAGACTAGTTGAAACCAAGCTGAGAGAGGCAATTCATGACTTCTATCTTTTAGCACTTCAGGTTATCTTTTAGGACAGGAATTTTGACATTAAAAAGAAAAAAGAAAAGAGATAATGCATAAGCTCCCTCTCTCACTTTTTCTCATTAATTTTTGTCTTGTCTTGGTTTTTCTTCAAAACATGAGTGAATAGTTTTCTAGTTCGGTACAAGAGAGTGATTTCCATTGCCAACACTGATTGTGAGATTTGATTTGCTTTGTTGAATTTCTCTTTAAATTCAAGTACTTACCATAATTTATTTACTTTGTTGAGCTTTTCTTTAAATTCCAGTACTTATTCATTATTTAGATTTGTTGTCATTGATTTTCCTATTCTCGCTTGTTGAATTGATTATGAGATTGCAAATTTTCTTGATTGTCTTTCAAATCGCTTAGGTGAAAAGAATTTGATTTAGAAGCAAGTGAATTTGCTGGAAATTATTTTTATTTTTGGGTAAGACATATGAAATTGTTCAAGCTTTTCTATGGTTACCTAGAAGAATATTTTTTTTTGTTCATTTTTTGTCACACTAATTTTGAGTTGATTAGAAATTGCGTTCCAATATCTAGTTACTCAAAATTAAAAAATTAATTTGAATCTTTTTTTATGTTAATTTTACTGTTAAATTCTTTATGCTTTTTTCAGCTTTAACGAGAGTCCAGTTTATCTGCTTGAATTAAAGAATTATTTTCATTTTAATATCAACTGCATAATTCAAATTGTTAATTAAGCTTGAACTGAGTGTTTTTAATATTGGCTAATTTAATTTTAATTTTATAGTTACTTTATTTCAGCATTCGATTAAAAGAAACTCCCATAAT
The DNA here is from genome assembly GCA_039654915.1 of Aquilaria yunnanensis. NCBI lineage: Eukaryota > Viridiplantae > Streptophyta > Magnoliopsida > Malvales > Thymelaeaceae > Aquilaria > Aquilaria yunnanensis. The sequence continues at coordinate 94,581,990 of CM077598.1, read as the reverse complement.
CTTTTATTTTAGTTTTCTGTTAGGAAGCTTTCAATTAATTTTTTTTTTTTGGGATTCGACTGGTTTTCACTACTATATTACAAAATTATTTATTCTAGCTTATTAGTAAGACTAGAATTATTAAGCTAGCGAGACTTTTTTTGTTGTTAAAGTTTCTTCTTTTCAATAAACTGACTTATGGTAAGATCTTCTTGTACAGGTAAATTAGTGTTTGATCCAGAGATCGTGAACACAACAAAGGTGAACAGGAAAGCGAAAAGGCATGCGGTCAATCATACAACTTTGACACCTACAAGCAGTGACTCTAAAAGTGAAGAAGAAGTATCAATTGTTATAGAGATGGTGGCACAAAGTACACTAAGGGAGTTGACAACTCCCAATATTGTTTAGCAACCCCTGTGTATCGATTTTTCTGATATTGAAGTAGCTTTTGAATTAAAATCTAAATGAATTCATTTATTACCTACCTGTTGTGGACTTGCACGCGAGGACCCCACAAACACTTGAAGCAAATTCATGTTGTATGCTAAACTATTAAGCCACGTGGAGTAACAGAAGAACAGATTATGCTTCGAGCCTTCCCGTTCTCAATGGCGGACAAGATAAACAACTGGTTGCTCTACCTTCAGCCCAGTTCAATCAAAGCCTGGAATAACCTGAAGAGAAAGTTTTTTGAGAAGTTCTTTCTAGCTTCAAGGGCTGGAACAATCCAGAAGAAAATCAACAAGATTCGGCAGTACAACGGAGAAAGCCTCTATGAATACTAGGATAGATTCAGCCAACTATGTATCAGATGTCCACACCACCAAATTTCTGACCAATTGATGTTATTTCTACTAAGGACTATTGCTCATGGGTAAAACTATGTTGGATGGTGCGAGTGGAGGAGTATTTATAGAAAAAAAACACTTGATGAAGCAAAGGACTTGATTTCTAAAATGGCAGTCAACTCACATCAGTTTGGGACAAAGGTAGACAATGTACAGGAAAAGGTAAATGAGCGAGTAACTTTTAGTATTAAGCTCAACTTTCTGAACTAACCTTTCTTTGGTGTTTGTCCTCTATGTCAGATTGGGGTAGTTGCGGTTGTTGCCAATAGTTTTCAGTCAAAGGGTATTAGCCTAGAGGATCGTTTCAGGTGGAAGATTGAGAATGGGGAATCTATGAGGTCCTGGCTTGATAATTGGGTGATTAGTCAACCTCTTTCTTTAAAACTTCCAAGATTATTTTGGCTTACTTTGAACCCAGATTGCATAGTTTTTGATTTAGGGTCTTAGGAGGGAAATATTTGGGCTGGAAATGGCTTTGGATTAAAACACCTAGGGGGCATACAGAGGGAGAACTTCAGGAGCTGTTTTGTTTAATTAACAATGTTTACGTGAACAAGTCCTCTTTAGACAAACTAACCTGGAGTTTCAATAATCTTGCAGACTTCTCATTCAAGCTAGTATCTAAAGAGTGGGATGCTCAACTCGTTCAATCGACTCTATCAAGCTTTGTTTTCTACTAAAATAGATGGTGTCCTCTAAAAACTAATTTTTTTTTTCAGTTGGAAAGCAGTGCAACCTTAACTTGTTTGCCAGGGGAATCTCGATCAATTCCAAATTTGTTCTGCCTTTTCTGTAAGGTTGAGCAAGAGTTAGTCGATCACCTTCTTCTTCACTGCAGCTTCTCTCATCAAATCTGGTCTTCAAGTTTTTCTTAGTGGGCCAGAATTTGGAACTCCATTTCTTGTACTTGTCAAGTGTTCCAGCAAGCTCCAATTTCTTCCCTTTCTTTGAATGCTTTGAAGGCTTCAGATGCTACCTCATCAAAGTGGCTTTTTGCATATATTCTTTGGTTGAAGCGCAACAGCTGTATTTTCAATAGGGTTGCAAGAAACCTGCTTTAAGTTTTCACCCATGTCCAATTTCTATCTTTCCTCTACATCTCCAAGAGGTCTAAAAAGGTGTCTCAATGTTTGTTCGTTGTTGCACAAAGCCATCCTAAGCAGTCAGTTTGGCCAGCTTCTTGTTGGTGCTCAATAAAATTTTATTTGTCTTGCCGATCCAAATAAAAAAAGGCTAAGATACCGCACCTTGTAAATGGTAAGGATTTCCGATCACCGATTTCACAAAATAATATGTATTTCAAATATTAATTTTTTTAAAACATCATATATAATTTTTTTTCATTATTTTATGTGTTCTAATTATTTTCATCATAATTTATGTAATATAAATAAAATGTATATCAAAAAACTATTTTTTATACAAAACATAAAAAGGGAATGTGTGTGTGTGTGTATATATAGACATACATAAATATAACAATTTTCAAATCTCAATCATGCTAACATCATTTTACACTTAAAATTCATTTTTAAATAAATGACATCAACATTTATGTCAGAATATATATATTAATTATATATTTTATCATTTATATATGCATGCAAATGATATGAGTGTTTTTGAACAAAAACAATTTTTCCTTCAATTAATTTCATTTGAAAGCCAATATTTTGCGAGTATAATAATTCATCAAAATATAACTTTTATGATATTATTAAATTTTAAAGAACTTTTATATTTAATGTCCAAGAAATAAGAATTCATAAAAATTTAATAATATCACATGAATTTACTTTCCAATGAATTATTACATCTATATAACACTAATTTTCAAATAAACTTGATTCAGGACAAAAAAATGTAAAAAGAAAAACTAGTCATTTTCAATTACGTTGACTTAAGTTAAAATGAGTTGAATGTAGTCACCAATCAATATTTCTTTGACTCATATTGGAAGCAAATAATAGGGGTCTAATCAAAATTTCCTCATAAAAAAGTACATTTAGAAAAAAGTTTTATAGTTGTCCCTATATGTGTAAAATTTTGCATATAGTCGCATGCATAAGTATTTCTCGAACAAGAGATTTGTGGATGCAAATAATAAAATTCATTTATTCTCCATTTTTTGGACTGGAAAAATTGGTAGCTTAAAAAGTATGCTAACTATGAGATTACTCAGATATATTCTCATAGGAGTATAAACTTTTGTAGCATGTTAAAATGATGGCTTAATTGGCTTGTTGAGAGTCCAATTATATGTTCTTAAATAATAAAATGATTCACGTGACAATGTAACTTCTTCTGCTTTAGTGGTCAGATGTAATTGAGGACAAATGAAGTTTAAAGGAGATTGCAAGTTTGATTATCAAAAAAACCGGAACCATAATACTAATAGGTTGTGGATTGGATGAGTGCTGCAGTAAATTGACTCACTTTTCTAAGCTTTTAGTCTGCAAAAAATTAATTTCTTAATCCATTGATATGGGAAACAAATTTATTTGTCCTTTAAATTAGTATAAGTGACAAAAATAATAGCTACATATTTTAGGCAACAGATAATTGCTTGCATAAGTGGAAAAGGAAACTCTTATATTTACTTATAATATAATTTTCTAAAAGACGTAATTAATGAGCAAAGTTATATATTGGTAGGGCGTAGTTATTTGTTGGAAAAAGATGCAAATCTACCGTGATGTGTTGGCCATTAAGTAATTTTGCCATTTTAAATTTTTTGTCTCAAATTTACCATTTATTTTTTTTGTTGGACCAATTTTACCACTATTGTCTTGGTCATTGGGTGATTCTTCCATTGATGTTTTTTTTTATCACAAAATTGCCACCGACGTTTTTAAGGGTCACTGGTAAAGTTCCTTCAATAGAAAAGATAGATGATGAATTTGAGATGTGATGCCCCGAGACATCTTCGCTGGAAGGCATGGTGACTTCCGGGAGGACTTCCTGTGAGGGAGAGTGTCTAGAGTTGAGGTTTCCCAGGGGAATGTGCCTGAAAAGCTCAGAGAAGAGGGTTAGGAGGTTCCCGGGGTGCTTTTCCGGGGAGGAGCCTCCGACGCCCAAGTCAGTTTCCTGAGAAGGTAAGGGGGAAGCACTAGAGTTTTTATTGGGCTTGCCTGTATTTTCTCGAGGAGGAGGAGTCGAACCGTTTGCCAGGGTCTGTTCCCTGGTATTTATAGAGAAGCCCAGCCCGTTCAGATGACGACACGTGTTCGGTCCGATGTTCTCTGAGTTTTTGGGCGTAGAGGGCGAGTAGCCGGTGACAGTCTCCTTGAGTCTTGAACCGAGACAGGTCGTGACAAGACCTGGACGGCGTCGGCGTGTCAAATCGCCGTTTGAGGTGACATGTAGCATCTGTGGGCGACATGTCAGAGGCTCCTTAAATGCTCATACCGTACTCCCGAAGTCCCTAGACGAGGTCGCCCTCTAACGCGGACGGTGCCCCTTTGGGAAATGTGCCTATAGTTCGGGGAGTTCCCTGATTCAGGGTTCCGCCTTCGGGGAGATCCTCTTCGGCTTGCAATAGCTGATTCTCCATCTCCGAAGGCGATCTGTTTAGTACCTCGGGGGGGCTAATAGTATCCTCGCGTTCCCTGACGCTCCGAGTTCGGGTCAGATAGAGGCGATAGCCCTTCAGCTATCAAGATGAAAAAAAGTTTAATAGCAAAATCGATTTATGGCCAATACATTAGTGGTAAATTTACATATTTTCTCTTATTTATTGGTCCCTTAAACTTTTACAAGAAAATATATGACCAACAAAAGCAGTTATTTGTGGCTATAATGTAGCATTATGTTGTAGTACGAAACGTAATTATAATACCAACCTAAGTGTATAGGGCAACTGTAATTTAAATGAGAATTTATGGTTGCTTGTGGGTAAAATATGCTCAAAATGTTTTGTTATTATGTTTTTTAGTATGGTAAAATTGGTAGATAGTCCTTCAATTTAATGATTATTTTCTTTTGTTCTGTTGGAAATTGATTATTCTCTTTTGGTCTTAAACTTAGGGAAAAAAATTTGTTCTAGTCCCCTATAAGATAAAATTTTTTAACTGAAACATAAAATACCATATAAGTTTAGATGCAGCATAAAAACATAATTTATAAACAGGAAAAATTACTTTTTTTAAGTTATTTATTAATGGCGTAAATGGTGCAGTGGTCCCTTAACTTTGGTGACTCACACGAGTTAATCCCTAAAGATTGGCTCATCACAATTTCATCCTTTAAGTTTGATAAATGTTGAAACTTAGTCCCACAACTCAGAATGTTTATGCGCCTTAGTCCTTCTAAAGGTCACTGCTGCCAGGTGTTATAGACGGCATCATGTTCTGTCTCCTTGTTTCCCTCTTCATGATGTATATAGGCAGCTACTAGAGGAGCTAGCCGCTTTCCGTCGAACTCAGTTACTAGACGCTTCCAGATAGGCTAGTGAGGTTGCTAGGGAACCAGCGACCCCAATAGTGCCGTCCCCATGGCTGGTGATGAATTCATAATTTATATATATATTTCATAATTTTCCTTAGCTTTTGTTTTGATTTATTAACTTAAGAAGGCTATTAATAATATTATTTGGTGTTTTAAATGAATTTAAGGTGTGTTGGTGTTTTTAGACTAGAAGGAAAGGAAAGGGCTCTTTTCAACTTGGGACAAACTTTTCATGGGTGGAGGAGTAATTAGCCCACTTGTTTGGCTTGGAGACGTTGATTTTGGATTAAAGAAAAAACAAAGTCCATGGTACTTTAGCACCAGCCATTTTTCACATGCTTGGAGCTCTTCCACTATAGTTATTATATTATAGACATATGTCTAATTAGACATAGGAGCCAAATACTAGTAACTGCCACCCAAGCCCACGACCTAGCCTACTTCAAAACTGAAATTATAATTTTACCCATGCTTGAAAACTGCTTTGCAAATTCAAATTACACGCCATTCCATAACCCGTCCAACGCTCCCGCAACTGTTCACTTCTCTCCTCCGCAATTGAAAACGCCATGTCTAATAATAATCGAAAGCTCATTGCGCTTCCCGCTCCAGAAGGCGATGGCGATTTCACCAAGAAACGGCAACAAAGGTAGACCTTCGTACACTTCACCGCCGTTCCCTAGCTTTTTATTATACGTTTTTAGTTCCTACAACTCGCCAGCGTTCTCTAGCTTTTTATAGTGCGTTTTATGTTCCAGCAACACGTCGGAACGCCGGCCACGCACCGGATAGCCTTTTCTAGTTCTCTACGTTTCATTTTCGAACCTCATTATCGATTCATTTCTGACACTTTCACTTAATCAAAACCTAACCTATAATCTGACAATTTCAGGCGAGATCAAGAAAAACCGGCAACAAGCAAGCAAAAGCAACATCCAACACATGCTTCTAAAGATGAACCAAAACACAAGAGGTAAAACACAAATATTCATTTTCTTGCATCTATATTAGCTTTACTGTAGAATCTGAGATTTCTTCTTAGTATTCTCATTTTCTGTGCAGACAAAAAATAAAATTCACCATGAAACCGCCACCATTTGTGCAGAGGAATCGAAACTCCCCTTCTTAAGCAACCTAAATATACTCTTCTAGCGTATAGACACTATGGCTTCTTGTAGTAGACACATTATGTAGCTAGTGCACACATTTTTTATGCATATGTCGTAATCAATTTACAAAAACACTCTTCGTCAGCATTTCATATAGACACTATTACTTCTTGATGTAGACACGTTGTGTAGCTAGTGCACACACTTCTCATGCATATATTGTAATCAATTTACAAAAATACTCTTCGTCAGCTTTTCATATAGATACTATTGTTTCTTGTAGTAGACACATTATGTAGCGCATGAAGACATTTTCTATATATATGTTGTCATCAATCAATAACTGTTAAAGTACTTGAGACACATCTCATATGACTGTTATCTTTTTGGTTGTTTACAAAGACAAAACACGAGGCAACGGACATCAACTCGACAATAGGCAAGTCCAGCAAAGCCTATCATCTACAAAAGAAGAAAAGACATTGCACAATCTAAAGACATTGCTCAATCTAAGCAGAGTGATGCTGCAAAGCACAAGAAACAGCATCACGCAGGCTTTGGACAAGACAAACAAAAAAAGAAAGAACAAAAGGAAAAGCCAAGCCCTGCAAAGAAATCTAACCCCCCAGCAAGAAAAGAAGGCAAACAGAATGCTAGCCTTTCAACCTCTAAGTGGTATATACTATTCACAATGTGTTTTCACATTATGCTTATTTATTTACTGCAAAAAGTGTGCACTGCTTCTGTATAGTCTGTTTACTAATTATCTGTCAAGTGTTTCTAGAAATGTCTCCACTGGTTATTTGTTTACTGGTTGATTTCTTTTTTGGAAAAGTGTGTACTGTTTCTCAATAATCTGTCCATTATTTCTCCATCAAGTGTTTACCGGGAAAGTGTATTCTATTTCATAAATTTTTTGTCATTTATTTACTGCAAAATTGTCAACTGGTTTTGATGGCCGAAGTGCCCTCGCCCTGACTACTGATTTTCGGGGGAGGAGGCCACACGCTTGACATATATGACCTCGGAAGCCCCATCGCACCGACCTCGGAAATCTGCCATATCGCCTTTCCCTCGGAAGACGAATAAACCCACTTCGGAAGAATGGGTAACCCCGGAGAGACGGTATCACCCCGGGAAGAGGTCCCTGTTCGTCCCACTAAAAAGTAACGTCAGCCGAAGGGACTTCGGCGGAGCGATGCAGAACGCAATGAAGCCTCTGACATGTTCGCTTGTACGCACCAGACGTTGACCTCAAGCATTCTGACAGGCCACTGTAGTCCGTGCTCTGGCACACTGAGACACGACTCTCGACAAATCACTGCCCGAGAAAGCCTACACGCGGCTGGCCCCTTTTCTGCTTAGAGGTACGGATGGCATCTGTCCATACACGTGTCACAATCAGAGGGGCCTATTTTCCCCTATTTATAGCAGGAAAGGCTCCTGAGAAAAAGGAGGGGGCCTAAAGAAGACTCCAAAGTTCTAGCCTTCTCTTTTCTCTAAAAACATGCCGGAAAAACGCCTCCAGCGAGATTCTTTCCCTTTCGTGCATCCAGAGAAACCCTCCCGGCAAATCTATTTTGTGCTTACCCTGCGTCATTTAAAAGCACTGACTTGGGCGTCGGAGGCTCCTCCCCGGAAAACCACTCCAGGGACCTCCTAACGCCTGTTTTCTCTGTTTTTCAGGCTGGACCACCTGAGGGCGTCCCCTTTCTCAAGCTCTCTCCAGCACCGGGAACCTTCTTCGGCCACCGCCATCCATCACCGAGCGGCCACGCGCGACATTCAACCATAGACCACGGCAGAAACACAAATGATGGCTAACGCGACACCATCAGGTTTATTCCCTTACTGGAAAATTGTCCACTGCTTCTATATGATCTGTCTATTGGTTCTCTGTCAACTCTTTCTAGAAAAGTGTCTACTGGTTCATTTCTTTTCTAAAAAGTGTGTACTGTTTCTCAGTAATCTGTCTATTATTTATCTATCAAGTGTTTACTTGAAAAGTGTCTTATATTTCATTAATTTTCTGGTCATTTATTTTCTAAAAAATTGTCCACTGGTTCATTCCCTTACTGGAAAATGTGTCTACTTGTTATACATAATATGTCTTATGGTACTCTACCAAATGTCTATCATTACTGTATTTAAATTTTTTAACTACTAAAAGGTAACATTTCATTGCAGCACAATGCATAGAACATGGTGCAACCCTGGACAGGTTAGACAGACAATGGATTTACTCTCCAATAACACAGAGCATGTTAATGCAATCAAAGAGCTTGGATTTGGATCTCTATTCAACATAACATGCACCAAGCTTTTCCCAAATCTAGTACAATGGCTAATGGAGCATTTTAACCCAGATGACATAACCTTGCGCATATCCAAACATTCAAGCATCAAACTGCTGAAGATGTGCATAATGTGTTAGGGATTCCCATTGGTCCAAGGGTAGTTGATGAACACCCGTATTCTCATGCAAATGACCCGGAACTTCAACAGTGGAGAATGCGGCATGGGAAGGAAAATGGACCATTGACAAGTCAAATTTCAAGTATAGTGACTAACTCGTCAAATGTAGATTAAGAATTCAAGCTTCACTTTGTCATCTACATAGTTACAAAGTTGCTTGTACCATCCAATAGATACAGCTGCAATTGGAAGGTTCATAAAGCATTGAAGGATCTTTCTACATGCCATCAGCTGAACTTCAGTGCCTACACCTTAAACACACTTACTACCCAAATTAGCAAGTACAAAGAGGACCCTGTCAACAACCAATGCATTGGTGCATGCCTCTACTTCCTATAGGTAAATGTGTCATGTTTATTTGTCAACAACTTTCATACTAATAGCTCAACATGTCCTCTTGATATCTGAAGTGTCACCTTCATATTTCTTAAAGTGGTCTTAAATGTGCAGATCTTTTATCTTGATCGGGTAATGTTCAGGGGGAAAACTCTTGTCACTAGAGTTTTCCCATCAATCACAGGTTGGACAAATGATATTGTCCTTAGAAGATTAAATGAAGAGATAAGTCAAGGTGGATTTGGCAGAGGACAAATACTATCAGCTAATCTTTCTCCTGCTGATACTCCAAAAGTACCAAAGAAGCCTAATCACCTTGAGCAGCCAGAGAAGAAGGCTAACCAAACTGCTGCAGAAACTCAAGAAAAAGAGCCTGAAGAGCCTCAAAGCAAAGAGCAACCAGCAGAAGGTAAGCCTGAAAGCAAAGAGCAACAACAGCCTGCTAACTCTGACAACTCATTCACAACAAGAATGAAGCAGTTAAATAATAAGGTCTAAAAGGCAGCTCTTGCAATGAAAAGAATGGAAGAAGAAATTGCAAGAGTCTGTGAGCTATTCCCTCTTGTTACAACTCCACTTGCAAAGCTGATACAGAGGTCGCATGAGCTCAATCCTAACCCTGCTGAAAGCAGCCCATGGGATGAGAAATTCATTCTCCAAGTTGAGCAAGTGATGGATGTAATGGAGAAAGTGAGGCTGGCACAGATTGCATTGCAATCTAAAAATGTCTATTGCACACTTGATGAGCAAAATGATAATGATTAGGAGCTTGAAGACCTTGCTCAACCATTTGTGCTTGACTTGCCAGATGACGAAGGTCCAATACCAACAGTTCTAGACTTTGATCTAGAAACTGGACCTTCTTTCAATTTGGGAATAGATGGAAGTCAAGAGAAAGCTGATAGGCTAGCTAGAGCAAAAAAGAAATCAGTTTTCTTGAAATCCCCATATCTCCAACGGTTCAAGAAAACACTCCTTCTATACCTCACAAGCACAGAGTCTATTGTTGTAGACTATGCATGGAGCACGAAACAATTACCCAAGTAAATGTCTCAGTAAAAAAATTTTATTAGCCAATGATCATTTATTTCAATTACTGCAAATTTACTGAGAACTGTCTTTCACTTATCTTTCAATTGCAGGGAGCTGCTGGCAAGATTCACACCAGATGTCTTTAACTTTAGGAATGAATTCCAGAGTTTAAGACCTAAAAAATTGGTTTTTGACTCTATAATAACTGCCTATGCTTATAATTTGAATAAAAAAGAGTTGAACAAAGAGTTTCTAGAACGTTGCTTCCTCCCCAGCCATGCATCTGTAAGTAAAACCCTATCTGTAACATCTTAAAAACTTACTTTATTTAAGTCTAACATCTATTTAATAATCTTTGTTACAGGCTTGCATTTTCCACATAATTGTCAACAATAAGTTTGATCTTGAAGTTGTCAAGAAGAATGCTAATAAGGAGAACAGCATATGCCAAATGCTCAACTTGTGGCTCCAATACAACCACATCACGAAAGAAATGTTGCATGGTTGCAAACTTGTAAGTGCACACTTATTATGAAAAACTTGTTGCATGGTTGCACATCTACTACACAATTATTCATTGTGTGCCAGCCCCTAAAATAAGTTTTTATGAAACAGTTGTTCTTCATATGTCCTAAAGATGTTCACTTCAGTGTGTTCTACATTAACACTGAAAGCAAGAGGATAGAGGTCATGGACAACAGAGATGAGGAGATAGGAAAATATGAACAGCTTCCCTTTCTTCTGGTAATCATTCAAAGTGTTTATTATTTCAATTCAACGTGTCCATTACTTCAATACAAAGTGTCTATTATTTTAATTCAAAGTGTATTTTTTTCAATTCAAAGTTTCTTATCCAAAGTGTCTATTATTTTTATTTAAAGTGTCTATTATTTCAATTAAAAGTGTCTATTATTTCAATTGAAAGTGTCTATTATTTCAATTCAAGGTGTCTTACGAAAACATAACACTGTTTACTTTTAACAGAGACAAATCATCAGCAAATGGCTTGACTCCTAGGAACATCCCTTGCATCTGAAATTGAAAGATACCAACCCACATTTGTCTCTTTGCTATGGAAAAAGACCTACAAGCAGTACATGAGGAATGGAAATGATTGTGCCATTTTTGCAATGAAACATATGAAATTATATCATGGCCAGCCGTTTGTTTCTGACCTGGGACCGGTAACAACTATAGCATCTATAATGTCTTCTTCATGCACTATCAAATTACTGCTTATACACTTATTGTTTTTGACTTTGCAAAAAGAAATCATGAATAAGTACAAAATGCAAATTGCAGCTACTTTGATGTTGCATCCGCACAACCAGGTGAAAGATACTGTTTTGACAAATGCAAATAGACTACAAAATGCAAAAGCTATTTAACTTGACTTACAGATAACACGTACAAAGTAGTTGTTAACATGTGACAGTTGCTTACAGGTTAGATTGCTAGCATGCACAAAGTAGTTGTCCTCTTATATGTCTAGGAAGTAGTTTCATAGCTTGTGATATGTCTTCTTATAGGACAAAGTAGTTTCTCAGTTTGTTTCTCAGATTGTTGCATTGCTTGTGATTTGCTGATTTTGTTTCTCAATTCATTCTATCATATTGTTTGTTACTGTTAGTGTCTGAAACAGTTGCTTTATGTACAATACAAATTTGCAAAAGTTTCTTCTATAGATTAACAAAGTGTGTACTAACAGTAATTAAAGTGTTTAAACACTCATAATATGTAACTTGGTTGAGTGCATAAATTGTTAGTCGTATTAAAAACATAATAGTATAATATTGGATCACTACATAAATTATTGCTTGATAAAAACATAATCAATTAAATATCTAATCCTTAATTATACGAAAAGGTACTCAAGGACCGAAACAACACATATGTTCGCAAAGCGAAACAACACCTCTCTTCGCAATGCATAATATAACCGACCAAACACCTGTTCATCACCTATAAAATGTGCAACCATAAGCACATGTTTTCAACACCTTTTTAACACCTTTTCATCCTACACACTTATTTAAAAAATGGACCACTTGAAACCGAGCAAGAAAATCTCCAAGCATACCTGCCAAAAAACAATTCAATCATTACCGCATGATATGCTTAATGAGATACTCTCAAATGTTGGTGCTTCATCCATCAATGACCTTAGCATTGCCGCAAAATCTTGCAAAGACTTTCACAAGGCTGCAGATGATAAGTTGGTGTACCAAAGGTTGAACATAAATGATTTATGTTTCACACCGTTTCGCCCAAAAGAGTATTATATCCACCAACAGTGCATGGAAGTTGAAAATACAGATGCCTTGACAGAAGAAGGCATCGCTCACTATTTTATACCTGGAAATGAAATCGAAGGGCTCGAACTCCTCAAAAGAGCAGCCAAAAAGGGCAATAGTAAGGCCCAATACTTGTATGGAATAATAGAAATCATATCACCATCTGAAGAACATGAAAAGACCAAAGCAATGGAATTATTGTCTCTCATCATCGAGGGACGAAATGGAAGGCAAAGGCCATGGAAGATTGCTGAATGTCGAAGGCTTGTACGACAAACATTTACTCGCTTATGGGCGTTTAACAAAAGGCTTGTTGCCATCAGACACAATCTTAAAGATTGTCAATCACCACATGATAGGCCAAATCTCCCTAACACAGAAGCGTACATATCAAGCCCAATTTACTATAAGCCTTGCATGTGGAGATGAGAAGCAAAACTATTTTGCAAGTTCTTAAAAAGAACAGCTCCAAACATATAAATATTATATTGTCTTTGAAATATATTTTATTTTGTTTGAAATATGTATTATTCTACACATATTATAACTTAAGAACCAGTATTGTAAATAAAAAGAATTAATTGATATTGTAAAAACCATAGTCGTTATCATTCCTACATCAACTTAATTATCTAGACAATTCCACTATCACACTATACTTTTGATGTGTACTGTAAACAAATGCCCTGTAGACATTTCAATAAACTTCCGCTGTAACTGTGAATTTAACTCTGTAGACATTTCAACAATGGTTTCTAGACACTTTGACTATTTCTATCGAACACTATACTGGACCACCCCTGCCCCTACCACTGCCCCTGCCCCTGCCCTTGCATCCACGACCACGGTTGAAATCCACTCCACTCTTCTTCCGCTTTTATCTAAATATATTAAATTTCACAAATGCAGGATTCAAAACATCCACTTCACAACAAGACCCAGCACTGCTAATTGTCTGACACTCTTTACTGGTACTAGCAGTTCCAGCCTTCATCTTTAAAATATTCTTCTACATTAACAGCAGTCCTTGCTCACACACATACCTACATTTCTGATCTTTTTGACACTCAATAACCAATGATAAAAAGCCCCTCATCATGTTAGTACGCCAAGCAACTGTAGAAAATGCATCACCACACAAATATTTCCCATCTTGATCCACAATAATCCTTGCTTCCTTGGTCCAACGGTGAAGTATATACTGCTTAGGAATTTCATTCACATTATTCACATTCAACACATGCAATGAATGGCCACAAAGCAAGCCCCTCTCCTCAAACAACATGCATGAACAAGACACAGACAATGAAGCAACATCATACTTAACATTAAATTTCCTCCAATCTTGATTCCCAACCAAACCTCATACTCAATGACACCACCAACCTCAGAAACAGCCTTTGACTCAGCAAAAACACCAACAAATAATTCCTTTTCAAACTCTTTCAAGATAGTACGAGTGTATACCTTAGAAGCATCAACCAATATCTTTGAGTGTTTAGCCTTCACATTCACCACTCCAATATTTTGAAAATCTTCTTCAAGTGCTCTATTTCTCCAGTCTTTCAACATGTTCTCAACAGCAGTGAAAACAGCAAACAAACCCATTTGCTTATTTGCAAGTGATGTAAGAACACTATTTGTGCTTTCACTACGTTGTGATGATCGAAGCCCTGCAGTCAAAATGTACATAAAGTGTCTGTTAATATCAAACAAATTGGCTAAGCATTATATTCAAAATATCTGTTAATCATGCATAAATTACACAGTGAAATTACCTGCAGAGAAAACGTGCTTGCATAGTGCTGGACACCACTTAAACCTTGCTGTATACAAGTTCTTCAACCATCCCACATTACCACAGTTGAAACTTCCAAGCATCTTTGACTATGCATCATAAAACTCACTAGCAGTAGCACAATGATACAAACATCTATAAAACATTTTGGAAAAACTTTCAACGCACATCAAGCCCTTGATGTTCTTCTTGGCATTCTCACAAATATGCCATAGACATAATTTATGTTGAACACCATAGAAAACATGGTCAACTATAGATCCAATTGTATCATCCTGATTTGTCATAATTGTCTGAGGAAGCTTTCCACCCATGCCCCTTTTAAAACACTCAAAACACCAAACAAAGTGCTTCATCTTCTACCCCACAAGAAAAGCAACAGCAAAAACAACATTCTGCTTATGATTGTTTAATCCAATAAACGGAGCACAAAACATATTGTACCGATTGGTTCAAAATGCAGTATCAAACACAACGACGTCACCAAATGTTTTACAATCAGCCTTCATCACTTCATCAATCCAAATAAAACAACTTAATCTATTTTCACTATCAACTAGCACCTCATAGAAGAAATCAACATCTTCTGATGCCCTACGCTTAAAAGTATCAAGCAGCAGTGAAGCATCCCCAATATTCAATTCAGATGCACGCTCAGCAGATAAGTAATTGTAAAACATTCGTTTAGTCAAGCCAGGTGACTCAAGCCCACCGACTTCATTTGATATAACCCTAATAGCATCTACAGGTCTAATCCTATTCCCCATCAAATCTGCAACAACTGCGAAAATATCTTTATTCAAAAACTTAGCTGACCGCAACAAATATCGCTGCCTAATAGCAACAAATGAATGATTATGCTGTCCTAAATGAGCATGACATACCCACAATCCATGATCACTTAACTTAACATGTATCACCGCATGACAATTACTATGCTTATCAACTCTACGACGTTCAACAGCCTCTTTCTTAACACTATCAGACTTTAAACCAGTACAGGAACAAAGGAACTCCTTGTGGTAAAGTGCCCCATCCTTTCTACCACCCCTATATCTACTCCTTGCACAACGTATGCTATAACCTCTAGAAATAGCATACTCTTTAAAAAAAAAAACTCAGCCTCATCTATAGAATCAAGGGTTGCTCCAACACAGGTAACATCATCAGTAGAATTTACAGAATCAGAACCAACAGATAATGTGACATCACCAGCTATACTTACTGCCATACAAAACAAAAACAAACCATGAAATAAACAAAACACATATGAGACAAACAGGATATCTTCAAAAAACCCAAAATCCTACCTGATTCTATTTCAGAAACATGTTTACAAACTTTAAAATCACTAGAGAACCGTCCACTATTTGCACAGGTAAGTGTCTAAAAATAAGTCCAAATGTGTCCAAACAGTATACACAAAGTGTCTAGTAAAAAACTAATATCACAACCTGAATCTACTTCAACACTTATAGATCGAAGTCCTTCACTCCCAAACAAAATATGTCCACATCCGACAACAAAGAGTGTTAAAGCATTATTCCCAAAACGTCTAAGCATTACAACCAAAATGTACAAACAAAATCTACACAAGCAACCAAATAATACCTGAATCAACTTCCACACTCATAGACTAACATCTATCACAACCAGACGAAACATGTCAAGATACTGCACCATAAATTGTCTAAAACAATATGAAAAAATGTCCACAAAAAATGCTGGATACTTAAATACAACAAGTAAAAAAACTTGTATGCTCGCCAATTCCTTTTTCACAAACATCACCTTCGCCGCCATTGCCTTCACCTCCATAATCACAGAACCAATCAATGACATCCTCATCAGAAAAAGAAATCAATGACTCAATATCCAAAGGCTCACCATATCCAACAACAACAAAACCCGCACTTCCGGCTGAAATCATAGTGTAAAAACTTTGAAAACATTTGGATATAAGTGTTTCCTAGCCTGACCGTTCGCCGCGCTTGGCCTCACCCTGGCAACTCCTCGCCCCTGGCCGCTCTCTCAGATCTTCCTTGACTTGAGCATTGTCACGGGCTACCGTCGACGTTGAGCAAGGAGATCGGAGAGGACGAAGGTTCTGGAACTCTCAGATCTCACGATTTGACCTATGCAATATGGCAGTAATTAGATACAATAACTAGGGGTAAATGTGTCATTTACTTGCATATGTTCAAATGAACATATGCGCACGGTATCCGTAGTACTTCCACTATGACTTGTTTTCTCAATTTTTTTTGTTTGTTCAAATCGCTGCTTCCAATCAAGATTGAAGCATCAATTCAAGGCTTTTAGCAATTTAATTGCTGCAGCTTGCTTGCTGTCGGAATTGGTGCTCATCATGGGCTAGCTGATTTCATCTCTTGTGCATTTGTTTGTGAAAATAAAAGATCAGCAACAACTGAGTCTTTGGCATCCTAAACTATGCTGGGAGCTGGTTTTACATAAGGAAGTGGAACGATGCGCACAAAAAAGGCAGCTGGCTTTCCACGAATTTGGCGCACAGAAGGTGTTCGATAAAATGTCCAAAAGAGCTAGAGACAAAAGTCAGCCCCGTTTGGGACTCCTAACATGTGCGGCTACTAAGGGATAATTTACAAAGAGAATTTGCCAAATTAAAGAGGTATCCTAGTAAGCCTGAACTTCTTTGCAAAAGGGGAATAAAAAAAAAACAAGAGGGGGGCGAGGAGAACGGAGATTCTGGGATTTAATCTTTTCATTGGTCTCTTTCATTCCAAGCATGTGAGACTAGTTTTCTGGTACAGTTCTAGGACGATTTCCATCACTAACACTGGTTGTGAGAATTGATTTTGCTTATTAAAACTTTCTTTAAATTCAAGTATTTACTTCTTCATGATTTAAATTTATTACAATTAATTTTCTTGTTTTTACTTGTTGCATTAGTTTTGTGATTACAAATCCGCTTAATTTTCTTTCAACTGCTTAAGTGAAAAGAATTCGATTCAGAAGCAAGTGGATTAATTAGAGATTATTTTTAATTTCTGGTTAGTTCATACAAGAGAAGTAATACTTGTTAAATTATTCAAGCTTTTGGATTGTTGTCTGTAATAAACTTTTTGGTTCATTGTTCTTCATGCTAATTTTGAGTTGATTAGGAATTGTTTTTCAATATCTGGTTAATCAAAATTAAGAAATTAATCTGAAGCTTTTCTGGTTAATTTTACTGCTGAATTTTTTGCGTTCTTTTTAACTTTAATGAGAGTCCAGTTTATTTGCTTGAATTAAAAAATTATTATTTTTCGATAATTAACTGCATAACAATCACCCCTGAACTAAGTGTTTTTTGTATTGCCTAATTTAATTTTAATTTTACAGTTAATTTATTTCAGCATTCAATTCAAGAAAACCCTATAATCTTTTATTTCAGTTTTTTGACAGGAAACTTTCGGTAAAAAAATCTCCCTTGTGCTTTGATCTGGTTTTCACTATTAAACTATGAATTTATTTATTTTGAATTGTTTGTGACACCAGAGTTATTTTTTGCGGTTTCGACGATCGACCAGTTGACTTCTACCTTCTGTCGCTATCAGCCTTGTTTGGCGATCAACCTTAAAAAATACTCCGATGGCGTAAATTTCAGCAAACGAACATGGAATTATGGGGGCTTTGCTCCTCGAAGGCCGCTAAAAAAAAATGAATCAATCCAATTCATCAATTTCACAAAGAAAACATTTAATTTCAAAAATTAAGGTTTGGGTTTATAAACAATTTTGAAAGACCAGATTTGATTCGAATAAAAATTGAAACAAACCATGCAAAATTGAGACATAAAAACATAGGGCTATTATTGTACGACTTGAATGCTATAAAACTGAGTCATTCAATGGTGATTTCAAGTGCATTTGGCCTTAAGGGAAAATTTTCAAGTTCCATGGTTTCTGCTAACCAGAATCCTAACCCAATTCCTCTCGCAGCGTCCAAACGGGCTAAGTAATGCCATCCATCTTGCCATCCAATTTGGGACTAGGTCACAACATTTATCAAACTTAAAGGATTAAGTCATGATGACTTATATTTTAGGGACTAACTCATGCGAGTCACCAAAGTTAAAAGACCACCGGCGCATTTAGGCCTTTGTTAATTGTAAAAAATTACTGTGCAACTAAAATTATTCTTAGACAATAAATAAAAATTTTAGACTGAAAGGTTTTTAAAATTTTATATCAAACAATTATCTAAATTAAACCATTCAATCTAATGAGAGCAAAAAAAATAATTTTAATAAATTTCAAATCAAAATAGATAGTTAATAGCTTAGAGACTAAAAGGAAATAATTATTATAAGATAGTAGCCTTAGTAATTTTTCCCTCGTCCTTGTTCGCCTTCTCATACAAATCCACCGCCCAATTGAGGCATCAAGTTGGGGCAACAAATTCCTATTTGATCACCAAAGGACCAACCCGTCGGTTGTTAGTGTTTTGCATCACAAATTAGGTTTTTTTTACATGCTATTACCTTAACATACGAATTGGATTTGGGATTTTATTTGGGCAAGAATGCAAGGTCCGAAAGTGGTTTTTCGTCACATTTCTTAGCCAGGGCTGAAAACTAGCTGAGTTGAGTCAAGTAATAGACAAATTATGTTTAACTTGAAATAGCAATCGAGTTTGATATTTTATTCAGGTTTGGAATAAAAACAATATGAACGAGCTCCTAACTGATCAATCATAAGTTGAACCTGAGCCATTGGCTTAAGCCAATGGGAAAAGCCAAAATAGAGTTGATCAAGTAGAGTAATAAGAAAATCAACCTTTGTTTAACTTATATATCAGGTTTGAAATTTTGTTTAGTTTTGGCTTGATAGCTTCTTCTACAAGCAAGGAATGAGATTTAACTTGAGTCTAGCTCCAGGTATTTGTACATTTTTTCACCCCAATTATTATAGCTTGATAATTTTGTATTTGGTACGCAAAAGCAAGCTTGCAAATATATAAGTGTAGAATGTATTGTATGGTACATAAGACGGGGAATACTTGCTGTTTTTAGGATGTAAAATGCTACCGAGCCAAAATTATTTGCACTATAAAAAAAGTTAGTAGAGGCCGGAGTCCAAAGCCGAGCTTAATTGCTTAACAAATTTAAAATGGATTGAAGGCGAGTTTTATGGTTAATTGTTGGCTGGCTTGGTAAAATTAAGGTTGATTCCTTTGGGATTGACACCTTTCGTTGTTGGCCTCCTCATCCAAATCTGCCACAGAATTAAAATATCAAAGCCAAGCAATAAATTAACTTAACTGGAGCCTATTTTTGACACGTTTCTCGTTAGTTATGTATCATAACAAATTGAAAATAAATTATCTTAGTTCGTTGTCGGCGGGCTAGACGGCTTGGTAAAATTAATTTTAAGGTTGATTCCTTTGGAATAGACGTGTTTCTTTGCTGGCCTCCTAATCCAAATCCGCCACTGAATTAAAACATCAAAGCCGAGCAATAAAATAACTTAACTGCAGCCTATTTTGGTCATATTTCTTACTAGTTATATATCATAACAAATTGAAAATAAATTATCTTGGTTAATTCTCGGTGGCTGGCCTCTACAACCTTAATTGTCCTCTTGGTTAAAATTAATTAATTGGTATGAGTCCCTAGGCGATGGAGGGCACAAGTGTATATAAAGGAGCGTTCTCTCATTATGAACCTCACTCGAAGCTCAGGAAAAAAGTTTGAAAGCAAGCGCATCGGAAGGAATCACTCGCTCATATCTTTTATTCCCTGTTAGCTGGTACTGGTATTGTTTTTTCGGAGCTCCTAACATTCATATGACTCCTATGCTTAAGTTCAATTTATTTAGATAATATGCCGCATAGCTAAAATTATGCGACTGCAACGCTTGTACGTAGACAATGGCTGGTGGCAAGACGCAAGGCACCATTTTGAACTACCTCGGCTATGGCACCGGATTGATGGACCAGAAGGAATGGAAGGGCACAGAGAACTCGGATAAGCCATACCCACAGTCGATCCTGAATGGCAATGAGGGAAGTTTCGAGCAGTTGCCGGATAAAACTGATAACACTTCAGCAGGAGCTCTGGTGTATACTGCACACTCTACGGAGAAAGTTCCATTAAAAATCATAGTCGCTTGGAAAAATTCTCCAACCGAACCTGGGAAGGTATGCAGTTCAACCTTTTTCTTCATATATCCCCTGATGGATGTGCAAATGGGAAGGCTTAAATGTCACTAGCCAGCTATAGCTAGTTGGAAAGCCAAACCGCTTGCCATCTCATTTAAGGCCACAACTAGTTGTGTTATAATTTTGCGTAGCATGTAGAAATTAATCAACTCTATGCTTGCAGTTGGCTTATACGAAGATCTATCTTGCTAGTCAAGCTATTGATTGGGACACTATTAAGGCAAACCTAGACATTGGGACTGCTGCTGCTAAGGATAACGTTGGTGGAGTGACATCAAGCATTGAATGGAGCTTTGTCGGCGCAGTTCCTTCTATTTCCGTCCAATTTGAGGCAGCGGCCTCAGAGTAAGAAACAAATCATGTGCAATGGGGAATAATCGGGGAGGCACCAAAGAAGGAGTTATAATTATGTACTTACCACTACCACTACTAATAAATAACTTGCCTCCAATTTGTCCATTAATTTTAAGTACTATATGTGTATGTTTCTGTGTTTATATGTTGTCTCATGTCCTGTCGTACGTGTCTGATAAATAAAACCAAGTTCCTCATCGCAACAAACATTTTCTTGCTCCATTTGTTGCCTCTCTGTTGCTGCTCTTGTGATTCCTGCTTGATTGGTACCTAAAAACAGTGTTGGAATTGTAACTTTTTTTTTATCAACCAAGAATAACAATTAGTTAATGGGAAAAAAACAAGTACAAACAAAACTCTATGGAAGAGATACAGGCTCAAAACATAAACCACAAAAATAATGGAAAAAAAAATAGGCATCAAACACTCAAAACTGATAGAAGAATGCCATAGAAATCACCAATTGGCTCTCCAAGAGAGCAAACATGTGTAAGTAATAAAAGAACATAGTTTGTACTCTTAAAAATACTAATATCATAAGAGCAAACATGACCAATACGTGCTGCTTCTTTTACAAATTTTAATATCATATGGTTAGATTATCAAGTACAAGGGTATTGGTAAGATTCCTATTTGACCTCTATAAAAACTAGTTTGAACAGTTGTAGGGTGAGCTACAAATGAGTTGTTAAGTCCTGTACTCTTGAATTGGTTAGTAGAGGAGAGACTCTTAAATGGTAATTAAGGAGAAGATTAGGTTGTTTGGATGACGGATTAAAACACTATAAACATTTGGTTTCCATGCTCTTCTCTATCTCTCTCTTTTTAAATATTCTTAACATTTTGGGACCTTGTTGTAGATTTTATTTTATTTTGTTTTTTGATAAATTGAGCTTATTTGTTTCTATAGCTTGGCTTTTTCACTTGAGATTTCAAAAGACGGGGTGAATTGGTTCATTATCAAACAATACAGACTGTATTGTTTGATAATGAACTCTGTATTGTTTGATAATGAACCAATTCACCCCATCTTGATTGCACTTGGGAAATTGATATGTTACCTGAACCTCTTGACGTGCTATATTCTAATTTGTATTCAACTTTTTGAACAAAAAAAAATTACGTCTATATCAAACAATCACTTTTTTAGCCAATTGACACTAATCTCTGTTAAACCCATTC
Source organism: Aquilaria yunnanensis (assembly GCA_039654915.1). Lineage (NCBI taxonomy): Eukaryota > Viridiplantae > Streptophyta > Magnoliopsida > Malvales > Thymelaeaceae > Aquilaria > Aquilaria yunnanensis. Next base: position 94,559,951 of record CM077598.1, on the reverse strand, counting down.
CAGTAAGTCACAGTTATTATATTAACTCTATTATTCTCATATATGTACTCTGCCTATGGATGTCTATAAAGATCCTAATCTTTGAGTTCTTGATCTCTATGATTAGCAAAGGCACTATTGGAACCAATCTCTAATCCAACATCCCTACCCCTGGGCAGATTGTCGATCTAATTTTGCAATTGTCCCTCTTACACCCTCTTACTGCCTGGGGTTCCTTTACAGTGAAGTAAAGATATAATATGGAGCTACAAAGGAAATTGACCACCTTATTAAGCTATGTATGTAATTCCTTAAGCAGATCACTACACCCAAAATTTTATACTATTCTAAAGACCATATAAGTTTCTCAAATTCTACAAAAATTTAAAATATTCTTATAGAAATGTTTGTCGCAAGCATTGCCAACCAAATCAAATCTAGCAAACCATGGTGGTTTTGTGGACTCTATGTGCCCACAATGCCACTCAACGTTGGAAATGATACTTCATATTTTTTTGGAATGCTCGGGATTGCAAGACTTGTGGGGTGATTTCTGTTCTCGTGCCTCACCCACTGTTTGAAGAGTGGCTGGCCTCCATCCTATCCCATCAAAAATAGTGGACACAAGATTGGAATCGACTTCTTATAGCTACATTATGGACAATCTCGATTGGTCGACATGAACGCACATTCAAGAAGGCCTCCTTTTATGCGCCTTTAGAAATTTCAAGATAGGATGACATTTTCCTGCAATCATCCATGGTCAATGATTTACAACGTCAATTTTCTTGTTTCATGTTTGATCCTCCTCCTACTTTATGTTGAACATGGGGTCAGCATCATGGGCATATTGTTGATTGGCATCTACAATTTTTATCACTAATGGTGCAGGACGAAGTTCAACAGGGAAGGGTGCTGCTGCTTAGGTCTGGTTGGGTATCAATGCTAGTCCAAGACACAAATGAGGCATCCTGATTCGCCAGTGCAAATCTGCATTGGAAACCAAACTTTTTGCTGTTTTTCAAGCTCTATCATTCACGGTAGGTCAAGACCTAAGAGTGGTAAGTATACTAAATGTTTGTTCACAGTTGTTGCAAGCAATTGAGAATAATGTAAACTAGTTCGAAGCTTCTCCATCTGGGCCACCAACTCAGGAATGTTCTTTATTCCTTTCAATGTTATTCCATTGCTGTGGTGCCTAAGCAGAAAGTCCTAAGTGTCCACTAAGTCACATCTTCTACTATTTCGTTGTCGCCTTTTGAATTTATGATTACCAAAAAAACTCCATTCTACATAGTGCAAACCAGAGAAGAGTATTTTACTATTATCCTTAAATTTTAATTTTATTACAACTACCCTTTTACATTTGGAAATCTATATTGTCCTACCTCCTCCTTTATTTTTGCACTATCAAACATAAATTTTTTAAATCTTAATTTAAGTTATTTGCTACTAATTTCAAGTTGTCGAGTAGGAGTATTTTTCTCTGAATATTCATCTATGAAACACTACGGAGAACAATGAGAGAGAAGGGAGAGGGAGCTAGGGAAACTGAAGAAGAAGGCTTGGAAGTGGATCAACTAGGGCAAATGATAAATCCATAATTTACAAATATTTGTTCCACACTTTTTTTAGCTTTTGTTCCCATTTATTAAGCTAATAGGGCTCTTAATAATGCCATTTTGTATTTTGAAGGGATTAAAAGCACGGTGATGATTTTGGACTCGAGGGAAATGAAATTGCTCTTTTTGACTTGGTGCCAACTTTTCATGTGTGGAGCAGTTTTTAGTGCATTTGTTCATTTTTTAGTGGGGGCATGGATACGTTGCCATTTTGGAAGCAGGAAGCAAAGTCCCATTTTGCCACTTTAGCACCAGCCCTTTCGTTGCATTTGTAGACTTAATGTTTTCTGGATGGGTGCTCACTTCTCGCATATTTGCTACCTTTCACCCTTTTCACGTGGGTTCAAGACAATAAGTGGCAGCACATTAGCTTCCAATATTATAAATTAAGCTTTCTTTCTTGTTTCCACCTAGGCTGCATAAGTCAAGCTCGAAGATGACAAATAGGCCTCTAAGTTCTTAATACCCTTAAGGTGTTCGATAAAATGCTTGTAAGAGACAAAATTGGAAGCTTAGAAATTAGGAACTCCTAATTTAGCAGGCGACAGTAGCCAATCAACAGAGAGACTGGTTGAAACCAAGTTGAGAGAGGCATTTCATGACTTCTATCTTTTAGCACTTCAGGTTATCTTTTAGGATAGGAATTTTGACATTAAAAAAAAAAAAAGGAAAAGAGGTAATGCATAAGCTCCCTCTTTCACTTTTTTTCGTTAATTTTAGTTTTCTCTTAGTTTTTCTTCAAAACATGAGTGAATAGTTTTCCAGTTCGGTACAAGAGAGTGATTTCCATTGCCAACACTGATTGTGAGATTTGATTTGCTTTGTTGAATTTCTCTTTAAATTCAAGTACTTACCATAATTTATTTACTTTGTTGAGCTTCTCTTTAAATTCCAGTACTTACTTATTCATCGTTCAGATTTGTTGTCATTGATTTTCCTATTCTCGCTTGTTGAATTGGTTATGAGATTGTAAATTTGCTTGATTGTCTTTCAAATCGCTTAGGTGAAAAGAATTTGATTTAGAAGCAAGTGAATATGCTGGAAATTATGTTTATTTTTTGGGTAAGACATATGAAATTGTTCAAGCTTTTCTATGGTTACCTAGAAGAATATTTTTTTGTTCATTTTTTGTCACGCTGATTTTGAGTTGATTAGAAATTGTGTTCAAATATCTAGTTACTCAAAATTAAAAAAATTAATCTAAAGCCTTTTTTTTTGCAAATTTTACTGTTAAATTCTTTGTGCTTTTTTCAGTTTGAGGACAGTTCAGTTTATCTGCTTGAATTAAAGAATTATTTTCATTTTAATATCAACTGCATAATTTGAATTATTAATTAAGCTTGAACTGAGCGTTTTTAGTATCGGTTAATTTAATTTTAATTTTATAGTTACTTTATTTCAACATTTGATTAAAAAAGACTCCCATAATCTTTTATTTTAGTTTTCTGTTAGGAAGCTTTCAATTAAATTTTTTTTTGGGATTTGACTGGTTTTCACTAGTATATTACAAAATTATTCATTCTAGCTTGTTAGTAAGACTAGAATTATTATGCTAGTGAGATTTTTTTTGTTGTTAAACTTTCTTCTTTTCAGTAAACTGAGTTATGGCAAGATCTTATTGTACAGGTAAATTAGTGTTTGATCCAGATATCGAGAACACAACAAAGGTGAATATGAAAGCGAAAAGGCATACAGTCAATCATACAACTTTGACACCTACAAACAGTGACTCTAAAAGTGAAGAAGAAGTATCAATTGTTGTAAAGATGGTGGCGCAAAGTATACTAAGGGAGTTGACAACTCCCAACATTGTTTAGCAACCCTTGTGTATCAATTTTTCTAATATTGAAGTAGCTTTTAAATTAAAATCTAAATGAATTCATTTATTGCCTACCTGTTGTGGACTTGCACGTGAGGACCCTACAAACACTTGAAGCAAATTCATGCTGTTCGCTAAACTATGAAGCCACGTGGAGTAACAGAAGAACAGATTATGCTTAGAGTCTTCCCGTTCTCAATGGCGGACAAGGTAAACAACTGGTTGCAATACCTTTAGCCCAGTTCAATCAAAACCTGGAATAACCTGAAGAGAAAGTCTTTTGAGAAGTTCTTTCTAGGTTCAAGGGTTGGAACAATCCAGAAGGAAATCAACAGGATTCGGCGGTACAACAGAGAAAGCCTCTATGAATACTAGGATAGATTCAGCCAACTATGTACCAGATGTCCACACCACCAAATTTCTGACCAATTGATGTTATTTCTACAAAGGACTGTTGCTCATGGGCCAAACTATGTTGGACGTTGTGAGTGGATAAGCATTTATGGGAAAAAAACACTTGATGAAGCAAAGGACTTGATTTCTAAAATGGCAGTCAACTCACATCAGTTTGGGACAAAGGTAGACTATGTACAAAAAAAGGTAAATGAGGGAGGAACTTCTAGTATTGCTTAACTTTTTGAACTAACCTTTCTTTGGTGTTTGTCCTCTATGTCGGATTGGGGTACTTGCGGTTATTGCCAATAGTTTTCAGTCAAAGGGTATTAGCCTAGAGGATCGTTTCAAGTGGAAGATTGAGAATGAGGAATCTATGAGGTCCTGGCTTGATAATTGGGTGATTAGTCAACCTCTTTCTTTAAAACTTCCAAGATTATTTTGGCTTACTTTGATGTTTACGTGAACAAGTCCTCTTTAGACAAACTAACCTGGAGTTTCAATAATCTTGCAGGCTTCTCGTTCAAGCTAGTATCCAAAGAGTGGGATGCTCAACTTGTTCAATTGACTCTATCAAGCTTTGTTTTTTACTAGAATAGATGGTGTCCTCTAAAAACTAATTTTTTTCAGTTGGAAAGCAGTGCAAGGGCGTATTCCCTCGAAGCTTAACTTGTTTGCCAGGGGAATCTCGATCTCTTCCAAATTTGTTGTGCCTTTTCTGTAAGGTCGAGCAAGAGTCAGACGATCACCTTCTTCTTCACTGCAGCTTCTCTCATCAAATCTGGTCTTCAATTTTTTCTTGGTGGGGTAAAATTTGGAACTCCGTTTCTTGTACTTGTCAAGTGTTCCAGCAAGCTCCAGTTTCTTCCCTTTCTTTGAATGCTTGCAAGGCTTGGGGTACTACCTCAAAAGTGGCTTTTTGCATATATTCTTTGGTTGAAGCGCAACGTATTTTCAATAGGGTTGCAAGAAACCTGCTTTAAGTTTTCACCCATGTCCCATTTCTATCTTTCTTCTAGATCTCCAAGAGGTCTGAAAAGGTGTCTCAATGCTTGTTTGTTGTTGCACAAAGCCATCCTTAGCAGTCGGCTTGGTGGCCTATGATAGGGTGCTTTCTTTGTGTTTTTTCAAAAGCTTGTTCCTTGGTTCCCATTCTTGTCTATTTTCTAGCTTTATGCTGGTGCTCAATAAAATTTTATTTGTCTTGCTGATCAAAAGAAAAAAAAGGCTAAGATACCGCACCTTGTAAATCGTAAGGATTTCCAATCACCAATTTCACAAAATAATATGTATTTAAAATATTAATTTTTTTAAAACATCATATATAATGTTTTTTCATTATTTTATGTGTTCTAATTATTTTCATCATAATTTATGTAATATAAATAAAATATATATCAAAAATCTATTTTTTATACAAAACATAAAAAGGGAATATATATATATATGTAAATATACATAAATATAACATTTTTCAAATCTCAATCATGCTAACTTCATTTTACACTTAAAATTCATTTTTAAATAAATGACATCAACATTTATGTCAGAATATATATATTAATTATATATTTTATCATTTATATATGCATGCAAATGATATGAGTGTTTTTCAACAAAAAAAAAATTTTCCTTCAATTAATTTCATTTGAAAGCCAATATTATGCAAGTATAATAATTCATCAAAATATAACTTTTATGATGTTATTAAATTTTAAAGAACTTTTATATTTAATGCCTAAAAAATAAGAATTCATAAAAATTTAATAATATCACATGAATTTACTTTTCAATAAATTATTACATCTGTATAACATTGATTTTCAAATAAACTTGATTCAGGACAAAAAAAAAATTGTAAAAAGAAAAATTAGTCATTTTCAATTAAGTTGGCTTAAGTTAAAATGAGTTGAATGTAGTCACCAATCAATATTTCTTTGACTCATATTGGAAGCAAAATAATAGGGGTCTAACTAAAATTTGCTCCTAAAAAAGAACATTTAGAAAAAAGTTTTATAGTTGTCCCTATATGTGTCAAATTTTGCTTCTAGTCGCATGCATAAGTATTTCTCGAATAAGAGATTTGTGGATGCAAATAATAAAATTCATTTATTCTCCATTTTTTGGACTGGAAAAATTGCTAGCTTAAAAAGTATGCTAACTACGAGATTACTCAGATATATTCTCATAGGAGTATAAACTTTTGTACCATGTTAAAATGTTGGCTTAATTGGCTTGTTGAGAGTCCAATTATATGTTCTTAAATAATAAAATGATTCACGTGACAATGCAACTTCTTCTGCTTTAGTGGTCAGATGTAATTGAGGACAAATGAAGTTCAAGGAGACTGCAAGTTTGATTATCAAAAAAATCGGAACCATAATACTAATAGGTTGTGGATTGGATGAGTGCTGCAGTAAATTGACTCACTTTTCTAAGCTTTTAGCCTGCAAAAAATTAATTTCTTAATCCATTGATATGGGAAACAAATTTATTTGTCCTTTAAATTAGTATAAGTGACAAAAATAATAGCTACATATTTTAGGCAACAGATAATTGCTTGCACAAGTGGAAAAAGAAACTCTTATATTTACTTCTAATATAATTTTCTTAAAGGCGTAATTAATGAACAAAGTTATATATTGGCAGGGCGTAGTTATTTGTTGGAAAAAGATGCCAATTTACCGTGATCTGTTGGCCATTAAGTAATTTTGTCATTTTAAATTTTTTGTCTCAAATTTACCATTTATTTTTTCTGTTGAAGCACTTTTACCACTATTGTCTTGGTCATAGGGTGATTCTTCCATCGATGTTTTTTTTTGTCACAAAATTGCCACCGATGTTTTTAAGGGTCATTGGTAAAGTTCCTCCAACAGAAAAGATAGATGATGAATTTGAGATGAAAAAAAATTCAACAGAGAAATTGATTTATGGCCAATACATTAGTGATAAATTTGCATATTTTCTCTTGTTTATTGGTCCCTTAAACTTTTACAAGAAAATATATGACCAAGAAAAGCAGTTATTTGTGGCTGTAACGTAGTGTTATGTTGTAGTACGAAACGTAATTATAATATCAACCTAAGTGTATAGGCCAGCTGTAATTTAAAAGAGAATTTATGGTTGCTTGTGGGTAAAATATGCTTAAAATATTTTTTATTATGTTTTTTAGTATGGTAAATTTGGTAGATAGTCCTTAAATTTAATGATTATTTTCTTTTATTCTGTTGGAAATTGATTATTCTCTTTTGGTATTAAACTTAGGGGAAAAAATTTGTTCTGGTCCCCTATAAGATAAAATTTTTGAACTGAAACATAAAATACCATATAAGTTTAGATGCGGCATAAAAACCTAATTTATAAAGAGGAAAAATTACTATTTTTAAGTTATTTATTAGTGGCGTAAATGGTGCAGTGGTCACTTAACTTCGGTGACTCGCACGAGTTAATCCCTAAAGATTGGTTCATGACAATTTCATCCTTTATGTTTGATAAATGTTGCAACTTAGTCCCTTAACTCGGAATGTCTGTGCGCCTTAGTCCTTCTAAAGGTCACTGCTGCCAGGTGTTATAGACGGCATCAGGTTCTGTCTCCTTGTTTCCCTTTTCGTGATATATATAGGCAGCTACTGGAGGAGCTAGCCGCTTTCCTTCGAACTCAGCTACTAGACGCATCCAGATGGGATGGTGAGGCTGCCAGGGAACCGGTGACCACAACAGTGCCATCCCCATGGCTAGTGATGAATTCATAATTTATATATATATTTCATAATTTTCCTTAGCTTTTGTTTTGATTTATTAACTTAAGAAGGCTATTAATAATATTATTTGGTCTTTTGAATGAATTTAAGGTGTGTTGGTGTTTTTAGACTAGAAGGAAAGGAAAGGGCTCTTTTCAACTTGGGACAAACTTTTCATGGGTGAAGTAGTAATTAGCCCACTTGTTCGGCTTGCAGACGATGATTTTGGATTAAAAAAAAAACAAAGTCCAAGCCATTTTTCACATGCTTGGAGCTCTTCTACCATGACCTGTTATCTCGGTTTTTTTTTGGTTTGTGCAAATCGCTGCTTCCAATCGAGATTGAAGCCTCAATTCAAGGCTTTTAGCAATTTAATTGCTGCAGTTTGCTTGCTGTCGGAATTGGTGCTCATCATGGGCTAGCTGCTTTCATCTCTTGTGCATTTGTCTGTGATAATAAAAGACCAGCAACAACTGAGTCTTTGGCATCCTAAATTATGCTGGGAGCTGGTTTTACATAAGGAAGTGGAAAGATGCGGACAAAAAAGGCAGCTGGCTTTCCAGGAATTTGACGCACAGAAGTTGTTCGATAAAATGTCCGAATGAGCTGGAGAGAAAAGTCAGCCCCGTTTGGGACTCCTAACATGTGCGGCTACTAAGGGATAATTTACAAAGAGAATTTGCAAAATTAAAGAGGTATCCTAGTAAGCTTGAACTTCTTTTCAGAGGGGAATAAAAAAAAAACAAAAGTGGGGCGAGGAGAACGGAGATCCTGGGATTTTGTCTTTTCATTGGTCTTTTTCATTCCAAGCATGTGCCACTAGTTTCCTGGCATAGTTCTAGGACGATTTCAATCACTAACACTGGTTGTGAGAATTGATTTTGCTTATTAAATTTTTTTTAAAATTCTAGTATTTACTTCTTCATGATTTAAATTTATTGCAATTAATTTTCTTGTTCTTGCTTGTTGAATTAGTTCTGTGATTAAAAATCTGCTTAATTTTTTTTCAACTGCTTAAGTGAACTGAATTCGATTTAGAGGCAAGTTGATTAATTAGAGATTATTTTTAATTTCTAGTTAGCTCATACAGGAGAAGTAATACATGTTAAATTATTCAAGCTTTTGGATTATTGTCTGGAATAAAATTTTTAGTTCATTGTTCTTCATGCTAATTTTGAGCTAATTAGAAATTGTTTTTCAATATCTGGTTACTCAAAATTAAGAAATTAATCTGAAGCTTTTCTGGTTAATTTTACTCCTAAATTCTTTGGGTTCTTTTTAACTTTAAAGAGAGTCCAATTTATTCGCTTGAATTAAAAAATCATTTTTGTTCAATAATCAATTGCATAACTGGAATGGAAAATCAACATTGAACTAAGTGTTTTTTGTATTGTCTAATTTAATTTTAATTCTACAGTTAATTTATTTCAGCATTCAATTCAAAAAAATAATCTAATATTTTATTTCAGTTTTTTGACAATAAGTTTTCGGTAAAAAAATTTCCCTTGTGATTTGATCTGGTTTTCACTGTTAAACTACAAATTTATTTATTTTGAGTTGGTAGTGATACCGAAGTTATTTTTTGTGGTTTTAACGACCTACCAGCTGGCTTCTACATTCTGTGGCTATCAGCCTTCTTCGGCGATCAACCTTAAAAAATACTCCAATGGCGTAAATTTCAACACACGAACATGGAATTATGGGGGCTTTGCTCCTCGAAGGCCGCTAAAAACAAAGGAATCAATCCAATTCATCAATTTCACAAAGAAAACATTTAATTTCAAAAATTAAGGTTTGGGTTTATAAACAATTTTGAAAGATCAGATTTGATTTGAATAAAAATTGAAACAAACCATGCAAAATTGAGACATAGAAAAACAGGGCTATTATTGTACCGCCTAAATACTATAAAACCAAGTCATTCAATGGTGATTTTTAAGTGCATCTGGCCTTAAGGGAAAATTTTCAAGTTCCATGGTTTCTACTAACCAGAATCCTAACCCAATTCCTCTCGCGGTGTCCAAATGGGCTAAGTAACGCAATCCATCTTGCCATCCAATTTGAGACTAAGTCACAACATTTATCAAACTTAAAGGATTAAGTCATGATGAGTTACATTTTAGGGACTAACTCATGCGAGTCACCAAAGTTAAGGGATCATCGGCGCATTTAGGCCTTTCTTAATTGTTAAAAATTACTGTTCAACTAAAATTATTCTTAGACAATAAAAAAAATTTTAGACTGAAAGGTTTTTAAAATTTTATATCAAACAATTATCTAAATTAAACCATTCAATCTAATGAGAGCAAAAAAAATAATTTTAATAAATTTCAAATCAAAATAGATAGTTAATAGCTTAGAGACTAAAAGGAAATAATTATTATAAGACAGTAGACTTAGTAATATTTCCCTCGTCCTTGTTCGCCTTCTTAAACAAATCCACCGCCCAATTGAGACATCAAGTTGGGGCAACAAATTCCTATTTGATCACCAAAGGACCAGCCCGTCAGTTGTTAGTGTTTTGCATCACAAATTAGGTTTTTTTTACATGCTATTACCTTAACATACGAATTGGATTTGGGATTTTATTTGGGCAAGAATGCAAGGTCTGAAAGTGGTTTTTCGTCACATTTCTTTGGAATAGACGGCTTGGTAAAATTAATTTTAAGGTTGATTCCTTTGGAATAGACGTGTTTCTTTGCTGGCCTCCTAATCCAAATCCGCCACTGAATTAAAACATCAAAGCCGAGCAATAAAATAACTTAACTGCAGCCTATTTTGGTCACGTTTCTTACTAGTTATATATCATAACAAATTGAAAATAAATTATCTTGGTTAATTCTCGGTGGCTGGCCTCTACAACCTTAATTGTCCTCTTGGTTAAAATTAATTAATTGGTATGTCCCTAGGCGATGGAGGGCACAAGTGTATATAAAGGAGCGTTCTCTCATTATGAACCTCACTCGAAGCTCAGGAAAAAAGTTTGAAAGCAAGCGCATCGGAAGGAATCACTCGCTCATATCTTTTATTCCCTGTTAGCTGGTACTGGTATTGTTTTTTCGGAGCTCCTAACATTCATATGACTCCTATGCTTAAGTTCAATTTATTTAGATAATATGCCGCATAGCTAAAATTATGCGACTGCAACGCTTGTACGTAGACAATGGCTGGTGGCAAGACGCAAGGCACCATTTTGAACTACCTCGGCTATGGCACCGGATTGATGGACCAGAAGGAATGGAAGGGCACAGAGAACTCGGATAAGCCATACCCACAGTCGATCCTGAATGGCAATGAGGGAAGTTTCGAGCAGTTGCCGGATAAAACTGATAACACTTCAGCAGGAGCTCTGGTGTATACTGCACACTCTACGGAGAAAGTTCCATTAAAAATCATAGTCGCTTGGAAAAATTCTCCAACCGAACCTGGGAAGGTATGCAGTTCAACCTTTTTCTTCATATATCCCCTGATGGATGTGCAAATGGGAAGGCTTAAATGTCACTAGCCAGCTATAGCTAGTTGGAAAGCCAAACCGCTTGCCATCTCATTTAAGGCCACAACTAGTTGTGTTATAATTTTGCGTAGCATGTAGAAATTAATCAACTCTATGCTTGCAGTTGGCTTATACGAAGATCTATCTTGCTAGTCAAGCTATTGATTGGGACACTATTAAGGCAAACCTAGACATTGGGACTGCTGCTGCTAAGGATAACGTTGGTGGAGTGACATCAAGCATTGAATGGAGCTTTGTCGGTGCAGTTCCTTCTATTTCCGTCCAATTCGAGGCAGCAGCCTCAGAGTAAGAAACAAATCATGTGCAATGGGGAATAATCGGGGAGTCACCAAAGAAGGAGTTATAATTATGTACTTACCACTACCACGTCTAATAAATAAGTGGCCTCCAATTTGTCGATTAATTTTAAGTACTATATGTGTATGTTTCTATGTTTATATGTTGTCTCATGTCCTGTCGTGTCTGATAAATAAAACCAAGTTCCTCGTCGCAACAAACATTTTCTTGCACTATTTGTTGCCTCTCTGTTGCTGCTCTCGTGATTCCTGCTTGATTGATACCTAAAAACAGTGTTGGAATCGTAACTTTTTTTTATCAACCAAGAATAACAATTAGTTAATGGAAAAGAAACAAGTACAAAGAAAACTCTATGAAAGAGATACAGACTCAAAACATAAACCGCTAAATAGTAAAAAAAAAAAAAAAGGCATCAAACACTCAAAACTGACAGAAGAATGTCATAGAAATCACCAATTGGCTCTCCAAGAGGGCAAACATGTGTAAGTTGTGGCGGAACAGCCCCAGTGCCTTAAATTGCCAACACTGGAAGGCTATTTGGGAACTATGATTCTACTTAGGTTACAACTGGCTAGTTATTACTCGAGAAGTATCTTAAATCGTTACATGCAACTAATTACTTAGCCTACCCTGCATAGAAAATATGCATGCGTTATCCTGGCTATGGAATAATAATTAATTTAAAACATCATTGAAAACAATGCCACGGCAGTCAACAAAACATATTTCAAAACAAGCCAAGACATAAAACTTTAGTTACTTTAACTTCAAGTAACAACTATGTACATACATCTCAAACTTGTATGCACCCAAGTGTAACCTTAGTGTTATACACACCAATGGACACTAGTAGAGGCAATTTATGTATGAAATTACCATACATTCAGAAGAAGCAACTTATATCTGCTAAGATCCATCCTTGCGTTTTCACCCAAGCAAGCTAGATTCAAGTGATGAGCCACACTTTCCTTGTACTCACTTAGTCTCAAACTGTAAGGCAAACACTTTGGTCAGTACTAGCTTATGCCATAAGTAACTCAGAAACCTAGAATTTCCTACTTAGAGAATACTTTTAGACCAATAAAACTTAGCTTTAACAGTTGTCCCTTACCAACTGTTAAGCCGGACTAGCTCACTTAACCTATACAACACTTAAAGGGTGAGTACTCAAAGTACTCAATAAGGGATTTGGTACCTGCAGTGGGGGAAACAAATGCAATCATACAAAGCACAACAATTATATATGTATAGCATACAAAACAAACAAACAACTACACAAGCAGTGTCAAGAATAAAATCAACAACCATGCAAAATAATGAGTGGATGGATGGATGGATGAAAAATGCACATGCAGATGCATTTAGGACTTCCTTACACTTGTAGGTACTAAACTTGCTGTGAGCTCATACAGCTGTGGTATTTGGATACTGGCCCTTATATCCTATCCTAGCACTTAACTAACCCCATGAAGTCCTCTTACGAGCGGCTTAGAGTAAGTCATCATTGACTCAAACCTTGTTTGCCTTGACGGGCTACTTATAGTAAGTGACCACTTACTAATTCCTTACCCGTCTTTTCCCATAACTTATTGTGCAGGTTAGCTGCCTTATGTGGTTTAACTTGCCAAGCTCTTCAAGCTTACCTTAGGGCTTCTTAGTGGCTTACTTACCAAACTATAAAGTTTGTTTGGGATCCTCTTAGGTTTTCTTTTCATTGCTCGAAGGTGTATGACCTTCAACTTCGCCAACAAAGAATCTAAAACCTGCCTTAATCCCCTTAGTGCTCCCTTAATAACTTAACCACTTTAACTTCCTTAGCCACCATTCCTTACCCTACCTTAACCACACCACTTAGCCACCACCTAAATAATGCATAATTCCCAACTTAGCAACGAGTTCTTGACCCAACCTAGGATACAGAACATCTTAAATTAGCCTAGAGATGATAACCGAGAGTTTGAGACATTCTTAGGATGCCCAAGCTTGAGGGACTAATGCCTTGGCGATGCCATCGACAACGCTTTTCTAAAGGCATCAACGCTTTGGTATCCTAACGTCTAACGGTGGCACGTCTCCAGTTCGCATTGTCAATGCACTATAGCATTGCGCGACAATATGTGAACTTGCAGAAACTTGCTCAAACTTTCCCATCCTAAGGCTAATTCACATGGGTCTTGTTTCTACTCTATTTCCACATGTAATACTACATTTTCTATGCATTATTTGAACTAAATTAACTTAAATCCCTTACCTCAAATCATCTTGAAAGCAATAAACAAGCAATGAACACACTAGAGCTCCAACGAGTTGCTTTGAGTTCTACGCTCGAAATCAACCAAATTAGACACCAAAAGTATGAAGTTAAGACCATTTCTAACCATTTAACAAGCTTAGAACTAACCCATAAGGATCAAAGACGTTTACCTTTGGGTTTGAACCAAAAACATGCAAGAACAACTCCAAATGCACCAAATCCACAAAAAATGAGTTAAGGGCTTGTTGGGATGGCTTTGGAAACGTCGATTTTTATGGAAACTTGAGTGATTTAGGAGGTTTGGAGATGGATAGATATGGAGGAGAGAGATCCACGAAAATGGCAAATGGGGGAGATGATGAATAGTGTCATCTCATCCACTTATATAGCCAACCTCTCTTCCATTTGACACTTTGGCCCTCAAACTTAACTTTGCATCACTTAGGACATTTAAACTCTTCCCACACCATCACTCATTGGTCCCAAAGAAAGGTTTTTCTTACCCAAACACTTTGGCCTTGGGCCACTTAAGCCATGATAAGACATAATAGCTTAACTTCTCACTTAGTGTATTTTTCACCCTTAACTTTCGCTTTTGGTTCAAATGGCTATAAATACCTATGGTCTTAACTTAATTAGCACAAAACACTTGCATGGACCTAATTCTACTGAAATTACATTCATGCCTCTAACTTGGGCCAAAAATACCATTTTGCTGATTTTGCCCATTTTTGCCCTTTAGGTGCCAATTACACTTTGGAACTCAATTTAACCTTACTTATCTTGCTTCCCTTGCTTAATAAAACTTATTTAAGGGAGATAACTTGGGATTTGCTTAGCTTAACAATAAAAGTAGAGTAAACACTAGGAGAGCCTTTACATTCTCCCCACCTTAAGAAATTTGGTCCTCCAAATTTCAATCCTTAACCGAGCACAACATTTGGATGATAATCCTCTTACAAGTTGCTCAGTTCTCTTACTCACGGTCTTTTCCTTACTATGGTTTCCCATAGCCTCTTGACCACGAGCTCATTCATGTTCTTAGCTTCTTGACTTGTCAATCAAGAAACTTCTTAAGGTACTCATTATGAGACCTCTCCTTAGAGACATTATTTATAGGGTAAACATCTTACCTTGGTTCACAAGGCACATCCCCATACTCCCAATTTTTTTTCACTTAGGCCTTCATAACTTAGAGCTAACTTTCTCCCCTTTAGGCCATTCTTCCCATTAGGGTACCTTCAGGAGTACTTAGTCTCCTACTTGAAGTCATTACCCTTGGTGGGACATACCACAATCTTACACCTCACTTAGGCTTTCTAGCCCTACTTAGGTGTTTCTTAGTTACCACCACTTAGCGCTCTTGGCACAATTCAACTTGGCAACACTTGCAACCATCTTAAGCATTCAAGTTACATAGGGTACATCATCCTTTTATTGCCATCTAGTGCCCTTTAGTTCCCAAGGCACATTTTTAACTTAGCAACTCTTACACCCTTGCCATGGTATAGGTGCTTTAGTTCACAAAGACTTTACATTCTTCGGGTGTCCTTGGGTGTACCATGGACTACCCAACTCTTCTGCACTTGACTCTTCTAAGTAATGACTAACATGCTTGGGTCCTTGACTACTCTCAGTCACTTAGCCATTTTTTGGCCTTTAATTCTTAAGACACCCTTAGCATGCTCCTTCACTCTTTATTACCTAGGAGTCATTGTTTAATCAGTTTAGCCTTCTCTGGTGGCGGGGTATTCTAGGCCATTGCATCCTTTTACTAGGTCTCTTTAAATTACTAAAGACCAATCCTTAACACCGTTAATTAACTTTGCTAGGTTCTTTAAATACCCTATACTTCCCAACATGTTACTACTGTGACCCTTAGGCCTTAGCTTGATTACTTGGCCACTTCAAGTGTATACTTGGAATTGAATTCTCTTAGGCTCCTACACTTGGGTACACATTGTGTCCGGTAACTTATGCCACACTCTTAGCCTTCTTAAGAATCTTAGTTTGCTTGATTCCAACTTAGCACTTGGCATTTGCCCTCATGCTTATCTTGGTTTCTCATGGAATTTTTAGGGGTCTTTCTTAACTCCCTATACCCATTGGGTTAACACAACCCAACTACTGCCCATGAGCGCTCCCAACACACAATTGTTTTCGAATGAGACTTACAAATCTTATGCCTTACTTGAGGCGGCTTTGCTACCTATACCTTGCTTCCTTATACTTAGGCACATTCTTAGGTCGTCGCCTCCCTAGCCCATCCTTATGCACTAACCACCATGACTACTTAGGGTGATTTGCACACCCATAGCCCATAGTGTGTGCACCGTTAGACTTAATTGAGACATACAACCTTCTTATGCCCAAGGAAGTCTCACTTGGCACCATTTTGGCCCATATTTCACTTAAGCACTTGTAGTCTCTTCTAATAATAAGACTTACTAAAGCTTTTAGTATGAATCATTCTCATGGCCTCTTAGTGATCCAAGGCCATCAGTTAGCAGCTCAACTTTAGGGACTCACTAGGTAGTTCCAGCTACCTCAGCTTCCATAACCTTTCCTCGGGGCTTTAGTTCTGTTCTTAGCTACCTACTTGTTCAAGGGTCTTTCTTAGTCACCAACTGACCACACTTAGACTCTTAAACTACTTAGGTAACTTCTTACCCTTTAAAGAAATAAAGAATCCCATTCCAACAACCTCTTGCCTTGAATCCACTAATGAGCATATTACCTTTACTCACACTTAGCTCCATCTTGAGCTTTTTTATATTTAAGCCCTTTACTCGGCATTCACACCCAGCAATACCAACACCAATTTTTCCTAATTTATACGAGACCCTTCGATAGTGGAGTACACTTCGGACCTTAGGGTCCTTTTTCTTACAAACCTTTAGGTTAACTTTGGTTTGTACTCTTAGCCTTTTGGCTTATAGCTTTCATAGCTCCTTCGAACTCAAAATGAGCCCCCATTATCTAAAGTGAATGAACTCCCTTACACTCGAGAACATTGCTCAATTCACCTTTACTCTTTATAAGCAGTCTTAGGTCAACATGGACCATAACAAAATACTACGCATAAGTCTACTACTTGGAGTTTATTCTGTCTCCATGGGTGTTCTTATAAACTATAGGTCTTGGTTTTAAAACCGTTTAGGACAACTCTTTTTTAACTTACCTAAGTTATCCTTAAAGCCACTTGGCTAATGGTGCTTTCATGGTTCTTTTCCTACACTCCCATTCAAGGTTGTAACTTCTTAGGGATTTGGATGTTACCCTTTTGGTCTTTAAGGCTTAGGTTAACTCTTGAACCTTGACCAACTTACCAAAAATCAATGGACTCCCTTCTTTAAGTAACCGCACCCATAAAGTCAACTTCACAGTTTTGAGGCCTGTAGGTTTTTCTTCTCAACCTTCACTTAACTAACCCCTCACAATTACTGCGAGTCCTTAGGGCACCACTTACTTTTCTTCACTCGTAACTTCGGGTCCCTAAAGTTAACTCTTGGCTTTATAAGCCCTTTTATCTTAGTTTCGGGTGCTTGGAGAATCCAATCTCGCCTTACTTGGTAACCCTTAGTAATTAGTGCGTGACACTTCTCAGAATTAGACCAGTCATAGCTATCTTAGAGTTCTCCTTCCTTAAACTATTCGTATAGTGCATAAAGTACTCCTTGTTGGGTTTTGGGAGCCAAACAACATAGCGGAATTTAATCAAAACCCTCCAGGATCCAAGTGAAACGGGGTAAACCGGGTGTTCAAAAATTTTCATATCTAATTTTCGGTTGAGATCTCTCACTTAATTGTAGAGTCGAATCACAAAACCTGAACAGTTGATGTGTTCAATCTCTCTATGGTATCCACACGAGCCTCTCGGGATCACCACGCTTCCACCACGTCCCGGCAGATGCGTTTCTCTTGCGCTCGCAGTGCTAGCTTGTGTCCTCCAAGGAATTGCAAGAGAAGAGTGCGGCTATCCTTTTGGGAGGCTAGGGCAAGAAGCTACGAATTTCTCACTAAAAGTTGTATTTATAGTGAGATTCAACTTCTAGGCCTAATGGGTTTCAAAGCCCTAATCCAATTAGGCTTTAATTTCAGGCTTTATAATGGCTCAACTATTGGGCCCATTATTAATGCGAAATTATTGTGAAACCAAAACCCAAATTATTAGCCCATGCACTTTAATGATCCAAATAGCTCTATGTGTGCAACCCAATAGGCTCTTACCACATTGGCAATGATCATAAATCACATTTATGATCATAAGGAATGAGCGGTGTCTAGCAACACATCATTGTTACCCAAGTGACAAGGTTGTCGGTGATTCGACTAAATCTTTATGATCATTGTCCCTTTATCCAAGATATCAAGACTAAGCACGAGACATGAAATGTGTCACTCTCGTATAGCCCAATCTTTGGTGTCTTGATTACCGAGTAGACCAACTTAAAATGATGACATTGATATCATATATCAACTCATCCGAGCATGGCCATACATTTTTCTAAGTCTTACTCTATCAAGGGGCCCGTAGATATCACTCCCGTTACATAGGAGGGAAAAGTCCCATCTTGATCATACAAATCACTCTGCATGATATGTGACATACCCAATGACCTCCTTCAAGTTCACTCAGTTACGAGCAACAAAGAAAAGTATCAAAGTATGTAACTGACATGTACGGAACCTTGATGATCTTAGGTCGAAGGACTACATATACCATGATCACTACGAGAATCACTTATGACACTCATATAACGATCCATGTAGTGTTCTCATGGTGGGTCGGTCTAGTACACAAGTTCTCCAACTTGTACCCATATGTAGACTACATATCTCATATTAGTCTCCACATATGCTAGTCATTATGTATTATTGCAACTCGCTCCACAATAATACTAGACTAGGGACATTTGAGAATATCATTATTCTAGGGTCACAATTATGTTTATTACGTTACGTAGAAACAAAACAACAAACATAATTGCTGGATTAATGCCTTAATAAAATATCATGACTCAATGTGCAAAAAATACAATCATCTCATGATTGGCTTTTGGGCACAACACTAACACTCATTACACCATAGGTACAGGTTTGATCAACTTAAGGCCCAACTCATGGCACGACTTACCGATTCTTCCATGCAAGTCACCCTTACCCTTAAAATACTTCTAAGGGCCACTTATGACCAACACGGTTAAGTCAGCCCTTATGTCCTTTAACCGATCCTCTTCCTAAGCATTACCACCAAACAATAAACCACAACCACAGATCACTACATACGTGCTACCCCTAAGCTTATAGGAAAAACCCTAACCACTCTAAGGGTCTAAACAAAACTTGCCCTTATCGGGCACTTATGGGTTCACATACCCACACTTTACCATAATCTTAGTTTTCTAGGCAGGCTAGTCACAACCATAGACATAGCAGTTTAAACAAGAAAAGTACTTACTACTATGCTGTAAACTTAAAGGTACCTCTATTTGTTGTTAGCTCCTTGGCCAATCAATTGGTATGAGTAAGTTTTGTTGGTTGTCTTTGAGTACTATTGGTGTTTCCCCAGTGATTGAGGCATTCTTGACCTTAGCCTCATTCAGGCTTCGACCTTGAGCATATTCATGCGCTTAGTCCTTTACCTTCCTTAATTCCATGCACTTAGCTCATAGCCCTACCTTTTCGGTTCGTGATGTTCTTCCTTGGGTTCCATGGACTCCAAACAAAATGATTTTTACCCGAGCCTTGTTTTAGCCTCAACTTAACTTGGGATAGAGATGTTACTCTCTTCGCCCGAGTGCACACATGGTCCTCGTGCACCGTAGCCTTTACCCCATGGTCTGTTTCCTTCTTGGTATCCATGTTGCCCTTGTCCTTGGGTAATGATGGTTCACTTGGCCTCAGTACGCCCTTAATAACTTAATGCTCCTTGGCCCTTACCTTTGGGTTCTTTGACCGCTCATCAAACTCTGCCTTTATCCACACAACTGTAGACATTCCCTTGACTTTGGTCCAGCCCTTAAGGTGGGGATTCCTCCCTTGGTCTCAGTGTACCAGTAGGACTTAGCACACTTCAACCTTTACCCTTAGGCACGAATGACGATCTCCGCTCCTTAGAGGGCAGAACATACTCCTTGGGCTACTCACGCCATAGTGCTACTGGGACTGTACAACAAAATCACCACCTTCCTACTGCTAATTCCAAATGGCCACTTGGATCTTTGCTCGATCCCTTGCCTCAATACCATAACCTTACCAGGTATCCGCCTATATAACTACAACCAAAGCCAGACAACAACTCCAGGAATTTTTATAAGCAATACAAACCATACTTAGCATAAGGACACACTTGGATCTTAGTCACCTATTGCCTCTGCTAGGACCATTGACCTGCTCTGATACCAACAGTGGTGGAACAGGGCTCCAGTGCCCTAAATTGCCAACACTGGTAGGCTATTTGGGAGCTATAATCCTACTTAGGTTACAACTGGCTAGTTATTGCTCGAGAAATATCTTAAATCATTACATGCAACTAATTACTTAGCCTACCCTACATAGGAAATATGCATGCATTGTCTTGGTTATGCAATAATAATTAAATTAAAACATCATTGAAAATAGTGCCACGGCAGTCAACAAAACATAATTTAAAACAAGCCAAGACATAAAACTTTAGTTGCTTTAACTTCAAGTAATAACTACGTGCATATATCTCAAACTTATATGCACCCAAATGTAACCCTAGTGTTATACACACCAATGGACACTAGTAGAGTCAATGTATGTATAAAATTACCATACATACAGAAGAAGCAACTTATATCTACTAAGATCCATGTTTAGCTCTTCACGCAAACAAACTAGCTTGTCATATAAAACAAACAACTAATATTGCACAAGCAGTGTCAAGAATAAAATCAACAAATAATGCAAAATAATGAGTGGATGGATGGATAAATGAAATATGCACATGCTGATGCACTTAGTACTTTCTTATACCCGTAGGTGCTAAACTTGTCATGAGCTCATATGGCTGGGGTACTTGGATACTTGCCCTCGTATCCTATGCTAGCACTTACCTAACCCCATGAAGTCCTCTTACGGGTAGCTTAGAGTAAGTCATCTCTAACTCAAACCTTGCCCGCCTTGATGGGCTAATTATAGTAAGTCACCACTTACTAATTCCTTACGCATCTCTTCCCTTAACTTATTGTGCAGGGTAGCTGCCTTATATGGTTCAACTTGCCAAGCTCTTCGAGCTTAGCTTAGTGTTTCTTAGTGGCTTACTTACCAAACCATAAAGTTTGGTTGGGATCCTCTTAGGTTTCCTTTTCATTGCCCGAAGGTCTATGACCTTCCACTTAGATAACAAAGAATCTGAAACTTGCCTTGATCCCCTTAGTGCTCCCTTAATAACTTAAGCACTTTAACTTCCTTAGCCACTATTCCTTACCCTACCTTAACCACACCACTTAGCCACCACCTAAATAATTCATAATTCCTAACTTAGGAATGAGTTCTTAACCCAACCAATCCTACGGAACATCTTAAATTAGCCTAGGCATGATAGCCGAGAGTTTAAGACAATCTTAGGATGTCCAAGCTTGAGGGAGTAATGCCTTAGTGACACTGTCGGTGACATGTCAACAAAGGCATCAATGATCTAATATCCTGACGTCTAACGATGACGCATCTTCAATTTACACTGCCAGCAATGACACGTCGCCAACGGTGATGCGTCGCCAATGCACTACAGCATTGTGCGACAGCATGCGAACTTGCATGAAACTTGCTCAAACTTTCCCATCCCATGGCCAATGCAAATGGGTCTTGTTTCTAATTTATTTCCACATGTACTACTACATTTTCTATGCATTATTTGAACTAAATTAACTTAAATCCTTTACCTCAAACCATCTTGAAAGCAAGAAACAAGCAATGAACATAGTCGAGCTCCAAGGAGTTCCTTTGAGTTCCAAGCTCGAAATCAACCAAATTGGACACCAAGAGTACGAAGTTAAGACCATTTCTAACCATTTAACAAGCTTAGAACTAACCCATAAGGATCAAAGCCATTTACCTTTGGGTTTGAACCAAAAACTTGCAAGAACAACTCTAAATGCACAAAAAATGAGCTAAGGGCTTGTTGGGATGGCTTTGGGACCTTCGATTTTTATGGAAACTTGAGTGATTTTTAAGGTTTGGAGGTGGATAGTTATGGAGGAGAGAGACCCACGAGAATGGAAAATGGGGGAGATGATGAATATTGTCATCTCCTCCACTTATATAGCCAACATCTCTTCCATTTGACACTTTGGCCCTCAAACTTAACTTTGCATCACTTAGGCCACTTAAACTCTTCCCACACCATCACTCCTTGGTCCCAAAGAAAGGTTTTCCTTACCCAAACACTTTGGCCTTGGGCCACTTAAGCCATTATAAGACATAATAGCTTAACTTCTCACTTAGTGTATTTTTCACCCTTAACTTCCGCTTTTGGTTCAAATGGCTATAAATACTTGTGGTCTTAACTTAATTAGCACAAAAAAACTTGCATGGACCTAATTGCACTGAAATTACAGTCTTGCCTCTAACTTGGGCCAAAAATACCATTTTTCCCATTTTGCCCTTTAGGCACCAATTATACTTTGGAACTCAATTTAACCTTACTTAGCTTGCTTCCCTTGCTTAAAAAAACTTATTTGAGGGAAATAACTTAGGATTTACTTACCTTAACAATAAAAGTAGAGGAAATACTAGGAGAGCCTTTACATAAGTAATGAAAGAACATAGTTTGTACTCTTACAACTACTAATATCATAAGAGCAAACATGACCAATACGTACCGCTTCTTTTACAAGTTTTAATATCATATGGTGAGATTATCAAGTAAAAGGGTGTTAGTAAGATTTTTAATTGACCTCTAAAAAAACTAGTCTGAACATTTATTGGGTGAGCTACAAATGAGTTGTTAAGTCCTGTACTCTTGAATTGGTTGACTCTTAAGTGGTAATTAAGGAGAAGATTAGGCTGTTTGGATGAGGGATTAAAACATTATAAACGCCTGGTTTCCAAGCTTTTCTTTCTCTTTTTATATATTCTTAACATTTAGGATCTTGTTGTAGATTTTATATTATTATTATTATTTGGATAAATTGAGTTTATTTGTTTCTATAGTTTGGCTTTTTCACTTGAGATTTCAAAAGAAGAGGTGAACTGGTTTTTTTTCAAACAAAACAGGTATTGTCTGAAAAATGAACCAATTCACCCCGTCTTGATTGCACTTTGGAAAATAATATGTTATCTAAACCACTTGACGTGCTATATTCTAATTAGTATTCAACTTTGTTAACGAAAAGAAATTACCTCTATATCAAAACAATCACTTTTTACACAATTGACACTAATCTCTGTTAAACCCATTCCAGTAAGTCACAGTTATCATATTAACTCTATTATTCTCACATATGTACTCTGCCTACGGATGCCTATAAAGATGCTAATCGTTGAGTTCTTGACCTCTATGATCAACAATGGCATTGTTGGAACCAATCTCTCCTCCAACATATCCACCCCTCGGCAGATTGTCGATCTAATTTTGCAATTGTCCCCCTCGCATCCTCTTAATACCCGGGGTTCTATTATGTGGCTAGGCAATGCATCAGGTTCCTTTACAATGAAGCAAGGATATAATATGGAGCTACAAAGGAAATTGACCACCTTATTAAATTATGTAGGTAATTCCTTAAGTAGATCACTGCACCCAGAATTTTATGCTATTCTAAAGATCGTATGGGTTTCTCTGATTCTACAGAAATTTAAAATATTCTTATGCAAATGTTTGTCACAAGCATTGCCAACCAAATCAAATCTAGCAAACCATGGTGGTTTTGTGGACTCTATGTGCCACAATGCCACTCAACATCGGAAATGATACTTAAACTTTTTTTGGAATGCTCAGGATGGTAAAACTTATGGGGTGTTTTCTGTTCTCATGCCTCACCCATTATTTGAAAAGTGGTTGGCCTCCATCCTATCCCATAAAAAACACTGGACACAAGATTGGAATTGGTTTCTTATAGCTACATTATGGACTATCTGTATTGGTCGACATGAATGCACATTTAAGAAGGCCTCATTTTATGCCCCTTTATAAATTTCAAGACAGGATGACCTTTTCCTGCAATTATCCATGGTCAATGATTTACAATGTCAATTTTCTTGTTTCATGTTTGATCATCCACCTACTTTATATTGATCATGGGGTCAACATCAAGGACATATTGTTCATTGGCATCTACAATTTTTATCACTGATGGTGCATGATGAAGTTCAATAGGCTAGGGTGTTGCTGCTTGGGTCTGGTTGGGTGTCAATGCTAGTCCAAGACACAAATGAGGCATCCTGATTCCCTAGTGAAAATTTGCATTAGAAGCCAAACTTTTTGCTGTTTTTCAAGCTCTATCATTCACGGCTGGTCAATACCTAAGAGTGATAACTATACTAACTAATTGCTCACAGATGTTGCAAGCAATATCGGGAATAATATAAACTAGTGAAGTGTCTCCATCTAGTCCACTAGCTCAGGTATGTTCTTCACTCCTGCCAGTGTTTTTCCATTGTTGTGGTGCCCAGGCAGAAAGTCCTAATTGTCCACTAAGTCACATCTTCTACTCTTTCTTAGTCTCTTTTTGTATTTCTGATTACCAAAAAAACTTCATTCTACCTTATACAAAACAGAGAAGAGTATTTTACTATTTTCCTTAAACTTTAATTTATTACAACTACCCTTTTAAGTTTGGAAATTGATATTGTCCCACCTTCTCCTTTATTTTTGCACTATCAAACATAAATTTTTTAAATTTTAATTTAAGTTATTTGGTAACTATGTTCTACTAATTTGAAGTTGTCGAGTAGGAGTACTTTTGTGTGAATATTCATCAATGAAACACTACAAAGAACAATGAGAGAAAGGGGAGAGGCAGCTTGGGAGACTGAAGAAAAAGGCTTGGAAGTTGATTAGCTAGGGCAAATGATAAATCCATAATTTTCATATATTTGTTCCACACTTTTTTTTAGCTTTTGTTCTCATTTATTAAGCTAATATGGCTGTTAATAATGCCATTTTGTATTACTTTGCATACATCATGTCCCATGAAGCATGCAAAGGGAAAACACCCGGACGAAATTGGGTGTCAACAGTATTTTAAAGGGATTAAAAGCACAGTGGTGTTTTTGGACTAGAAGGAAATAAAATTGCTCTTTTTGACTTGGTGCCAACTTTTTAGTGCTTTTGTTCAATTTTGCTACCTTTCATCCTTTTCGCGTGGGTGCAAGACAATAAGTGGCAGAACATTAGCTTCCAATATTCTAAATTAAGCTTTCTTTCTTGTTTCCACCTAGGCTACATAAGTCAAGCTTGAAGATGGCAGATAGTGCCCCAAGTTCTTAATGCCCGTAAGGTGTTTGATAAAATGCCTGTGAGAGACAAAATCGGTAGTTTAGAAATTGGGGACTCCTGATTTAGCAAGCGACATTAGCCAATCAAGAGAAAGACTGATTGGAACCAAGCTGAAAGAGCATTTCATGACTTCTATCTTTCAGCACGTAAGGTTATCTTTTAGTACAGGAATTTTGACATTAAAAAAAAAAAGAGGTAACGCATAAGCTCTCTCTCTCACTTTGTCTCCTTAATTTTAGTTTTGTATTGGTTTTTCTTCAGACCATGAGTGAGTAGTTTTGTAGTTCGGTACAAGAGAGTGATTTCCATCGCCAATACTGATTGTGAGATTTTATTTGCTTTGTTGAATTCCTCTTCAAATTCAAGCACTTACGATAATTGATTTACTTTGTTGAGTTTCTCCTTAAATTCCAGTACTTAATTATTCATTGTTTAGATTTGTTGTCATTGAATTTCCTATTTTCGCCTGTTGAATTGGTTATGGGATTACAAATTTGCTTTATTTTTTGTCAAATCGCTTAGGTCAAAAGAATTTGATTTAGAAGTAAGTGAATTTGCGAGAAATTATTTTTATTTTTGCGTAAGATATATTAAATTGTGCAAGCTTTTCTACGGTTACCTAGAAGAATTTTTTTTTTCATTGTTCGTCATGCTAATTTTAAGTTGATTAGGAATTGCATTCCAATTTCTAGTTACTCAAAATTAAAAAATTAATCTAAAGCTTTTTTAGATTAATTTTACAATTAAATTCTTTGTGCTCGTTTCAGTTTTAAAGAGAGTCCAGTTTATTTACTTGAATTACGGAATTATTTTCATTTGATTATCAACTGCATAACTTGAATAGCTAATTAAGCTTGAACTAAGCATTTTTAGTATTGGTTAATTTAATTTTAATTCTATAGTTACTTTATTTCAGCATTCGATTAAAAAAAAACTCCCCTAATCTTCTATTTTAGTTTTATATTAGGAAGCTTATTAAGAAGACCAGAATTATTAACCTAGTGAGATTTTTTTTTTTTGCTTTCAGTTAACTGACTTATGGCATGTTCTTCTTGTACATCTACAAACAGTAACTCTAAACGTGAAGAAGAAGTATCAATTGTTGTAGAGATGGTGGCACATAGCACACTAAGGGAGTTGACAACTTCTGACGTTGTTTAGCAATCCCTGTACATCGATTTTCTAATATTGAAGTAGCATTTTAATTAAAATGTAGATTAATTCATTTATGGCCTACCTGTCGTGGACTTGCAGGTGAGGACCCCACAAACACTTGAAGCAATTTCATGTTGTCTACTAAACTATGAAGCCACATGGCGTAACAGAAAAATAGATTGAGCTTAGAGCCTTCCCGTTCTCAATGGCGGACAAGACAAACAACCAGTTGCACTACCTTCTATCCAGTTCAACCATGGCTTGGAATAACCTGAAGAGAAAATTTTTTAGAAGTTCTTTCTAGCTTTAAGGCCTGGAACAATCCAAAAGGAAATTAGCAGGATTCAGCAATACAGTGGAGAAAGCCTCTACGAATACTAGGAGAGATTCAGGCAACTATGTACTAGATGTCCACACCACCAAATTTCTGACCAACTGATCTAAGGGTTGTTGCTCATGGACCAAACTATGTTGAATGCTGCAAGTGGAGGAACAATTGTAGAAAAAAAAAACACTTGAAGAAACAAAGAACTTAATTTCTAAAATGGCAGCCAACTCACATCAGTTTGGGACAAAGGTAGACTATGTATAGAAAATGGTAAATGAGGGAGCAACTTCTAGTATTAAGCTTAACTTTCTGTACTAACCTTTTCTTGGTGTTTGTCCTCTATGTCAAATTGGGGTAGTTGGGATTATTGGCAATAGTTTTCCGTCAAAGGGTATTACCTTGGAGGATCGTTTTAGGTGGAAGATTGAGAATGGGGAATCTATGAGGTTCTGGCTTGATAATTGGGTGATTAGTCAACCTCTTTCTTTAAAATTTCCAAGTCTATTTTGGCTTCCTTTGAACCCAGATTGCATAGTTTCTAATTTGGGGTGTTAGGAAGGAAATGTATGGGCTTGGAATTGGCTTTGGATTAGAACACCTAGGGGGCGTGTAGAGGGAGAACTTTAGGAGCTGTTTCATTTAAGTAATAATGTTTACGTGAACAAGTCCTCTTTAGACAAACTGGCTTGGAGTCTCAATAATCGTGCAGACTTCTCAGTCAAGCTAACTAGTATCGAAAGAGTGGGATGCTCAACTTGTTCAATCGACTTTAGCAAGCTTTGTTTTCTACTAGATTAGATGGTTTCCTCTAAAAACCTATTTTTTTTCAGTTGGAAAGCAGTGCAATGGCGTATTCCTTCGAAGCTTAACTTGTTTGCCAGGGAAATCTCTCCTCCAAATTTCCTGTGCCTTTTCTGTAAGGCTGAGCAAGAGTCAATCGATCACCTTTTTCTTCACTGCAGCTTCTCTCATCAAATCTGGTCTTCAATTTGTTCTTAGTGGGGCAGAAATTGGAACTCCGTCTCTTGTACTTCTCAGGTGTTCCAGCAAGCTCCAGTTTCTTCCCTTTCTTTGAATGCTTGCAAGGCTTGGGATGCTACCTCAAAAGCGGCTTTTTGCATATATTCTTTGGTTGAAGTGCAACAGCTGTATTTTCAATAGGGTTGCACCAAACTTGCTTGAAGTTTTCACCTATGTCCAATCTCTATCTTTCTTCTAGATCTCCAAGAAGTTTGAAAAGGTGTCTCCAATGTTTGTTTGTTGTTGCACAAATCCATCCTTAGCAGTCGGTTTTGGTGGTCTATGATAGGGTGCTTTCTTTGTGTTTTTTCAGAAGCTTGTTCCTTTGTTCCCATTCTTGCCTATTTTCCAGCTTCTTGCCAGTGCTCAATAAGATTTTATTTGTCTTGCTGATAAAAAAAAAAAACAGGCTAAAATACTGCACCTTGTAAATCATAAGGAATTCCTAGCACCAATTTCACAAAATAATATGTACTTAAAATATTAATTTTTTTAAAACATCATATATAATATTTTTTCATTATTTTTTGTGTTCTAAATATTTTCATCATAATTTATGTAATATAAATAAAACATATATAAGAAAAGATATGTATTAATTATATATTTTATCAATTATATTTGCATGCAAATGATATGAGTGTTTTTCAACAAAAAAAAAAATCCTTCAATTAATTTCATTTGACAACCAATATTATGCAAGTATAATAATTCATCAAAATATAACTTTTATGATGTTATTAAAATTTTAAGAACTTTTATATTTAATGCCTAAAAAATAAGAATTCATAAAAATTTAATAATATCACAAGAATTTTGCTTTCTAGTGGATTATTACATCTATATAATATTGATTTTCAAATAAACTTGAAACAAGAGAAAAAAATGCAAAAAGAAAACTTAGTCATTTTCAATTAAGTTGACTTAAGTTAAAATGAGTTGAATGTAGTCACCAATCAATATTTATTTGACTCATATTGGAAGCAAATAATAGGGGTCTAATCAAAATTTGCTCCTAAAAAATTACATTTAGCAAAAATTTTTATGGTTGTCCCTATATGTGTCAAATTTTGCATCAAGTCACATGCATAAGTATTTGTTAGATTTGTGGATGCAAATAATAAAATTCATTTATTCTCCACTTTTTGGACTGGAAAAATTGCTGGCTTAAAAATTATACTAGCTATAAGATTACTCGGATATGTTAATGGAATTATTTAAAAAGAAAAAGCCGCCCATAAAAGCATAAACTTTTGAAGCATATTAAAATGATGTTTTGATTGGCTTGTTGAGAGTCCAATTATATGTTCTTAAATAATAAAATGATTAACGTGACAATGTAACCTCTTCTGCTTTAGTGGTCGATCAGATGTAATTGAGGACAAATGAAGTTTCAAGGAGACTGCAAGTTTGATTATCAAAAAAATTGGAAGCATAATACTAATAGGTTGTGGATTGGATATGAATGCCGCAGTAAATTGAGTCACTTTTCTAGGCTTTTAGTCTGCAAAAAATTAAATTACTAATACATTGATATGGGAAACAAATTTATTTTTCCTTTAAATTTGTATAAGTGATTTTTCCATCGATATTTTTTTTGGTCACAAAATTGCCACCGACGTTTTTAAGGGCCACTGGTAAAGTTCCTCCAACAGAAAAGATAGATGATGAATTTGAGATGAAAAAAAATTCAATAGCAAAATCGCCTTATGGCCAATACATTAATGATAAATTTGCATATTTTCTCTTATTTATTGGTCCCTTAAACTTTTACAGGAAAATATATGACCAATAAAAGCAATTATTTGTGGCTGTAATGTAGCGTTATCTTGTAGTACAAAGCATAATTATAATATCAACCTAAGTGTATAGGGCAGCTGTAATTTAAAAGAGAATTTATGGTTGCTTGTGGCTAAAATATGCTGAAAATGCTTTGTTGTTATGTTTTTTAGTATGGTAAAATTGGTAGATTGTCACTAAATTTAACGATTATTTTCTTTTATTTTGTGGTAAATTGATTATTCTCTTTTGGTCCTAAGCTTAAGGAAAAAAATTCGTTCTGGTCCCCTATAAGATAAAATTTTTTAACCGAAACATAAAATACCTTATAAGTTTAGATGTGGCATAAAAAACCTAATTTATAAAGAGGAAAAATTAGTATTTTTAAGTTGTTTATTAATGGCCTAAATGCTGCAGTGGTCCCTTAACTTTGGTGACTCGCACAAGTTAGTCCCTAAAGATTGACTCATCGCAACTTAGTCATTTAAGTTTGACAAATGTTGCGACTTTGTCCCACAACTTGGAATGTCTATGCACCTTAGTCCTTTTAAAGGTCACTGCTGCCAGGTGTTATAGACGACGTCACATTTTGCCTCCTTATTTACCCTCTTCGTGATGCACAGGCAGCTATTAGAAAAGCTTGCCACTTTCCGTCAAACTTATCTACTGGACGCATTCGGATGGGCTGGTGAGGCTGCTAGGGGACCAACGACCCCAACAGTGCTATCCCCATGGCTGGCTTCTACCTTCTGTGGCTATCAACCTTCTCCAGCGACCAACCTTAAAAAATACTCTGATGGCATAAATTTTGACAAATGAACATGGAATTATGGGGGTTTTGCTCCTTGAAGGCCACTAAAAACAAAGGAATCAATCCAATTCATCAATTCCACACAGAAAACATTTTATTTCAAAAATTAAGGTTAGGGTTTATAAACAATTTTGAAAGACTAGATTTGATGCGAATAAAAATTGAAACAAACCATGTAAAATTTAGACCTAAAAACATTCGGCTTTTATTGTGCGGCCTAAATACTATAAAACTGAGTCATTTAATGGTGATTTTCAGGAACGGGTGGCACCCAAAGAGCTTTGTGAGCATAAGGCCTTAAGGAAAAATTTTCAAGTTCCATGGTTTCTGGCAACCAAAATCCTAATCCAATTCTTCTCGCAGTGTCCAAATGGGCTAAGTAACGCCATCCATCTTGCCATCCAGTTAGAGACTAGGCCACAACACTTATCAAACTTAAAGGATAAAGTCACGATGAGTCACACTTTAAGGACTAACTCATGTGAGTCACCAAAGTTAAGGGATCACTGGCACAATTGGGCCTTTGTTAATTGTAAAAAATTACTGTGCAGCTAAAATTATTCTCAGACAATAAGTAAAAATTTTAGATTGAAAGATTTTAAAAATTTTATATAAAACAATTGTCTAAATTTAAGCTTTAAATCTAGTGAGAGCAAAAAAAAAATAATTTTAATAAGTTTAAAATCAAAATAGACAGCTAATAGCTTAAAGACTAAAAGGAAATAATTATTATAAGACAGTAGCCACAGTAATATTTCCCTCGTCCTTGTTTGCCTTCTCGTTCAAATTCGCCACTCAGTTGAGACATCAAGTTGGGGCAACAAATTCCTATTTGATCTTCGAAGGACCAGCCCGTGAGTTGTCAGTGCTTTGAATCACCATTTCGGTTTTTTTTTTACATGTTATTGCCCTCACAGACGTGTTAGATTTGGATTTTATTTGGGTAAGAATGCAAGGTCTGGAAGTGGTTTTTCGTCACATTTCTTAGTCAGGGCGGAAAACTAGCTGAGTTGAGTCAAGTAGTTAGCGAATTATGTTCGGCTTGAAATAACAATCGAGTTTGATATTTTATACACGTTTGGAATAAAATAATATGGACGAGCTCCTAACTGATTGATCATATGTTGAACTTGAGCCATTTCCTTAAGTCAATGGGAAAAGCCAAAATAGAGTTGATCGAGCAGAGCAACATGAAAATCAACCTTTGTTTAACTTATATATCGGGTTTGAAGTTTTGTTCAGTTTTAGCTTGATAGCTTCTTCTACGAGCAACGAATGAGATTTAACTTGAGCCTAGGTCAAGCTATTTGTATATTTTTTCACCCCAATTATTATAGCTTGATGATTTTTGTATTTGGTACACAAAGGCACGCTTGCAAATATATAAGTGTAGAATGTATTGTATAGTACATAAGACGGGGAATACCTGCTTTTTTCAGGATTTAAAATGCTACCGAGCCAAAATTGGTTGCACTATAAAAAAAGTTAGTAAAGGCCAGAGTCCAAAGCCGAGCTTAATTGCTTAACAAATTAAAAATGAATTGAAGGCGAGTTTTATGGTTAATTGTTGGCCGGCTTGGCAAAATTAATTTTAAGGTTGATTCCTTTGGAATTGACACCTGTCTTTGTTGGCCTCCTCATCCAAATCCGCCACAGAATTAAAACATCAAAGCCAAGCAATAAATTAACTTAACTGGAGCCTATATATTTTTGTCACGTTTCTCGTTAGTTATATATCAGAACAAATTGAAAATAAATTATCTTGGTTAGTTGTCGGCGGGCTAGACGGGTTGGTAAAATTAATTTTAAGGTTGTTCCTTTGGAATTGACACCTTTCTTTGCTGGCCTCCTCATCCAAATCCGCCACTAAATTAAAACATCAAAGCCGAGCGATAAAATAACTTAACTGGAGCCGATTTTGGCCACGTTTCTTACTAGTTATATATCATAACAAATTGAAAATAAATTATCTTGGTTAATTCTCGGTGGGCTGGCCTCTACAACCTTAATTGTCGTCTTGGTTAAAATTAATTAATTGGTATGAGTCCCTAGGCGATGGAGGGCACAAGTGTATATAAAGGAGCGTTCTCTCATTATGAACCTCACTCGAAGCTCAGGAAAAAAGTTTGAAAGCAAGCGCATCGGAAGGAATCACTCGCTCATATCTTTTATTCCCTGTTAGCTGGTACTGGTATTGTTTTTTCGGAGCTCCTAACATTCATATGACTCCTATGCTTAAGTTCAATTTATTTAGATAATATGCCGCATAGCTAAAATTATGCGACTGCAACGCTTGTACGTAGACAATGGCTGGTGGCAAGACGCAAGGCACCATTTTGAACTACCTCGGCTATGGCACCGGATTGATGGACCAGAAGGAATGGAAGGGCACAGAGAACTCGGATAAGCCATACCCACAGTCGATCCTGAATGGCAATGAGGGAAGTTTCGAGCAGTTGCCGGATAAAACTGATAACACTTCAGCAGGAGCTCTGGTGTATACTGCACACTCTACGGAGAAAGTTCCATTAAAAATCATAGTCGCTTGGAAAAATTCTCCAACCGAACCTGGGAAGGTATGCAGTTCAACCTTTTTCTTCATATATCCCCTGATGGATGTGCAAATGGGAAGGCTTAAATGTCACTAGCCAGCTATAGCCAGTTGGAAAGCCAAACCGCTTGCCATCTCATTTAAGGCCACAACTAGTTGTGTTATAATTTTGCGTAGCATGTAGAAATTAATCAACTCTATGCTTGCAGTTGGCTTATACGAAGATCTATCTTGCTAGTCAAGCTATTGATTGGGACACTATTAAGGCAAACCTAGACATTGGGACTGCTGCTGCTAAGGATAACGTTGGTGGAGTGACATCAAGCATTGAATGGAGCTTTGTCGGCGCAGTTCCTTCTATTTCCGTCCAATTTGAGGCAGCGGCCTCAGAGTAAGAAACAAATCATGTGCAATGGGGAATAATCGGGGAGTCACCAAAGAAGGAGTTATAATTATGTACTTACCACTACCACGTCTAATAAATAAGTGGCCTCCAATTTGTCGATTAATTTTAAGTACTATATGTGTATGTTTCTATGTTTATATGTTGTCTCATGTCCTGTCGTGTCTGATAAATAAAACCAAGTTCCTCGTCGCAACAAACATTTTCTTGCTCTATTTGTTGCCTCTCTGTTGCTGCTCTCGTGATTCCTGCTTGATTGATTCCTAAAAACAGTGTTGGAATTGTAACTTTTTTTTATCAACCAAGAATAACAATTAGTAAATGGAAAAAAAAAAGTACAAACAAAACTCTATGAAAGAGATACAGGTTCAAAACATAAATCACAAAATAATGGGAAACAAAAAAGAGGCATCAAACACTCAAAACTGACAGAAGAATGCCGTAGAAATCACCAATTGGCTCTCCAAAAGAGCAAACATGTGTAAGTTGTCGCGGAACAGGGCCCCAGTGCCCTAAATTGCCAACACTGGTAGGCTCTTTGGGAACTCTGATCCTACTTAGGTTACAACTGGCTAGTTATTACTAGAGAAGTATCTTAAATCGTTACATGCAACTAATTACTTAGCCTACCTACATAGAAAATATGCATGCGTTATCCTGGCTATGCAATAATAATTAATTTAAAACATCATTGAAAACAATGCCACGGCAGTCAACAAAACATATTTCAAAACAAGCCAAGACATAAAAATTTAGTTACTTTAACTTCAAGTAACAACTATGTGCATACATCTCAAACTTGTATGCACCCAAGTGTAACCTTAGTGTTATACACACCAATGGACACTAGTAGAGGCAATTTATGTATGAAATTACCATACATTCAGAAGAAGCAACTTATATCTACTAAGATCCATCCTTGCGTTTTCACCCAAGCAAGCTAGATTCAAGTGATGAGCCACACTTTCCTTGTACTCACTTAGTCTCAAACTGTAAGGCAAACACTTTGGTCAGTACTAGCTTATGCCATAAGTAACTCAGAAACCTAGAATTTCCTACTTAGAGAATACTTTTAAACCAATAAAACTTAGCTTTAACAGTTGTCCCTTACCAACTGTTAAGCCGGACTAGCTCACTTAACCTATACAACACTTAAAGGGTGAGTACTCAAAGTACTCAATAAGGGATTTGGTACCTGCAGTGGGGGAAACAAATGCAATCATACAAAGCACAACAATTATATATGTATAGCATACAAAACAAACAAACAACTACACAAGCAGTGTCAAGAATAAAATCAACAACAATGCAAAATAATGAGTGGATGGATGGATGGATGAAATATGCACATTCAGATGCATTTAGGACTTCCTTACACCTGTAGGTACTAAACTTGCTGTGAGCTCATACGGCTGTGGTATTTGGATACTAGCTCTTATATCCTATCCTAGCACTTAACTAACCCCATGAAGTCCTCTTACGAGCGGCTTAGAGTAAGTCATCATTGACTCAAACCTTGTTTGCCTTGACGGGCTACTTATAGTAAGCCTAGCCTCTATGAATTCGGCAGTACAACAGAGAAAGCCTCTATGAATACTAGGATAGATTCAGGCAACTATGTACAGGATGTCCACACCACCAAATTTCTGACCAATTGATGTTATTTCTACTAAGGACTGTTGCTCATGGGCCAAACTATGTTGGATGTTGTGAGTGGAGGAGCATTTATGGGAAAAAAACACTTTATGAAGCAAAGGACTTGATTTCTAAAATGGCGGTCAACTCACATCAGTTTGGGACAAAGGTAGACTATGTACAGAAAAAGGTAAATGAGGGAGGA
This sequence comes from Aquilaria yunnanensis, assembly GCA_039654915.1. Lineage (NCBI taxonomy): Eukaryota > Viridiplantae > Streptophyta > Magnoliopsida > Malvales > Thymelaeaceae > Aquilaria > Aquilaria yunnanensis. Next base: position 94,524,982 of record CM077598.1, on the reverse strand, counting down.
ACTTCTAGTATTAAGCTTAACTTTTTGAACTAACCTTTCTTTGGTGTTTGTCCTCTATGTCGGATTGGGGTAGTTGCGGTTATTGCCAATAGTTTTCAGTCAAAGGGTATTAGCCTAGAGGATCATTTCAGGTGGAAGATTGAGAATGGGGAATCTATGAGGTCCTGGCTTGATAATTGGGTGATTAGTCAACCTCTTTCTTTAAAACTTCCAAGATTATTTTGGCTTACTTTGATGTTTACGTGAACAAGTCCTCTTTAGACAAACTAACCTGGAGTTTCAATAATCTTGCAGGCTTCTCGTTCAAGCTAGTATCCAAAGAGTGGGATGCTCAACTCATTCAATCGACGCTATCAAGCTTTGTTTTTTACTAGAATAGATGGTGTCCTCTAAAAACTAATTTTTTTCAGTTGGAAAGCAGTGCAAGGGCGTATTCCTTCGAAGCTTAACTTGTTTGCCAGGGGAATCTCGATCTCTTCCAAATTTGTTGTGCCTTTTCTGTAAGGTCGAGCAAGAGTCAAACGATCACCTTCTTCTTCACTACAGCTTCTCTAATCAAATTTGCTCTTCAATTTTTTCTTGGTGGGGTAAAATTTGGAAGTCCGTTTCTTGTACTTGTCAAGTGTTCCAGCAAGCTCCAATTTCTTCCCTTTCTTTGAATGCTTGCAAGGCTTGGGGTACTACCTCAAAAGCAGCTTTTTACATATATTCTTTGGTTGAAGCGCAACGTATTTTCGATAGGGTTGTAAGAAACCTGCTTTAAGTTTTCACCCATGTCCCATTTTTATCTTTCTTCTAGATCTCCAAGAGGTCTGAAAAGGTGTCTCAATGCTTGTTTGTTGTTGCACAAAGCCATCCTTAGCAGTCGACTTGGTGGCCTATGATAGGGTGCTTTCTTTGTGTTTTTTCAGAAGCTTGTTCCTTGGTTCCCATTCTTGTCTATTTTCTAGCTTTTTGCTGGTACTTAATAAAATTTTATTTGTCTTGCTGATAAAAAAAAAAGGCTAAGATACCACACCTTGTAAATCGTAAGGATTTCCAATCACCAATTTCACAAAATAATATGTATTTAAAATATTAATTTTTTTAAAACATCATATATAATGTTTTTTCATTATTTTATGTGTTCTAATTATTTTCATCATAATTTATGTAATATAAATAAAATATATATCAAAAATCTATTTTTTATACAAAACATAAAAAGGGAATATATATATATATATATATGTAAATATACATAAATATAACATTTTTCAAATCTCAATCATGCTAACTTCATTTTACACTTAAAATTCATTTTTAAATAAATGACATCAACATTTATGTCAGAATATATATATTAATTATATATTTTATCATTTATATATGCATGCAAATGATATGAGTGTTTTTGAACAAAAACAATTTTTCCTTCAATTAATTTCATTTGAAAGCCAATATTATGCGAGTATAATAATTCATCAAAATATAACTTTTATGATGTTATTAAATTTTAAAGAACTTTTATATTTAATGCCTAAAAAATAAGAATTCATAAAAATTTAATAATATCACATGAATTTACTTTTCAATAAATTATTACATTTGTATAACATTGATTTTCAAATAAACTTGATTAGGGAAAAAAAATGTAAAAAGAAAAATTAGTCATTTTCAATTAAGTTGGCTTAAGTTAAAATGAGTTGAATGTAGTCACCAATCAATATTTCTTTGACTCATATTGGAAGCAAATAATAGGGGTCTAATCAAATTTTCCTCCTAAAAAAGAACATTTAGAAAAGAGTTTTATAGTTGTCCCTATATGTGTCAAATTTTGCATCTAGTCGCATGCGTAAGTATTTCTCGAATAAGAGATTTGTGGATGCAAATAATAAAATTCATTTATTCTCCATTTTTTGGATTGGAAAAATTGCTAGCTTAAAAAGTGTGGTAACTATATGAGATTACTCAGATATATTCTCATAGGAGTATAAACTTTTGTAGCATGTTAAAATGATGGCTTAATTGGCTTGTTGAGAGTCCAATTATATGTTCTTAAATAATAAAATGATTCACGTGACAATGCAACTTCTTCTGCTTTAGTGGTCAGATGTAATTGAGGACAAATGAAGTTCAAGGAGACTGCAAGTTTGATTATCAAAAAAATCGGAACCATAATACTAATAGGTTGTGGATTGGATGAGTGCTGCAGTAAATTGACTCACTTTTCTAAGCTTTTAGCCTGCAAAAAATTAATTTCTTAAACCATTGATATGGGAAACAAATTTATTTGTCCTTTAAATTAGTATAAGTGACAAAAATAATAGCTACATATTTTAGGCAACAGATAATTGCTTGCACAAGTGGAAAAAGAAACTCTTATATTTACTTCTAATATAATTTTCTAAAAGGCGTAATTAATGAACAAAGTTATATATTGGCAGGGCGTAGTTATTTGTTGGAAAAAGATGCACATTTACCGTGATGTGTTGGCCATTAAGTAATTTTGTCATTTTAAATTTTTTGTCTCAAATTTACCATTTATTTTTTCTGTTGAAGCAATTTTACCACTATTGTCTTGGTCATAGGGTGATTCTTCCATCGATGTTTTTTTTTGTCACAAAATTGCCACCGACGTTTTTAAGGGTCATTGGTAAAGTTCCTCCAACAGAAAATATAGATGATGAATTTGAGATGAAAAAAAATTCAACAGCAAAATTGATTTATGGCCAATACATTAGTGATAAATTTGCATATTTTCTCTTGTTTATTGGTCCCTTAAACTTTTACAAGAAAATATATGACCAATAAAAGTAGTTATTTGTGGCTGTAACGTAGCGTTATGTTGTAGTACAAAACGTAATTATAATATCAACCTAAGTGTATAAGCCAGCTGTAATTTAAAAGAGAATTTATGGTTGCTTGTGGGTAAAATATGCTTAAAATATTTTTTTATTATGTTTTTTAGTATGGTAAATTGGTAGATAGTCCTTAAATTTAATGATTATTTTCTTTTATTCTGTTGGAAATTGATTATTCTCTTTTGGTATTAAACTTAGGGGAAAACATTTGTTCTGGTCCCCTATAAGATAAAATTTTTGAACTGAAACATAAAATACCATATAAGTTTAGATGCGGCATAAAAACCTAATTTATAAAGAGGAAAAATTACTATTTTTAAGTTATTTATTAATGGCGTAAATGGTGCAGTGGTCACTTAACTTTGGTGACTCGCACGAGTTAATCCCTAAAGATTGGTTCATCACAATTTCATCTTTTATGTTTGATAAACGTTGCAACTTAGTCCCATAACTCGGAATGTCTATGCGCGTTTGTCCTTCTAAAGGTCACTGCTGCCAGGTGTTACAGACGACATCATGTTCTGTCTCCTTGTTTCCCTTTTCGTGATATATATAGGCAGCTACTGGAGGAGCTAGCCGCTTTCCTTCGAACTCAGCTACTAGACATATCCAGATGGGATGGTGAGGCTGCCAGGGAACCGGTGACCCCAACAGTGCTGTCCCCATGGCTAGTGATGAATTCATAATTTATATATATATTTCATAATTTTCCTTAGCTTTTGTTTTGATTTATTAACTTAAGAAGGCTATTAATAATATTATTTGGTCTTTTGAATGAATTTAAGGTGTGTTGGTGTTTTTAGACTAGAAGGAAAGGAAAGGGCTCTTTTCAACTTGGGACAAACTTTTCATGGGTGAAGCAGTAATTAGCCCACTTGTTCGGCTTGCAGACGTTGATTTTGGATTAAAAAAAAAACAAAGTCCAAGCCATTTTTCACATGCTAGGAGCTCTTCTACCATGACCTGTTATCTCGGTTTTTTTTTGGTTTGTGCAAATCGCTGCTTCCAATCAAGATTGAAGCATCAATTCAAGGCTTTTAGCAATTTAATTGCTGCAGTTTGCTTGCTGTCGGAATTGGTGCTCATCATGGGCTAGCTGCTTTCATCTCTTGTGCATTTGTCTGTGATAATAAAAGAGCAGCAACAACTGAGTCTTTGGCATCCTAAATTATGCTGGGAGCTGGTTTTACATAAGGAAGTGGAAAGATGCGGACAAAAAAGGCAGCTGGCTTTCCAGGAATTTGACGCACAGAAGTTGTTCGATAAAATGTCCGAATGAGCTGGAGAGAAAAGTCAGCCCCGTTTGGGACTCCTAACATGTGCGGCTACTAAGGGATAATTTACAAAGAGAATTTGCCAAATTAAAGAGGTATCCTAGTAAGCTTGAACTTCTTTTCAGAGGGGAATAAAAAAAAAAACAAAAGGGGTGCGAGGAGAACGGAGATCCTGGGATTTTGTCTTTTCATTGGTCTCTTTCATTCCAAGCATTTGCGACTAGTTTCCTGGCACAGTTCTAAGACGATTTCAATCACTAACACTGGTTGTGAGAATTGATTTTGCTTATTAAATTTTTTTTTAAATTTTAGTATTTACTTCTTCATGATTTAAATTTATTGCAATTAATTTTCTTGGTCTTGCTTGTTGAATTAGTTCTGTGATTAAAAATCTGCTTAATTTTCTTTCAACTGCTTAAGTGAAATGAATTCGATTTAGAGGCAAGTTGATTAATTAGAGATTATTTTTAATTTCTGGTTAGCTCATACAGGAGAAGTAATACATGTTAAATTATTTAAGCTTTTGGATTGTTGTCTGGAATAAAATTTTTAGTTCATTGTTCTTCATGCTAATTTTGAGCTAATTAGAAATTGCTTTTCAATATCTAGTTACTTAAAATTAAAAAATTAATCTGAAGCTTTTCTGGTTAATTTTACTCCTAAATTCTTTGGGTTCTTTTTAACTTTAAAGATAGTCCAATTTATTTGCTTGAATTAAAAAATTATTTTTGTTCAATAATCAATTGCATAACTGGAATGGAAAATCAACATTGAACTAAGTGTTTTTTGTATTGTCTAATTTAATTTTAATTCTACAGTTAATTTATTTCAACATTCAATTCAAAAAAATCATCTAATATTTTATTTCAGTTTTTTGACAAGAAGCTTTCGGTAAAAAAATTTCCCTTGTGATTTGATCTGGTTTTCAGTGTTAAACTACAAATTTATTTATTTTGAGTTGGCAGTGATACTAGAGTTATTTTTTGTTGTTTCAACGACCTACCGGTTGGCTTCTACCTTCTGTGGCTATCAGCCTTCTCCGCGATCAACCATAAAAAATACTCCAATGGCGTAAATTTCAACACACGAACATGGAATTATGGGGGCTTTGCTCCTCGAAGGCCGCTAAAAACAAAGGAATCAATCCAATTCATCAATTTCACATACAAAACATTTAATTTCAAAAATTAAGGTTTGGGTTTATAAACAATTTTGAAAGATCAGATTTGATTCGAATAAAAATTGAAACAAACCATGCAAAATTGAGACATAGAAACACATGGCTATTATTGTACCGCCTAAATACTATAAAACCAAGTCATTCAATGGTGATTTTTAAGTGCATCTGGCCTTAAGAGAAAATTTTCAAGTTCCATGGTTTCTGCTAACCAGAATCCTAACCCAATTCCTCTCGTGCTGTCCAAATGGGCTAAGTAACGCTATCCATCTTGCCATCCAATTTGGGACTAGGTCACAACATTTATCAAACTTAAAGGATTAAGTCATGATGAGTTACATTTTAGGGACTAACTCATGCGAGTCACCAAAGTTAAGGGATCATCGGCGCATTTAGGCCTTTGTTAATTGTTAAAAATTACTATGCAACTAAAATTATTCTTAGACAATAAATAAAAATTTTAGACTGAAAGGTTTTTAAAATTTTATATCAAACAATTATCTAAATTAAACCATTCAATCTAATGAGAGCAAAAAAATAATTTTAATAAATTTAAAATCAAAATAGACAGTTAATAGCTTAGAGACTAAAAGGAAATAATTATTATAAGAGAGTAGCCTTAGTAATATTTCCCTCGTCCTTGTTCGCCTTCTCATACAAATCCATCGCCCAATTCAGACATCAAGTTGGGGCAACAAATTCCTATTTGATCACCAAAGGACCAGCCCGTCAGTTGTTAGTGTTTTGCATCACAAATTAGGTTTTTTTTACATGCTATTACCTTAACATACGAATTGGATTTGGGATTTTATTTGGGCAAGAATGCAAGGTCTGAAAGTGGTTTTTCGTCACATTTCTTAGCCAGGGCTGAAAACTAGCTGAGTTGAGTCAAGTAATAGACAAATTATGTTTAACTTGAAATAACAATCGAGTTTGATATTTTATTCAGGTTTGGAATAAAAACAATATGAACGAGCACCTAACTGATGGATCATAAGTTGAACTTGAGCCATTCGCTTAAGTCAATGGGAAAAGCCAAAACAGAGTTGATCAAGCAGAGTAATAAGAAAATCAACCTTTGTTTCACTTATATATCATGTTTGAAATTTTGTTTAGTTTTGGCTTGATAGCTTCATCTACAAGCAATGAATGAGATTTAGCTTGAGTCTAGCTCCAGGTATTTGTACATTTTTTCACCCCAATTATTATAGCTTGATAATTTTGTATTTGGTACGCAAAAGCAAGCTTGCAAATATATAAGTGTAGAATGTATTGTATAGTACATAAGACGGGGAATACTTGCTGTTTTTAGGATGTAAAATGCTACCGAGCCAAAATTATTTGCACTATAAAAAAAGTTAGTAGAGGCCGGAGTCCAAAGCCGAGCTTAATTGCTTAACAAATTTAAAATGGATTGAAGGCGAGTTTTATGGTTAATTGTTGGCCGGCTTGGTAAAATTAATTTTAAGGCTAATTGACACCTTTCTTTGTTGGCCTCCACATCCAAATCCGCCACAGAATTAAAACATCAAAGCCAAGCAATAAATTAACTTAACTGGAGCCTATATATTTTTGTCACGTTTCTCGTTAGTTATATATCATAACAAATTGAAAATAAATTATCTTGGTTAGTTGTCGGCGGGCTAGACGGGTTGGTAAAATTAATTTTAAGGTTGTTCCTTTGGAATTGACACCTTTCTTTGCTGGCCTCCTCATCCAAATCCGCCACTGAATTAAAACATCAAAGCCGAGCAATAAAATAACTTAACTGGAGCCAATTTTGGCCACGTTTCTTACTAGTTATATATCATAAAAAATTGAAAATAAATTATCTTGGTTAATTCTCGGTGGGCTGGCCTCTACAACCTTAATTGTCGTCTTGGTTAAAATTAATTAATTGGTATGAGTCCCTAGGCGATGGAGGGCACAAGTGTATATAAAGGAGCGTTCTCTCATTATGAACCTCACTCGAAGCTCAGGAAAAAAGTTTGAAAGCAAGCGCATCGGAAGGAATCACTCGCTCATATCTTTTATTCCCTGTTAGCTGGTACTGGTATTGTTTTTTCGGAGCTCCTAACATTCATATGACTCCTATGCTTAAGTTCAATTTATTTAGATAATATGCCGCATAGCTAAAATTATGCGACTGCAACGCTTGTACGTAGACAATGGCTGGTGGCAAGACGTAAGGCACCATTTTGAACTACCTCGGCTATGGCACCGGATTGATGGACCAGAAGGAATGGAAGGGCACAGAGAACTCGGATAAGCCATACCCACAGTCGATCCTGAATGGCAATGAGGGAAGTTTCGAGCAGTTGCCGGATAAAACTGATAACACTTCAGCAGGAGCTCTGGTGTATACTGCACACTCTACGGAGAAAGTTCCATTAAAAATCATAGTCGCTTGGAAAAATTCTCCAACCGAACCTGGGAAGGTATGCAGTTCAACCTTTTTCTTCATATATCCCCTGATGGATGTGCAAATAGGAAGGCTTAAATGTCACTAGCCAGCTATAGCTAGTTGGAAAGCCAAACCGCTTGCCATCTCATTTAAGGCCACAACTAGTTGTGTTATAATTTTGCGTAGCATGTAGAAATTAATCAACTCTATGCTTGCAGTTGGCTTATACGAAGATCTATCTTGCTAGTCAAGCTATTGATTGGGACACTATTAAGGCAAACCTAGACATTGGGACTGCTGCTGCTAAGGATAACGTTGGTGGAGTGACATCAAGCATTGAATGGAGCTTTGTCGGTGCAGTTCCTTCTATTTCCGTCCAATTCGAGGCAGCAGCCTCAGAGTAAGAAACAAATCATGTGCAATGGGGAATAATCGGGGAGTCACCAAAGAAGGAGTTATAATTATGTACTTACCACTACCACGTCTAATAAATAAGTGGCCTCCAATTTGTCGATTAATTTTAAGTACTATATGTGTATGTTTCTATGTTTATATGTTGTCTCATGTCCTGTCGTGTCCGATAAATAAAACCAAGTTCCTCGTCGCAACAAACATTTTCTTGCTCTATTTGTTGCCTCTCTGTTGCTGCTCTCGTGATTCCTGCTTGATTGATACCTAAAAACAGTGTTGGAATTGTAACTTTTTTTTATCAACCAAGAATAACAATTAGTAAATGGAAAAAAAAAACAAGTACAAACAAAACTCTATGAAAGAGATACAGGTTCAAAACATAAACCACAAAATAATGGGAAACAAAAAACAGGCATCAAACACTCAAAATTGACACAAGAATGCCATAGAAATCACCAATTGGCTCTCCAAGAGAGCAAACATGTGTAAGTAATAAAAGACCATAGTTTGTACTCTTACAAATACTAATATCATAAGAGCAAACATGACCAATACGTGCTGCTTCTTTTACAAATTTTAATATCATATGTTGAGATTATCAATTAAGTACAAGGGCATTCGTAAGATTCCTACTTGACCTCTATAAAAACTAGTCTGAATAGTTATAAGGTGAGCTACAAATGAGTTGTTAAGTCCTGTACTCTTGAATTGGTTAGTGGAGGAGAGACTCTTAAATGGTAATTAAGGAGAAGATTAGGTTGTTTGGATGACGGATTAAAACACTATTGGTTTCCAGGCTCTTCTCTCTCTCTCTCTCTCTCTCTTTTTAAATATTGTTAACATTTTGGGATCTTGTTGTAGATTTTATTTTGTTTTATTTTTTGATAAATTGAGCTTATTTGTTTCTATAGCTTGGCTTTTTCACTTGAGATTTCAAAAGACGGGGTGAATTGGTTCATTTTCAAACAATACAGGGTATTTTTCTTGATTTTCTTTCGAATCGCTTAGGTGAAAAGAATTTGATTTAGAAGCAAGTGAATTTGCTGGAAATTATTTTTATTCTTGGGTAAGACATATTAAATTGTTCAACCTTTTCTATGGTTGCCTAGAAGAATCTTTTTTTGTTCATTGTTCATCATGCTAATTTTGAGTTGATTAGAAATTGCGTTCCAATATCTAGTTATTCAAAATTAAAAAATTAATCTGAAGTTTTTTTTTTTTGGTTAATTTTACTGTTAAAATTTTTGTGCTTTTTCAGTTTTGTTGAGAGTCGAGTTTATTTGCTTGAATTAAAGAATTATTTTCAATTGATTATCATCTACATAACTTGAATAGTTAATTAAGCTTGAACTGTGACGGAACGGGGCCCAGTGCCCCTAATCTTGTAGGCTCTTAGGGATAATGAATCCCACTAGTTACAGTTGGCTAACTATTACTCGTCAATATAAATTAAAACAATTTATATGCAACTAGTTACTTAGCCTACTCAGAATAAGTTATGCATGCTTCTGACTTGGCAATGCAACCGAAATTTTAAAAGTCTTGAATTAAAACATTGCTCGAGCATTTCATTAAAACATACTGAAAACGTACCAAGTCATTGAAATACTAGTTGCTTTAACTACAAGTAACAGTTTTGTGCATACATTACAACTCTAGCATGCACCCAAAAGTAACAAGATGGATTTACATCCTAATGTATCCCAATAGAGGCAACTTACTTAGTACACAAAGTACTATGTACAAGAGACAAAATTACTACTAACTAAGATCATTTACTTGAGCCCACCTTGAGCTAAGCCAAGCTCCAAGTGTAGCCCTTCACTAGACCTTGTTCTTGTGTACTCTTAGCCTCTACACTGTAAAGGCACAACTTGGTTAGCACATAACTTATACTGCAAGAAACTAGAATCACTAGGATTCTCAATAAAATACCTGCAAAACAGAAAGCTTAGGCCTCAACTATCACCTCAGTGATTAGGCCCGGGATTAGATCCTGCACAATAAAACTAAGGGAATGAGTACTTAAAAGTACTCAGTAAGGATTCCCTTCTTGAATACCTGCAAAGAAATATGCAACAAATATGCAATATGGCAACCAAGCAATCAAACATGCAATTCAAACAACAAACAATCAACAAAATGCCAAAAATGCAATGTATGGATGTATGGTATGGAATGCACACAACACATGCACTTGGGACTTTCTGCACTTAAGTGCCTTAATTCTTGCCGTGAGCTCAAACGGCTGAGGTACTTGAGATACTGGCCCTCGTATCCCGGACACTTTACCTCAATTAAGTCCCATCTACGGGTTCTAGAGTAGGTCGTCACCTATCTCAAACTTACCCGCCTTTACCCTTGATTTATTGTACAGGGTAGTCTTACTATGTGGTTTAACTAGTCAAACCCTCAAGGTTTAACTCAAAATACTACTAGTGGCTCACTTACCAAACCAAATGGCTTGGTTGGGATCGACTTAGGTTTTTCTCTCTATTGACCATATGTAATTGATACTCTATATGGCCAATAAAGAGTCTAAAAACCCACTTAATCCCCTTAATTTCCATGTAAAAAAACTTAAATACTATGAGTTACTTAGCCACCAAGTCACATTTCTTTTATACTTAACCACACAACTTGACTACCTTCCAAATAACGCACAATTCCCGCCTTAGGAACGAATTCTAGACCCAACCGAGGCTATGGAACGTCTTAGAATAGCCTAGGGATAGAAACCGAGAGTCTAAGTTAATCTTAGGATGGCCGGAAATCGAGGCCAAATTGGCATTTGGCGACGCGGCGCCAAAGAGCAAATGCTTTTGGCGACGCGGCGCCGCCGAGTAAGCGTTCTGTGTACAATTTCGCTTCTTGGCGCCGCGGCGCCAATTCACGGACGAATTGGCGACGCGTCGCCAATTCTGTTTTTCTGGGTTTATGCGACAGCGTCGCTCTTGTACACAAACTACTCAAACTCTCTCATTTCTCATCCAAACTTAATGGGTCTTGTTTCTAATTCATCCCAACATACAAAGCTACAAAACCATGCATTATTTGAGCTTAATTACTTGAACCCTTACCTCAATTTTAGCCACAAAGCAAGCAATGCAACAAAGCCTCCTAAGCTCAATTGAGCTTCCTTGAGTTCCAAGCCTAAAACCAACGAAATTTGGCACCCAAACCAATCAAACCAAGACCATTTCTAGCTCTAGAAACAACCTATAATCACACCAAATGATCTCAAGAAGCTTACCTACGAAAATTGGATTCCAAAACAAGCTCCAAAGATCAAAGGAAGCAAGAACACTAGCAAAGGGGCTTAGTGATCTTTCTAACACCTTGGGCACCCTTGATTCAATGAGAACTTGCAAGAAAATGGAAGTTTGAGCTGCCAAATTTGAGAGGAAAGTGGAGCTACGAATTTTGGGAGCATAGAACAATTGGCTAAGTGAAGAAGAAGAAGAAGAAAACTTAGTTTATAAGCTTAATAAGCAACTTCCCTCCCCTTGCACTTAAGTCCTCATACTCTCAAAAGCTTCAAATAGGTCACTAACTCACTCTCAAAACTAACTTTTCTTTGTTTTAAAAGGTACTAAAAGCTTCTCAAACTTAATTTTCTTGAACACTTTAGCCACTTAAGTTCTAAATGGCTCAAAAAGAACACTTAGTGCCACAAGTTGTCCAAACTTACTAGGATGATTCTAAAAGCTAGAACAACTAATGGTCTTGACTTAACTATGCCAAATCACACTTAGGAACTCACTTAACTTAATTAAGCTTATGTTACTTGCTTAACAAGGCGCTAATTTGAGGTACTTAATTTCATAAACACTTAATCAAAGTAAATAAACACTTACTTGATTAATTGACTAGGAGAGCTGTCACATCCTCCCCTCCTTCAGAAATTTGGTCCTCCAAATTCTGACTTAATTGAGCATACAGACTTGGATATTGCTTTAGCATATCCTGCTCGGTCTCCCAAGTGGCCTCTTCCTCCCCATGGTTAGACCATAGTACCTTGACCATTGGGATCCGTTTGGTCCTTAGTTTCCGGACTTGACGGTCAAGAAACTTGATAGGATGTTCCTCATAACTTAGGTCCTCTCTCAAGGGAATAGTGGGCGGGGTTAACACTTGCCCAGGGTTCACAATGCACTTCCTTAAGGAACTCACATGAAACACATTATGAACATAGGCTAAACTTGGCGGTAAAGCCAACCGATAAGCCACTTTTCCTACCCTTTCGAGAATTTCAAAAGGACCAATAAACCTTGGTGCCAACTTACCCCTTTGACCAAACCTAGCCACACCTTTCATAGGTGAGACCTTAAGGAGTACTCGGTCTCCTACCTCAAACTCTAAATCTTTTCTTCGCACATTGGCGTACTTAGCTTGCCGGTCTGAGGCAGCTTTGATCCTTGTTTGGATCAACTTAATCTTTGCCGTGGTCTCGGCAATGATTTCTGGACCAACAACTATTTCATCAGCTTTATCTGCCCAACAATGAGGGGTCACACACTTACGCCCATACAAAGCCTCGTAGGGCGCCATCTTAATAGCTTCTTGATAGCTATTATTATAAGCAAATTCAATCAAAGGCAGATGTTGGTCCCAATCCCCTTTGAAGTCCATCACACAACTTCGTAACATATCTTCCAAGGTTTGGATCACCCGCTCAGTCTGCCCATCAGTCTGAGGGTGATATGCAGTACTTAGGTTCACAGCGGAACCCATAGCCTTTTGAAAGGCACTCCAAAACCTTGAAACAAAACGGGGATCTCTATCAGATACAATCTGATTAGGAATACCATGAAGTCTTACTACTTCTCGGATATACAACTGGGCTAATTTCTCCATGGTATAAGTGATTTTAATGGGGATAAAATGTGCAGATTTTGTTAACCTATCCACCACCACCCAAATGGAATCATGCTGACTTCTTGTGTTTGGCAACCCAACACAGAAGTCCATGGTGATGGATCCCCATTTCCTTTCTGGGAGTGGTAAACTTTGCAACATTCCTGATGGCCTTTGGTGCTCTGCCTTCACCATTTGACAGGTGAGGCACTTAGACACATATTCATACATGTCTCTCTTAAACTTTGGCCACCAAAAATGAGTCCTAAGGTCATGGTACATCTTATTCACACCAGGGTGAACATTAAACTTACTCGTATGTGCCTCCTGCAACACTTGTTGCCTTAATTCACTTGGCACATAGAGCCGGTCACCAAAATAAAGTAACCCATCCTTGTACTGAAATTCTTTCAGTACAGTACCATGCTTTTCCTCCCCAGAAATTCTTTTCAAGCTCGAATCACTTTCTTGAGCTTGCTTAACTCTAGTCAACCATGCTGACTGAATTTCAAGGACCATGACTTGAGCCATTTCCCATTCTCTCCACAATTCATATAAAACTGTGAATTGCTCTGCACTAGGATCTTTTGAGGTTTGTGTTACTTGATCCTTGGAGAGAATTACCCCAGAATACTTACGGCTCAAGGCATCAGCAACCACGTTGCCTTTACCTGAACAATAATCTATCGAGCAATCATAATCTTTGATATACTCGACCCATCTTCTCTGCCTCATGTTAAGATCCTTTTGGGTAAATAAGTACTTCAGACTTTTATGGTCTGTAAAGATCTTAAAGGATCTTCCCATAAGGTAGTGTCTCCAGAGCTTTAAAGCAAACACAACTGCTGCTAACTCAAGATCATGCACTGGGTAATTCAACTCGTTAGGCCTTAACTGCCTAGACCCATATGCAATCACTTGCTTATCCTGCATCAACACACATCCTAATCCTGTCCCAGATGCATCGGTATAAACCACAAAAGTCTCATGCGGATCTGGTAGGATTAAAATGGGAGCAGAAATTAACCTGTTCTTAAGCTCCTGGAAACTCTCCTCACACTTAGGAGTCCAAATAAACTTCTGTGCCTTCTTTGTTAAGGCGGTCAATGACGAAGCTATTATAGAAAACTTCTCAATAAACCTTCGATAATAGCCTGCCAAACCCAAGAAACTCCTAACTTCAGTTACAGTTGTTGGGCGTTTCCACTCCACCACAGCCTTTACCTTTTCTGGGTCCACACTTAATCCTTGAGCATTTATAATATGTCCAAGGAAAGGAATTTCACTTGCCCAGAACTGGCACTTAGATAGTTTGGCATAAAACTGATTACTCTTGAGTACTTGCAAAACTATCTCTAAATGTTTTTCATGCTCGTGGGGAGTCGGGGAATACACCAAAATATCATCAATAAACACCTCAACAAACTGATCTAGGTAGGGCCTAAAAATCCGATTCATGGTATCCATGAAAACTGCCGGAGCATTAGTCACTCCAAACGGCATAACGGTATACTCATAATGCCCATACCTAGTCCTGAATGCAGTCTTCGGGATGTCCTCATCCCTAACTCTTATCTGGAAATATCCAGACCTTAGGTCTATTTTCGAAAAGACCTTCGCCCCTCTTAATCTATCAAATAGATCATCAATTCTGGGCAATGGGTACTTATTCTTTACCGTTACTGCATTCAGTTTTCTATAGTCTATACACAACCTTAAGGTTCCATCCTTTTTCTTTACAAACAACACCGGAGCACCCCACGGGGAAATACTTGGCCTAATAAAGCCTTTCTCAAGCAACTCTTCTAATTGCTTTTTCAGCTCATCCATTTCAGGTGCTGACATTCTATAAGGGGGTATGGAAATTGGTTCTGCCCCAGGCTGTAAATGTATGGAGAATTCAATCTCCCTTCTTGGAGGTAACCCTGGGAGGTCTACAGGAAAAACTTCTGGAAATAGATTGGCTACTTGAATTTCCTTGAGTTGCTCCTCGACTGCCACTCCGTTCAACGAGCAAGCGACCAACTCACTCGGAACGGGAATGGACTCCAATAACTTGAGGTGCAAACTCTTTACACTACTTGCCAAACCGCCTGTGCAAATTATACTTACCCCTGAGGCATCCTCAAGAGTGACCTTACAACCCGCACAGTCAATCTGGGCCTTAAACTTACTTAACCAATCCATTCCAAGGACAATATCATAAGGAATTGAGGCCAAGACCCAAAGGTCACTTAAAAAATTTACTACCTCCTAATTCCAAAGGATATCCCACAACCATTTCATTGGTAAACACAAGGTTACTCCCCACTGACTTAATGAACATCATTTCATCAAGCACAGTTCTATGCAAACCAAACTTAACAACCATGCTTAGAGTAATGACAGAAATAGTAGCACCAGTATCAAACAGAATTCTAATACTACCATCCTGAACATTAAAGTTACCTTGCACAGCTGTAGGTTCTCTGGATACCTGGCTTGCCAGTGCAAAAACTCGTGGTGGCACAGGAGGAACTCTGATAAAAGTACTACCAGTACTACCAACTCCTGAGGCTCCCGGTCGTCCTTGACCTTGGTCTTGTCTAAGCCTTGGGCACTCCTTAGCCCAATGTCCTGGCTGACGACAATAATTGCAGAGATCGGTTCCAAGAGTACAAGGTTTGTTACCATGAAATCTCTGACACTTAGGACAACGGCCCTTTGCAGCTTTCTTGATTTTCTTGGAAGGTCCTTGATCACCTCCCACACTAGGCCTTTTATCCATTAACCTTGAATGTACTGGAACCCTTGGCTCAACGGCCTTTTCATTGGATTTTGCTTCCATCAACTCCCTTTCCAACACTAAGGCTTTTTGGACAGCCTCATGATAGGTCCGAACTCCTATCACTGTCAGAAAACTCCTCAACTCCACCCTAAGTCCACGAATGAACTTCTTTGCTTTTAGTTCATCTTTTCCGGCCAAATGAGGTGCATACCGAAAAAGAGAACTAAACTTCCTTTCATACTCATGAACTGTTAGCCTTCCCTGGATTAGTTCATCAAACTCAATCCGCTTTTGATCCTGGGCAGCCTCACTATTGAATTCATTTCGAAACTCCTTCTCGAATTCAATCCAATCAAGTTCTTTAGGCCTTTGCCCGATCCTCCCTTCATTATAAGCATCAAGCCTTTCCATGACATCCTTCCACCATAATGACGCCTTGCCTTCTAAAAAGAAAGGCACCAAATCCATCTTTACTTTGTCATCCAACTTCATGTTTTTGAAGATCTCATTAATCTGGTACAACCACCCTTCTGCCATATCGGGATCTCCTATGCCATTGAACTTGGGAGTGTTAATATCCCGGCATAAGGAAACAAGTCCCATATGGTCTGGAATGACGGGTCTCTTCCGTCTCCTCCTTGGATGGATGTCCTCCTCATCTTCCTCCTCACTGTCCTCTTCACTGTCCTCACTGGACTCCACTTGAACATGCTCATTAGACGGTTCCTGACCTTGCACTTGCCCCTGGGGCGGGGGATTTCTCCCCTGACCTTGGTGCACCGTTGGGCCTTGGTGCACTTCGGCCCTTACCCCATTAGGGTCCTCCAAGGTCTCCCCCTGTACTGGAGGTTGAGCACGCTCTTCAAGCAAAATGGCCATGCCATGTAGCATCCGATCCATCGATTCATTAAGTCTCCTCAACAAGGAAACCACCTCCCTCATATCTGATCCACCGGGATCACTAGTTCCTGCACCGGAACCCTGAGCCTCAGCAGTAGTACCAGCCCGTGTATTCACCATACCTGCAACCACAGCCAGAAGACCATATCCAGAGCAACTTATAAGCAGTACTAACCACACTTAACACAAGAACACTTTGATCTTAGTTCACTTATTGCCTCTACTAGGAACATTAACCTCGCTCTGATACCAATTTTCTGTGACGGAACGGGGCCCAGTGCCCCTAATCTTGTAGGCTCTTAGGGATAATGAATCCCACTAGTTACAGTTGGCTAACTATTACTCATCAATATAAATTAAAACAATTTATATGCAACTAGTTACTTAGCCTACTCAGAATAAGTTATGCATGCTTCTGACTTGGCAATGCAACCGAAATTTTAAAAGTCTTGAATTAAAACATTGCTCGAGCATTTCATTAAAACATACTGAAAACGTACCAAGTCATTGAAATACTAGTTGCTTTAACAACAAGTAACAGTTTTGTGCATACATTACAACTCTAGCATGCACCCAAAAGTAACAAGATGGATTTACATCCTAATGTATCCCAATAGAGGCAACTTACTTAGTACACAAAGTACTATGTACAAGAGACAAAATTACTACTAACTAAGATCATTTACTTGAGCCCACCTTGAGCTAAGCCAAGCTCCAAGTGTAGCCCTTCACTAGACCTTGTTCTTGTGTACTCTTAGCCTCTACACTGTAAAGGCACAACTTGGTTAGCACATAACTTATACTGCAAGAAACTAGAATCACTAGGATTCTCAATAAAATACCTGCAAAACAGAAAGCTTAGGCCTCAACTATCACCTCAGTGATTAGGCCCGGGATTAGATCCTGCACAATAAAACTAAGGGAATGAGTACTTAAAAGTACTCAGTAAGGATTCCCTTCTTGAATACCTGCAAAGAAATATGCAACAAATATGCAATATGGCAACCAAGCAATCAAACATGCAATTCAAACAACAAACAATCAACAAAATGCCAAAAATGCAATGTATGGATGTATGGTATGGAATGCACACAACACATGCACTTGGGACTTTCTGCACTTAAGTGCCTTAATTCTTGCCGTGAGCTCAAACGGCTGAGGTACTTGAGATACTGGCCCTCGTATCCCGGACACTTTACCTCAATTAAGTCCCATCTACGGGTTCTAGAGTAGGTCGTCACCTATCTCAAACTTACCCGCCTTTACCCTTGATTTATTGTACAGGGTAGTCTTACTATGTGGTTTAACTAGTCAAACCCTCAAGGTTTAACTCAAAATACTACTAGTGGCTCACTTACCAAACCAAATGGCTTGGTTGGGATCGACTTAGGTTTTTCTCTCTATTGACCATATGTAATTGATACTCTATATGGCCAATAAAGAGTCTAAAAACCCACTTAATCCCCTTAATTTCCATGTAAAAAAACTTAAATACTATGAGTTACTTAGCCACCAAGTCACATTTCTTTTATACTTAACCACACAACTTGACTACCTTCCAAATAACGCACAATTCCCGCCTTAGGAACGAATTCTAGACCCAACCGAGGCTATGGAACGTCTTAGAATAGCCTAGGGATAGAAACCGAGAGTCTAAGTTAATCTTAGGATGGCCGGAAATCGAGGCCAAATTGGCATTTGGCGACGCGGCGCCAAAGAGCAAATGCTTTTGGCGACGCGGCGCCGCCGAGTAAGCGTTCTGTGTACAATTTCGCTTCTTGGCGCCGCGGCGCCAATTCACGGACGAATTGGCGACGCGTCGCCAATTCTGTTTTTCTGGGTTTATGCGACAGCGTCGCTCTTGTACACAAACTACTCAAACTCTCTCATTTCTCATCCAAACTTAATGGGTCTTGTTTCTAATTCATCCCAACATACAAAGCTACAAAACCATGCATTATTTGAGCTTAATTACTTGAACCCTTACCTCAATTTTAGCCACAAAGCAAGCAATGCAACAAAGCCTCCTAAGCTCAATTGAGCTTCCTTGAGTTCCAAGCCTAAAACCAACGAAATTTGGCACCCAAACCAATCAAACCAAGACCATTTCTAGCTCTAGAAACAACCTATAATCACACCAAATGATCTCAAGAAGCTTACCTACGAAAATTGGATTCCAAAACAAGCTCCAAAGATCAAAGGAAGCAAGAACACTAGCAAAGGGGCTTAGTGATCTTTCTAACACCTTGGGCACCCTTGATTCAATGAGAACTTGCAAGAAAATGGAAGTTTGAGCTGCCAAATTTGAGAGGAAAGTGGAGCTACGAATTTTGGGAGCATAGAACAATTGGCTAAGTGAAGAAGAAGAAGAAGAAAACTTAGTTTATAAGCTTAATAAGCAACTTCCCTCCCCTTGCACTTAAGTCCTCATACTCTCAAAAGCTTCAAATAGGTCACTAACTCACTCTCAAAACTAACTTTTCTTTGTTTTAAAAGGTACTAAAAGCTTCTCAAACTTAATTTTCTTGAACACTTTAGCCACTTAAGTTCTAAATGGCTCAAAAAGAACACTTAGTGCCACAAGTTGTCCAAACTTACTAGGATGATTCTAAAAGCTAGAACAACTAATGGTCTTGACTTAACTATGCCAAATCACACTTAGGAACTCACTTAACTTAATTAAGCTTATGTTACTTGCTTAACAAGGCGCTAATTTGAGGTACTTAATTTCATAAACACTTAATCAAAGTAAATAAACACTTACTTGATTAATTGACTAGGAGAGCTGTCACATGAACTGAGCATTTTTAGTATTGGTTAATTTAATTTTAACCTTATAGTTTCTGCTTTTCAGTAAACTGACTTATGGCTAGAACTTCTTATACAAGTAAATTAGTCTTTGATTCAGAGATTGAGAACACAACAAAGGTGAACAAAAAAGCAAAAAAAGTGAAAAGGCAAGTGGTCAATCGTACAACTTTGACATCTACAAACAGTGACTCTAAAACTGAAGAAGAAGTATCAATTGTTGTAGAGATGGTGGCACAAAGCACACTAAGGGAGTTGACAACTCCCGATATTGTTTAGCAACCCTTGTCCATCAATTTTTCTGATATTAAAGTAGCTGTTAAATTAAAATGTAGATTGATTCATTTATTGCGTACCTGTGATGGACTAGCAGGCGAGGACCCCACAAACACTTGAAGCAATTTCATGTTGTTTGCTAAACTATGAAGCCACATGGAGTAACAGAAGAACAGATTATGCTTAGAGCCTTATCGTTCTCAATGGCGGACAAGGCAAACAACAGTATTGGATTGTAACATTTTTTACCAAGCAAGAATAACAATTAGTTAATGCAAAAAAAAAAGTACAATCAAACTCTATGAAAGAGATACAAGCTTAAAACATAAACCGTGAAATAACTATAAAAAAAATAGGCATCAAACACTCAAAACTGACAGAATAATGCCATAGAAATCACCAATTGGCACTCCGAGAGAGCAAACATGTGTAAGTAATGAAAGAACATAGTTTGTACTCTTACAAATACTAATATCATAAAAGCAAACATGACCAATACATGCTGCTTCTTTTACAAATTTTAATATCATATGGTGAGATTATCAAGTAAAAGGGTATTGGTAAGATTTCTAATTGACCTTTAGAAAAACTATTATGAATACTTATAGGGTAAGGTACGCCACAAATGAGTTGTTAAGTCCTGTACTCTTGAATTGGTTAGTGGAGGAGAGACTTTTAAATGGTAACTAAGGGGAAGAATAGGCTGTTTGGACGAGGGATTAAAACACTCTAAACACTTGGTTTCCAAATTCTTCTCTCTTTTATATATTCTTAACATTTAGGATCATGTTGTAGATTTTATTTTATTTTATTTTTGGATAAATGGAGTTTATTTTTTTCTATATCTCAGCTTTTTCACTTGATATTTCAAAAGATGGGGTGAATTGGTTCATTTTCTATTGTCTGAAAATGAACCAATTCACCTTGTCTTGATTGCACTTGGGAAAACAATATGTTATCTGAACCTCTTGATGTGCTATATTCTAATTAGTATTCAACTTTTTTAATGAAAAAAAAATTACCTCTGTATCAAAACAATCACTTTTTAGATAATTGACACCAATCTCTGTTAAACCCATTCCAACAAGTCACAGTTATCATATTAACTCTATTATTCTCATATATGTACTCTGCCTATGGATGTCTATAAAGATGCTAATCTTTGAGTTCTTGATCCCTATGATCAGCAAAGGCACTGTTGGAACCAACCTCCCCTCCAACATCCCCACCCTTGGGCAGATTGTCGATCTAATTTTGCAATTGTCCCCTTCACACCCTCTTAATACCTGGGGTTCTATTGTGTGGCTAGGCAATGCATCAGGTTCCTTTACAGTGAAGCAAGGATATAATATAGAGCTACAAAGGAAATTGACCACCTTATTAAATTATGTAGGTAATTCCTTGAGTAGATCACTACACCCAGAATTTTATACTATTCTAAAGACCATATGGGTTTCTGAAATTCTACAAATATTTAAAATATTCTTATGAAAATGTTTGTTGCAACCATTGCCAACCAAATCAAATCTAGCAAACCATGGTGGTTTTGTGGACTCTATGTGTCCGTAATGCCACTCAATGTCGGAAATGATACATCATCTTTTTTTTGGAATGCTTAGGATCGTAAGACTTATAGGGTGATTTCTGTGACGGAACGGGGCCCAGTGCCCCTAATCTTGTAGGCTCTTAGGGATAATGAATCCCACTAGTTACAGTTGGCTAACTATTACTCGTCAATATAAATTAAAACAATTTATATGCAACTAGTTACTTAGCCTACTCAGATTAAGTTATGCATGCTTCTGACTTGGCAATGCAACCGAAATTTAAAAGTCTTGAATTAAAACATTGCTCGAGCATTTCATTAAAACATACTGAAAACGTACCAAGTCATTGAAATACTAGTTGCTTTAACTACAAGTAACAGTTTTGTGCATACATATAACTCTAGCATGCACCCAAAAGTAACAAGATGGATTTACATCCTAATGTATCCCAATAGAGGCAACTTACTTAGTACACAAAGTACTATGTACAAGAGACAAAACTACTACTAACTAAGATCATTTACTTGAGCCCACCTTGAGCTAAACCAAGCTTCAAGTGTAGCCCTTCACTAGACCTTGTTCTTGTGTACTCTTAGCCTCTACACTGTAAAGGCACAACTTGGTTAGCACATAACTTATACTGCAAGAAACTAGAATCACTAGGATTCTCAATAAAATACCTGCAAAACAGAAAGCTTAGGCCTCGACTATCACCTCAGTGATTAGGCCCGGGATTAGATCCTGCACAATAAAACTAAGGGAATGAGTACTTAAAAGTACTCAGTAAGGATTCCCTTCTTGAATACCTGCAAAGAAATATGCAACAAATATGCAATATGGCAACCAAGCAATCAAACATGCAATTCAAACAACAAACTATCAACAAAATGCCAAAAATGCAATGTATGGATGTATGGTATGAAATGCACACAACACATGCACTTGGGACTTTCTGCACTTTAAGTGCTTTAATTCTTGCCGTGAGCTCAAACGGCTGAGGTACTTGAGATACTGGCCCTCGTATCCCGGACACTTTACCTCAATTAAGTCCCATCTACGGGTTCTAGAGTAGGTCGTCACCTATCTCAAACTTACCCGCCTTTACCCTTGATTTATTGTACAGGGTAGTCTTACTATGTGGTTTAACTAGTCAAACCCTCAAGGTTTAACTCAAAATACTACTAGTGGCTCACTTACCAAACCAAATGGCTTGGTTGGGATCGACTTAGGTTTTTCTCTCTATTGACCATATGTAATTGATGCTCTATACGGCCAATAAAGAGTCTAAAAACCCACTTAATCCCCTTAATTTCCATTTAAAAGCTTAAATACTATGAGTTACTTAGCCACCAAGTCACATTTCTTTTATACTTAACCACACAACTTGACTACCTTCCAAATAACGCACAATTCCCGCCTTAGGAACGAATTCTAGACCCAACCGAGGCTATGGAACGTCTTAGAATAGCCTAGGGATAGAAACCGAGAGTCTAAGTTAATCTTAGGATGGCCGGAAATCGAGGCCAAATTGGCACTTGGCGACGCGGCGCCAAAGAGCAAATGCTTTTGGCGACGCGGCGCCGCCGAGTAAACGCTCTGTGTACATTTTCGCTTCTTGGCGCCGCGGCGCCAATTCACGGACGAATTGGCGACGCGTCGCCAACTCGATTTTTCTGGGTTTATGCGACAGCGTCGCTCTTGTACACAAGCTACTCAAACTCTCTCATTTCTCATCCAAACTTAATGGGTCTTGTTTCTAATTCATCCCAACACACAAAGCTACAAAACCATGCATTATTTGAGCTTAATTACTTGAACCCTTACCTCAATTTTAGCCACAAAGCAAGCAATGCAACAAAGCCTCCTAAGCTCAATTGAGCTTCCTTGAGTTCCAAGCCTAAAACCAACGAAATTTGGCACCCAAACCAATCAAACCAAGACCATTTCTAGCTCTAGAAACAACCTATAATCACACCAAATGATCTCAAGAAGCTTACCTACGAAATTGGATCCAAAACAAGCTTCCAAAGATCAAATGAAGCAAGAACACCTCAAACAAAGCTTGGTGATCTTTCCTAACCCCTTGGCACTCTTAATTTTGATGAAAACTTGCAAGAAAATGAAGCTTGAGCTGGGAATTTGGGAGAGGAGATGGAGCCACGAATTTTTGGTGTTTGCAAGAAATGGCTAAGTATGAAGAAGAGAAGAAGAAACTTAACTTATAAGCTTATTAAGCAACTTTTCTCTCCCTTGCACTTAAGCCCTCATACTTTCATTTGTTTCAAATAGCTCACCAACTCACACTCCAAACTCACTTTTCTTTGTTTTAAAAGGTACTAAAAAGCTTCTCAAACTTAATTTTCTTGAACACTTTAGCCACTTAAGTTCTAAATGGCTAATAAAGAACACTTAGTGCCACAAGTTGTCAAAACTTACTAGGATGATTCTAAAAGCTAGAACAACTAATGGTCTTGACTTAACTATGCCAAATCACACTTAGGAACTCACTTAACTTGATTAAGCTTATGTTACTTGCTTAACAAGGCGCTAATTTGAGGTACTTAATTTTATAAACACTTAATCAAAGTAAATAAACACTTACTTGATTAGTTGACTAGGAGAGCTGTCACAATTTCTATTCTCGTGCCTCACCCACTGTTTGAAGAATGGCTAGCCTTCATCTTATCCCATGAAAAACACTGGACATAAGATTGGAATCGGTTTCTTATAGTTGCATTATGGACTATCTGGATTGGTCGACATGAATGCACATTCAAGACGGCCTGCTTTTATGCCCCTTTAAAATTTTCAAGACAGGATGACCTTTTTCCTGTAATTATCCATGGTCAATGATTCACTATGTCAATTTCCTTGTTTTATGTTTGATCCCCCGCCACCTTTATGTTGATCATGGGGTCAACATCAAGGGCATATTTTTATCACTGATGGTGCATGACGAAGTTCAACCGGGAAGTGTACTGCTACTTGGGTCTGGTTGGGTATTAATGCTAGTTGAAGACACAAATGAGGCATCCTTATTACCTAGTGCAAATCTGCATTAGAAGCCAAACTCTTTGCTGTTTTTCAAGCTCTATCATTCACGGCAGGTGAAGACCCAAGATTGGTAACTATCTAATTGATAACTCACAGATGTTGCAAGCAATATAAAAAATAATATAAATTAGTGCAAATCTTCTCCATCTGGTCCACCAGCTCAGGAATGTTCTTCACTCTTTCCAGTGTTATTCTTTTGTTGTGGTGTCTAGGCAGAAAGTCCTAATTGTCCACTAAGTCACATCTTCTACTCTTTCTTAGCCTTCTTTTGTATTTCTAATTTCCAAAAAAACTCCATTCTACATAATACAAAACAGAGAAGAGTATTTTACTATTATCCTTAAACTTTAATTTTTTTACAACTACCCTTTTAAGTTGGGAAATCTATATTGTCCCACCTCCTCCTTTATTTTTGCACTATCAAACACAAATTTCTTAAATCTTAATTTAAGTTATTTGGTAACTATGTTATACTAATTTCAAGCTGTCAAGTAGGAGTACTTTTGTGTGAATATTGGTATATGAAACACTATAAAGAACAATGAGAGAGAGGGGAGAGGGAGCTCTAGAGACTGAAGAAGAAGGCTTGGAAGTGGATCAGCTAGGGCAAATGATAACTCCATAGTTTACATATATTTTTTCCACACTTTTTTTAGCTTTTGTTCCCATTTATTACGCTACTAGGGCTGTTAATAATGGCATTTTGTATTTTGAAGGGATTAAAAGCACGATGGTGTTTTTGGACTAGAAGGAAATAAAATTGCTCTTTTTGACTTGGTACCAACTTTTCATGTGTGGAGGAGTTTTTAGTGCATTTGTTCAATTTTTAGTTGGGGCATTGATATGTTGCCGTTATGGAAGGAGGAAGCAAAGTCCCATTTTGCCACTTTAGCACCAGCCCTTTCGTGCCATTCGTGGACTTAATGTTTTTTGAATGGGTGCTCACTTCTAGCATATTTGCTACCTTTCATCCTTTTCGCATGGGTTGAAGACAATAAATGGCAACACATTAGCTTCCAATATTCTAAATTAAGCTTTCTTTCTTGTTTCCACCTAGGCTACATAAGTCAAGCTCGAAGATGGCAGATAGTGCTCCAAGTTCTTAATGCCCGTAAGTTGTTCGATAAAATGCCTGTGAGAAACAAAATTGGAAGTTAAGAAATTGGGAACTCCTAATTCAGCAAGCAACATTAGCCAATCGAGAGAGAGACTGGTTGAAACCAAGCTGAGAGAGGCATTTCATGACTTCTATCTTTTAGCACTTGAGGTTATCGTTTGGGACAGGAATTTTGACAATAAAAAAAAAAAAAAGAGGTACCGTGTAAGCTCCCTCTCTCACTTTTTCTCATTAATTTTAAATTTGTCTTGGTTTTTGTTTAGAACATGAATGAGTAATTTTCTAGTTCAGAACAAGAGAGAGATTTCCATTGCCAATAGTGATTGGGAGATTTTATTTGCTTTGTTGAATTTCTCTTTAAATTCAAGTGCTTACCATAATTGATTTACTTTGTTGAGTTTCTCTTTAAATTCCAGAACTTACTTATTTGTTGTTTAGATTTGGTGTCATTGATTTTCCTGTTCTTGCTTGTTGAATTGGTTATGGAATTACAAATTTGCTTGATTTTCTTTCAAATCACTTAGGTGAAAAAAATTTGATTTATAAGCAAGTGAATTTGCTGAAATTATTTTTATTTTTGGGTAAGACATATTAAATTGTTCAAGTTTTTCTATGGTTTCCTAGAAGAATATTTTTTTGTTCATTGTCCGTCATGCTAATTTTGAGTTGATTAGAAATTGTGTTCCAATATCTAGTTACTCAAAATTAAAAAATAAATCAATTTTTTTTTGTTAATTTTTAGTTCATTAAGCTTGAACTGAGCGCTTTTAGTATTGGTTATTTTAATTTTAAATTTATAGTTCTTTATTTCATCATTCGATTAAAAAAAAACTCTCATAATCTTTTATTTTAGTTTTCTATTAGGAAGCTTTCAATTAAATTTTTTTTTTTGGGATTCGACTGGTTTTCACCACTACATTACAAAATTATTTATTCTAGCCTGCTAGTAAGACCAAAATTATTATGCTAGTGAGATTTTCTTTTTTAAAGTTTCTCCTTTTCAGTAGACTGACTTACAGCAAGATCTTTTTGTACAGGTAAATTAGTGTTTGACCCAGAGATCGAGAACACAACAAAGGTGAACAGCAAAGAAAAAAGGCAAACGGTTAATCATACAACATTGACATCTGCAAACAGTGACTCTAAGATTGAGGAAAAAGTATCAATTGTTGTAGAGATGGTGGCGCAAAGCAAACTAAGGGAGTTGACAATTCCCAACGTTGTTTAGCAACCCCGGTGTATCGATTTTTCTGATACTGAAGTAGCTTTTGAATTAAAATCTAGATTAATTCACTTATTGCCTACCTATCGTGGACTTGCAGGTGAGGACCCCACACACACTTGAAGAAATTTTATGTTTCCTGCTAAACTATGAAGCCACATGGATGAATAGAAGAACAGATTAAGCTTAGAGCCTTCCCGTTCCTAATGGTGGACAAGGCAAACAATTGGTTGCACTATCTTTGGTCCGGTTCAATCAATGCCTAAAATAACTTGAAGAAACTTTTTTGAGAAGTACTTTCTAACTTCAAGGGCTGCAACAATCTAGAAGGAAATCTGCAGGATTCGGCGGTACAACGGAGAAAGCCTCTATGAATACTAGGAGAAATTCAGCCAATTATGTACCAGATGTCCACACCACCAAATTTCTGACCAATTGATGTTATTTCTACTATGGGTTGCTGCTCATGGACCAAACTATGTTGGATGCTGCAAGTGGAGGAGCATTTGTAGAAAAAAACGCTTGAAGAAGCAAAGGACATGATTTCTAGAATGGCAACCAACTCACATAAGTTTCGGACAAAGGTAGACTATGTACAAAAAAAGTTAAATGAGGGAACTTCTAGTATTAAGCTCAACTTTCTGAACTAACCTTTATTTGGTGTTTGTATTCTATGTCAGATTGGGGAAGTTGCAGTTATTGCCAATAGTTTTCGGTCAAAGGGTATTAGCGTGGAGGATCGTTTCAGGTGGAAGATTGAGAATGGGGAATCTATGAGGTTCTGGTTGATAATTAGGTGATTAGTCAACCTCTTTCTTTAAAATTTCCAAGATTATTTTGGCTTACTTTGAACCCAGATTTCATAGTTTTCAATTTGGGGTCTTAGGAAGGAAATGTTTGGGCATAGAATTGGCTTTGGATTAGAACACCTAGGGAGCGTGCAGAGGAAGAACTTCAGGAGTTGTTTCATTTAATTAACAATGTTTGCGTGAACAAGTCCTCTTTAGACAAACTAACCTGGAGTTTCAATAATCTTACAGACTTCTCAGTCAAGCTAGTATCCAAAGAGTGGGATGCTTAACTTGTTCAATCGACTCTAGCAAGCTTTGTTTTCTACTACAATATATGGTGTCCTCTAAAAGCTAAATTTTTTTAGTTGGAAAGCAGTGCAAGGGCGTATTCCTTCGAAGCTTAACTTGTTTGCCAGTGGAATCTCTCTCCCAAATTTGCAGTGGCTTTTCTGTAAGGTCGAGCAAGAGTCAGTCGATCACCTTCTTCTTCACTGCAGTTTCTCTCATCAAACTCCGTCTCTTGTACTTCTCAGGTGTTCCAGCAAGCTCCAGTTTTTTCCCTTTCTTTGAATGCTTGCAAGGCTTGGGATGCTACCTCAAAAGTGGTTTTTTGGATATATTCTTTGGTTGAATCGCAACAGTTGTGTTGACACCCAATGTTGCCCGGGCACTGACTTTTTACTTAACTTTTAGGTTAGGAAAATTAGTTTAGGGGCTATTCTCATTTTTAGGGACTAATTGGTCATTTGTTAGGAGTTTGGGTCATTTCTATCATTTTAGGGTTTTTCATAGTTAGTTGGTCTAGTCAAATTTAGGTTATATAGTTATTTTGATCTACAAATTTTTAGAATTTTTAAGTGGTCATCTAAGGTAGAAATAGGAGTTAATTTAGTTTAGGTACTAATTTAAAGTCCTAAAGGTCTTGTAGGGTCAATTTAAGAAAAATGGAAAAGTTTGGGGAAAAGCTAGGAATTTTTAGAGGATTTTAGTGAAAAATTGAAAAGTTTGAGGTAAATTTGTCAGAAATTGAGAGTGTGGGGGCAAATCTGTCGAGATCCTGAAATTTTAAAGAAATCTGGAAAATTTTATGAAGTTTTGGTCTCAATTGACAAATCCTTAAAGTTTTGGGTCAAATTGAAATTCGCATAGAATTTAGGGCAATATCAGCTGCCTGAGAGTTTTTATTGGACTTAAACTGACACTTTACCAAATTATATTCTAATCTCCTCAAATAGAATTTGGATCAAGTTTAAACTCTGTTAAACCCAGTTAATCTCGCCTAGCCTCTCTTAGTATAAGTAGGGGCCATTAATTGTTGGAAAAGGGAGGCAGAAAATTCGAAAACCCTAAGCTTTGTTCAAAAAGAGAAAACTGCAATCAGAGCCTTTGCCTCTCCTCCCTCACCCAGAAGAACCCTAAGTTTTTCCCCCTTTGGCGCCGCCATCCCTGCTCCCTCTCCCAGCAGACGCTTCGCCTCCCCAATAACCGACGTTTCGCATTCCCCCGATAATCGACGTTTCAGCTTCCCTCTGCTCTGTCACGCCGTCCACCGTCGCCACCGCTCCCCATCTCTGCCTCCACACTGTCGGCCAGGCTCCTCTTCCCCCGTCACGACGCCCTCCAAACGCCGTCCACCTCAGCCTGTGCTCCCTCCACCGTCTCCAGTCGTCCATGCTCCGCAAGTCCGCCGCGACGCTGTTGCTCTCGCCATGGAGGTCGCCATCCTATCCTGGGCCAACCCCGTCGAATCGTAGCCACCGTTCGAGGAACCGGAAAGGATCCCAATCGCAACCCGTTTCAGAATCCGAACCGACCCGTCTCTGTCCCGATACGACCCTTCAACACTTCCAGTTTGGGTATAACCTTAACTTAGCCCTCTAATTTTGTTGGTTTTGTTCATATAAGTCACTAGCTTTCATTATTTTTTCATATTAGTCACTGACAGCAAGTTTTTATTGTTTGTTTTCCTTTGTTTGTCCTTTGTTTGTTTTGGCCCTCCATTAAATTTAGCCATTAAACCCACATAGGAATGTGACCTAGAATGTTTGTTTAATATATTTTCTTATCCCTTTATTTATCTTTGTTTTTATTTTATTTTGGCATAATGTGATTTTCTTTATTCTTGGTGATTTGATAAAATCTCGAGACAGATTATTCGTTCGAATCCGATTGGTCTGATAAGATTCACGGTTTAGAATTAAATTAAACAAAATTCACAAAAATCATTATAAATTAAAGAATAGGTTAAGAAATAAAGATTTAGGAAAAGATAAAACAGAACCCTATGGTACCAATTTCCAGGCGCTTTAATAAGGTTATTTTAGCGTAACCAACTCACGTTCTTAGAATCTCTCGCAGACCATAACAGGTATCCAATCAACCTAGGTGAAACTAATTGGTGGCGACTCCTGAAATTACGTTGCTACAGCTTGACGACTCTGCTGGGGACGAGTCTAGCCATAAAAAGGGTTTAGTTTTGCTCTTTTTATTTCTTGTTTGTTTCTTAACATATTGATGTGATGTGTTGTGTATTTTGTTTTAGGTTGTTACACACACACACCTCAGCATGCATAATGAGCTCAATACCCAAGCTCACTCCAACCAAATTTTGCAAAACACCCGGGGTAGGCTAGTCGTGTGAGACAATAGTCTCCGCGCTTCCTCTAATCTGTAGTAGTGAGTAGTGTTGCCCAAGTGTGACGATAGTCACCCCATGGGACCATGAAAACTACGACTCGAATTAATCCTTACTCACGTAACCTTTATGGGTGAGGAATTGACCCTTTTATAGTCCAATAGGACTTAGCAAGAGGGATTCGAGAACCAACCTATAACCTTTCTTTCAAAAACTGCCTACGCATATAGCAGCCATAGATCTATCCATTAAGACTCCCATAACAAGACACATAATGTTTAGTTGACTCATTTCATTGTTTTCGTAACTGGCTTGTGCTTGTACACTAGTGTTGCTAACTCTTTTGTCGTTTGACCATTTTTGTTGCTTTAATCATATGTTTTCTCTCTTTATAACTCTGGTTGCTCATATATTATTTCTCCATATCAATTCTATTCTAACTTGTTACTAATCTAACATTTCATTTGTTGATTTGATTATTTTTCAAGCATACTTTTCCCTTCATGCATCAAAATCACGCATCAAACTATACTAACTATTGTCCTTCTTATGTCAACAAGAAGTCTTGAAGTTCCACAAACAGTGGACAATCAAGCTCATTTATTGCATGCATGCATTACATCAATCACATGCATATAAAGTCTGATAAAAAGAATCTCATTTTAAAAAAAAAAAGGTAAAAGATTGGTACTCAACACCAATATCCAACTCGGCTGCAAACAAGGCTCATGGTGGAACAAGTCGAAGCACGTCTCACTACCATCAAGTCAAAGATAAGGGGCATGGCTAAACAAATGAAGCATCTAATAGAGCTGATCAAGGGGAAGGCGCTGCAAACCCCCATCAGAGACCCACAGGATCCGACCTAGTCTCCCGGATTCACTCAACAACAGGTCTCAATTCAAAAGAAGCTCTTTCATGACTCAGGCCCATTTGATGACATTCATTTAAGGCACAATCCAATTTTTGAAGAAAAGAAGCAGCTGCTTAAAGAAGAAGAAGATACTCAAAAACTCGAGACCATAGAGAAGAGACTTTGAGCCATTGAAGGTGGCACTTTATTCGGATCCCTGTCAGTGGACGATCTTTGCTTGGTGCCAGATGTTGTGATTCCCTCAGACTTCAAGGTACTAGAGTTTGTGAAATATGATGGGACAAGTTGCCCGGTCACTCATATAACACTTTTCCTAAGAAAGCTACAACCCCTCACAAAGGATGAAAATGTATGGGTGGCTCTTTTTCAAGAGAGTTTGACAAAGTCTGCATTGCAATGGTACCTTAGCCAAGGCCCAAAGAACATTACGACATGGAATGATCTTGCTCAAACTTTCATCAGTAATTATAAGCATGTCATGGATTTGGCTCTTGATAGTCAAACCCTTCAGAATATGGAGAAGATGAAACAAAAAACCTTTAAGGAGTACGTACAAAGGTGGAAAGACTTAGCCGCACAAGTTCAACCACCTATGATAGAAAGAGAACTGATCACCCTATTTATCCAAACACTAAATGGACCATTTTATGATAAACTAGTTGGGAACACTCCGAGTAGCTTTTCAGATATGGTATTATCTGGAGAAATGATCGAATTTGGAATCAAAACAGGAAGGCTGGTCGATTCTTCAATTGGGGGATATTGCAATGAAAGAAGCGGAGCTGTCCAAAACATCATCTCCAAGTCCTATAGTCCAACACCACTCACATTACAGGCAAAATGATGTCTTATTGAGGCGGTAATCTTCAAGGCTCCCTCATCAGTACCACATACCACTCATGGGAAGAAAGCTACTCAAGTTGATTCAATTTCCACAAGCTACACTGAGCTACTCCCTAAGCTTATAGAGTTAAACCTACTATCACCCATATAAACGGCAGCAAAGATCAAGCGGCCTCATCTTCCAAGTTGGTATGACCTAAATGCCAAATGTGATTACCATATAGGCTCAATTGGGCATTCAACTGAAAATTGTATGGCACTGAAACTCAAGTTTCAACAGTTGATCGATTCCAAATTGGTAGATTCCAATGTGATTGGTAATTGAAAGTGAAGATTTTGAGCTGGAATTACATTGATTTTGGAAGGGCTCCAAGTTAGATCCAACCTGGCACTTCGCACACACTTTTGAGTGACAGGGAATCCTTTGAGTAAACTTGTATCTTTGAGAGCTTGCCAAAGTAATTTAATAGTAAAAATCTCCTAGATTTAGTCCAGAATCTAGGGTGTAGTCTTTGTTAAATGAGCACCTGTTATTCTTTTCTTGTCTAATAAAAAGATGTAATGTATGCATTCTACCACTTTTTACCAAAAATTTCATTTTTACATTTGTCTCTCATTCGTTGCCATTACACCATCCATTATTGCCATCACACTTTATTTCGTAAACGATGCTAGTCGTGGGTGCAAGTGAAAGTTAAGGGAGATTTGATGGTAGTGATCTTGAAAGTGCTACCAAATCTAGTAAGAAGGATCTCAAATGTTGCACCTCAACTCTCAAAAGGAAGTTCACAGTGGTTACCAGCATCCTTACGATAAGTCTTTAGTCAGTTTCCAAAGAATGTAGCTCTCATATTAAATGGCTTGGGTGGCCTCCCAATTCTCATGAATGCTCAACACAAGAAAAGGTTCTCAGTTCTTCGCAACACAAATTTCAAAAAGGAAAGAAGTTCATCCCTTCCATCAAAAGGCAACAAGGGAAAATTCAAAAGAAAGAAAAGACTTAGAGCAAGCACGAGCAAGTAAGGCCACTTGAGTCATTTCACTTCAAGAAGGCTATCAAGCATGTCACAATCATAGCTCACAAAAGAAAAAAAAAAGAAAAAAAAAGGGCTCAAGTTAAAGTAAACGAAGGAAAAGAAATGAAAAAAAAAAAGTGAGCTATGGATTCTAGACTGAAAATCTGCAAAGGCGGTTTAGAAGATAAAAGCAACCTTCAAAGCAAGTGTACATACAGATTACAAGAATTGGGGGGCAATAGATGAGGCCTAACTTTCTGGAAAATGTAGTAAGTTTGAGGTCGTCGCTATTGAGTTTTTCAAGGCAATCAGGTCTGCTCACGAGTGACATTAAAATACCCTTCTTTTACACCACTCAAACTTAACTTTCCTCAACCTAACATTTGCCTCTCGATATCATTCTCATTTAGTTAAAAGGCTATCATTGTGAAACCTGTTTATACCTTTTTTGCCTTGTACATTTTATGTCTTTGAGTTAGAATGGGGAAGAATAACAGGACATTTTAATCAAAAACAAAGACCGTAAGTTATTTGTCAAGCCCTGCAAATTGATGAAATTTTTTCTTTAAAGACAAACCATTATTCATCAATATGTGTGGACTTAAAAGTGAGGAGATAGCTTGAAACTTTCTTTAAGAAGATGTAGTTCTTGCAAGAGAAATTCATGATCAAGTGCCATCACGAAGGTCTAGAAAATGCATGATCTTTATAAATCAAATGGAAATGATAACTTCATCCACATAGACACCATATTCAAGGGGGCAAAGTAGTCTCTACGAAACGCAAGAAGAGTACTGCCAGCCAAAAAGCTTAATAGACAAGAGGGAAAATTTTATGGATCAGAACTTGAGTTCAAGGAAGAGCAATCATACGATAACATAGGGATGAGCAAACGCTGGCACGGCCACAAGAAAAGGAAGGGGACAATGAGAGATTGAAAGTTGAGTCTTTAGATAGTATGAAATCCATGGTGAGGTAAAAAGGAGTTCGAAATAGCACAAGTAAAAGAATCATAAGAGGTAATGTTGAAGGAAACATAGAATTCACTCATGCATCATGGCTTTCATCGAAGTCATTCTAAAAATGCAAAGATTGAGAAACATGCATCATGAGCATCATCACATCATTTCCATCATGCTTTTATCACAAGCAGGTTTCAATGAAGCTTGGTGCAGACATCAAAAGAAGAATTCAGTCCAAGCACATCAAAGGGGAGACATTTTACACAAGGTAAAAGGAGAGAATGTTTCAATCACTTTACATCTGCCAACAGTTAGAGGCTACAACTTCTCAATATCATCCGAGTGAAGTAAGTTTTACAGTCCAGGTAAGTTCACACAAATTGAGATCAATCGAGGTTCTAAATGAGAAGGGTTTCTCTACCTCATCACATCTAAAGGAAAGCTAAACCGAGGTTCCAAAGAGATAGTATCTCTCTACCTCGTAACTTGGGACAAACTGAGATTTTAAATGAGAAAGGTTTCTCTACCTCGTCACATTTAAAGAAAAGTTAAACCGAGGTTCCACAGAGAAGATAATTCTCTTCCTCGTAACCTAGGACAAACCGAGGTTTTAAATGAGAAAGGTTTCTCTACCTCGTCACATTTAAAGAAAAGCTAAACCAAGGTTTCAAAGGGAAGGCAATTCCCTACCTCGTAACTTGGGACAAACCGAGGTTTTAAACGAGAAAGGTTTCTCTACCTCGCCACATTTAAAGAAAAGTTAAACTGAGGTTCCAAAGAGAAGATAATTCTTTTCCTCGTAACTTAGGCCAAACCAAGGTTCTAAATGATAAGGGTTTCTCTACCTCATCACATTTAAAGGAAAGCTAAACCGAGGTTCCAAAGAGATGGTGACTCTTTTCTTCGTAATTTGGGTTAAACCGAGGTTTTAAATGAGAAAGGTTTCTCTACCTCGTCACATTCAAAGAAAAGCAAAAGCCGAGGTTCCAAAGAGAAGGTAATTCTCTTCCTCGTAATTTGAGTCAAACGTGGTTTTAAATGAGAATGGTTTCTCTACATCATCACACCCACTGCAAGGTTAAACTAAGTTTTTAAAGATCAAAATCTAGGTAAGTTTTCACCATCAAAGAAGTCATGGTTTATTTTTATGATGGGGGGCATATTTGAAAGGTGGACATCCATAAGTTGTCATACCATTTTTCAAAGCAATTTTATTTTGTTTGGACGATCGTTCTCAAAGCTCATTTTAAGGTATTTGAAGACAGTTTCAACTCTTAAAGTTTTCTTCAGCTTTTTGGGGTTGACTCATTTTGTGGAATCTTCAGTTCTATTAAGATTCACTCATTTCGTGGAATCTTTGGCTCTCTCAAAATTCACTCATGTCATAGAATTTCAAATTTTGAATTCAACCATTTTGGAAATTCACACTTTTGAGGGAATTATTCTAAGTTCAGATGATTTCTTGGAAATTTTTACTTGAGATAACAAGGAGAGTTCCTTAATCTCACAACAATGAAAAACTAAGGCTTCAAAGAAATTTAGAGGTGGTAAAGAGTCAGGGTGGTCTACCTCAAAGGAATTTCGATGTAGTAAAGAGACAAAGTTCTCTACCTCAAAAAGAATACTGAGATGGTAAAGAGTCAGGTTGCTCTACCTCAGGGAAATTTAGAGGTGGTAAAGAGTCAGGGTGCTCTACTTTAAAGGAATTTTGAGGTGGTAAAGAGACAGAGTTCTCTACCTCAAAAGTCATTAGAGGTGGTAAAGAGTCAGGGTGCTCTACCTCAAGAGTCATTAGAGGTGGTAAAGAGTTACAGTGCTATACCTCAAAGGAAAACAAAGGTAGTAAAGAGTCAGGGTGCTCTACCTCAAAGAAATTTAGAGGTTGTAAAGAGACAGTGTTCTCTACCTTTAAGGCGACAAGAGGTGGTAAAGAGAGGGTTCTCTACCTCTTAGACCATGGTGAGAGAGAGTTCTCTACCAAAGTTAAAAAATGAGAGAAGAGTTTCTCTCTTCTATAGAAAATTTTCTATAAAGACAAGGATGAGGAGGGTTCCTTAATCCCTCAAGAAAAGAGGAAAAATTTTTCCTCTTAGGTTTGAAAGCAATAGGAAGGTTCTTATTGCAAAAGGTTAGGAAAGTTCCTAGGCCTGGTAATCAAGGAGGAAAGAGTTTTGCTCCTTAGATTCCTAAATGATAGGAAGGTCTCTATCATAGAGGTAATGGGGAAGGTTCCTTAACATCGAAGTGGAAGAGAAACAAAAAGTTTTTCTCCTCAAGGTTTTGGCAGTGAGAAAGCTCTCATCGCCTAGCTAAGGTCGGACAAAATTTGGTAACGGCTTTGCATGCGTCATATTCTATGAGACATGCAAATGAGGGCAGCTCTTGACACCCA
The DNA here is from genome assembly GCA_039654915.1 of Aquilaria yunnanensis. Lineage (NCBI taxonomy): Eukaryota > Viridiplantae > Streptophyta > Magnoliopsida > Malvales > Thymelaeaceae > Aquilaria > Aquilaria yunnanensis. Next base: position 94,488,812 of record CM077598.1, on the reverse strand, counting down.
ATTTTGCCCCGGCACTGACTTTTTACTTAAGTTTTAGGTTAGAAAAATTAGTTTAGGGGGCATTCTTATTTTTAGGGACTAATTGGTCATTTGTTAAGAGTTTGGGTCATTTCTATCATTTTAGGGTTTTTCATAGTTAGTTGGTCTAGTCACATTTAGGTTATATTGTTATTTTGGTCTACAAATTTTTAGAAATTTTAAGTGGTCATCTAGGGTAGAAATAGGAGTTAATTTAGTTTAGGTACTAATTTAAAGTCCTAAAGGCCTTGTAGGGTCAATTTAAGAAAAATGGAAAAGTTTGGGGAAAAGCTAGGAATTTTTAGAAGATTTTAGAGAAAAATTGGAAAGTTTGAGGTAAATTTGTCAGAAATTGAGAGTGTGGGGGCAAATCTGTCGAGATCTTGAAATTTTAAAGAAATCTGAAAAATTTTATGAAGTTTTGGGCTCAATTGACAAATCCTTAAAGTTTTGGGTCAAATTGAAATTTGCATAGAATTTAGGGCAATATTAGCTGCCTGAGAGTTTTTATTGGACTTAAACTGACACTTTACCAGATTATATTCTAATCTATTTAGGATAATTTTAGATTGTAATGTAGAAATGAAGTAATTCAACTGAAGCCAACACCACCACCACATGTGCTTAATTATACTACACTAATCACTACAAGCCAACATTAGTAAACGTGAATGTTATAGGTCTTAAAATGTTATTGAAACTTGTTAAAATGCTAGTGTCCTATAATTTTTTGCCAAAAACATGCAAGAGGTTAAGCAAAGAGCCACACCTGCTAAATCAATATTATGCATGTCCTCTACTACTATTTCTAGTAATTCTTGTTCATAATGATTCTCTTCATCTGAATCGGTATGTTCATCAGATGTAAATAATCCCTGCACATATTAGACATGAATTACAAAAGTGAAAGGTAGCTTTGAGCTTTGACATAAACACCTTAATAGATTAAACTACAACATAATATCATCCATATATCTAATCAAGCAACAAATGCTCCATACCTCAATAAAGAAGGGGAAAAAAAAAAGATGAATCCAAGCAAAGAATACCACTTGATAGCAAATGAAGTAGATATTTTATTGAAAAAAAAATGAAAAGGTCACTTGGTACATTTGGTTTAGGAAAATGAACCTGCATAATATTGAAGCTAAATAAGGAACTTTAAAACTTAAAAGCATCCAATATGACTACCTAACCTATTTAGGATATGGAACTATAAACCTAACACCCATTTAGTGAAAAGAAACTTTAACTAATTACTTTTGAACAGACTACTAAAGCTGCATGCTTCATTTGTTTCTGCATCAACTTCTTCGGCTTTCAAGTACCACAACCTTGCAGAATAGCTCTTTAATGCCATAAACATCTCACGCTTTTCTTTATTTAGGAGGAGCTTTGTAGCAAATCGATAAAGTGGACTAAATTGTGGCACATTGGCCTCCATGGAGGTTAGGACCTCAATTGCATCAATGATAGTAGGAGGCAGTTTGCTAACTTTAGCCATTATAGCATTCTTGTGGCTCTCAATGCCTTCTTTGATGTCATCTATTTTTGTGGACAGCATAGAAGCTTCTCCTTTTGCCTTATGAGCTTGCTTTTTTTGTTGTGTTAAGGATGAGATTTTTTGTCATTTTTGGCTTACATTTCCCTCAGCTTCTGAAGCAACACATGAATTGACCACTTCAATACCTTCATTTTCACAATTACCACTACCAACAAGTAAATCACCAAACAATGTTTTTTGAGTGGTAGAACCATCAAAAACTATTTCTGGAGGATGACCACCTGATGGTGCCCACATATCATCACCTTTAGCAACTGCACCAAGAAATAACTCATCATACTTCTCCTCCAACTCTAGATCTATGCCTTTGGTTCTGAACTTAGCTATCTCTGGGTTAGCCTGTGCAACAATAAGAAAATAAAACCATAAGAATATACAAGATAATAATACATATATACATAGGTATCAATTTTTTTTTTCATAGAATCAAACCTTTATATTTTTGTCCCACCAATCATCTGATGCGTCAATTGTGCCTTTTTATGAGTTCCATCCCAATCCTGTTGCAAGCCTTTTAAGTGTCCTCCAATTCTTCCAATCCTTTTTGAGTCCATCCCACTTATTTTTCATTTGGTTACCAGTGTAACTCATACCAGTCTCATTTTTGAATTTATTCGCTATTGTCTTCCATGAAAATTTCTTTAGACTACCACCTTGTCTATGACCATCACCAAGCTCTTTTTTACATATGTCACAAAATATAATCACTTGAGCTTTAGCCCATTGTGCTCTACCCTTGGTGTCGGCACATTGAGTTTGATTGTTAATAGTTTCAAAAGTGCAATTTCCCATCTAACATCAAATAGCAAAAGATAAGTGAACCAATTTCCATCAAACAAGGCAAACAATACAAATTAAGCTTGATCATAGAATATACACTTAAAAAATAAAAATTATGGATGCGAAAAAACCAGAAACGTAATTGATCATAGCTTGCACTATTCTAGATTAATGTCGTCTTGTAAGGAGTATTAATGGAAAAACCCAGAAACGTAATTGATCATAGCTTGCACTATTTTAGATTAATGTCGTCTTGTAAGGAGTATTAATGGAAAAAACCAGAAATGTAATTGATCATAGCTTGCACTATTCTAGATTAATGTTGTCTTGTAAGGAGTATTAATGGAAAAAACCAGAAACGTAACTTGAATGGAAGAATATAGAATGAGGATGATAAATAATATTGAAGATGCACATGGGAACCATTAATTAAAAGTGTCAAGGTCAGCCATACAAATTACACATGATCCAGGAATGAATTTGGCACGAACAACCCCAACATTATTGACTCCAACAAATACACTCAAGCTTAATTTTCCTCTTTTGTTTCTTTTTCAACACATCAACCGACTCTAATTTTGGCTTTGTTCACCCAGTAATCCCTCCAAATTTTCTATCAACCCATCATATCAGTCCATTAACCTACCTAATATACCATTCCTACTACCCAAGTTAAAGACTAATCCTATCTGGAAGCCTAAACATCTAATCTATTAACCAATTTCACCCCTCCCTACTCGGGCCCTTTAGTGCTCAGCTCTCACCATCTCAGGGAAGATAAGTATAAAAACAACCTTCTGACTGAAGCAAATAAATTGCTTTGCATATTAATCACATAACTATCAGCACAATTCTTACACTCTAAGCAAATCCGGAGAGGTCGGATTCAGTCGCTGACTTCCCTATCACCCACCAGTCCACCACGTCGAGGCTGAGACTCCCTAACCATTCCAAAGTTTATTGTGTTTGGTTTCAAAGAGCAGCAGAAATTCAAAGAGAAAAATCCAAAATTGAAGAACAATAACAGTACTCGTCTGAAGAAAAAAGCACGCATAAGGGGCCAAAGCAAGGTCAGCCATACAATAACAGTAGACACGTCTGAATCAAAGACCCAACAACAGCAAAAAAAAAATTCAGAGACAAGAAATTATGGGCATTATTGCTACTGTCATGAATTGCAGAACAACAAAAGAAAAATTAATTGATTTTGAGACTAAAAAACCACTTACTCTTGTCGATTCTTCCATTGGCTTCCCTTTCCTGTTTCTTCCCTTCGTTGAATTGCCCTACTTTTCCCCGGATTCAATACTTCTTTATAGAACCCATACTGGCGTGAAAATTTGTCAATCTCCCGCTTTGATTACTAAAATTTCTCATGGGTATTTTGGAGAAGATGGGCTTTTAACGTTGTCGTCGCCGAAGGAATGCTGGGGGGGAGAAGCATCGTGCATTTAGCTGTCCGATGAATTCGTCGTTTTCAGATAAGCATTCGCGGAAGGCTCGTTGAACGGGAAACAAACAAGCGGTGGAGAGACTTCAGCGATGTCTATAGCGTTTAAGTTGAAAAACGCAGATGCCAAACGGGGCCAGAATTTGGATAAAGTTTAAACTCTGTTAAACCCAGTTAATCTCACCTAGCCTCTCTTAGTATAAGTAGGGGCCATTAATTGATGGAAAAGGGAGGCAGAAAATTCGAAAACCCTAAGGTGGCGTGTAATTGTAGAAAACAATTTTCATTTTCATTTTTTGATGTCTGTTTTCATTTTCTTTGTACAGTTTTTCAAAGTGTATTTTAGAAAACATGTTTAGTTGTTTTAAAACAATTAAAGATAACTACATATATGATAGCCAAAGGCTAACGCCTCCTCGGTAGTAACTCCGCGCCAGAATATTGGCCGAGGAGTCTGACGTCACCCAAGAGAGGATCTTTTTACTGACCTCGGAAGGTGCGAAGTCAAACACTATGAGCTCGAGACTTCGGTAGCTCGTCAGGAATTCCGAGGACAACACCGTCTCCATCGAGGGGCTAAACTGACCGTCTTCGGGTAAGAGAGCCATCTCCCTGAAGCAAGGGAGAATCTCCCCGAAGGAAGAGGCCCCAAAGAGGTCTTCCCCGAAGAAGAAACAGCTGAACAAGGGAATCCCCGAACTATGGATGTGAGTCCCGAAGAAGGTGTTCATCAAGGGCGCTCCCAGAATTATGGGATAGATCCCGAAGGAGGTGCTCGCACCGAAGGACGGATAGAATCCGAAGAGGGTGCACGCACCGAAGGGCGACCTCGCCCAGGGGACCTCGGGAGTACGGTATGAGCATTTAAGGAGCCTCTGACATGTCGCCCACAAGCCCCACACGTCACATCTGAACGGCAAAATGACACGCCGCAGCCGCCCCAGTCCTGACATAACCCGTCCGGGTCCAGGGCTAAAAGAGGCTGCAAACGGCTGCCTGTCCCCTAGGTCCAGAGAGACAGATCAAATCCGACCGAACACGTGTCATGATCTGAACGGACCAGCTACTCCTATAAATACTAGGAAATGGGACTGGGCAAAGGATGGGTATTTCCCTCTCTCTGAGAAAACACAAAACAGGCAAGACACTTGATCCCTTAGTGTTCTTCCTCCACCTTCACTCAGAAAACTGACTTGGGCGTCGGAGGGTCCTCCCTGGAAAAGCAAACCGGGGACCTCCTAACCTCTTCTTTGAGCTTTTCAGGCACACTCAGCTGGGAAATCTGAGCTTCAGGCACTCGCCTCCTCAGGAAGTCTCTCCACCTGTCAACATGACAGCAAACGAAGATGCCTTGGGGCATCATTTGGTGCCGTCTGTGGGAAACTACTCCCAGGTAGCTGTTGTTGAAACTCGGCGTTCGAGGGACAAAGGACTTCCGAAGTCCCCGTCCGCGCCTGAGACCCAACCAGCTACCGAACAAAGTCCCCCAGAGACTTCCTTGCCTGAAGAGGAACGCCCTCTTGTCATCACCATGGATTTTTTAAGAGACTTTCAGAGGTCTGTTGTGGCTGAAATGACACAACAAATAGACCGAAGATGGCCGCAACCAGCCCAGGTGCAAAAACCCACCTCGTCAGCACGACCTCTGGAGAAAAGCCCGAGGGCAACCCATCATAGCTCGGGAAGTGGGGAGCCACGAGAAGAGTCCTCGACAGATAACTTGCCCCTGGGGGCACGGCTGGCGGAAAGAGCAAGGTCTAAACGACCCGAAGTCCCGACCAGAAGAAGTTTATCAACAGAGGCAGGGTCCCCCTCACCTCGGTACCGAAGTCGCTCCCCGAAGGGACGGCACCAGGAAGAGGAGCCCAGTGCTACGCTCCTCCTGGAGAAAGTCTTGGCAAGACTGGAGAGAGTGGAACAGCAGGTAGCACGCAAGCCTGTTTGGGCCAGGCTAACTGAAACGGTCTCTAGAGATGAAACTCCTTTCGCCCGAACAGTGGTCGAAGCGGCCATGCCAAGTGACTTCAGGCTACCTCGGCTGGAGACCTATGAGGGTCGGACTGATCCCCAGGCCCACCTAACAAAGTACAAACGCAGCATGGTGTTACATGGGGCTGATGATGCTACGCTCTGCAAGTGCTTCGAAGTCACCCTCGCAGGACCAGCAACTGCCTGGTACAATTCCCTGCCTCCCGGAAACATCAGGGGGTTCCAGGAGCTGTCCACAGCGTTCACTCAACAGTTCATTGGGAGCAAGCCGACGGCGAAGATGCCCGTCCAGATGTTTGGCATAGCACAGAGAAACGGGGAGACCATCCGTGACTATGTCGAGAGGTTCAACAGGGAGGCCCTCAGTGTTCCGGACTTTCGTCCCGAAATCCGCATCCTCGCCATGACGAGGGGCCTCCGGAGGGATTCGCACTTGTTTTACGAATTCTCCAAAGATCCCCCGGACACGCTGGGAGAATTCTACCGAAGGGCTGAACAACACATGACAGCCGAAGAACTGAGAATGACTTGACCGAAACATGACCAAATTCAAGCTCGTGGCGAAGGGTCCAGCCAGCAAGCCCGGTGTCCAACGGAACAGTCAGGCCGACCTCAGAGAATGCGAGTAGGAGGAAGGAAGCCCCAAAACTTTACACCTTTGAGCACCATGAGGGCTAACGTCCTTATGGCGTTGGAAAAACAGGGGGCTCAAATCCAACGACCAAGGGGCATGACTGCTGACAACAGAAGGAACATGAAGAAGTTCTGTCAGTTCCACCGTGATCACGGTCATGACACCGAAGACTGCTTTCAGTTGAAAAAGTACATTGAATCACTGATAAAGCAGGGCCAGCTTCGGCGTTATTTGAGAATGCCTTCCCCGAAAGGGAAAAAAGAGGAGGAAGGAAAGCCCGATGACGAGGATTACGATTCGGACAGGCGAAGGAACCGAAGTCCGAGAAGGCATCCTCCACCTTCGGCAGGAGTAATACAGACGATCACAACCGGACTTCCATCCTCGGAAAGAAAAAGAAGGGCCAGAGAGATAGCGGTGATGGAATATCAGAGCCCAACGAAAAAATTGGCCCGCGAGGATGGCTCCACCATCGTATTTCCCCATGACGATCCATTGCTGATAATGGCGAGGATAGGAAACTGGGACGTCAAGAGGGTACTGCTGGATGATGGGTCAAACGCAGACGTCTTGTTCTCACACTTGCTGCCAAGCTTGGGCGTATCCAGGGGTGACCTCAAGGCTGTTACTTCACCCACGTTCGGCGTAGGACCATCTGAGCTACCTGTCCTCGGGTGGATCGACCTCCCCTTGATGATGAAAGGAACTTCGGAGAAAGGAACTGCTGAGTTGTTCGCCTCTACCATGGCAAGATTCATAGTCATGGACGTTCCTTCGTCATACAACGCCATTCTCGGCAGACAGACACAGGGAAATTTGCACATTCGCCCTGATGTAAAGTACTTGACCGTCTCCTTCGCCACCAAAAAAGGAGACGCAAAGATCTTCATTGATCAAAGTGAGGTGAGAAAGGTGTTCGTCAGAGCACGAAAGGCTCCAGCAAGCAACTTAGCACATGCTGTAGAAGCAAAAGAGCTTGAAAGGGGCGAGGCAGAAGATTCCACAAAAGCGGAAACAGAAGAAGTAGAGCTTGTCCCAGGCCATAGTACCCGAATAGGGAAAAATATGGCCGATGAAGACAAGGAAAAACTTGTATCTTTTCTGCTTGCAAATAAAGATCTGTTCGCCTACTCGCCGAAGGACATGCCAGGGGTAAACCCTTGCATAATCCAGCATAGCCTTAAAGTGAGTCCGGAAGTAAGACCTGTCCGGCAAAAGAAACGGAGCATCTCAGCTCACAAAAGTGAATTCGTCAAAACTGAAGTCCAGCGTCTGATAGACGCTAGCGTTATCCGGGAGGTAAACTACCCCGAATGGCTAAGTAACGTGGTAATTGCCACAAAAGAAGGAAGTAGCAAGCTTCGGATGTGCATCGACTTCAGAAATTTGAACGATGCTTGCCCAAAAGATTCATATCCTCTTCCACCAATAGACCAACTGGTAGATTCAACTGCCGAGTACGGGCTCTTAAGTTTCCTAGACGCCTTCAGTGGCTACCATCAGATAAGGATGGACCCCGGAGACGAAGAGAAGACTGCCTTCATCACCGAGGGAGGAACATATTGCTATATCAGAATGCCCTTCGGGCTAAAAAATGCAGGAGCCACCTACCAAAGGCTGATGAACAAGGTCTTCAAAGACCAAATGGGGAGGAACATGGAGGTATATGTTGATGATATGATAGTCAAGAGCAAACTGCCTGGCTACCACGTTGCAGATTTAGGGGAAACCTTCCAAAAGCTCAGAACCTTCGGGATCCGCCTTAATCCAGAGAAGTGCATCTTCGGGGTGACCTCGGGAAAGTTCCTCGGGTACATGGTGTCCGAAAGAGGCATCGACGCTAACCCTGAGAAGATTAAGGCTCTGCTTGAATTCCAAACACCTACCACAGTCAAAGACGTGCAGAGACTCACCGGAAGAATAACCTCTCTGAGCAGGTTTATTTCCAGGTACGGAGATAGGTGTCGACCCTTCTTCAAAGTCCTCACAAAAGCGGCAAAAATGGAAGGCGACCTCGGAAGGGATGGCCATCCTTGGGCTGAAGATTGCCAAAAAGCCTGGGAAGAACTCAAAGTCTACTTGGCCAGACTGCCGACTCTGCGGCAACCTCGGGAAGGAGAGCCCCTGGCACTATACCTTGCCGTCACGGAAAAAGCTGTGAGTTCGGTCCTCGTGAAAGATGAAGGACCGAAACAGTGGCCGGTTTACTATGTCAGCAAGTCCTTGCATGGCGCCGAAGTCAGGTACCCTTTGCTTCAAAAAGCTATATATGCCTTAGTACTTGCAGGGAGAAGGCTGCGGCCATACTTTCAGGCTCACCCCATCATTGTCCGAAGTAGTCTGCCACTGCGGGATGTCATGAAGAGAGTTGATCATTCGGGAAGGCTCTCCAAGTGGTGCATAGAGCTGGGAGAACACGAGATCACGTATGAGCCTCGGAAAGCCATAAAAGCTCAAGCACTGGCAGATTTTATCGCCGAAATACCCACCACTGAGGAGAGCCATTCAGATCCAAAAGAGGGTGAGCCAGAATGGACCTTGCACGTTGACGGGGCCTCAGGATCCGAACACCAGGGAGCTGGAGTGATTATCAGAGGCCCCGAAGGCCTAGAAGTAATGAAGGCCATCAAGTTCAGTTTCAATGCCACCAACAATATGGCCGAGTATGAGGCCCTCATAGCAGGATTACGCCTGGCCAGAAAAATTGGCGTGAGAAACTTGAAAGCCCATAGTGATTCCCAGCTGGTGGTCCGACAAATGGCAGGGGATTATGGCGCGAAAGACCCAACCTTGGCAAAATACCATGAGTTGGTAACAAAGCTTATTCGGGAGTTCGACGTCGTGAAAATCGAGAACGTACCCCGACGAGAAAATGCTGAGGCAGACTGTCTGGCGAAGTCCAAAACTTGCACCGAAGTGCTAAGCCACCCCAGCATCGTGGTGTTAAGCATAGAGACCTCGGGGAAAGGATGGAAAGAACCAATCAAAACGTATCTCGCAACCAACACACTCCCCGAAGACCCCAGCGAAGCCGCAAAAGTGCGAAGGCGCTCCGGACGTTTCTTCTTAATTGGAGAAGAACTATATCGGCAAGGATATGCAAATCCACTACAGAGGTGTGTTAGTGAAGAGGATACTGAAATGATCCTCGAAGAAGTTCACGAAGGTGCCTGTGGTTCGCACATCGGAACCGACGCCCTAGCAGCAGTGATACTTCGCCAAGGATACTTCTGGCCTACCCTGAGAAGGGACGCCAAGCAATTCATCCAGAAATGTGGTAGTTGCCAGAGACATGCGAACATCCAAAGAACACCCTCAGAGTTCGTGAGTTCGGCAGACTATCCTTGGCCCTTCGCAGTTTGGGGCATAGATCTAATTGGGCCACTCCCAACGGCGCCTGGAGGCGTAAGGTTCTGCGTGGTAGCAGTAGACTATTTCTCTAAATGGGTCGAGGCAGAACCCCTGACAACTATCTCGGCAAAAGAAGTGCAGAAGTTCGTATGGAAAAACATCGTATGCAGATTTGGCATACCGAGGGTACTCGTAGCGGACAATGGATCCCAGTTTGTAGACAAAGGATTCCGAGAATTCATTAGCGACCTCGCGACAAAAATGCACTTCGCCCCAGTAGCTCACCCCCAGAGTAATGGGCAGGTGGAAGTATCTAACAGGACCATAAAAGATGGTCTGAAAAAGAGATTGGGAGAAGCAAAAGGGAAATGGCCAGGAGAACTCCAAAGCGTGTTATGGAGCTACCGAACGACACCCCGAAGAGCCACAGGGGAAACGCCCTTTTCACTTGTCTTTGGCACAGAGGCCATCATCCCCGTCGAGATAGTACAACCGTCAATACGAGTCCAAGTGTTCGATGAAAAAGGAAATGACCTCGGCCTAAGAACCAAGCTCGACCTCGTCAGCGAACACAGAGAAATAGCCGAGCTGAGAAGAAAAGCTTTCCAGCAAAGAGTGGCAGCAGCCATAAACCTACGCGCCAGGCCAAAGGGAATAAAGCAGGGAGATCTCGTTCTCCGAAAGGCTGAATTTGCACCCCGAAAGCCGTCCCACGGGGTACTTCGCGCAAATTGGGAAGGACCCTACCTGGTACTTGCCGAAGTACGAAAAGGAGTATATAAGCTCGGTGATGCCGAAGGCATAGAATTAAAAAATACTTGGCACTCAGAGGCCTTGAAAAAGTTCTATGCCTAAAAAGTTCGGTGGGAAAGTTGTATTCCACAAGTTGGAAAAATTTGTCTAAGTAACAAGTTCTGAAGAAGCACAAGGCAAGAGTCTCACGAAAGCAATCGCCGAGTAAAGCAAGAGTAAGGCTCTCCAAAGTCTCTTGAGCGAATATATTCGGGACAAAAGGAAAGCAAGAGCAAGGTTTTCCGAAGTCTCTCGAGCGAATATGTTCAGGACAAAGGAAAGCAACAGCATGGTTCTCCGAAGTCTCTCGAGCGAATTATGTTCGGGACAGGGAGAAACAAAAGAACCTGGCAAAAAACACTTAGCCGAAGTTGTATCTATTAAGCCAAAGAGCGCTTACAGAGAAGAAAGTTGCTGAAAGACTACAAAAAAGAAGAAGAAAATGAAGACAAAAGGCCCTAGTACAAGCTAAGGAACCTCGGCGTCCTGAGAACTGCCAGCCCCCGTGCTTTTGTCAGTAGCCTTCGGTGCCGGGAGAGAAGGAGGCAGTCTCAAATGCTCGATCTTGGACCAAGTCCACCGAGGCTCCTTGGGGATGTTCATTGCTTCCAGGAAGGAGAGGTCGAAGTCTGGGAACTTCTGCAGAATCTGGTGCCGAGCGAGGCAGAAGCCGTCTTGAAAGCCCAACTTCGTCATATTATCGGCCTCCTGCTTCTTGACCTCCAAATCCTCATAGTCCTTCTCCAGATCAGCGTAATCCTTCTCCAAATCCTTGACCTTTTTCTTCAGTGACTTCACCTTCTTCTTCTCTTCTGAAGGCTCCTTCAGAGATGCGACCTCGGCTTCGAGTTGAGCCTTCTCCTCGAGCGCCTTCACAAGGATTGCGTCACTTTCTGACTTACCCTTTTGAATCGCCTCGACGGTCGAAGTCAGCTCCGCCATTCGGGAGCCGAGGTCGGAAAGCTTCTGGGAGGTGTCTTTCTGGAGTTCCTCTTTCTCTTTTTTGAACCCCTCCCGAAGTTCAGCAACCTCCTTCTCCGCAGACTGCTTGAGATGAGCATTTTCGGCTACTAGGGCCGAACACTTGTCCTTCGCCTTGGTATAATGATCCCAAAGTGCCGCCCTCTTCTCTGCCTCTCGCGCCACCTGAACACGGAGACACCCGGCATACCCCATCAGCTGCAAAAAATAGAGGGAAAATAATGCTAAGTACTTGGACAAAAAGTCAAAGACAAATTTGCCACTGACGAAAATAATGCTAAGCACCTGGGCAGCATGTTCAGTGACTTTGGCGGCCAAGGAGTTATCGCCTGGGTAAGCCGCCGTAATGGCCTTGTAAGATGCCTCAGTAAGCACCCCTTTGCACATTTGCCTGGCCATCTCGGGACAGTCCTCGGAGTACATATTCATGTCCTCCGTGAACGTCCAAAAGGGCTCTTTCGGCACTTTCCCTTCAGGAATTTTGGCATCCCGAAGGGCCCTCTTGCGGGCATGTTCGGTAACCCAGCCAGGAGAGGCCACCTCCGCTGCACAACAAGGCAGAAAAATTGGTTAAGGCCAAAAAAGTCTTAAGGGTTTGCAAGAGACAAAAGGATGTTTGACAAAGTGCAAACCTGCTGGCACCTCGGTAAATGTCGTCCTCAGGAACCGTCGTCGCCTCAATAGAGATCCCCTTGCCTTTTATTTGGCGCCGCTCCTCGGCAGAAGGGGTCTCCTCCCCATCGCCCTCCAGAAGAGCATGCGAAGGCGTGGGGCTTTGAGGTGGGACGTCGGAAGAAGGGACGTCGGCAAAAGGAACCTCGGGCAAAGGGACAGCGCGGTCTTCAGCTTCCTCGCCTGCCTCCTCCGGAATTTGCGGAAGAGAGGAAGGACCAGCCTTCCTGGCCCGTTTGGAAGGAGGGCCCGCCGAAGTGTGCTTCCGCCTCCGAGAGGTGGCCTTTTTTGTCTGCTCGCCCCTCTCGGCCTGCCCAGTAAAAAGAGCCTTGTAAAAGGCAGCCGCGTCGTCACCCATCTCTGCAAAAGGAAAAAGAAGATCAGTGTAAGTCCAAGATGAAGTTATGAAGGAAAAAATGAGAAAGTAACTTACTCTCGTAAAAAGACTCATAAGTCTCTTTCCCCCGAAGGAGTTTTACGAGCCAGGAGTCCTTCCCCGAAGAAGCTGGTTTCGGCATATTGAGGTCTGTCTCATGCTCCTTTACCACCTTGAGTTCCCGAAGGACCTCTTCGGTCATGAGCCTCCAGTTGATCGGAAAGGGGTAAAGGGCACGAGGAGGGACCTCGGCAGCCCAGTCAGAGACGGCCCGGATGCGCCTGTCGAAGTCCTCAAAGATAGGTGCTACATCAGCGTCTAGCAGTATCTTCGGGTCAACAACATCCATCTTGAGCCTCCCCTGAGCCCACTTGGTCGGGACGCACGACCAAGCCTCCGACTTCTTCAGGAAAAAGAATTTTTGTTGCCACCCTCGCCAGCTGTCTTTGGTGGCGAAGGTGAACGTATACTTTTTGCTCCCGGATCCCCGAGGCAGCATAAAGTAGAAGCCACCCTTTGGGACCATGAAGAGCTTGTAGTACTGAAGAAAAACTACAAAGTGAGGTTTTATTTTGAAAACGCCGCACATACAGAGGAAGGCGTTGAAATAGCAGTACGAGTTCGGTGGGAGTTGGTTAACGGCAATGCCATGGAAGTTGCAGAACGCGCTAACCATCTCCGGGGGGGAATACCGAAGTCCGGCCTTCAGTTGGGCTCGGAAAACGGTGATTTCATCACTACGGTTGGAGAAAGCAAATTGGTCAGGACGGGGCAACCTCGTCACAGAGTAAGAGGGTAAGAAAAACTTTTTCTTCCACTTCGCTAGCTTTGCCGCAGTAGTGCAGCAGGGGTGAGAAAGAAGAGGTTGCCAACTCTCGGGAACAGGCATGATGAAAACGAGTTCGGGAAAAACAAAGAAGAAGCTTTGAAAAAAAGCAAAAGGGACTAAAACCCACCAAAGGTCTTGTCGGAATCTGGATTCCTGGAAGCCGTCGTGAAAAGTGGTCGGAAGAACGCCTGAAAAAGGAGAACCGCCGCGGAAAATCGGGAGAGAATTAGAAGGCAAAAGAAAGCAAAAGCAGAAGAAGAAAGAGGGTTATGACAGAACTGATATATATAGGCCGAGAAGGCCAGAACAACCGTCGCCATTAGTACCCCTCGGAAGGCGAAGCGTCGTCATAACTGCTAAGAGCACCTGAAAAGTCGCGCCTGCTGTACTCAGTGCATTCTTACCCAATAAAAAAGTGCCATGTGTCGGTCATCGCGCAGCAAACGTGCCACGTGTCGTCCATCACGTCGAGCACGCCCTCTGACACCATTTGGTCTAGAGGTGCCGCCCTAGACTGACTCTGCTCGATACAGGACGCGACGCATGAGCAGACCTATAAAGGCAAAAAAGTAGGTTACCTCGAAGACACCAAAAGACAGCCTGTGACTTCGGGCAAAAGGTCTATCTTCGGTACAAGGTTATCCTATTTTCCCTCGCCACGAAGACACCAAGAGATAGCCTGTGACTTCGGCTAGAAGGTGTATCTTCGGTACACGGACAGCCTATCTTCTCGCGCCTCGAGGACGCAAAAAGGACTGCCCATCGCTTCAGGCAGAAGAAGGCGTCTTCGGCGCAGATATCACAACCACAGGACCCGAAAACCGATGAACCGAAGTTTCTCACTTCGGCTTTTCGGAGGGGGGCCTGTGATAGCCAAAGGCTAACGCCTCCTCGGTAGTAACTCCGCGCCAGAATATTGGCCGAGGAGTCTGACGTCACCCAAGAGAGGATCTTTTTACTGACCTCAGAAGGTGCGAAGTCAAACACTATGAGCTCGAGACTTCGGTAGCTCGTCAGGAATTCCGAGGACAACACCGTCTCCATCGAGGGGCTAAACTGACCGTCTTTAGGTAAGAGAGCCATCTCCCTGAAGCAAGGGAGAATCTCCCCGAAGGAAGAGGCCCCAAAGAGGTCTTCCCCGAAGAAGAAACAGCTGAACAAGGGAATCCCCGAACTATGGATGTGAGTCCCGAAGACGGTGTTCATCAAGGGCGCTCCCAGAATTATGGGATAGATCCCGAAGGAGGTGCTCGCACCGAAGGACGGATAGAATCCGAAGAGGGTGCACGCACCGAAGGGCGACCTCGCCCAGGGGACCTCGGGAGTACGGTATGAGCATTTAAGGAGCCTCTGACATGTCGCCCACAAGCCCCACACGTCACATCTGAATGGTGAAATGACACGCCGCAGCCGCCCCAGTCCTGACATAACCCGTCCGGGTCCAGGGCTAAAAGAGGCTGCAAACGGCTGCCTGTCCCCTAGGTCCAGAGAGACAGATCAAATCCGACCGAACACGTGTCATGATCTGAACGGACCAGCTACTCCTATAAATACTAGGAAATGGGACTGGGCAAAGGATGGGCATTTCCCTCTCTCTGAGAAAACACAAAACAGGCAAGACACTTGATCCCTTAGTGTTCTTCCTCCACCTTCACTCAGAAAACTGACTTGGGCGTCGGAGGGTCCTCCCCGGAAAAGCAAACCGGGGACCTCCTAACCTCTTCTTTGAGCTTTTCAGGCACACTCAGCTGGGAAATCTGAGCTCCAGGCACTCGCCTCCTCAGGAAGTCTCTCCACCTGTCAACATGACAGCAAACGAAGATGCCTTGGGGCATCAATATACATACACTACATTGAAAAAAATTGTGTACCTTAGTTGAAAATTGAAAGAAAGTTTATGGACTATAATTGCAGATCTTCCCAAGTCTATTAGCTTCAAAAGTGAAAACGAAAAAATCCAAACCCTGCTCCAAGATTTTTTGCTCTTTGTCACTTAGGCTCTCAACTTTTATATTGTTTACATCTATGCTACCATCTCCGTCATTCCCAAGCTCGTGACACTCGCCGCCGATTCCACTGTCACATAGCTCCGATGTCACTGTTGTTGCTTCTGATGGATCAATTCGCGAGACGAAGAGAGGCGCTGGGAGGGAGAAGTCCAAAGTTGCCGGGAGGGAGAAGGTCGAAGGTATCGAAAGGAGGTTGATCGTGATTCGGGAGACGAAGGGAGGCGCCGGGAGGGGGAAGTCCAAAGTCGCCGAGAGGGAGAAGGTCGAAGGCATTGGGAGAAGGCCGATTACGATTCGCAAGACGAAGGGAGGTGCCGAATGAATTTCCCGTTTTCCAGAAAATAGAAAACCACTAAACCCAAGTTTTCCATTTCTTACTAACATAGAAAATTGTTTTCTAGAAAAATTGGAAAAGAAAATTATTAAACTGAACACATTCTCTTTTCATTTTCTAATTTTTGAAAAATTTTCTGAAAAAATTAGAAAATTCTCCACAACTAAACAGGGCCTAAGCTTTGTTCAAAAAGAGAAAACTGCAACCGGAGCCTTTGCTTCTCCTCCCTCACCCAGAAGAACCCTAAGTTTTTCTTCCTTTGGCGCCGCCATCCCTGCTCCCTCTCCCAGCAGACGCTTCGCCTCCCCCAATAACTAACGTTTCGCATTCCCCCAATAACTGACGTTTCAGCTTCTCTCTGCTCTGTCATGCCGTCCGCCGTCGCCGCCGCTCCCCGTCTCTGCCTCCACACCGTCGGCTAGGCCTCTTCCCCCGTCACGACGCCCTCCAAACGCCGTCCACCTCAGCCCGTGCTCCCTCCACCGTCTCCAGTCGTCCTTGCTCCGCAAGTCCGCCGCGCGACGCTGTTGCTCTCGCCGTGGAGGTCGCCATCCTATCCTGGGCCACCCTCGTCGAATCGTAGCCACCGTTCGAGGAACCGGAAAGGATCCCAATCGCAACCCGTTTCAGAATCCGAACCGACCCGTCTCTGTCCGGATCCAACCCTTCAACACTTCCAGTTTTGGTATAACCTTAACTTAGCCCTCTGATTTTGTTGGTTTCGTTCATATAAGTCACTAACTTTACTTGTTTTTACAGATTAGTCACTGACAGCAAGTTTTTATTGTTTGTTTTCCTTTGTTTGTCCTTTGATTGTTTTGGCCCTCCATTAAATTTAGCCATTAAACCCACATAGAAATGTGACCTAGAATGTTTGTTTAATATATTTTCTTATCCCTTTATTTATCTTTGTTTTTATTTTATTTTGGCATAATGTGATTTTCTTTATTTCATGCCTACAAAGCATCCAAAGTTTAATAACACATAACAAATTTCAAGGATTCGTTCTTAGTGATTTGATAAAATCCCGAGACGGATTATTCGTTCGAATCCGATTGGTCTAATAAGATTCATGGTTTGGAATTAAATTAAACAAAAATCACTTTAAATTAAAGAATAGGTTAAGAATAAAGATTTAGGAAAAGATAAATCCGAATCCCATGGTACCAATTTTCGGGCACTTTAATAAGATTATTTTAGTGTAACCGACTCACGTTCTTAGAATCTCTCGCAGACCATAACAGGTATCCAATCGACCTAGGTGAAACTGATTGGTAGCGACTCCTGAAATTACATTGCTACAAGCTGTATTTTCAATAGGCTTGCACCAAACCTGCTTGAAGTTTTCACCTATGTCCAATCTCTATCTTTCTTCTGGATCTCCAAGAGGTTTGAAAAGGTGTCTCCAACGTTTGTTTGTTCTTGCACAAATTCGTCCTTAGCAGTTTGATTGGTGGTCTATGATAGGGTGATTTCTTTCTGTTTTTTCAGAAACTTGTTCCTTTGTTCCCATTCTTGTCTATTTTCCAGCTTCTTGCTAGTGCTCAATAAGATTTTATTAGTCTTGCTGATCCAAAAAAAAAAAAGAAAAAAGGCTAAGATAGCACACCTTGTAAATCGTAAGGATTTCCTATCACCGATTTCACAAAAAAATGTCTATTTAAAATATTAGTTTTTTTAAAACATCATATATAATATTTTTCTCATTATTTCATTTGTTCTAATTATTTTCATCATAATTTTCTTAATGCAAATAAAATATATATCAAAAAAATATGTTTTATACAAAACATAAAAAGGGAATATATATATATATATGACAATCTTCAATTGTCAATTATGCTAACATCATTTTACACTTAAAATTCATTTTTAAATAAATGACATCAACATTTATGTCAGAATATATGTATTAATTATATATTTTATCATTTGTATATGCATGCAAATGATATGAGTGTTTTTCAGGAAAAAAAAAATTTCCCTCAATTAATTTCATTTGAAAGCCTTTGTAAATTGGCAAAAATTACTGTGCAGCTAAAATTATTCTCAGACAATAACTAAAAATTTTAGACTGAAAGATTTTTAAAATTTTATATCGAACAATTATCTAAATTTAAGCATTTAATCTAATGAGAGCAAAAAAAAAATTTTAATAAATTTAAAATCAAAATAGATAGTTAATAGCTTAGAGACTAAAAGAAAATAATTATTATAAGACTGTAGGCCTAATAATATTTCCCTCGTCCTTGTTCGCCTTCTCATTCAAATCGGCCACACAGTTGAGACATCAAGTTGGGGCAACAAATTCCTACTTGATCTCCGAAGGACCAGCCCGTGAGTCGTTAGTGCTTTGCATCACCAATTAGGCTTTTTTTACATGCCATTACCTTCACATACGAATTGGAATTGGATTTTATTTCAGCAGGAATGCAAGGTCTGGAAGTGGTTTTTCATCACATTTCTTAGCCAGGGCTGAAAACTAGCTGAGTTGAGTCAAGTAGTTGCTGAATTATGTTCGGCTTGAAATAACAGTTGAGTTTGATATTTTATTCACGTTTGGAATAAAAACAATATGAGCGAGCACCTAACTGATGGATCATAAGTTGAACTTGAGCCATTCGCTTAAGTCAATGGGAAAAGCCAAAACAGAGTTGATCAAGCAGAGTAATAAGAAAATCAACCTTTGTTTCACTTATATATCATGTTTGAAATTTTGTTTAGTTTTGGCTTGATAGCTTCTTCTACAAGCAATGAATGAGATTTAGCTTGAGTCTAGCTCCAGGTATTTGTACATTTTTTCACCCCAATTATTATAGCTTGATAATTTTGTATTTGGTACGCAAAAGCAAGCTTGCAAATATATAAGTGTAGAATGTATTGTATAGTACATAAGACGGGGAATACTTGCTGTTTTTAGGATGTAAAATGCTACCGAGCCAAAATTATTTGCACTATAAAAAAAGTTAGTAGAGGCCGGAGTCCAAAGCCGAGCTTAATTGCTTAACAAATTTAAAATGGATTGAAGGCGAGTTTTATGGTTAATTGTTGGCCGGCCTGGTAAAATTAATTTTAAGGCTGATTCCTTTGGAATTGACACCTTTCTTTGTTGGCCTCCACATCCAAATCCGCCACAGAATTAAAACATCAAAGCCAAGCAATAAATTAACTTAACTGGAGCCTATATATTTTTGTCACGTTTCTCGTTAGTTATATATCATAACAAATTGAAAATAAATTATCTTGGTTAGTTGTCGGCGGGCTAGACGGGTTGGTAAAATTAATTTTAAGGTTGTTCCTTTGGAATTGACACCTTTCTTTGCTGGCCTCCTCATCCAAATCCGCCACTGAATTAAAACATCAAAGCCGAGCAATAAAATAACTTAACTGGAGCCGATTTTGGCCACGTTTCTTACTAGTTATATATCATAAAAAATTGAAAATAAATTATCTTGGTTAATTCTCGGTGGGCTGGCCTCTACAACCTTAATTGTCGTCTTGGTTAAAATTAATTAATTGGTATGAGTCCCTAGGTGATGGAGGGCACAAGTGTATATAAAGGAGCGTTCTCTCATTATGAACCTCACTCAAAGCTCAGGAAAAAAGTTTGAAAGCAAGCGCATCGGAAGGAATCACTCGCTCATATCTTTTATTCCCTGTTAGCTGGTACTGGTATTGTTTTTTCGGAGCTCCTAACATTCATATGACTCCTATGCTTAAGTTCAATTTATTTAGATAATATGCCGCATAGCTAAAATTATGCGACTGCAACGCTTGTACGTAGACAATGGCTGGTGGCAAGACGCAAGGCACCATTTTGAACTACCTCGGCTATGGCACCGGATTGATGGACCAGAAGGAATGGAAGGGCACAGAGAACTCGGATAAGCCATACCCACTGTCGATCCTGAATGGCAATGAGGGAAGTTTCGAGCAGTTGCCGGATAAAACTGATAACACTTCAGCAGGAGCTCTGGTGTATACTGCACACTCTACGGAGAAAGTTCCATTAAAAATCATAGTCGCTTGGAAAAATTCTCCAACCGAACCTGGGAAGGTATGCAGTTCAACCTTTTTCTTCATATATCCCCTGATGGATGTGCAAATGGGAAGGCTTAAATGTCACTAGCCAGCTATAGCTAGTTGGAAAGCCAAACCGCTTGCCATCTCATTTAAGGCCACAACTAGTTGTGTTATAATTTTGCGTAGCATGTAGAAATTAATCAACTCTATGCTTGCAGTTGGCTTATACGAAGATCTATCTTGCTAGTCAAGCTATTGATTGGGACACTATTAAGGCAAACCTAGACATTGGGACTGCTGCTGCTAAGGATAACGTTGGTGGAGTGACATCAAGCATTGAATGGAGCTTTGTCGGCGCAGTTCCTTCTATTTCCGTCCAATTTGAGGCAGCGGCCTCAGAGTAAGAAACAAATCATGTGCAATGGGGAATAATCGGGGAGGCACCAAAGAAGGAGTTATAATTATGTACTTACCACTACCACTACTAATAAATAACTTGCCTCCAATTTGTCCATTAATTTTAAGTACTATATGTGTATGTTTCTGTGTTTATATGTTGTCTCATGTCCTGTCGTACGTGTCTGATAAATAAAACCAAGTTCCTCATCGCAACAAACATTTTCTTGCTCCATTTGTTGCCTCTGTGTTGCTGCTCTCGTGATTCCTGCTTGATTGGTACCTAAAAACAGTGCTGGAATTGTAACTTTTTTTTTTATCAACCAAGAATAACAATTAGTTAACGGAAAAAAAAACAAGTACAAACAAAACTCTATGAAAGAGATAAAGGCTCAAAACATAAACCACAAAATAATGGAAAAAAAAAAACAGGCATCAAACACTCAAAACTGACAGAAGAATGCCATAGAAATCACCAATTGGCTCTCCAAGAGAGCAAACATGTGTAAGTAATAAAAGAACATAGTTTGTACTCTTACAAATACTAATATCATAAGAGAAAACATGACCAATATGTGCTGCTTCTTTTACAAATTTTAATATCATATGGTGAGATTATCAAGTAAAAGGGTATTGGTAAGACTTCTAATTGACCTCTAGAAAAACTAGGCTGAATACTTATAGGATGAGGTACGCTACAAATGAGTTGTTAAGTCCTGTACTCTTGAATTGGTTAGTGGAGGAGAGACTCTTAAATGGTAATTAAGGAGAAGATTAGGTTGTTTGGATGAGAGATTAAAAGACTATAAACACCTGGTTTCCAAGCTCTTCTCTCTCTCTCTCTCTCTCTCTCTCTCTCTCTCTCTCTCTTTTTAAATATTCTTAACATTTTGGGATCTTGTTGTAGATTTTATTTTATTTTGTTTTTTGATAAATTGAGCTTATTTTTTTCTATAGCTTGCCTTTTTCACTTGAGATTTCAAAAGACGGGGTGAATTGGTTCATTATCAAACAATACAGGGTATTGATTGTATTGTTTGAAAATGAACCAATGCACCCCATCTTGATTGCACTTGAGAAACTGATATGTTGTCTGAACCTCTTGACGTGCTATATTCTAATTTGTATTCAACTTTTCTAACAAAAAAAAAAACCTCTATATCAAACAATCACTTTTTTAGCCAATTGACACTAATATCTATTAAACCCATTCCAGTAACTCACAGTTATTATATTAACTCTATTCTATTATCATATATGTACTCTGCCTAAGGATGTCTATAAAGATCCTAATCTTTGAGTTCTTGATCTCTATGATAAGCAAGGGCACTATTGGAACCAATCTCTCATCCAACATCCCTACCCCTGGGCAGATTGTCGATCTAATTTTGCAATTGTCCCCCTTACACCCTCTTACTACCTGGGGTTCCTTTATAGTGAAGCAAGGATATAATATCGAGATACAAAGGAAATTGACCACCTTATTAAATTATGTATGTAATTCCTTAAGTAGATCACTACACCCAGAATTTTATACTATTCTAAAGACCATATAGGTTTCTCAAATTCTACAAAAATTTAAAATTTTCTTATAGAAATGTTTTTCACAAGCATTGCCAACCAAATCAAATCTAGCCAACCATGGTGGTTTTGTGGACTCAATGTGCCCACAATGCCACTCAACATTGGAAATGATACTTCATATTTTTTTGGAATGCTCAGGATTGCAAAACTTGTGGGGTCATTTCTGTTCTCATGCCTCACCCACTGTTTGAAGAGTGGCTGGCCTCCATCCTATCCGATCAAAAATAGTGGACACAAGATTGGAATCGGCTTCTTATAGCTACATTATGGACTGTCTGGATTGGTCGACATGAACGCACATTCAAGAAGGCCTCTTTTATGCCCCTTTATAAATTTCAAGACAGGATGACCTTTTCCTGCAATTATCCATGGTCAATGATTTACAATGTCAGTTTTCTTGTTTTATGTTTGATCCTCTGCCTACTTTATGTTGATCATGGGGTCAACATCATAGGCTTATTGTTCATTGGCATTTACAATTTTTATCACTGATGGTGCATGATGAAGTTCAACAGGGAAGGGTGTTGCTGCTTGGGTCTGGTTGGGTATCAATGCTAGTCCAAGACACAAATGAGGCATCCTGATTCCCCAGTGTAAATCTGCATTAGAAACCAAACTCTTTGATGTTTTTCAAGCTCTATCATTCACAGCAGGTCAAGACCTAATAGTGGTAATTATACTAACTGATTGCTCACAGATGTTGCAAGCAATTGAGAATAATATAAACTAGTTCGAAGCTTCTCCATCTGGTCCACCAACTCAGGAATGTTCTTCACTCCTTCCAATGTTATTTCATTGCTATGGTGCCTAGGCAGAAAGTCCTAATTGTCCACCAAGTCACATCTTCTACTATTTCATAGTCTCCTTTTGAATTTCTGATTACCAAGAAAACTCCATTCTATGTAATACAAAACAGAGAAGAGTATTTTACTATTATCCTTTTTTGGATTTGTTCAAAGAAAATATTTAATTTTGATGATGACAAGTGAATTTTTTTAGTATGCTTAATCTCACTTTATTGGGTCAAAATAGTTTTGTTAAAGTTGTGCTTAAATTTCAAGTATTTCAAGTGTTATTTCAAAAAATATGTTTTAAGTTTGATGATGAAACTTGTTTTGTATATAGAATTTGGTAGGTCATCAAAATATATTAATGTTTGAATCAAGTTTGTTTTACAAATGACAAGTGTTTCTAAGTTGCTCCCAAGTTTATGCTTTAATGCTTTAAACTGGCTTAATCCGTAGTCTGAGAATTTTGTAACTTTTTGAAACATCATTTAATGTGTTAAACTACGAGTTTAATCTGTTATTCGCAAGTCTGAAAGCTTCCCCCAAAATCCTTTGAGTGGCGCAATTTTGGCTAGATTTTCAAATAGCACGCAGATGAATTAGAGGACACCACCTGGACACTATGGCAGAACTTTTTATGACCTATCTCTAGCCGTTTTTTGACCGTTGGAGGACGGAATTGAGTTTAACCCGTTAAACTTGAAACTTAACGTGAAGTCTGGAACTTTTCCTCTTTTGCACAAAAAAAAAAACAGAGCAACGGTCACCAGAATTTGTGGAACTTTTCCAAACAACTCTAACAGGTTTCCAATGGCTCTTTGGCCCCCAAATGAGTATAAAAACATAGAGAAACACTTTGGGAACTAACTTGGCAATAAGATCAAAGATTCATCATCAAATGCTCATCAAAGTGTTCATCATTTGAGAAAAGAGCCAAGTTTTGTGCTTTCACTTGTATATCTAGCAGAGAGTGCTATTGTGTGAGCTTGTGAGTTTGTAAACATTCCAAGTCTTAGAATCTCTTGAGTGTGGAGTGGTTTATAGTCAGCCTTGAAGAAAACTAGAAAGTGATTTCTAGTGAGCCTTGGAGAAAACTAGAGATTGGTTGGGTGTGAACCTTGAATAAAACACTATTGTAATATTGATCAAGAGATAGTGGAGGAAATCTCAAGTGGGCAAGCTTGAGGAGAGGATGTAGACTCTGGTTGGTGGAGTTGAACATCTATAAATCCCGGTGCACTCTTTCCTTGTCTTTCTTTATATTTTGCTTTATATTTTTCTTATACTTGCTTAGTTTGTTCTTGATTTTTGGTTAAGTAAATTTGGTTTTAAAATTGGATTTTGCTAAAGTTTTTAATACAACTAATTCACCCCCCTCTTGGTTGCACTTGGGCCAACATCCTTAAACTTTAATTTTATTACAACTATGCTTTTATGTTTGGAAATCTATATTGTCCCACCTCTTCCTTTATTTTCGCACTATCAAACATAAATTTTTTAAATCTTAATTTAAGTTATTTGCTACTAATTTCAAGTTGTTGAGTAGGAGTACTTTTCTTTGAATATTCATCTATGAAACACTATGGAGAACAATGAGAGAGAGAGGAGAGGGAGCTAGGGAGACTGTAGAAGAAGGCTTGGAAGTGGATCACTTAGGGCTAATGATAAATCCATAATTTACATATATTTGTTCCACACTTTTTTTAGCTTTTGTTCCTATTTATTAAGCTAATAGGGCTCTTAATAATGCCATTTTTGTATTTTTAAGGGATTAAAAGCACGGTAGTGTTTTTGGACTAGAAGGAAATTAAATTGCTCTTTTTGACTTGGTGCCAACTTTTCATGTGTGGAGTAGTTTTTAGCGCATTTGTTCAAATTTTAGTGGGGGCATGGATACGTTGCCATTTTGGAAGCAGGAAGCAAAGTCCTATTTTGCCACTTTAGCACCAGCCGTTTCGTTGCATTCGTGGACTTAATGTTTTTCGAATGGGTGCTCACTTCTCGCATATTTGCTACCTTTCACCCTTTTCGCGTGGGTTCAAGACAATAAGTGGAAGCACATTAGCATCCAATATTCTAAATTAAGATTTCTTTCTTGTTTCCACCTAGGCTACATAAGTCAAGCTTGAAGATGGCAGATAGGCCTCCAAGTTCTTAATGCCCGTAAGGTGTTCGATAAAATGCCTGTGAGAGACAAAATTGGAAGCTTAGAAATTGGGGACTCCTAATTTAGCAAGCGACATTAGCCAATCAACAGATAGACTAGTTGAAACCAAGCTGAGAGAGGCAATTCATGACTTCTATCTTTTAGCACTTCAGGTTATCTTTTAGGACAGGAATTTTGACATTAAAAAGAAAAAAGAAAAGAGATAACGCATAAGCTCCCTCTCTCACTTTTTCTCATTAATTTTTGTCTTGTCTTGGTTTTTCTTCAAAACATGAGTGAATAGTTTTCTAGTTCGGTACAAGAGAGTGATTTCCATTGCCAACACTGATTGTGAGATTTGATTTGCTTTGTTGAATTTCTCTTTAAATTCAAGTACTTACCATAATTTATTTACTTTGTTGAGCTTTTCTTTAAATTCCAGTACTTATTCATTATTCAGATTTGTTGTCATTGATTTTCCTATTCTCGCTTGTTGAATTGATTATGAGATTGCAAATTTTCTTGATTGTCTTTCAAATCGCTTAGGTGAAAAGAATTTGATTTAGAAGCAAGTGAATTTGCTGGAAATTATTTTTATTTTTGGGTAAGACATATGAAATTGTTCAAGCTTTTCTATGGTTACCTAGAAGAATATTTTTTTTTGTTCATTTTTTGTCACACTAATTTTGAGTTGATTAGAAATTGCGTTCCAATATCTAGTTACTCAAAATTAAAAAATTAATTTGAATCTTTTTTATGTTAATTTTACTGTTAAATTCTTTATGCTTTTTTCAGCTTTAACGAGAGTCCAGTTTATCTGCTTGAATTAAAGAATTATTTTCATTTTAATATCAACTGCATAATTCAAATTGTTAATTAAGCTTGAACTGAGTGTTTTTAATATTGGCTAATTTAATTTTAATTTTATAGTTACTTTATTTCAGCATTCGATTAAAAGAAACTCCCATAATCTTTTATTTTAGTTTTCTGTTAGGAAGCTTTCAATTAATTTTTTTTTTTTGGGATTGGACTGGTTTTCACTACTATATTACAAAATTATTTATTCTAGCTTATTAGTAAGACTAGAATTATTAAGCTAGCGAGACTTTTTTTGTTGTTAAAGTTTCTTCTTTTCAATAAACTGACTTATGGTAAGATCTTCTTGTACAGGTAAATTAGTGTTTGATCCAGAGATCGTGAACACAACAAAGGTGAACAGGAAAGCAAAAAGGCATGCGGTCAATCATACAACTTTGACACCTACAAGCAGTGACTCTAAAAGTGAAGAAGAAGTATCAATTGTTATAGAGATGGTGGCACAAAGTACACTAAGGGAGTTGACAACTCCTGACATCGTTTAGCAACCCCTGTGTATTGATTTTTCTGATATTGAAGTAGCTTTTGAATTAAAATCTAAATGAATTCATTTATTACCTACCTGTTGTGGACTTGCACGTGAGGACCCCACAAATACTTGAAGCAAATTCATGTTGTATGCTAAACTATTAAGCCATGTGGAGTAACAGAAGAACAGATTATGCTTCGAGCCTTCCCGTTCTCAATGGCGGACAAGATAAACAACTGGTTGCTCTACCTTCAGCCCAGTTCAATCAAAGCCTGGAATAACCTGAAGAGAAAGTTTTTGGAGAAGTTCTTTCTAGCTTCAAGGGCTGGAACCATCCAGAAGAAAATCAACAGGACTCGGCAGTACAACGGAGAAAGCCTCTATGAATACTAGGATAGATTCAGCCAACTATGTATCAGATGTCCACACCACCAAATTTTTGACCAATTGATGTTATTTCTACTAAGGACTATTGCTCATGGGTAAAACTATGTTGGATGGTGCGAGTGGAAGAGTATTTATAGAAAAAAAAACACTTGATGAAGCAAAGGACTTGATTTCTAAAATGGCAGTCAACTCACATCAGTTTGGGACAAAGGTAGACAATGTACAGGAAAAGGTAAATGAGCGAGTAACTTCTAGTATTAAGCTCAACTTTCTGAACTAACCTTTCTTTGGTGTTTGTCCTCTATGTCAGATTGGGGTAGTTGCGGTTGTTGCCAATAGTTTTTAGTCAAAGGGTATTAGCCTAGAGGATCGTTTCAGGTGGAAGATTGAGAATGGGGAATCTATGAGGTCCTGGCTTGATAATTGGGTGATTAGTCAACCTCTTTCTTTAAAACTTCCAAGATTATTTTGGCTTACTTTGAACCCAGATTGCATAGTTTTTGATTTAGGGTCTTAGGAAGGAAATATTTGTGCTGGAAATGGCTTTGGATTAAAACACCTAGGGGCATATAGAGGGAGAACTTCAGGAGCTGTTTTGTTTAATTAACAATGTTTACGTGAACAAGTCCTCTTTAGACAAACTAACCTGGAGTTTCAATAATCTTGCAGACTTCTCATTCAAGCTAGTATCTAAAGAGTGGGATGCTCAACTCGTTCAATCGACTCTATCAAGCTTTGTTTTCTACTAAAATAGATGGTGTCCTCTAAAAACTATTTTTTTTTTCAGTTGGAAAGCAGTGCAACCTTAACTTGTTTGCCAGGGGAATCTCGATCAATTCCAAATTTGTTCTGCCTTTTCTGTAAGGTTGAGCAAGAGTTAGTCGATCACCTTCTTCTTCACTGCAGCTTCTCTCATCAAATCTGGTCTTCAATTTTTTCTTAGTGGGCCAAAATTTGGAACTCCATTTCTTGTACTTGTCAAGTGTTCCAGCAAGCTCCAATTTCTTCCCTTTCTTTGAATGCTTTGAAGGCTTCGGATGCTACCTCATCAAAGTGGCTTTTTGCATATATTCTTTGGTTGAAGCGCAACAGCTGTATTTTCAATAGGGTTGCAAGAAACCTGCTTTAAGTTTTCACCCATGTCCAATTTCTATCTTTCCTCTAGATCTCCAAGAGGTCTGAAAAGGTGTCTCAATGTTTGTTCGTTGTTGAACAAAGCCATCCTAAGCAGTCAGTTTGGCCAGCTTCTTGTTGGTGCTCAATAAAATTTTATTTGTCTTGCCAATCCAAATAAAAAAAGGCTAAGATACCGCACCTTGTAAATGGTAAGGATTTCCGATCACCGATTTCACAAAATAATATGTATTTCAAATATTAATTTTTTTAAAACATCATATATAATTTTTTTTCATTATTTTATGTGTTCTAATTATTTTCATCATAATTTATGTAATATAAATAAAATGTCTATCAAAAAACTATTTTTTATACAAAACATAAAAAGGGAATGTGTGTGTGTGTGTATATATAGACATACATAAATATAACAATTTTCAAATCTCAACCATGCTAACATCATTTTACACTTAAAATTCATTTTTAAATAAATGACATCAATATTTATGTCAGAATATATATATTAATTATATATTTTATCATTTATATATGCATGCAAATGATATGAGTGTTTTTGAACAAAAACAATTTTTCCTTCAATTAATTTCATTTGAAAGCCAATATTTTGCGAGTATAATAATTCATCAAAATATAACTTTTATGATATTATTAAATTTTAAAGAACTTTTATATTTAATGTCCAAGAAATAAGAATTCATAAAAATTTAATAATATCACATGAATTTACTTTCCAATGAATTATTACATCTATATAAAACTAATTTTCAAATAAACTTGATTCAAGACAAAAAAATGTAAAAAGAAAAACTAGTCATTTTCAATTACGTTGACTTAAGTTAAAATGAGTTGAATGTAGTCACCAATCAATATTTCTTTGACTCATATTGGAAGCAAATAATAGTTGTCTAATCAAAATTTCCTCATAAAAAAGAACATTTAGAAAAAAGTTTTATAGTTGTCCCTATATGTGTAAAATTTTGCATCTAGTCGCATGCATAAGTATTTCTCGAACAAGAGATTTGTGGATGCAAATAATAAAATTCATTTATTCTCCATTTTTTGGACTGGAAAAATTACTAGCTTAAAAAGTATGCTAACTATGAGATTACTCAGATATATTCTCATGGGAGTATAAACTTTTGTAGCATGTTAAAATGATGGCTTAATTGGCTTGTTGAGAGTCCAATTATATGTTCTTAAATAATAAAATGATTCACGTGACAATGTAACTTCTTCTGCTTTAGTGGTCAGATGTAATTGAGGACAAATGAAGTTTAAATGAGACTGCAAGTTTGATTATCAAAAAAACCGGAACCATAATACTAATAGGTTGTGGATTGGATGAGTGCTGCAGTAAATTGACTCACTTTTCTAAGCTTTTAGTCTGCAAAAAATTAATTTCTTAATCCATTGATATGGGAAACAAATTTATTTGTCCTTTAAATTAGTATAAGTGACAAAAATAATAGCTACATATTTTAGGCAACAGATAATTGCTTGCATAAGTGGAAAAGGAAACTCTTATATTTACTTCTAATATAATTTTCTAAAAGACGTAATTAATGAGCAAAGTTATATATTTACTCTCAAATGTTGGTGCTTCATCCATCAATGACCTTAGCATTGCCGCACAATCTTGCAAAGACTTTCACAAGGCTGCAGATGATAAGTTGGTGTACCAAAGGTTGAACATAAATGATTTATGTTTCACACCGTTTCGCCCAAAAGAGTATTATATCCACCAACAGTGCATGGAAGTTGAAAATACAGATGCCTTGACAGAAGAAGGCATCGCTCACTATTTTATACCTGCAAATGAAATCGAAGGGCTCGAACTCCTCAAAAGAGCAGCCAAAAAGGGCAATAGTAAGGCCCAATACTTGTATGGAATAATAGAAATCATATCACCATCTGAAGAACATGAAAAGACCAAAGCAATGGAATTATTGTCTCTCATCATCGAGGGACGAAATGGAAGGCAAAGGCCATGGAAG
Organism: Aquilaria yunnanensis; assembly: GCA_039654915.1. Taxonomy (NCBI): domain Eukaryota; kingdom Viridiplantae; phylum Streptophyta; class Magnoliopsida; order Malvales; family Thymelaeaceae; genus Aquilaria; species Aquilaria yunnanensis. The sequence continues at coordinate 94,459,233 of CM077598.1, read as the reverse complement.
ATTGCTGAATGTCGAAGGCTTGTACGACAAACATTTACTCGCTTATGGGCGTTTAACAAAAGGCTTGTTGCCATCAGATACAATCTTAAAGATTGTCAATCACCACATGATAGGCCAAATCTCCCTGACACAGAAGCGTACATATCAAGCCCAATTTACTATAAGCCTTGCATGTGGAGATGAGAAGCAAAACTATTTTGCAAGTTCTTAAAAAGAACAGCTCCAAACATATAAATATTATATTGTCTTTGAAATATATTTTATTTTGTTTGAAATATGTATTATTCTACACATATTATAACTTAAGAACCAGTATTGTAAATAAAAAGAATTAATTGATATTGTAAAAACCATAGTCCTTATCATTCCTACATCAACTTAATTATCTAGACAATTCCACTATCACACTATACTTTTGATGTGTACTGTAAACAAATGCCCTGTAGACATTTCAATAAACTTCCGCTGTAACTGTGAATTTAACTCTATAGACATTTCAACAATGGTTTCTAGACACTTTGACTATTTCTATCGAACACTATACTGGACCACCCCTGCCCCTACCACTGCCCCTGCCCTTGCCCTTGCATCCACGACCACGGTTGAAATCCACTCCACTCTTCTTCCGCTTTTATCTAAATATATTAAATTTCACAAATGCAGGATTCAAAACATCCACTTCACAACAAGACCCAGCACTGCTAATTGTCTGACACTCTTTACTGGTACTAGCAGTTCCAGCCTTCATCTTCAAAATATGCTTCTACATTAACAGCAGTCCTTGCTCACACACATACCTACATTTCTGATCTTTTTGACACTCAATAACCAATGATAAAAAGCCCCTCATCATGTTAGTACGCCAAGCAACTGTAGAAAATGCATCACCACACAAATATTTCCCATCTTGATCCACAACAATCCTTGCTTCCTTGGTCCAACGGTGAAGTATATACTGCTTAGGAATTTCATTCACATTATTCACATTCAACACATGCAATGAATGGCCACAAAGCAAGCCCCTCTCCTCAAACAACATGCATGAACAAGACACAAACAATGAAGCAACATCATACTTAACATTAAATTTCCTCCAATCTTGATTCCCAACCAAACCTCATACTCAATGACACCACCAACCTCAGAAACAGCCTTTGACTCAGCAAAAACACCAACAAATAATTCCTTTTCAAACTCTTTCAAGATAGTACGAGTGTATACCTTAGAAGCATCAACCAATATCTTTGAGTGTTTAGCCTTCACATTCACCACTCCAATATTTTGAAAATCTTCTTCAAGTGCTCTATTTCTCCAGTCTTTCAACATGTTCTCAACAGCAGTGAAAACAGCAAACAAACCCATTTGCTTATTTGCAAGTGATGTCAGAACACTATTTGTGCTTTCACTACGTTGTGATGATCGAAGCCCTGCAGTCAAAATGTACATAAAGTGTCTGTTAATATCAAACAAATTGGCTAAGCATTATATTCAAAATATCTGTTAATCATGCATAAATTACACAGTGAAATTACCTGCAGAGAAAACGTGCTTGCATAGTGCTGGACACCACTTAAACCTTGCTGTATACAAGTTCTTCAACCATCCCACATTACCACAGTTGAAACTTCCAAGCATCTTTGACTATGCATCATAAAACTCACTAGCAGTAGCACAATGATACAAACATCTATAAAACATTTTGGAAAAACTTTCAACGCACATCAAGCCCTTGATGTTCTTCTTGGCATTCTCACAAATATGCCAGAGACATAATTTATGTTGAACACCATAGAAAACATGGTCAACTATAGATCCAATTGTATCATCCTGATCTGTCATAATTGTCTGAGGAAGCTTTCCACCCATGCCCCTCTTAAAACACTCAAAACACCAAACAAAGTGCTTCATCTTCTACCCCACAAGAAAAGCAACAGCAAAAACAACATTCTGCTTGTGATTGTTTAATCCAATAAACGGACCACAAAACATATTGTACCGATTGGTTCAAAATGCAGTATCAAACACAACGACGTCACCAAATGTTTTACAATCAGCCTTCATCACTTCATCAATCCAAATAAAACAACTTAATCTGTTTTCACTATCAACTAGCACCTCATAGAAGAAATCAACATCTTCTGATGCCCTACGCTTAAAAGTATCAAGCAGCAGTGAAGCATCCCCAATATTCAATTTAGATGCACGCTCAGCAGATAAGTAATTGTAAAACATTCGTTTAGTCAAGCCAGGTGACTCAAGCCCACCGACTTCATTTGATATAACCCTAATAGCATCTACAGGTCTAATCCTATTCCCCATCAAATCTGCAACAGCTGTGAAAATATCTTTATTCAAAAACTTAGCTGACCACAACAAATATCGCTGCCTAATAGCAACAAATGAATGATTATGCTGTCCTAAATGAGCATGACATACCCACAATCCATGATCACTTAACTTAACATGTATCACCGCACGACAATTACTATGCTTATCAACTCTACGACGTTCAACAGCCTCTTTCTTAACACTATCAGACTTTAAACCAGCACAGGAACAAAGGAACTCCTTGTGGTAAAGTGCCCCATCCTTTCTACCACCCCTATATCTACTCCTTGCACAACGTATGCTATAACCTCTAGAAATAGCATACTCTTTAAAAAAAAAAACTCAGCCTCATCTATAGAATCAAGGGTTGCTCCAACACAGGTAACATCATCAGTAGAATTTACAGAATCAGAACCAACAGATAATGTGACATCACCAGCTATACTTACTGCCATACAAAACAAAAACAAACCATGAAATAAACAAAACACATATGAGACAAACAGGATATCTTCAAAAAACCCAAAATCCTACCTGATTCTATTTCAGAAACATGTTTACAAACTTTAAAATCACTAGAGAACCGTCCACTACTTGCACAGGTAAGTGTCTAAAAATAAGTCCAAATGTGTCCAAACAGTATACACAAAGTGTCTAGTAAAAAACTAATATCACAACCTGAATCTACTTCAACACTTATAGATCGAAGTCCTTCACTCCCAAACAAAATATGTCCACATCCGACAATAAAGAGTGTTAAAGCATTATTCCCAAAACGTCTAAGCATTACAACCAAAATGTACGAACAAAATCTACACAAGCAACCAAATAATACCTGAATCAACTTCCACACTCATAGACTAACATCTATCACAACCAGACGAAACATGTCAAGATACTGCACCATAAATTGTCTAAAACAATATGAAAAAATGTCCACAAAAAATGCTGGATACTTAAATACAACAAGTAAAAAAACTTGTATGCTCGCCAATTCCTTTTTCACAAACATCACCTTCGCCGCCATTGCCTTCACCTCCATAATCACAGAACCAATCAATGACATCCTCATCAGAAAAAGAAATCAACGACTCAATATCCAAAGGCTCACCGTATCCAACAACAACAAAACCCGCACTTCCGGCTGAAATCATAGTGTAAAAAACTTCGAAAACATTTGGATATAAGTGTTTCCTAGCCTGACCGTTCGCCGCGCTTGGCCTCACCCTGGCAACTCCTCGCCCCTGGCCGCTCTCTCAGATCTTCCTTGACTTGAGCATTGTCACGGGCTACCGTCGACGTTGAGCAAGGAGATCGGAGAGGACGAAGGTTCTGGAACTCTCAGATCTCACGATTTGACCTATGCAATATGGCAGTAATTAGATACAATAACTAGGGGTAAATGTGTCATTTAGTTGCATATGTTCAAATGAACATATGCGCACGGTATCCGTAGTACTTCCACTATGACTTGTTTTCTCGATTTTTTTTGTTTGTTCAAATCGCTGCTTCCAATCAAGATTGAAGCATCAATTCAAGGCTTTTAGCAATTTAATTGCTGCAGCTTGCTTGCTGTCGGAATTGGTGCTCATCATGGGCTAGCTGATTTCATCTCTTGTTCATTTGTTTGTGAAAATAAAAGATCAGCAACAACTGAGTCTTTGGCATCCTAAACTATGCTGGGAGCTGGTTTTACATAAGGAAGTGGAAAGATGCGCACAAAAAAGGCAGCTGGCTTTCCACGAATTTGGCGCACAGAAGGTGTTCGATAAAATGTCCAAAAGAGCTGGAGACAAAAGTCAGCCCCGTTTGGGACTCCTAACATGTGCGGCTACTAAGGGATAATTTACAAAGAGAATTTGCCAAATTAAAGAGGTATCCTAGTAAGCCTGAACTTCTTTGCAAAAGGGAATAAAAAAAAAAAAAAAGGGGGGCGAGGAGAACGGAGATTCTGGGATTTAATCTTTTCATTGGTCTCTTTCATTCCAAGCATGTGAGACTAGTTTTCTGGTACAGTTCTAGGACGATTTCCATCACTAACACTGGTTGTGAGAATTGATTTTGCTTATTAAAACTTTCTTTAAATTCAAGTATTTACTTCTTCATGATTTAAATTTATTACAATTAATTTTCTTGTTTTTACTTGTTGCATTAGTTTTGTGATTACAAATCCGCTTAATTTTCTTTCAACTGCTTAAGTGAAAAGAATTCGATTCAGAAGCAAGTGGATTAATTAGAGATTATTTTTAATTTCTGGTTAGTTCATACAAGAGAAGTAATACTTGTTAAATTATTGAAGCTTTTGGATTGTTGTCTGTAATAAACTTTTTGGTTCATTCTTCTTCATGCTAATTTTGAGTTGATTAGGAATTGTTTTTCAATATCTGGTTAATCAAAATTAAGAAATTAATCTGAAGCTTTTCTGGTTAATTTTACTGCTGAATTTTTTGCATTCCTTTTAACTTTAATGAGAGTCCAGTTTATTTGCTTGAATTAAAAAATTATTATTTTTCGATAATTAACTGCGTAACTGGAATGGATAATCACCCCTGAACTAAGTGTTTTTTGTATTGCCTAATTTAATTTTAATTTTACAGTTAATTTATTTCAGGATTCAATTCAAGAAAACCCTATAATCTTTTATTTCAGTTTTTTGACAGGAAACTTTCGGTAAAAAAATCTCCCTTGTGCTTTGATCTGGTTTTCACTACTAAACTACGAATTTATTTATTTTGAATTGTTTGTGACACCAGAGTTATTTTTTGCGGTTTCGATGATCGACCAGTTGACTTCTACCTTCTGTGGCTATCAGCCTTCTTCGGCGATCAACCTTAAAAAATACTCCGATGGCGTAAATTTCAGCAAACGAACATGGAATTATGGGGGCTTTGCTCCTCGAAGGCCGCTAAAAAAAAATGAATCAATCCAATTCATCAATTTCACAAAGAAAACATTTAATTTCAAAAATTAAGTTTTGGGTTTATAAACAATTTTGAAAGACCAGATTTGATTCGAATAAAAATTGAAACAAACCATGCAAAATTGAGACATAAAAACATAGGGCTATTATTGTACGACCTGAATGCTATAAAACTGAGTCATTCAATGGTGATTTCAAGTGCATTTGGCCTTAAGGGAAAATTTTCAAGTTCCATGGTTTCTGCTAACCAGAATCCTAACCCAATTCCTCTCGCAGCGTCCAAACGGGCTAAGTAATGCCATCCATCTTGCCATCCAATTTGGGACTAGGTCACAACATTTATCAAACTTAAAGGATTAAGTCATGATGAGTTACATTTTAGGGACTAACTCATGCGAGTCACCAAAGTTAAGAGACCACCGGCGCATTTAGGCCTTTGTTAATTGTAAAAAATTATTGTGCAACTAAAATTATTCTTAGACAATAAATAAAAATTTTAGACTGAAAGGTTTTTAAAATTTTATATCAAACAATTATCTAAATTAAACCATTCAATCTAATGAGAGCAAAAAAAATAATTTTAATAAATTTAAAATCAAAATAGACAGTTAATAGCTTAGAGACTAAAAGAAAATAATTATTATAAGATAGTAGCCTTAGTAATTTTTCCCTCGTCCTTGTTCGCCTTCTCATACAAATCCACCGCCCAATTGAGACATCAAGTTGGGGCAACAAATTCCTATTTGATCACCAAAGGACCAGCCCGTCGGTTGTTAGTGTTTTGCATGACAAATTAGGTTTTTTTTACATGCTATTACCTTAACATACGAATTGGATTTGGGATTTTATTTGGGCAAGAATGCAAGGTCCAAAAGTGGTTTTTCGTCACATTTCTTAGCCAGGGCTGAAAACTAGCTGAGTTGAGTCAAGTAATAGACAAATTATGTTTAACTTGAAATAGCAATCGAGTTTGATATTTTATTCAGGTTTGGAATAAAAACAATATGAACGAGCTCCTAACTGATCAATCATAAGTTGAACCTGAGCCATTGGCTTAAGCCAATGGGAAAAGCCAAAATAGAGTTGATCAAGTAGAGTAATAAGAAAATCAACCTTTGTTTAACTTATATATCAGGTTTGAAATTTTGTTTAGTTTGGCTTGATAGCTTCTTCTACAAGCAAGGAATGAGATTTAACTTGAGTCTAGCTCCAGGTATTTGTACATTTTTTCACCCCAATTATTATAGCTTGATAATTTTGTATTTGGTACGCAAAAGCAAGCTTGCAAATATATAAGTGTAGAATGTATTGTATGGTACATAAGACGGGGAATACTTGCTGTTTTTAGGATGTAAAATGCTACGGAGCCAAAATTATTTGCACTATAAAAAAAGTTAGTAGAGGCCGGAGTCCAAAGCCGAGCTTAATTGCTTAACAAATTTAAAATGGATTGAAGGCGAGTTTTATGGTTAATTGTTGGCTGGCTTGGTACAATTAAGGTTGATTCCTTTGGGATTGACACCTTTCGTTGTTGGCCTCCTCATCCAAATCCGCCACAGAATTAAAATATCAAAGCCAAGCAATAAATTAACTTAACTGGAGCCTATTTTGACACGTTTCTCGTTAGTTATGTATCATAACAAATTGAAAATAAATTATCTTGGTTCGTTGTCGGCGGGCTAGACGGCTTGGTAAAATTAATTTTAAGGTTGATTCCTTTGGAATAGACGTGTTTCTTTGCTGGCCTCCTAATCCAAATCCGCCACTGAATTAAAACATCAAAGCCGAGCAATAAAATAACTTAACTGCAGCCTATTTTGGTCATATTTCTTACTAGTTATATATCATAACAAATTGAAAATAAATTATCTTGGTTAATTCTCGGTGGCTGGCCTCTACAACCTTAATTGTCCTCTTGGTTAAAATTAATTAATTGGTATGAGTCCCTAGGCGATGGAGGGCACAAGTGTATATAAAGGAGCGTTCTCTCATTATGAACCTCACTCGAAGCTCAGGAAAAAAGTTTGAAAGCAAGCGCATCGGAAGGAATCACTCGCTCATATCTTTTATTCCCTGTTAGCTGGTACTGGTATTGTTTTTTCGGAGCTCCTAACATTCATATGACTCCTATGCTTAAGTTCAATTTATTTAGATAATATGCCGCATAGCTAAAATTATGCGACTGCAACGCTTGTACGTAGACAATGGCTGGTGGCAAGACGCAAGGCACCATTTTGAACTACCTCGGCTATGGCACCGGATTGATGGACCAGAAGGAATGGAAGGGCACAGAGAACTCGGATAAGCCATACCCACAGTCGATCCTGAATGGCAATGAGGGAAGTTTCGAGCAGTTGCTGGATAAAACTGATAACACTTCAGCAGGAGCTCTGGTGTATACTGCACACTCTACGGAGAAAGTTCCATTAAAAATCATAGTCGCTTGGAAAAATTCTCCAACCGAACCTGGGAAGGTATGCAGTTCAACCTTTTTCTTCATATATCCCCTGATGGATGTGCAAATGGGAAGGCTTAAATGTCACTAGCCAGCTATAGCTAGTTGGAAAGCCAAACCGCTTGCCATCTCATTTAAGGCCACAACTAGTTGTGTTATAATTTTGCGTAGCATGTAGAAATTAATCAACTCTATGCTTGCAGTTGGCTTATACGAAGATCTATCTTGCTAGTCAAGCTATTGATTGGGACACTATTAAGGCAAACCTAGACATTGGGACTGCTGCTGCTAAGGATAACGTTGGTGGAGTGGCATCAAGCATTGAATGGAGCTTTGTCGGCGCAGTTCCTTCTATTTCCGTCCAATTTGAGGCAGCGGCCTCAGAGTAAGAAACAAATCATGTGCAATGGGGAATAATCGGGGAGGCACCAAAGAAGGAGTTATAATTATGTACTTACCACTACCACTACTAATAAATAACTTGCCTCCAATTTGTCCATTAATTTTAAGTACTATATGTGTATGTTTCTGTGTTTATATGTTGTCTCATGTCCTGTCATACGTGTCTGATAAATAAAACCAAGTTCCTCATCGCAACAAACATTTTCTTGCTCCATTTGTTGCCTCTCTGTTGCTGCTCTCGTGATTCCTGCTTGATTGGTACCTAAAAACAGTGTTGGAATTGTAACTTTTTTTTTATCAACCAAGAATAACAATTAGTTAATGGGAAAAAAACAAGTACAAACAAAACTCTATGGAAGAGATACAGGCTCAAAACATAAACCACAAAAATAATGGAAAAAAAAATAGGCATCAAACACTCAAAACTGATAGAAGAATGCCATAGAAATCACCAATTGGTTCTCCAAGAGAGCAAACATGTGTAAGTAATAAAAGAACATAGTTTGTACTCTTAAAAATACTAATATCATAAGAGCAAACATGACCAATAGGTGCTGCTTCTTTTACAGATTTTAATATCATATGGTGAGATTATCAAGTACAAGGGTATTGGTAAGATTCCAATTTGACCTCTATAAAAACTAGTTTGAACAGTTGTAGGGTGAGCTACAAATGAGTTGTTAAGTCCTGTACTCTTGAATTGGTTAGTAGAGGAGAGACTCTTAAATGGTAATTAAGGAGAAGATTAGGTTGTTTGGATGACGGATTAAAACACTATAAACATTTGGTTTCCATGCTCTTCTCTATCTCTCTCTTTTTAAATATTCTTAACATTTTGGGACCTTGTTGTAGATTTTATTTTATTTTGTTTTTTGATAAATTGAGCTTATTTGTTTCTATATGTTGGCCCAAGTGCAACCAAGAGGGGGGGTGAATTGGTTATATTAAAAACTTTAGCAAAATCAATTTTTACAACTAAATTTACTTAACCAAAAATCAAGAACAAAGTAAGCAAGTATAAGGAAAGTATAAAGCAAAATATAAAGAGAGACAAGGAAAGAGTGCACCGGGATTTATCGAGGTTCAACTCCACCAACCGGAGTCTACGTCCTCTCCTCAAGCTTGCCCACTTGAGATTTCCTCCACTATCTCTTGATCAAAATTACAATGGTGTTTTCTTCAAGGTTCACACCAAACCAATCTCTAGTTTTCTCCAAGGCTCACTAGAAACCACTCCCTAGTTTTCTTCAAGGCTCACTAGAAACCACTCTACACTCAAGAGATTCTAAGACTTTGAATGTTTACAAACTCACAAGCTCACACAATAGCACTCAAGCTAGATATACAAGTGAAAGCACAACTACAATAATGAATTTCTCAAGATAAGCTCTTTTTTCTTGGATTTGATGATGAATCTTTGATCTTATGGCCAAGTGTTGTCTCCAAGGTGTTTCTCCATGTATTTATGCTCATTTGGGGGCCAAAGAGACGTTGAAGAACCGTTGGAAAGGTCAGAAATGTCTCCAAGAAAGCAGGTGACCGTTGCTGTCAAATTTGACAGGTTTTGCGTCTGTCGCCCAGTTTCACTCGGGTGAAATATTTTCACTCGGTTGAAAATTCTGTCTAATAACGAAAGTCAAGGTTTGACCTCCAACGGTTATATTTGTAATTAATGAGTTGTCAGCACTTTATACACGTGGAATCTGACGTGGCATAAATTTATAATTATTTTTCAAAGATTTTTTGAATCGGAAACTTGCGCGCAGGTCTGGAATCCAAGTTTCACCCGGTTGAAAATTTTTCATTCGAATGATTTTCTTGTCCAGAAATAAAATCCTCTCGGGTGTGAAAATTGAGTCCAGTTTCACCCGGTTGAAAAAATTTCACTAAATTATTTTCTTGTCCAGAAATAAAATCCTCTCGGGTGTGAAAACTGAGTCCAGTTTCACCTGGTTGAAAAAATTTCACTCGAATGATTTTCTTGTCCAGAAATAAAATTCTCTTGGGTTCGAAAACTGACTTCAGTTTCACTCGGTTGAAAACATTTCACTCAAATGAAAACGTAGTTCCAGGATTTTCTTACTTCCAAACTTTCAAACTTCAATAAATTTTTCTCCAAAATGATTTCTTCCTTCACAAGCAATGCTTGAATTAACATAAATACTTCAAATATACTTATGAAATAATTTTCCTTAGAAAGATCAAAACTTTATCAATAAAAGACCAATGTATAAATCTTTATGTAAAGCTTTGAAACACATAAAACAAATATGTTTTGTTATCATCAAAATCAAATAAATGTGAGCCATGAATGGAACAAATCCAACACTATAGCTTGGCTTTTTCACTTGAGATTTCAAAAGATGGGGTGAATTGGTTCATTATCAAACAATACAGACTGTATTGTTTGATAATGAACTCTGTATTGTTTGATAATGAACCAATTCACCCCATCTTGATTGCACTTGGGAAATTGATATGTTACCTGAACCTCTTGACGTGCTATATTCTAATTTGTATTCAACTTTTTGAACAAAAAAAAAATTACGTCTATATCAAACAATCACTTTTTTAGCCAATTGACACTAATCTCTGTTAAACCCATTCCAGTAAGTCACAGTTATTATATTAACTCTATTATTCTCATATATGTACTCTGCCTATGGATGTCTATAAAGATCCTAATCTTTGAGTTCTTGATCTCTATGATTAGCAAAGGCACTATTGGAACCAATCTCTAATCCAACATCCCTACCCCTGGGCAGATTGTCGATCTAATTTTGCAATTGTCCCTCTTACACCCTCTTACTGCCTGGGGTTCCTTTACAGTGAAGTAAAGATATAATATGGAGCTACAAAGGAAATTGACCACCTTATTAAGCTATGTATGTAATTCCTTAAGCAGATCACTACACCCAAAATTTTATACTATTCTAAAGACCATATAAGTTTCTCAAATTCTACAAAAATTTAAAATATTCTTATAGAAATGTTTGTCGCAAGCATTGCCAACCAAATCAAATCTAGCAAACCATGGTGGTTTTGTGGACTCTATGTGCCCACAATGCCACTCAATGTTGGAAATGATACTTCATATTTTTTTGGAATGCTCGGGATTGCAAGACTTGTGGGGTGATTTCTGTTCTCGTGCCTCACCCACTGTTTGAAGAGTGGCTGGCCTCCATCCTATCCCATCAAAAATAGTGGACACAAGATTGGAATCGACTTCTTATAGCTACATTATGGACTATCTCGATTGGTCGACATGAACGCACATTCAAGAAGGCCTCCTTTTATGCGCCTTTAGAAATTTCAAGATAGGATGACATTTTCCTGCAATCATCCATGGTCAATGATTTACAACGTCAATTTTCTTGTTTCATGTTTGATCCTCCTCCTACTTTATGTTGAACATGGGGTCAGCATCATGGGCATATTGTTGATTGGCATCTACAATTTTTATCACTAATGGTGCAGGACGAAGTTCAACAGGGAAGGGTGCTGCTGCTTAGGTCTGGTTGGGTATCAATGCTAGTCCAAGACACAAATGAGGCATCCTGATTCGCCAGTGCAAATCTGCATTGGAAACCAAACTTTTTGCTGTTTTTCAAGCTCTATCATTCACGGTAGGTCAAGACCTAAGAGTGGTAACTATACTAAATGTTTGCTCACAGTTGTTGCAAGCAATTGAGAATAATGTAAACTAGTTCGAAGCTTCTCCATCTGGGCCACCAACTCAGGAATGTTCTTTATTCCTTTCAATGTTATTCCATTGCTGTGGTACCTAAGCAGAAAGTCCTAAGTGTCCACTAAGTCACATCTTCTACTATTTCGTTGTCGCCTTTTGAATTTATGATTACCAAAAAAACTCCATTCTACATAGTGCAAAACAGAGAAGAGTATTTTACTATTATCCTTAAATTTTAATTTTATTACAACTACCCTTTTACATTTGGAAATCTATATTGTCCTACCTCCTCCTTTATTTTTGCATTATCAAACATAAATTTTTTAAATCTTAATTTAAGTTATTTGCTACTAATTTCAAGTTGTCGAGTAGGAGTATTTTTCTCTGAATATTCATCTATGAAACACTACGGAGAACAATGAGAGAGAAGGGAGAGGGTGTGACAGCTCTCCTAGTCAACTAATCAATTAAGTGTTTATTTACTTTGATTAAGTGTTTATTAAATTAAGTACCTCAAATTAGCGCCTTGTTAAGCAAGTAACATAAGCTTAATTAAGTTAAGTGAGTTCCTAAGTGTGATTTGGCATAGTTAAGTCAAGACCATTAGTTGTTCTAGCTTTTAGAATCATCCTAGTAAGTTTTGACAACTTGTGGCACTAAGTGTTCTTTTGAGCCATTTAGAACTTAAGTGGCTAAAGTGTTCAAGAAAATTAAGTTTGGGAAGCTTTTTAGTACCCTTTAAAACAAAGAAAAGTGAGTTTGGAGTGTGAGTTGGTGAGCTATTTGAAACAAATGAAAGTATGAGGGCTTAAGTGCAAGGGAGAGAAAAGTTGCTTAGTAAGCTTATAAGTTAAGTTTCTTCTTCTCTTCTTCATACTTAGCCATTTCTTGCAAGCACCAATTTTCGTAGCTCCCTCTCCTCTCCCAAAATCACAGCCCAAGCTTCCATTTTCTTGCAAGATTCCATTGAATTAAGGGTGCCCAAGGTGTTAGAAATGATCACCAACTTTGGTTGAGGTGTTCTTGCTTCATTTGATCTTTGGAAGCTTGTTTTGGAATCCAATTTCGTAGGTAAGCTTCTTGAGATCATTTGGTGTGTTTATAGGTTGTTTCTAGAGCTAGAAATGGTCTTGGTTTGATTGGTTTGGGTGCCAAATTACTTTGGTTTTAGGCTTGGAACTCAAGGAAGCTCAATTGAGCTTAGGAGGCTTTGTTGCATTGTTTGCTTTGTGGCTAAAATTGAGGTAAGGGTTCAAGTAATTAAGCTCAAATAATGCATGGTTTTGTAGCTTTGTGTGTTGGGATGAATTAGAAACAAGACCCATTAAGTTTGGATTAGAAATGAGAGAGTTTGAGTAGCTTGTGTACAAGAGCGACACTGTCGCATAAACCCAGAAAAATTGAGTTGGCGACGCGTCGCCAATTTGGTCGCGAATTGGCGCCGCGGCGCCAGAAGGCGAAAATGTGCACAGAGCGTTTGTTCGGCGGCGCCGCGTCGCCAAAAGCATTTGCTCTTTGGCGCCGCGTCGCCAAGTGCAAAATTGGCCTCGATTTCCGGCCATCCTAAGATTAACTTAGACTCTCGGTTTCTATCCCTAGGCTATTCTAAGACGTTCCATAGCCTCGGTTGGGTCTAGAATTCATTCCTAAGGCGGGAATTGTGCGTTATTTGGAAGGTAGTCGAGTTGTGTGGTTAAGTGTAAAAGAAATGTGACTTGGTGGCTAAGTAACTCATAGTATTTAAGTTTTTAAATGGATATTGAGGGGATTAAGTGGGTTTTTAGACTCTTTATTGGCCGTATAGAGTATCAATTACATATGGTCAATAGAGAGAAAAACCTAAGTCGATCCCAACCAAGCCATTTGGTTTGGTAAGTGAGCCACTAGTAGTATTTTGAGTTAAACCTTGAGGGTTTGACTAGTTAAACCACATAGTAAGACTACCCTGTACAATAAATTAAGGGTAAAGGCGGGTAAGTTTGAGATAGGTGACGACCTACTCTAGAACCCGTAGATGGGACTTAATTGAGGTAAAGTGTCCGGGATACGAGGGCCAGTATCTCAAGTACCTCAGCCGTTTGAGCTCACGACAAAAATTAAGGCACTTAAGTGCAGAAAGTCCCAAGTGCATGTGTTGTGTGCATTTCATACCATACATCCATACATTGCATTTCTGGCATTTTGTTGATTGTTTGTTGTTTGAATTGCATGTTTGATTGCTTGGTTGCCATATTCCATATTTGTTGCATATTTCTTTGCAGGTATTTAAGAAGGGAATCCTTACTGAGTACTTTTAAGTACTCATTCCCTTAGTTTTATTGTGCAGGATCTAATCCCGGGCCTAATCACTGAGGTGATAGTCAAGGCCTAAGCTTTCTGTTTTGCAGGTATTTTATTGAGAATCCTAGTGATTCTAGTTTCTTGCAGTATAAGTTATGTGCTAACCAAGTTGTGCCTTTACAGTATAGAGGCTAAGAGTACACAAGAACAAGGTCTAGTGAAGGGCTACACTTGGAGCTTGGCTTAGCTCAAGGTGGGCTCAAGTAAATGATCTTAGTAGTTAGTAATTTTGTCTCTTGTACATAGTACTTTGTGTACTAAGTAAGTTGCCTCTATTGGGATACATTAGGATGTAAATCCATCTTGTTACTTTTGGGTGCATGCTAGAGTTATATGTATGCACAAAACTGTTACTTGTAGTTAAAGCAACTAGTATTTCAATGACTTGGTACGTTTTCAGTATGTTTTAATGAAATGCTCGAGCAATGTTTTAATTCAAGTCTTTTAAATTTCGGTTGCATTGCCAAGTCAGAAGCATGCATAACTTAATCTGAGTAGGCTAAGTAACTAGTTGCATATAAATTGTTTTAATTTATATTGACGAGTAATAGTTAGCCAATTGTAACTAGTGGGATTCATTATCCCTAAGAGCCTACAAGATTAGGGGCACTGGGGCCCCGTTCCGTCACAGAGGGAGCTAGGGAGACTGAAGAAGAAGGCTTGGAAGTGGATCAACTAGGGCAAATGATAAATCCATAATTTACAAATATTTGTTCCACACTTTTTTTATCTTTTGTTCCCATTTATTAAGCTAATAGGGCTCTTAATAATGCCATTTTGTATTTTGAAGGGATTAAAAGCACGGTGATGATTTTGGACTCGAGGGAAATGAAATTGCTCTTTTTGACTTGGTGCCAACTTTTCATGTGTGGAGCAGTTTTTAGTGCATTTGTTCATTTTTTAGTGGGGGCATGGATACGTTGCCATTTTGGAAGCAGGAAGCAAAGTCCCATTTTGCCACTTTAGCACTAGCCCTTTCGTTGCATTTGTAGACTTAATGTTTTCTGGATGGGTGCTCACTTCTTGCATATTTGCTACCTTTCACCCTTTTCACGTGGGTTCAAGACAATAAGTGGCAGCACATTAGCTTCCAATATTATAAATTAAGCTTTCTTTCTTGTTTCCACCTAGGCTGCATAAGTCAAGCTCGAAGATGACAAATAGGCCTCTAAGTTCTTAATACCCTTAAGGTGTTCGATAAAATGCTTGTAAGAGACAAAATTGGAAGCTTAGAAATTAGGAACTCCTAATTTAGCAGGCGACAGTAGCCAATCAACAGAGAGACTGGTTGAAACCAAGTTGAGAGAGGCATTTCATGACTTCTATCTTTTAGCACTTCAGGTTATCTTTTAGGATAGGAATTTTGACATTAAAAAAAAAAAAAAGGAAAAGAGGTAACGCATAAGCTCCCTCTTTCACTTTTTTTCGTTAATTTTAGTTTTCTCTTAGTTTTTCTTCAAAACATGAGTGAATAGTTTTCCAGTTCGGTACAAGAGAGTGATTTCCATTGCCAACACTGATTGTGAGATTTGATTTGCTTTGTTGAATTTCTCTTTAAATTCAAGTACTTACCATAATTTATTTACTTTGTTGAGTTTCTCTTTAAATTCCAGTACTTACTTATTCATCGTTCAGATTTGTTGTCATTGATTTTCCTATTCTCGCTTGTTGAATTGGTTATGAGATTATAAATTTGCTTGATTGTCTTTCAAATCGCTTAGGTGAAAAGAATTTAATTTAGAAGCAAGTGAATATGCTGGAAATTATGTTTATTTTTGGGTAAGACATATGAAATTGTTCAAGCTTTTCTATGGTTACCTAGAAGAATATTTTTTTGTTCATTTTTTGTCACGCTGATTTTGAGTTGATTAGAAATTGTGTTCAAATATCTAGTTACTCAAAATTAAAAAATTAATCTAAAGCCTTTTTTTTTGCAAATTTTACTGTTAAATTCTTTGTGCTTTTTTTTCAGTTTGAGGACAGTTCAGTTTATCTGCTTGAATTAAAGAATTATTTTCATTTTAATATCAACTGCATAATTTGAATTATTAATTAAGCTTGAACTGAGCGTTTTTAGTATCGGTTAATTTAATTTTAATTTTATAGTTACTTTATTTCAACATTTGATTAAAAAAGACTCCCATAATCTTTTATTTTAGTTTTCTGTTAGGAAGCTTTCAATTAAAATTTTTTTTGGGATTTGACTGGTTTTCACTAGTATATTACAAAATTATTCATTCTAGCTTGTTAGTAAGACTAGAATTATTATGCTAGTGAGATTTTTTTTGTTGTTAAACTTTCTTCTTTTCAGTAAACTGAGTTATGGAAAGATCTTATTGTACAGGTAAATTAGTGTTTGATCCAGATATCGAGAACACAACAAAGGTGAATAGGAAAACGAAAAGGCATATAGTCAATCATACAACTTTGACACCTACAAACAGTGACTCTAAAAGTGAAGAAGAAGTATCAATTGTTGTAAAGATGGTGGCGCAAAGTATACTAAGGGAGTTGACAACTCCCAACATTGTTTAGCAACCCCTGTGTATCAATTTTTCTAATATTGAAGTAGCTTTTAAATTAAAATCTAAATCAATTCATTTATTGCCTACCTGTTGTGGACTTGCACGTGAGGACCCCACAAACACTTGAAGCAAATTCATGTTGTTCGCTAAACTATGAAGCCACGTGGAGTAACAGAAGAACAGATTATGCTTAGAGTCTTCCCGTTCTCAATGGCGGACAAGGTAAACAACTGGTTGCAATACCTTTAGCCCAGTTCAATCAAAACCTGGAATAACCTGAAGAGAAAGTTTTTTGAGAAGTTCTTTCTAGGTTCAAGGGTTGGAACAATCCAGAAGGAAATCAACAGGATTCGGCGGTACAACAGAGAAAGCCTCTATGAATACTAGGATAGATTCAGCCAACTATGTACCAGATGTCCACACCACCAAATTTCTGACCAATTGATGTTATTTCTACAAAGGACTGTTGCTCATGGGCCAAACTATGTTGGATGTTGTGAGTGGATGAGCATTTATGGGAAAAAAACACTTGATGAAGCAAAGGACTTGATTTCTAAAATGGCAGTCAACTCACATCAGTTTGGGACAAAGGTAGACTATGTACAGAAAAAGGTAAATGAGGGAGGAACTTCTAGTATTGCTTAACTTTTTGAACTAACCTTTCTTTGGTGTTTGTCCTCTATGTCGGATTGGGGTAGTTGCGGTTATTGCCAATAGTTTTCAGTCAAAGGGTATTAGCCTAGAGGATCGTTTCAAGTGGAAGATTGAGAATGAGGAATCTATGAGGTCCTGGCTTGATAATTGGGTGATTAGTCAACCTCTTTCTTTAAAACTTCCAAGATTATTTTGGCTTACTTTGATGTTTACGTGAACAAGTCCTCTTTAGACAAACTAACCTGGAGTTTCAATAATCTTGCAGGCTTCTCGTTCAAGCTAGTATCCAAAGAGTGGGATGCTCAACTGGTTCAATTGACTCTATCAAGCTTTGTTTTTTACTAGAATAGATGGTGTCCTCTAAAAACTAATTTTTTTCAGTTGGAAAGCAGTGCAAGGGCGTATTCCCTCGAAGCTTAACTTGTTTGCCAGGGGAATCTCGATCTCTTCCCAATTTGTTGTGCCTTTTCTGTAAGGTCGAGCAAGAGTCAAACGATCACCTTCTTCTTCACTGCAGCTTCTCTCATCAAATCTGGTCTTCAATTTTTTCTTGGTGGGGTAAAATTTGGAACTCCATTTCTTGTACTTGTCAAGTGTTCCAGCAAGCTCCAGTTTCTTCCCTTTCTTTGAATGCTTGCAAGGCTTGGGGTACTACCTCAAAAGTGGCTTTTTGCATATATTCTTTGGTTGAAGCGCAGGGTATTTTCAATAGGGTTGCAAGAAACCTGCTTTAAGTTTTCACCCATGTCCCATTTCTATCTTTCTTCTAGATCTCCAAGAGGTCTGAAAAGGTGTCTCAATGCTTGTTTGTTGTTGCACAAAGCCATCCTTAGCAGTCGGCTTGGTGGCCTATGATAGGGTGCTTTCTTTGTGTTTTTTCAAAAGCTTGTTCCTTGGTTCCCATTCTTGTCTATTTTCTAGCTTTATGCTGGTGCTCAATAAAATTTTATTTGTCTTGCTGATCCAAAAAAAAAAAAAGGCTAAGATACCGCACCTTGTAAATCATAAGGATTTCCAATCACCAATTTCAAAAAATAATATGTATTTAAAATATTAATTTTTTTAAAACATCATATATAATGTTTTTTCATTATTTTATGTGTTCTAATTATTTTCATCATAATTTATGTAATATAAATAAAATATATATCAAAAATCTATTTTTTATACAAAACATAAAAAGGGAATATATATATATATGTAAATATACATAAATATAACATTTTTCAAATCTCAATCATGCTAACTTCATTTTACACTTAAAATTCATTTTTAAATAAATGACATCAACATTTATGTCAGAATATATATATTAATTATATATTTTATCATTTATATATGCATGCAAATGATATGAGTGTTTTTCAACAAAAAAAAATTTTTCCTTCAATTAATTTCATTTGAAAGCCAATATTATGCAAGTATAATAATTCATCAAAATATAACTTTTATGATGTTATTAAATTTTAAAGAACTTTTATATTTAATGCCAAAAAAATAAGAATTCATAAAAATTTAATAATATCACATGAATTTACTTTTCAATAAATTATTACATCTGTATAACATTGATTTTCAAATAAACTTGATTCAGGACAAAAAAAAAATGTAAAAAGAAAAATTAGTCATTTTCAATTAAGTTGGCTTAAGTTAAAATGAGTTGAATGTAGTCACCAATCAATATTTCTTTGACTCATATTGGAAGCAAAATAATAGGGGTCTAACTAAAATTTGCTCCTAAAAAAGAACATTTAGAAAAAAGTTTTATAGTTGTCCCTATATGTGTCACATTTTGCTTCTAGTCGCATGCATAAGTATTTCTCGAATAAGAGATTTGTGGATGCAAATAATAAAATTCATTTATTCTCCATTTTTTGGACTGGAAAAATTGCTAGCTTAAAGAGTATGCTAACTACGAGATTACTCAGATATATTCTCATAGGAGTATAAACTTTTGTAGCATGTTAAAATGATGGCTTAATTGGCTTGTTGAGAGTCCAATTATATGTTCTTAAATAATAAAATGATTCACGTGACAATGCAACTTCTTCTGCTTTAGTGGTCAGATGTAATTGAGGACAAATGAAGTTCAAGGAGACTGCAAGTTTGATTATCAAAAAAATCGGAACCATAATACTAATAGGTTGTGGATTGGATGAGTGCTGCAGTAAATTGACTCACTTTTCTAAGCTTTTAGCCTGCAAAAAATTAATTTCTTAAACCATTGATATGGGAAACAAATTTATTTGTCCTTTAAATTAGTATAAGTGACAAAAATAATAGCTACATATTTTAGGCAACAGATAATTGCTTGCACAAGTGGAAAAAGAAACTCTTATATTTACTTCTAATATAATTTTCTAAAAGGCGTAATTAATGAACAAAGTTATATATTGGCAGGGCGTAGTTATTTGTTGGAAAAAGATGCACATTTACCGTGATGTGTTGGCCATTAAGTAATTTTGTCATTTTAAATTTTTTGTCTCAAATTTACCATTTAATTTTTCTGTTGAAGCAATTTTACCACTATTGTCTTGGTCATAGGGTGATTCTTCCATCGATGTTTTTTTTTGTCACAAAATTGCCACCGACGTTTTTAAGGGTCATTGGTAAAGTTCCTCCAACAGAAAAGATAGATGATGAATTTGAGATGAAAAAAAATTCAACAGCAAAATTGATTTATGGCCAATACATTAGTGATAAATTTGCATATTTTCTCTTGTTTATTGGTCCCTTAAACTTTTACAAGAAAATATATGACCAATAAAAGTAGTTATTTGTGGCTGTAACGTAGCGTTATGTTGTAGTACAAAACGTAATTATAATATCAACCTAAGTGTATAAGCCAGCTATAATTTAAAAGAGAATTTATGGTTGCTTGTGGGTAAAATATGCTTAAAATATTTTTTTATTATGTTTTTTAGTATGGTAAATTGGTAAATAGTCCTTAAATTTAATGATTATTTTCTTTTATTCTGTTGGAAATTGATTATTCTCTTTTGGTATTAAACTTAGGGGAAAACATTTGTTCTGGTCCCCTATAAGATAAAATTTTTGAACTGAAACATAAAATACCATATAAGTTTAGATGCGGCATAAAAACCTAATTTATAAAGAGGAAAAATCACTATTTTTAAGTTATTTATTAGTGGCGTAAATGGTGCAGTGGTCACTTAACTTCGGTGACTCGCACGAGTTAATCCCTAAAGATTGGTTCATGACAATTTCATCCTTTATGTTTGATAAATGTTGCAACTTAGTCCCATAACTCGGAATGTCTGTGCGCCTTAGTCCTTCTAAAGGTCACTGCTGCCAGGTGTTATAGACGGCATCATGTTCTGTCTCCTTGTTTCCCTTTTCGTGATATATATAGGCAGCTACTGGAGGAGCTAGCCGCTTTCCTTCGAACTCAGCTACTAGACGCATCCAGATGGGATGGTGAGGCTGCCAGGGAACCGGTGACCACAACAGTGCCATCCCCATGGCTAGTGATGAATTCATAATTTATATATATATTTCATAATTTTCCTTAGCTTTTGTTTTGATTTATTAACTTAAGAAGGCTATTAATAATATTATTTGGTCTTTTGAATGAATTTAAGGTGTGTTGGTGTTTTTAGACTAGAAGGAAAGGAAAGGGCTCTTTTCAACTTGGGACAAACTTTTCATGGGTGAAGCAGTAATTAGCCCACTTGTTCGGCTTGCAGACGATGATTTTGGATTAAAAAAAAAACAAAGTCCAAGCCATTTTTCACATGCTTGGAGCTCTTCTACCATGACCTGTTATCTCGGTTTTTTTTTGGTTTGTGCAAATCGCTGCTTCCAATCGAGATTGAAGCCTCAATTCAAGGCTTTTAGCAATTTAATTGCTGCAGTTTGCTTGCTGTCGGAATTGGTGCTCATCATGGGCTAGCTGCTTTCATCTCTTGTGCATTTGTCTGTGATAATAAAAGAGCAGCAACAACTGAGTCTTTGGCATCCTAAATTATGCTGGGAGCTGGTTTTACATAAGGAAGTGGAAAGATGCGGACAAAAAAGGCAGCTGGCTTTCCAGGAATTTGACGCACAGAAGTTGTTCGATAAAATGTCCGAATGAGCTGGAGACAAAAGTCAGCCCCGTTTGGGACTCCTAACATGTGCGGCTACTAAGGGATAATTTACAAAGAGAATTTGCCAAATTAAAGAGGTATCCTAGTAAGCTTGAACTTCTTTTCAGAGGGGAATAAAAAAAAAACAAAAGTGGGGCGAGGAGAACGGAGATCCTGGGATTTTGTCTTTTCATTGGTCTTTTTCATTCCAAGCATGTGCCACTAGTTTCCTGGCACAGTTCTAGGACGATTTCAATCACTAACACTGGTTGTGAGAATTGATTTTGCTTATTAAATTTTTTTTAAAATTCTAGTATTTACTTCTTCATGATTTAAATTTATTGCAATTAATTTTCTTGTTCTTGCTTGTTGAATTAGTTCTGTGATTAAAAATCTGCTTAATTTTCTTTCAACTGCTTAAGTGAACTGAATTCGATTTAGAGGCAAGTTGATTAATTAGAGATTATTTTTAATTTCTAGTTAGCTCATACAGGAGAAGTAATACATGTTAAATTATTCAAGCTTTTGGATTGTTGTCTGGAATAAAATTTTTAGTTCATTGTTCTTCATGCTAATTTTGAGCTAATTAGAAATTGTTTTTCAATATCTGGTTACTCAAAATTAAGAAATTAATCTGAAGCTTTTCTGGTTAATTTTACTCCTAAATTCTTTGGGTTCTTTTTAACTTTAAAGAGAGTCCAATTTATTCGCTTGAATTAAAAAATCATTTTTGTTCAATAATCAATTGCATAACTGGAATGGAAAATCAACATTGAACTAAGTGTTTTTTGTATTGTCTAATTTAATTTTAACTCTACAGTTAATTTATTTCAGCATTCAATTCAAAAAAATCATCTAATATTTTATTTCAGTTTTTTGACAAGAAGTTTTCGGTAAAAAAATTTTCCTTGTGATTTGATCTGGTTTTCACTGTTAAACTACAAATTTATTTTTTTTGAGTTGGTAGTGATACCGGAGTTATTTTTTGTGGTTTCAACCACCTACTAGCTGGCTTCTACATTCTGTGGCTATCAGCCTTCTTCGGCGATCAACCTTAAAAAATACTCCAATGGCGTAAATTTCAACACACGAACATGGAATTATGGGGGCTTTGCTCCTCGAAGGCCGCTAAAAACAAAGGAATCAATCCAATTCATCAATTTCACAAAGAAAACATTTAATTTCAAAAATTAAGGTTTGGGTTTATAAACAATTTTGAAAGATCAGATTTGATTTGAATAAAAATTGAAACAAACCATGCAAAATTGAGACATAGAAAAACAGGGCTATTATTGTACCGCCTAAATACTATAAAACCAAGTCATTCAATGGTGATTTTTAAGTGCATCTGGCCCTAAGGGAAAATTTTCAAGTTCCATGGTTTCTGCTAACCAGAATCCTAACCCAATTCCTCTCGCGGTGTCCAAATGGGCTAAGTAACGCAATCCATCTTGCTATCCAATTTGAGACTAGGTCACAACATTTATCAAACTTAAAGGATTAAGTCATGATGAGTTACATTTTAGGGACTAACTCATGCGAGTCACCAACGTTAAGGGATCATCGGCGCATTTAGGCCTTTCTTAATTGTTAAAAATTACTGTGCAACTAAAATTATTCTTAGACAATAAAAAAAAATTTTAGACTGAAAGGTTTTTAAAATTTTATATCAAACAATTATCTAAATTAAACCATTCAATCTAATGAGAGCAAAAAAAATAATTTTAATAAATTTAAAATCAAAATAGATAGTTAATAGCTTAGAGACTAAAAGGAAATAATTATTATAAGACAGTAGACTTAGTAATATTTCCCTCGTCCTTGTTCGCCTTCTTAAACAAATCCACCGCCCAATTTAGACATCAACTTGGGGCAACAAATTCCTATTTGATCACCAAAGGACCAGCCCGTCAGTTGTTAGTGTTTTGCATCACAAATTAGGTTTTTTTTACATGCTATTACCTTAACATACGAATTGGATTTGGGATTTTATTTGGGCAAGAATGCAAGGTCTGAAAGTGGTTTTTCGTCACATTTCTTTGGAATAGATGGCTTGGTAAAATTAATTTTAAGGTTGATTCCTTTGGAATAGACGTGTTTCTTTGCTGGCCTCCTAATCCAAATCCGCCACTGAATTAAAACATCAAAGCCGAGCAATAAAATAACTTAACTGCAGCCTATTTTGGTCACGTTTCTTACTAGTTATATATCATAACAAATTGAAAATAAATTATCTTGGTTAATTCTCGGTGGCTGGCCTCTACAACCTTAATTGTCCTCTTGGTTAAAATTAATTAATTGGTATGTCCCTAGGCGATGGAGGGCACAAGTGTATGTAAAGGAGCGTTCTCTCATTATGAACCTCACTCGAAGCTCAGGAAAAAAGTTTGAAAGCAAGCGCATCGGAAGGAATCACTCGCTCATATCTTTTATTCCCTGTTAGCTGGTACTGGTATTGTTTTTTCGGAGCTCCTAACATTCATATGACTCCTATGCTTAAGTTCAATTTTGTTGGGTTTCGGGAGCCAAACAGCGCAGCGGAATTTAACCGAAACCCTCCAGGATCCAAGTGAAACGGGGTAAACCGGGTGTTCGAAAATTTCATACCTAATTTTCGGTTGAGATCTCTCACTCAACTGTAGAGTCGAATCACAAAACCTGAACAGTTGACGTGTTCAGGCTCTCTATGGTATCCACACGAGCCTCTCGGGATCACCACTCTTCCACCACGTCCCCGCAGATGCGTTTCTCTTGCGCTCGCAGTGCTAGCTTGCGTCCTCCAAGGAATTGCAAGAGAAGAGTGCGGCTGTCCTTTTGGGAGGCTAGGGCAAGGAGACCTGCGAATTTCTCACTTAAAAGTTGTATTTATAGTGAGACTCAACTTCTAGGCTTAATGGGTTTCAAAGCCCTAATCCAATTAGGATTTAATTTCGGGCTTAATAATGGCTCAACTCCTTGGCCCATTATTAATACGAAATTAAAGTGAAACCATAACCCAAATAATTAGCCCATGCACTCTAATGATCCAAATAGCTCTATGTGTGCGACCCAATAGGCTCTTGCCATGTTGGCAATGATCATAAATCACATTTATGATCATAAGCAATGAGCGGTGTCTAGCAACACATCATTGCTACCCAAGTGACAAGATTGTCGGTGAATCGACTAAACCTTTATGATCATCACCGATATATGCCATTGTCCCTTTGTCCAAGATATCAAGACTAAGCACGAGACATGGAATGTGTCACTCTCGTATAGCCCAATCTTTGGTTTCTTGATTACCGAGTAGACCAACTTAAACTGACGACATTGATATCATATATCAACTCATCGGAGCATGGCCATGCATTTTCTAAGTCTCACTCTATCAAGGGGCCCAAAGATATCACTCCCGTTACATAGGAGGGACAAATCCCATCTTGATCATACAAATCCCTCCGCATGATATGTGACATACCCAATGACCTCCTTCAAGTTCACTCAGTTACGAGCAACAAAGGAAAGTATCAAAGTATGTGACTCACATGTAGGGAACCTTGCTGATCTTAGGTCGAAGGACTACATATACCATGATCACTATGAGAATCACTTATGACACTCATATAACGATCCATGAAGTGTTCTCATGGTGGGTCGGTCCAGTACACAAGTTCTCCAACTTGTACCCATATGTAGACTACATATCTCATATTACTCTCCACATATGCTAGTCATTATGTATTATTGCAACCCGCTCCACAATAATACTAGACTAGGGACGTTTAAGAATATCATTATTCTAGGGTTACAGTTATGCTTATTACGTTACGCAGAAACAAAACAACAAACATAATTGCTGGATTAATGCCTCAATAAAATATCATGACTCAATGTGTAAAAATACAATCATCTCATGATTGGCTTTTTGGGCACAATACTAACAATCTCCCACTTGCACTAAAAGCCAATCATCCATGTATCTAATACCGATGGATCTAGAATGGCTATCATGCTTCTGCTGCGTAAGGGGCTTTGTCAGTGGATCAGTAATGTTGCTGTCTGTCGAAGTCCTGCATATCCTTACATCACCCCTCTCGATGATCTCCCTGATGAGATGATAGCGTCGGAGTATGTGTTTGGATCGCTGGTGAGATCGAGGTTCCTTAGCCTGTGCGATTGCTCCATTGTTGTCACAATAGAGCTCTATCGGGTCAACAATGCTTGGAACCACTCCAAGTTCAGTGATGAACTTCTTGATCCAAACTGCCTCCTTCGCAGCATTAGAGGCGGCAATGTACTCAGATTCTGTTGTAGAGTCAGCTACTGTCTCTTGCTTTGAACTCTTCCAGCTTACAGCACCACCACCAATACAAAACACATAACCAGATTGCGATCTAAAATCATCCTTATCGAATTGGAAGCTTGCATTGGTGTAACCCCTTACAACGAGCTGATCTTCACCTCCAAAGACCAAGAATGCATCCTTAGTCCTTCGTAAGTACTTAAGGATGTTCTTAACAGCTGTCCAGTGACTTTCACCGGGGTTCGATTGGTACCTACTCGTCATGCTCAAAGCATATGAGACATCGGGACGAGTACATATCATGGCATACATGATAGATCCAATTGCTGAGGCATATGGAATCTTACTCATGCGCTCTCTCTCCTCGGTTGTACTCGGACACTGAGATCTAGAAAAAGTGATACCATGTGACATGGGCAAGAATCCTTTCTTGGAATCTTGCATGCTAAACCTCTTTAGCACCTTGTCAATATATGTACTTTGACTTAGACCAAGAAGCTTTCTAGATCTATCTCTATAGATCCTGATGCCTAACACATAGGCTGCTTCACCCAAGTCCTTCATAGAGAAACATTTCCTTAGCCAAGTCTTCACAGACTGTAGCTCAGGAATGTCATTCCCGATGAGTAGTATGTCATCTACATACAACACCAAGAAGACAATAACGCTCCCACTAACCTTCTTGTAGACACAAGGTTCATCTTCATTTTTGATAAAACCAAACTCTTTGATTGCATCATCAAAACGAAGATTCCAACTTCAAGAAGCTTGCTTCAGTCCATAAATGGACCTTTGTAATTTGCACACTTTATTGGCATTCCCAGGAGTGACAAAACCCTCAGGTTGTGTCATGTACACATCCTCAAGTAGCTTTCCATTTAGGAATGCAGTTTTGACATCCATTTGCCATATCTCATAATCATAGTGTGCAGCAATAGCAAACAAAATTCGGATGGATTTAAGCATAGCAACTGGTGAAAAAGTTTCATCATAGTCAATACCATGAATTTGCTTGAAACCTTTTGCAACCAATCTTCCCTTAAAGGTAATCACATTACCATCCATGTCAGTTTTCTTCTTGAAAACCCATTTGCACCCTATAGGTTTTACCCCTTCAGGTGGGTCAACCAAAGTCCATACTTGGTTTTCATACATGGATTCCATCTCGGATTTCATGGCCATTAGCCACTTCTCAGAGTCAGGCCCCGACATAGCTTGTTGGTAGGTTGTGGGCTCATCTTGATCCATGAGCATCACATCACCGGTGTGAGTCACGAGAAATCCATATCTCTCGGGCTCACGCCGAATCCTACCAGTCCTACGTGGGCTTTGTGCTACAGGAACAGACTCTTGAACCACAACATCTTGTGGTGTCTGTTCAGGTTCCATTTCAGGTTCGATGTCTTCTTGTTGTTCTTGAATTTCTTCAAGTTCTACTTTCCTCCCACTAGTTCCTTTAGAGATAAACTCTTTCTACAAAAAGACACCAGTTCGAGCAACAAACACTTTTTGCTCAGAGGGATTGTAGAAATAGTAACCCTTTGTTTCTTTGGGATACCCAACAAAAAGACATTTTTGAGATTTGGGCCCTAGTTTGTTAGAGGATTGACGTTTTACATAAGCGTCACAGCCCCAAATCTTCATAAAAGACAAATTGGGACGCCTCCCACTCCATATCTCATATGGTGTCTTTTGAACCGATTTAGATGGAACTCGGTTTAGTGTAAAAGCGGCCGTCTCTAGAGCATGTCCCCAAAAGGAGTTTGGAAGGTCAGCTTGACTCATCATGGAGCGAACCATGTCTAACAGAGTTCGATTTCTCCTTTCAGAAACACCACTCCATTGAGGTGTACTTGGTGGAGTGAGTTGTGATACTATACCACACTCCTTCAGATAGTCAAGGAATTCTCGATCCAAGTACTCTCCACCTCGATCTGATCGAAGCACTTTGATACTCTTCCCGAGTTGATTCTCTACTTCATTCTTGAATTCTTTGAACTTTTCAAAGGATTCTGACTTGTGTCTCATAAGATACACATAGCCATATCTGCTGAAGTCATCAGTGAAAGTAATGAAGTATTGGGAACCTCCTCTAGCTTGTGTAGACATAGGGCCACATACATCACTATGTATGAGTCCTAGTAAGACATTAGCCTTTTCACTTTGCCCTGTGAATGGGGCTTTGGTCATCTTGCCCAACAAACATGACTCACATGTCTCATATGATTCAAAATCAAATGAGTCCAAGAGTCCATCCTTATGGAGCTTGGATATGCGGGTCTCATTTATATGGCCCAAGCGACAGTGCCAGAGATAGGTCAAGTTTGAATCATTTAATCTGACCTTCTTGGTATTCACATTATAGATTGGATCTTCGAGGTCTAGAACATACAACCCATTGCTAAGTTGAGCACAACCATAAAAGATTTCATTCAAATAAATAGAACAACATTTGTCCTTTATTATAAATGAAAAACCTTTCTTGTCCAAACAAGAAACAGAAATCAAATTTCTACTAATAGTAGGCACAAAGTAGCAGTTGTCTAATTCTAAAACTAATCCACTAGGTAAAGTGAGAACATAAGTCCCTACGGCTAAGGCAGCAACCCTTGCTCCATTTCCAACACGTAGGTCCACTTCACCTCGGGCCAATCTTCTACTTCTACTTAGATCCTGCACATTTGCACAAATGTGAGATCCACATCCAGTATCCAATACCCAAGATGAGGAAGTAGAAAAGTTAGCCTCTATAACAAAAATACCTGAAGTGGAAGTCTTACTTCCCTTTTCCTTAGCAAGTTCTTCAAGATAGAGCTTGCAGTTGCGCTTCCAGTGTCCAGGTTGCTTACAATGGAAGCACTCCCCTTCCTTTGCCACACCACCCTTTGGTTTCAGTGCAGCTGAAGAAGAACTAGCATTGGACTTTCCATTAGCTTTATCCCCTGATGGATGTGCAAATGGGAAGGCTTAAATGTCACTAGCCAGCTATAGCTAGTTGGAAAGCCAAACCGCTTGCCATCTCATTTAAGGCCACAACTAGTTGTGTTATAATTTTGCGTAGCATGTAGAAATTAATCAACTCTATGCTTGCAGTTGGCTTATACGAAGATCTATCTTGCTAGTCAAGCTATTGATTGGGACACTATTAAGGCAAACCTAGACATTGGGACTGCTGCTGCTAAGGATAACGTTGGTGGAGTGACATCAAGCATTGAATGGAGCTTTGTCGGCGCAGTTCCTTCTATTTCCGTCCAATTTGAGGCAGCGGCCTCAGAGTAAGAAACAAATCATGTGCAATGGGGAATAATCGGGGAGGCACCAAAGAAGGAGTTATAATTATGTACTTACCACTACCACGTCTAATAAATAAGTGGCCTCCAATTTGTCGATTAATTTTAAGTACTATATGTGTATGTTTCTATGTTTATATGTTGTCTCATGTCCTGTCGTGTCTGATAAATAAAACCAAGTTCCTCGTCGCAACAAACATTTTCTTGCTCTATTTGTTGCCTCTCTGTTGCTGCTCTCGTGATTCCTGCTTGATTGATACCTAAAAACAGTGTTGGAATCGTAACTTTTTTTTATCAACCAAGAATAACAATTAGTTAATGGAAAAGAAACTTGTACAAAGAAAACTCTATGAAAGAGATACAGACTCAAAACATAAACTGCTAAATGGTAAAAAAAAAAAAAAAAGGCATCAAACACTCAAAACTGATTTTGCACAATTGACAGGGCAAGACATAAAACTTGGTTATGCAATAATAATTAAATTAAAACATCATTGAAAATAGTGCCACGGCAGTCAACAAAACATAATTTAAAACAAGCCAAGACATAAAACTTTAGTTGCTTTAACTTCAAGTAATAACTACGTGCATACATCTCAAACTTATATGCACCCAAATGTAACCCTAGTGTTATACACACCAATGGACACTAGTAGAGTCAATCTATGTATAAAATTACCATACATACAGAAGAAGCAACTTATATCTACTAAGATCCATGTTTAGCTCTTCACGCAAACAAACTAGCTTGTCATATAAAACAAACAACTAATATTGCACAAGCAGTGTCAAGAATAAAATCAACAAATAATGCAAAATAATGAGTGGATGGATGGATAAATGAAATATGCACATGCTGATGCACTTAGTACTTTCTTATACCCGTAGGTGCTAAACTTGTCATGAGCTCATATGGCTGGGGTACTTGGATACTTGCCCTCGTATCCTATGCTAGCACTTACCTAACCCCATGAAGTCCTCTTACGGGTAGCTTAGAGTAAGTCATCTCTGACTCAAACCTTGCCCGCCTTGATGGGCTAATTATAGTAAGTCACCACTTACTAATTCCTTACGCATCTCTTCCCTTAACTTATTGTGCAGGGTAGCTACCTTATATGGTTCAACTTGCCAAGCTCTTCGAGCTTAGCTTAGTGTTTCTTAGTGGCTTACTTACCAAACCATAAAGTTTGGTTGGGATCCTTTTAGGTTTCCTTTTCATTGCCCGAAGGTCTATGACCTTCCACTTAGATAACAAAGAATCTGAAACTTGCCTTGATCCCCTTAGTGCTCCCTTAATAACTTAAGCACTTTAACTTCCTTAGCCACTATTCCTTACCCTACCTTAACCACACCACTTAGCCACCACCTAAATAATTCATAATTCCTAACTTAGGAATGAGTTCTTAACCCAACCAATCCTACGGAACATCTTAAATTAGCCTAGGCATGATAACCGAGAGTTTAAGACAATCTTAGGATGCTCCAAGCTTGCGGGAGTAATGCCTTAGCGACACCGTCGGTGACATGTCAACAAAGGCATCAATGATCTAATATCCTGACATCTAACGATGACGCATCTTCAATTTACACTGCCAGCAATGACACGTCGCCAACGGTGATGGGTCGCCAATGCACTACAGCATTGTGCGACAGCATGCGAACTTGCATGAAACTTGCTCAAACTTTCCCATCCCATGGCCAATGCACATGGGTCTTGTTTCTACTTTATTTCCACATGTACTACTACATTTTCTATGCATTATTAACTTAAATCCCTTACCTCAAATCATCTTGAAAGCAAGAAACAAGCAATGAACATAGTCGAGCTCCAACGAGTTCCTTTGAGTTCCAAGCTCGAAATCAACCAAATTGGACACCAAGAGTACGAAGTTAAGACCATTTCTAACCATTTAACAAGCTTAGAACTAACCCATAAGGATCAAAGCCATTTACCTTTGGGTTTGAACCAAAAACTTGCAAGAACAACTCTAAATGCACAAAAAACGAGCTAAGGGCTTGTTGGGATGACTTTGGGACCTTCGATTTTTATGGAAACTTGAGTGATTTTTAAGGTTTGGAGGTGGATAGTTATGGAGGAGAGAGACCCACGAGAATGGAAAATGGGGGAGATGATGAATATTGTCATCTCCTCCACTTATATAGCCAACATCTCTTCCATTTGACACTTTGGCCCTCAAACTTAACTTTGCATCACTTAGGCCACTTAAACTCTTCCCACACCATCACTCCTTGGTCCCAAAGAAAGGTTTTCCTTACCCAAACACTTTGGCCTTGGGCCACTTAAGCCATTATAATACATAATAGCTTAACTTCTCACTTAGTGTATTTTTCACCCTTAACTTCCGCTTTTGGTTCAAATGGCTATAAATACTTGTGGTCTTAACTTAATTAGCACAAAAAAACTTGCATGGACCTAATTGCACTGAAATTACAGTCTTGCCTCTAACTTGGGCCAAAAATACCATTTTTCCCATTTTGCCCTTTAGGCACCAATTATACTTTGGAACTCAATTTAACCTTACTTAGCTTGCTTCCCTTGCTTAAAAAAACTTATTTGAGGGAAATAACTTAGGATTTACTTACCTTAACAATAAAAGTAGAGGAAATACTAGGAGAGCCTTTACATAAGTAATGAAAGAACATAGTTTGTACTCTTACAACTACTAATATCATAAGAGCAAACATGACCAATACGTACCGCTTCTTTTACAAGTTTTAACATCATATGGTGAGATTATCAAGTAAAAGGGTGTTAGTAAGATTTTTAATTGACCTCTAGAAAAACTAGTTTGAACATTTATTGGGTGAGCTACAAATGAGTTGTTAAGTCCTGTACTCTTGAATTGGTTGACTCTTAAGTGGTAATTAAGGAGAAGATTAGGCTGTTTGGATGAGGGATTAAAACATTATAAACGCCTGGTTTCCAAGCTTTTCTTTCTCTTTTTATATATTCTTAACATTTAGGATCTTGTTGTAGATTTTATATTATTATTATTTTTTGGATAAATTGAGTTTATTTGTTTCTATAGTTTGGCTTTTTCACTTGAGATTTCAAAAGATGAGGTGAACTGGTTTTTTTTCAAACAAAACAGGTATTGTCTGAAAAATGAACCAATTCACCCCGTCTTGATTGCACTTTGGAAAATAATATGTTATCTAAACCACTTGATGTCCTATATTCTAATTAGTATTCAACTTTGTTAACAAAAAGAAATTACCTCTATATCAAAACAATCACTTTTTACACAATTGACACTAATCTCTGTTAAACCCATTCCAGTAAGTCACAGTTATCATATTAACTCTATTATTCTCACATATGTACTCTGCCTACGGATGCCTATAAAGATGCTAATCGTTGAGTTCTTGACCTCTATGATCAACAATGGCATTGTTGGAACCAATCTCTCCTCCAACATTCCCACCCCTCGGCAGATTGTCGATCTAATTTTGCAATTGTCCCCCTCGCATCCTCTTAATACCCGGGGTTCTATTATGTGGCTAGGCAATGCATCAGGTTCCTTTACAATGAAGCAAGGATATAATATGGAGCTACAAAGGAAATTGACCACCTTATTAAATTATGTAGGTAATTCCTTAAGTAGATCACTGCACCCAGAATTTTATGCTATTCTAAAGATCGTATGGGTTTCTCTGATTCTACAGAAATTTAAAATATTCTTATGCAAATGTTTGTCACAAGCATTGCCAACCAAATCAAATCTAGCAAACCATGGTGGTTTTGTGGACTCTATGTGCCGCAATGCCACTCAACATCGGAAATGATACTTAAACTTTTTTTGGAATGCTCAGGATGGTAAAACTTATGGGGTGTTTTCTGTTCTCATGCCTCACCCATTATTTGAAAAGTGGTTGGCCTCCATCCTATCCCATAAAAAACACTGGACACAAGATTGGAATTGGTTTCTTATAGCTACATTATGGACTATCTGTATTGGTCGACATGAATGCACATTTAAGAAGGCCTCATTTTATGCCCCTTTATAAATTTCAAGACAGGATGACCTTTTCCTGCAATTATCCATGGTCAATGATTTACAATGTCAATTTTCTTGTTTCATGTTTGATCATCCACCTACTTTATATTGATCATGGGGTCAACATCAAGGACATATTGTTCATTGGCATCTACAATTTTTATCACTGATGGTGCATGATGAAGTTCAATAGGCTAGGGTGCTGCTGCTTGGGTCTGGTTGGGTGTCAATGCTAGTCCAAGACACAAATGAGGCATCCTGATTCCCTAGTGAAAATTTGCATTAGAAGCCAAACTTTTTGCTGTTTTTCAAGCTCTATCATTCACGGCTGGTCAATACCTAAGAGTGATAACTATACTAACTAATTGCTCACAGATGTTGCAAGCAATATCGGGAATAATATAAACTAGTGAAGTGTCTCTATCTAGTCCACTAGCTCAGGTATGTTCTTCACTCCTGCCAGTGTTTTTCCATTGTTGTGGTGCCCAGGCAGAAAGTCCTAATTGTCCACTAAGTCACATCTTCTACTCTTTCTTAGTCTCTTTTTGTATTTCTGATTACCAAAAAAACTTCATTCTACCTTATACAAAACAAAGAAGAGTATTTTACTATTGTCCTTAAACTTTAATTTATTACAACTACCCTTTTAAGTTTGGAAATTGATATTGTCCCACCTTCTCCTTTATTTTTGCACTATCAAACATAAATTTTTTAAATTTTAATTTAAGTTATTTGGTAACTATGTTCTACTAATTTTAAGTTGTCGAGTAGGAGTACTTTTGTGTGAATATTCATCAATGAAACACTACAAAGAACAATGAGAGAAAGGGGAGAGGGAGCTTGGGAGACTGAAGAAAAAGGCTTGGAAGTTGATTAGCTAGGGCAAATGATAAATCCATAATTTTCATATATTTGTTCCACACTTTTTTTTAGCTTTTGTTCTCATTTATTAAGCTAATATGGCTGTTAATAATGCCATTTTGTATTTTAAAGGGATTAAAAGCACAGTGGTGTTTTTGGACTAGAAGGAAATAAAATTGCTCTTTTTGACTTGGTGCCAACTTTTTAGTGCTTTTGTTCAATTTTGCTACCTTTCATCCTTTTCGCGTGGGTGCAAGACAATAAGTGGCAGAACATTAGCTTCCAATATTCTAAATTAAGCTTTCTTTCTTGTTTCCACCTAGGCTACATAAGTCAAGCTTGAAGATGGCAGATAGTGCCCCAAGTTCTTAATGCCCGTAAGGTGTTTGATAAAATGCCTGTGAGAGACAAAATCTGTAGTTTAGAAATTGGGGACTCCTGATTTAGCAAGCGACATTAGCCAATCAAGAGAAAGACTGATTGGAACCAAGCTGAGAGAGCATTTCATGACTTCTATCTTTCAGCACGTAAGGTTATCTTTTAGTACAGGAATTTTGACATTAAAAAAAAAAGGAGGTAACGCATAAGCTCTCTCTCTCACTTTGTCTCCTTAATTTTAGTTTTGTATTGGTTTTTCTTCAGATCATGAGTGAGTAGTTTTGTAGTTCGGTACAAGAGAGTGATTTCCATCGCCAATACTGATTGTGAGATTTTATTTGCTTTGTTGAATTCCTCTTCAAATTCAAGCACTTACGATAATTGATTTACTTTGTTGAGTTTCTCCTTAAATTCCAGTACTTAATTATTCATTGTTTAGATTTGTTGTCATTGAATTTCCTATTTTCGCCTGTTAAATTGGTTATGGGATTACAAATTTGCTTTATTTTTTGTCAAATCGCTTAGGTCAAATGAATTTGATTTAGAAGTAAGTGAATTTGCGAGAAATTATTTTTATTTTTGCGTAAGATATATTAAATTGTGCAAGCTTTTCTACAGTTACCTAGAAGAATTTTTTTTTTCATTGTTCGTCATGCTAATTTTAAGTTGATTAGGAATTGCATTCCAATTTCTAGTTACTCAAAATTAAAAAATTAATCTGAAGCTTTTTTAGATTAATTTTACAATTAAATTCTTTGTGCTCGTTTCAGTTTTAAAGAGAGTCCAGTTTATTTACTTGAATTACGGAATTATTTTCATTTGATTATCAACTGCATAACTTGAATAGCTAATTAAGCTTGAACTAAGCATTTTTAGTATTGGTTAATTTAATTTTAATTCTATAGTTACTTTATTTCAGCATTCGATTAAAAAAAAACTCCCCTAATCTTCTATTTTAGCTTTATATTAGGAAGCTTATTAAGAAGACCAGAATTATTAACCTAGTGAGATTTTTTTTTTTGCTTTCAGTTAACTGACTTATGGCATGTTCTTCTTGTACATCTACAAACAGTAACTCTAAACGTGAAGAAGAAGTATCAATTGTTGTAGAGATGGTGGCACATAGCACACTAAGGGAGTTGACAACTTCTGACGTTGTTTAGCAATCCCTGTACATCGATTTTCTAATATTGAAGTAGCATTTGAATTAAAATGTAGATTAATTCATTTATGGCCTACCTGTCGGGGACTTGCAGGTGAGGACCCCACAAACACTTGAAGCAATTTCATGTTGTCTACTAAACTATGAAGCCACATGGCATAACAGAAAAATAGATTGAGCTTAGAGCCTTCCCGTTCTCAATGGCGGACAAGACAAACAACCAGTTGCACTACCTTCTATCCAGTTCAATCATGGCTTGGAATAACTTGAAGAGAAAGTTTTTTTAGAAGTTCTTTCTAGCTTTAAGGCCTGGAACAATCCAAAAGGAAATTAGCAGGATTCAGCAATACAGTGGAGAAAGCCTCTACGAATACTAGGAGAGATTCAGCCAACTATGTACTAGATGTCCACACCACCAAATTTCTGACCAACTGATCTAAGGGTTGTTGCTCATGGACCAAACTATGTTGAATGCTGCAAGTGGAGGAACAATTGTAGAAAAAAAAAACACTTGAAGAAACAAAGAACTTAATTTCTAAAATGGCAGCCAACTCACATCAGTTTGGGACAAAGGTAGACTATGTATAGAAAACGGTAAATGAGGGAGCAACTTCTAGTATTAAGCTTAACTTTCTGTACTAACCTTTTCTTGGTGTTTGTCCTCTATGTCAAATTGGGGTAGTTGGGATTATTGGCAATAGTTTTCAGTCAAAGGGTATTACCTTGGAGGATCGTTTTAGGTGGAAGATTGAGAATGGGGAATCTATGAGGTTCTGGCTTGATAATTGGGTGATTAGTCAACCTCTTTCTTTAAAATTTCCAAGTCTATTTTGGCTTCCTTTGAACCCAGATTGCATAGTTTCTAATTTGGGGTGTTAGGAAGGAAATGTATGGGCTTGGAATTGGCTTTGGATTAGAACACCTAGGGGGCGTGTAGAGGGAGAACTTTAGGAGCTGTTTCATTTAAGTAATAATGTTTACGTGAACAAGTCCTCTTTAGACAAACTGGCTTGGAGTCTCAATAATCGTGCAGACTTCTTAGTCAAGCTAACTAGTATCGAAAGAGTGGGATGCTCAACTTGTTCAATCGACTTTAGCAAGCTTTGTTTTCTACTAGATTAGATGGTTTCCTCTAAAAACCTATTTTTTTTCAGTTGGAAAGCAGTGCAATGGCGTATTCCTTCGAAGCTTAACTTGTTTGCCAGGGAAATCTCTCCTCCAAATTTCCTGTGCCTTTTCTGTAAGGCTGAGCAAGAGTCAATCGATCACCTTTTTCTTCACTGCAGCTTCTCTCATCAAATCTGGTCTTCAATTTGTTCTTAGTGGGGCAGAAATTGGAACTCCGTCTCTTGTACTTCTCAGGTGTTCCAGCAAACTCCAGTTTCTTCCCTTTCTTTGAATGCTTGCAAGGCTTGGGATGCTACCTCAAAAGCGGCTTTTTGCATATATTCTTTGGTTGAAGTGCAACAGCTGTATTTTCAATAGGGTTGCACCAAACTTGCTTGAAGTTTTCACCTATGTCCAATCTCTATCTTTCTTCTAGATCTCCAAGAAGTTTGAAAAGGTGTCTCCAATGTTTGTTTGTTGTTGCACAAATCCATCCTTAGCAGTCGGTTTTGGTGGTCTATGATAGGGTGCTTTCTTTGTGTTTTTTCAGAAGCTTGTTCCTTTGTTCCCATTCTTGCCTATTTTCCAGCTTCTTGCTAGTGCTCAATAAGATTTTATTTGTCTTGCTGATAAAAAAAAAAACAGGCTAAAATACTGCACCTTGTAAATCATAAGGAATTCCTAGCACCAATTTCACAAAACAATATGTACTTAAAATATTAATTTTTTTAAAACATCATATATAATATTTTTTCATTATTTTTTGTGTTCTAAATATTTTCATCATAATTTATGTAATATAAATAAAACATATATAAGAAAAGATATGTATTAATTATATATTTTATCAATTATATTTGCATGCAAATGATATGAGTGTTTTTCAACAAAAAAAAAAATCCTTCAATTAATTTCATTTGACAACCAATATTATGCAAGTATAACAATTCATCAAAATATAACTTTTATGATGTTATTAAAATTTTAAGAACTTTTATATTTAATGCCTAAAAAATAAGAATTCATAAAAATTTAATAATATCACAAGAATTTTTCTTTCTAGTGGATTATTACATCTATATAATATTGATTTTCAAATAAACTTGAAACAAGAGAAAAAAATGCAAAAAGAAAACTTAGTCATTTTCAATTAAGTTGACTTAAGTTAAAATGAGTTGAATGTAGTCACCAATCAATATTTATTTGACTCATATTGGAAGCAAATAATAGGGGTCTAATCAAAATTTGCTCCTAAAAAATTACATTTAGCAAAAATTTTTGTGGTTGTCCCTATATGTGTCAAATTTTGCATCAAGTCGCATGCATAAGTATTTGTTAGATTTGTGGATGCAAATAATAAAATTCATTTATTCTCCACTTTTTGGACTGGAAAAATTGCTGGCTTAAAAATTATACTAGCTATAAGATTACTCAGATATGTTAATGGAATTATTTAAAAAGAAAAAGCCGCCCATAAAAGCATAAACTTTTGAAGCATATTAAAATGATGTTTTGATTGGCTTGTTGAGAGTCCAATTATATGTTCTTAAATAATAAAATGATTAACGTGACAATGTAACCTCTTCTGCTTTAGTGGTCGATCAGATGTAATTGAGGACAAATGAAGTTTCAAGGAGACTGCAAGTTTGATTATCAAAAAAATCGGAAGCATAATACTAATAGGTTGTGGATTGGATATGAATGCCGCAGTAAATTGAGTCACTTTTCTAGGCTTTTAGTCTGCAAAAAATTAAATTACTAATACATTGATATGGGAAACAAATTTATTTTTCCTTTAAATTTGTATAAGTGATTTTTCCATCGATATTTTTTTTGGTCACAAAATTGCCACCGACGTTTTTAAGGGCCACTGGTAAAGTTCCTCCAACAGAAAAGATAGATGATGAATTTGAGATGAAAAAAAATTCAATAGCAAAATCGCCTTATGGCCAATACATTAATGATAAATTTGCATATTTTCTCTTATTTATTGGTCCCTTAAACTTTTACAGGAAAATATATGACCAATAAAAGCAATTATTTGTGGCTGTAATGTAGCGTTATCTTGTAGTACAAAGCATAATTATAATATCAACCTAAGTGTATAGGGCAGCTGTAAATTAAAAGAGAATTATGGTTGCTTGTGGCTAAAATATGCTGAAAATGCTTTGTTGTTATGTTTTTTAGTATGGTAAAATTGGTAGATTGTCCCTAAATTTAACGATTATTTTCTTTTATTTTGTGGTAAATTGATTATTCTCTTTTGGTCCTAAGCTTAAGGAAAAAAATTCGTTCTGGTCCCCTATAAGATAAATTTTTTTAACGGAAACATAAAATACCTTATAAGTTTAGATGTGGCATAAAAAACCTAATTTATAAAGAGGAAAAATTAGTATTTTTAAGTTGTTTATTAATGGCCTAAATGCTGCAGTGGTCCCTTAACTTTGGTGACTCGCACAAGTTAGTCCCTAAAGATTGACTCATCGCAACTTAGTCATTTAAGTTTGACAAATGTTGCGACTTAGTCCCACAACTTGGAATGTCTATGCACCTTAGTCCTTTTAAAGGTCACTACTGCCAGGTGTTATAGACGATGTCACATTTTGCCTCCCTATT
Organism: Aquilaria yunnanensis; assembly: GCA_039654915.1. Classification (NCBI taxonomy): domain Eukaryota; kingdom Viridiplantae; phylum Streptophyta; class Magnoliopsida; order Malvales; family Thymelaeaceae; genus Aquilaria; species Aquilaria yunnanensis. The sequence goes on along the minus strand of CM077598.1, from coordinate 94,420,115 downwards.
TACCCTCTTCGTGATGCACAGGCAGCTATTAGAAAAGCTTGCCACTTTCCGTCGAACTTATCTACTGGACGCATTCGGATGGGCTGGTGAGGCTGCTAGGGGACCAACGACCCCAACAGTGCTATCCCCATGGCTGGCTTCTACCTTCTGTGGCTATCAACCTTCTCCAGCGACCAACCTTAAAAAATACTCTGATGGCATAAATTTTGACAAATGAACATGGAATTATGGGGGTTTTGCTCCTTGAAGGCCACTAAAAACAAAGGAATCAATCCAATTCATCAATTCCACACAGAAAACATTTTATTTCAAAAATTAAGGTTAGGGTTTATAAACAATTTTGAAAGACTAGATTTGATGCGAATAAAAATTGAAACAAACCATGTAAAATTTAGACCTAAAAACATGGGGCTTTTATTGTGCGGCCTAAATACTATAAAATTGAGTCATTCAATGGTGATTTTCAGGAACGGGTGGCACCCAAAGAGCTTTGTGAGCATAAGGCCTTAAGGAAAAATTTTCAAGTTCCATGGTTTCTGGCAACCAAAATCCTAATCCAATTCTTCTCGCAGTGTCCAAATGGGCCAAGTAACGCCATCCATCTTGCCATCCAGTTAGAGACTAGGCCACAACACTTATCAAACTTAAAGGATAAAGTCACGATGAGTCACACTTTAAGGACTAACTCATATGAGTCACCAAAGTTAAGGGATCACTGGCACAATTGGGCCTTTGTTAATTGTAAAAAATTACTGTGCAGCTAAAATTATTCTCAGACAATAAGTAAAAATTTTAGATTGAAAGATTTTAAAAATTTTATATAAAACAATTGTCTAAATTTAAGCTTTAAATCTAGTGAGAGCAAATAAAAAATAATTTTAATAAGTTTAAAATCAAAATAGACAGCTAATAGCTTAAAGATTAAAAGGAAATAATTATTATAAGACAGTAGCCACAGTAATATTTCCCTCGTCCTTGTTTGCCTTCTCGTTCAAATTCGCCACTCAGTTGAGACATCAAGTTGGGGCAACAAATTCCTATTTGATCTTTGAAGGACCAGCCCGTGAGTTGTCAGTGCTTTGAATCACCATTTAGGTTTTTTTTTACATGTTATTGCCCTCACAGACGTGTTAGATTTGGATTTTATTTGGGTAAGAATGCAAGGTCTGGAAGTGGTTTTTCGTCACATTTCTTAGTCAGGGCGGAAAACTAGCTGAGTTGAGTCAAGTAGTTAGCGAATTATGTTCGGCTTGAAATAACAATCGAGTTTGATATTTTATACACGTTTGGAATAAAATAATATGGACGAGCTCCTAACTGATTGATCATATGTTGAACTTGAGCCATTTCCTTAAGTCAATGGGAAAAGCCAAAATAGAGTTGATCGAGCAGAGCAACATGAAAATCAACCTTTGTTTAACTTATATATCGGGTTTGAAGTTTTGTTCAGTTTTAGCTTGATAGCTTCTTCTACAAGCAACGAATGAGATTTAACTTGAGCCTAGGTCAAGCTATTTGTACATTTTTTCACCCTAATTATTATAGCTTGATGATTTTTGTATTTGGTACACAAAGGCACGCTTGCAAATATATAAGTGTAGAATGTATTGTATAGTACATAAGACGGGGAATACTTGCTTTTTTCAGGATTTAAAATGCTACCGAGCCAAAATTGGTTGCACTATAAAAAAAGTTAGTAAAGGCCAGAGTCCAAAGCCGAGCTTAATTGCTTAACAAATTAAAAATGAATTGAAGGCGAGTTTTATGGTTAATTGTTGGCCGGCTTGGCAAAATTAATTTTAAGGTTGATTCCTTTGGAATTGACACCTGTCTTTGTTGGCCTCCTCATCCAAATCCGCCACAGAATTAAAACATCAAAGCCAAGCAATAAATTAACTTAACTGGAGCCTATATATTTTTGTCACGTTTCTCGTTAGTTATATATCATAACAAATTGAAAATAAATTATCTTGGTTAGTTGTCGGCGGGCTAGACGGGTTGGTAAAACTAATTTTAAGGTTGTTCCTTTGGAATTGACACCTTTCTTTGCTGGCCTCCTTATCCAAATCCGCCACTGAATTAAAACATCAAAGCCGAGCAATAAAATAATTTTGGCCACGTTTCTTACTAGTTATATATCATAAAAAATTGAAAATAAATTATCTTGGTTAATTCTCGGTGGGCTGGCCTCTACAACCTTAATTGTCGTCTTGGTTAAAATTAATTAATTGGTATGACTCCCTAGGCGATGGAGGGCACAAGTGTATATAAAGGAGCGTTCTCTCATTATGAACCTCACTCGAAGTTCAGGAAAAAAGTTTGAAAGCAAGCGCATCGGAAGGAATCACTCGCTCCTATCTTTTATTCCCTGTTAGCTGGTACTGGTATTGTTTTTTCGGAGCTCCTAACATTCATATGACTCCTATGCTTAAGTTCAATTTATTTAGATAATATGCCGCATAGCTAAAATTATGCGACTGCAACGCTTGTACGTAGACAATGGCTGGTGGCAAGACGCAAGGCACCATTTTGAACTACCTCGGCTATGGCACCGGATTGATGGACCAGAAGGAATGGAAGGGCACAGAGAACTCGGATAAGCCATACCCACAGTCGATCCTGAATGGCAATGAGGGAAGTTTCGAGCAGTTGCCGGATAAAACTGATAACACTTCAGCAGGAGCTCTTCAGCAGGAGCTCTGGTGTATACTGCACACTCTACGGAGAAAGTTCCATTAAAAATCATAGTCGCTTGGAAAAATTCTCCAACCGAACCTGGGAAGGTATGCAGTTCAACCTTTTTCTTCATATATCCCCTGATGGATGTGCAAATGGGAAGGCTTAAATGTCACTAGCCAGCTATAGCTAGTTGGAAAGCCAAACCGCTTGCCATCTCATTTAAGGCCACAACTAGTTGTGTTATAATTTTGCGTAGCATGTAGAAATTAATCAACTCTATGCTTGCAGTTGGCTTATACGAAGATCTATCTTGCTAGTCAAGCTATTGATTGGGACACTATTAAGGCAAACCTAGACATTGGGACTGCTGCTGCTAAGGATAACGTTGGTGGAGTGACATCAAGCATTGAATGGAGCTTTGTCGGCGCAGTTCCTTCTATTTCCGTCCAATTTGAGGCTGTGGCCTCAGAGTAAGAAACAAATCATGTGCAATGGGGAATAATCGGGGAGGCACCAAAAAAGGAGTTATAATTATGTACTTACCACTACCACGTCTAATAAATAAGTTGCCTCCAATTTGTCCATTTAATTTTATGTACTATATGTGTATGTGTCTATGTTTATATGTGGTCTCATGTCCTGTCGTGTCTTATAAATAAAACCAAGTTCCTCGTCGCAACAAACATTTTCTTGCTCGATTTGTTGCGTCTCTGTTGCTGCTCTCGTGATTCCTGCTTGATTGATACCTAAAAACAGTGTTGGAATCGTAACTTTTTTTTATCAACCAAGAATAACAATTAGTTAATGGAAAAGAAACAAGTACAAAGAAAACTCTATGAAAGAGATACAGGCTCAAAACATAAACTGCTAAATAGTAAAAAAAAAAAACAAAGGCATCAAACACTCAAAACTGACAGAAGAATGCCATAGAAATCACCAATTGGCTCTCCAAGAGAGCAAACATGTGTAAGTTGTGGCGGAACAGGGCCCCAGTGCCCTAAATTGCCAACACTGGAAGGCTATTTGGGAACTATGATTCTAGTTAGGTTACAACTGGCTAGTTATTACTCGAGAAGTATCTTAAATCGTTACATGCAACTAATTACTTAGCCTACCCTGCATAGAAAATATGCATGCGTTATCCTGGCTATGCAATAATAATTAATTTAAAACATCATTGAAAACAATGCCACGGCAGTCAACAAAACATATTTCAAAACAAGCCAAGACATAAAACTTTAGTTACTTTAACTTCAAGTAACAACTATGTGCATACATCTCAAACTTGTATGCACCCAAGTGTAACCTTAGTGTTATACACACCAATGGACACTAGTAGAGGCAATTTATGTATGAAATTACCATACATTCAGAAGAAGCAACTTATATCTGCTAAGATCCATCCTTGCGTTTTCAGCCAAGCAAGCTAGATTCAAGTGATGAGCCACACTTTCCTTGTACTCACTTAGTCTCAAACTGTAAGGCAAACACTTTGGTCAGTACTAGCTTATGCCATAAGTAACTCAGAAACCTAGAATTTCCTACTTAGAGAATACTTTTAAACCAATAAAACTTAGCTTTAACAGTTGTCCCTTACCAACTGTTAAGCCGGACTAGCTCACTTAACCTATACAACACTTAAAGGGTGAGTACTCAAAGTACTCAATAAGGGATTTGGTACCTGCAGTGGATGAAACAAATGCAATCATACAAAGCACAACAAGTATATATGTATAGCATACAACAAGTATATATGTATAGCATACAAAACAAACAAACAACTACACAAGCAGTGTCAAGAATAAAATCAACAACAATGCAAAATAATGAGTAGATGGATGGATGGATGAAATATGCACATTCAGATGCATTTAGGACTTCCTTACACCTGTAGTTACTAAACTTGCTGTGAGCTCATACGGCTGTGGTATTTGGATACTGGCTCTTATATCCTATCCTAGCACTTAACTAACCCCATGAAGTCCTCTTACGAGCGGCTTAGAGTAAGTCATCATTGACTCAAACCTTGTTTGCCTTGACGGGCTACTTATAGTAAGCCTAGCCTCTATGAATTCGGCAGTACAACAGAGAAAGCCTCTATGAATACTAGGATAGATTCAGGCAACTATGTACCGGATGTCCACACCACCAAATTTCTGACCAATTGATGTTATTTCTACTAAGGACTGTTGCTCATGGGCCAAACTATGTTGGATGTTGTGAGTGGAGGAGCATTTATGGGAAAAAAACACTTTATGAAGCAAAGGACTTGATTTCTAAAATGGCGGTCAACTCACATCAGTTTGGGACAAAGGTAGACTATGTACAGAAAAAGGTAAATGAGGGAGGAACTTCTAGTATTAAGCTTAACTTTTTGAACTAACCTTTCTTCGGTGTTTGTCCTCTATGTCGGATTGGGGTAGTTGCGGTTATTGCCAATAGTTTTCAGTCAAAGGGTATTAGCCTAGATGATCGTTTCAGGTGGAAGATTGAGAACGGGGAATCTATGAGGTCCTGGCTTGATAATTGGGTGATTAGTCAACCTCTTTCTTTAAAACTTCCAAGATTATTTTGGCTTACTTTGATGTTTACGTGAACAAGTCCTCTTTAGACAAACTAACCTGGAGTTTCAATAATCTTGCAGGCTTCTCGTTCAAGCTAGTATCCAAAGAGTGGGATGCTCAACTCATTCAATCGACTCTATCAAGCTTTGTTTTTTACTAGAATAGATGGTGTCCTTTAAAAACTAATTTTTTTCAGTTGGAAAGCAGTGCAAAGGGCGTATTCCTTCGAAGCTTAACTTGTTTGCCAGGGGAATCTCGATCTCTTCCAAATTTGTTGTGCCTTTTCTGTAAGGTCGAGCAAGAGTCAAACGATCACCTTCTTCTTCACTACAGCTTCTCTTATCAAATCTGGTCTTCAATTTTTTCTTGGTGGGGTAAAATTTGGAACTCCGTTTCTTGTACTTGTCAAGTGTTCCAGCAAGCTCCAGTTTCTTCCCTTTCTTTGAATGCTTGCAAGGCTTGGGGTACTACCTCAAAAGCGGCTTTTTGCATATATTCTTTGGTTGAAGCGCAACGTATTTTCGATAGGGTTGCAAGAAACCTGCTTTAAGTTTTCACCCATGTCCCATTTTTATCTTTCTTCTAGATCTCCAAGAGGTCTGAAAAGGTGTCTCAATGCTTGTTTGTTGTTGCACAAAGCCATCCTTAGCAGTCGACTTTGTGGCCTATGATAGGGTGCTTTCTTTGTGTTTTTTCAGAAGCTTGTTCCTTGGTTCCCATTCTTGTCTATTTTCTAGCTTTTTGCTGGTACTTAATAAAATTTTATTTGTCTTGCTGATAAAAAAAAAAAGGCTAAGATACCGCACCTTGTAAATCATAAGGATTTCCAATCACCAATTTCACAAAATAATATGTATTTAAAATATTAATTTTTTTAAAACATCATATATAATGTTTTTTTCATTATTTTATGTGTTCTAATTATTTTCATCATAATTTATGTAATATAAATAAAATATATATCAAAAATCTATTTTTTATACAAAACATAAAAAGGGAATATATATATATATGTAAATATACATAAATATAACATTTTTCAAATCTCAATCATGCTAACTTCATTTTACACTTAAAATTCATTTTTAAATAAATGACATCAACATTTATGTCAGAATATATATATTAATTATATATTTTATCATTTATATATGCATGCAAATGATATGAGTGTTTTTGAACAAAAACAATTTTTCCTTCAATTAATTTTATTTGAAAGCCAATATTATGCGAGTATAATAATTCATCAAAATATAACTTTTATGATGTTATTAAATTTTAAAGAACTTTTATATTTAACGCCTAAAAAATAAGAATTCATAAAAATTTAATAATATCACATGAATTTACTTTTCAATAAATTATTACATCTGTATAACATTGATTTTCAAATAAACTTGATTAGGGAAAAAAATGTAAAAAGAAAAATTAGTCATTTTCAATTAAGTTGGCTTAAGTTAAAATGAGTTGAATGTAGTCACCAATCAATATTTCTTTGACTCATATTGGAAGCAAATAATAGGGGTCTAATCAAATTTTCCTCCTAAAAAAGAACATTTAGAAAAGAGTTTTATAGTTGTCCCTATATGTGTCAAATTTTGCATCTAGTCGCATGCATAAGTATTTCTCGAATAAGAGATTTGTGGATGCAAATAATAAAATTCATTTATTCTCCATTTTTTGGACTGGAAAAATTGCTAGCTTAAAAAGTGTGGTAACTATGAGATTACTCAGATATATTCTCATAGGAGTATAAACTTTTGTAGCATGTTAAAATAATGGCTTAATTGGCTTGTTGAGAGTCCAATTATATGTTCTTAAATAATAAAATGATTCACGTGACAATGCAACTTCTTCTGCTTTAGTGGTCAGATGTAATTGAGGACAAATGAAGTTCAAGGAGACTGCAAGTTTGATTATCAAAAAAATCGGAACCATAATACTAATAGGTTGTGGATTGGATGAGTGCTGCAGTAAATTGACTCACTTTTCTAAGCTTTTAGCCTGCAAAAAATTAATTTCTTAAACCATTGATATGGGAAACAAATTTATTTGTCCTTTAAATTAGTATAAGTGACAAAAATAATAGCTACATATTTTAGGCAACAGATAATTGCTTGCACAAGTGGAAAAAGAAACTCTTATATTTACTTCTAATATAATTTTCTAAAAGGCGTAATTAATGAACAAAGTTATATATTGGCAGGGCGTAGTTATTTGTTGGAAAAAGATGCACATTTACCGTGATGTGTTGGCCATTAAGTAATTTTGTCATTTTAAATTTTTTGTCTCAAATTTACCATTTAATTTTTCTGTTGAAGCAATTTTACCACTATTGTCTTGGTCATAGGGTGATTCTTCCATCGATGTTTTTTTTTGTCACAAAATTGCCACCGACGTTTTTAAGGGTCATTGGTAAAGTTCCTCCAACAGAAAAGATAGATGATGAATTTGAGATGAAAAAAAATTCAACAGCAAAATTGATTTATGGCCAATACATTAGTGATAAATTTGCATATTTTCTCTTGTTTATTGGTCCCTTAAACTTTTACAAGAAAATATATGACCAATAAAAGTAGTTATTTGTGGCTGTAACGTAGCGTTATGTTGTAGTACAAAACGTAATTATAATATCAACCTAAGTGTATAAGCCAGCTATAATTTAAAAGAGAATTTATGGTTGCTTGTGGGTAAAATATGCTTAAAATATTTTTTTATTATGTTTTTTAGTATGGTAAATTGGTAAATAGTCCTTAAATTTAATGATTATTTTCTTTTATTCTGTTGGAAATTGATTATTCTCTTTTGGTATTAAACTTAGGGGAAAACATTTGTTCTGGTCCCCTATAAGATAAATTTTTTGAACTAAAACATAAAATACCATATAAGTTTAGATGGCATAAAAACCTAATTTATAAAGAGGAAAAATTACTATTTTTAAGTTATTTATTAGTGGCGTAAATGGTGCAGTGGTCACTTAACTTTGGTGACTCGCACGAGTTAATCCCTAAAGATTGGTTCATCACAATTTCATCCTTTATGTTTGATAAACGTTGCAACTTAGTCCCATAACTCGGAATGTCTATGCGCGTTTGTCCTTCTAAAGGTCACTGCTGCCAGGTGTTATAGACGGCATCATGTTCTATCTCCTTGTTTCCCTTTTCGTGATATATATAGGCAACTACTGGAGGAGCTAGCCGCTTTCCTTCGAACTCAGCTACTAGACACATCCAGATGGGATGGTGAGGCTGCCAGGGAACCGGTGACCCCAACAGTGCTGTCCCCATGGCTAGTGATGAATTCATAATTTATATATATATTTCATAATTTTCCTTAGCTTTTTTTTTTATTTATTAACTTAAGAAGGCTATTAATAATATTATTTGGTCTTTTGAATGAATTTAAGGTGTGTTGGTGTTTTTAGACTAGAAGGAAAGGAAAGGGCTCTTTTCAACTTGGGACAAACTTTTCATGGGTGAAGCAGTAATTAGCCCACTTGTTCGGCTTGCAGACGTTGATTTTGGATTAAAAAAAAAACAAAGTCCAAGCCATTTTTCACATGCTAGGAGCTCTTCTACCATGACCTGTTATCTCGGTTTTTTTTTGGTTTGTGCAAATCGCTGCTTCCAATCAAGATTGAAGCATCAATTCAAGGCTTTTAGCAATTTAATTGCTGCAGTTTGCTTGCTGTCGGAATTGGTGCTCATCATGGGCTAGCTGCTTTCATCTCTTGTGCATTTGTCTGTGATAATAAAAGAGCAGCAACAACTGAGTCTTTGGCATCCTAAATTATGCTGGGAGCTGGTTTTACATAAGGAAGTGGAAAGATGCGGACAAAAAAGGCAGCTGGCTTTCCAGGAATTTGACGCACAGAAGTTGTTCGATAAAATGTCCGAATGAGCTGGATAGAAAAGTCAGCCCGTTTGGGACTCCTAACATGTGCGGCTACTAAGGGATAATTTACAAAGAGAATTTGCCAAATTAAAGAGGTATCCTAGTAAGCTTGAACTTCTTTTCAGAGGGGAATAAAAAAAAAACAAAAGGGGGGCGAGGAGAACGGAGATCCTGGGATTTTGTCTTTTCATTGGTCTCTTTCATTCCAAGCATTTGTGACTAGTTTCCTGGCACAGTTCTAAGAAGATTTCTATCACTAACACTGGTTGTGAGAATTGATTTTGCTTATTATATTTTTTTTTTAAATTTTAGTATTTACTTCTTCATGATTTTAATTTATTGCAATTAATTTTCTTGTTCTTGCTTGTTGAATTAGTTCTGTGATTAAAAATCTGCTTAATTTTCTTTCAACTGCTTAAGTGAAATGAATTCGATTTAGAGGCAAGTTGATTAATTAGAGATTATTTTTAATTTCTGGTTAGCTCATACAGGGGAAGTAATACATGTTAAATTATTTAAGCTTTTGGATTGTTGTCTGGAATAAAATTTTTAGTTCATTGTTCTTCATGCTAATTTTGAGCTAATTAGAAATTGCTTTTCAATATCTAGTTACTTAAAATTAAAAAATTAATCTAAAGCTTTTCTGGTTAATTTTACTCCTAAATTCTTTGGGTTCTTTTTAACTTTAAAGAGAGTCCAATTTATTTGCTTGAATTAAAAAATTATTTTTGTTCAATAATCAATTGCATAACTGGAATGGATAATCAACATTGAACTAAGTGTTTTTTGTATTATCTAATTTAATTTTAATTCTACAGTTAATTTATTTCAGCATTCAATTCAAAAAAATCATCTAATATTTTATTTCAGTTTTTTGACAGGAAGCTTTCGGTAAAAAAATTTCCCTTGTGATTTGATCTGGTTTTCACTGTTAAACTACAAATTTATTTATTTTGAGTTGGCAGTGATACTAGAGTTATTTTTTTTTGTTTCAACGACCTACCAGTTGGCTTCTACCTTTTGTGGCTATCAGCCTTCTCCGCGATCAACCATAAAAAATACTCCAATGGCGTAAATTTCAACACACGAACATGGAATTATGGGGGCTTTGCTCCTCAAAGGCCGCTAAAAACAAAGGAATCAATCCAATTCATCAATTTCACATACAAAACATTTAATTTCAAAAATTAAGGTTTGGGTTTATAAACAATTTTGAAAGATCAGATTTGATTTGAATAAAAATTGAAACAAACCATGCAAAATTGAGACATAGAAACACAGGGCTATTATTCGCCTAAATACTATAAAACCAAGTCATTCAATGGTGATTTTTAAGTGCATCTGGCCTTAAGAGAATATTTTCAAGTTCCATGGTTTCTGCTAACCAGAATCCTAACCCAATTCCTTTCGTGCTGTCCAAATGGGCTAAGTAACGCTATCCATCTTGCCATCCAATTTGGGACTAGGTCACAACATTTATCAAACTTAAAGGATTAAGTCATGATGAGTTACATTTTAGGGACTAACTCATGCGAGTCACCAAAGTTAAGGGATCATCGGCGCATTTAGGCCTTTGTTAATTGTTAAAAATTACTGTGCAACTAAAACTATTCTTAGACAATAAATAAAAATTTTAGACTGAAAGGTTTTTAAAATTTTATATCAAACAATTATCTAAATTAAACCATTCAATCTAATGAGAGCAAAAAAATAATTTTAATAAATTTAAAATCAAAATAGACAGTTAATAGCTTAGAGACTAAAAGGAAATAATTATTATAAGAGAGTAGCCTTAGTAATATTTCCCTCGTCCTTGTTCGCCTTCTCATACAAATCCATCGCCCAATTGAGACATCAAGTTGGGGCAACAAATTCCTATTTGATCACCAAAGGACCAGCCCGTCAGTTGTTAGTGTTTTGCATCACATATTAGGTTTTTTTTACATGCTATTACCTTAACATACGAATTGGATTTGGGATTTTATTTGGGCAAGAATGCAAGGTCTGAAAGTGATTTTTCGTCACATTTCTTAGCCAGGGCTGAAAACTAGCTGAGTTGAGTCAAGTAATAGACAAATTATGTTTAACTTGAAATAACAATCGAGTTTGATATTTTATTCAGGTTTGGAATAAAAACAATATGAACGAGCTCCTAACTGATCAATCGTAAGTTGAACCTGAGCCATTGGCTTAAGCCAATGGGAAAAGCCAAAATAGAGTTGATCAAGTAGAGTAATAAGAAAATCAACCTTTGTTTAACTTATATATCAGGTTTGAAATTTTGTTTCGTTTTGGCTTGATAGCTTCTTCTACAAGCAATGAATGAGATTTAACTTGAGCCTAGGTCAAGCTATTTGTATATTTTTTCACCCCAATTATTATAGCTTGATGATTTTTGTATTTGGTACACAAAGGCACGCTTGCAAATATATAAGTGTAGAATGTATTGTATAGTACATAAGACGGGGAATACCTGCTTTTTTCAGGATTTAAAATGCTACCGAGCCAAAATTGGTTGCACTATAAAAAAAGTTAGTAAAGGCCAGAGTCCAAAGCCGAGCTTAATTGCTTAACAAATTAAAAATGAATTGAAGGCGAGTTTTATGGTTAATTGTTGGCCGGCTTGGCAAAATTAATTTTAAGGTTGATTCCTTTGGAATTGACACCTGTCTTTGTTGGCCTCCTCATCCAAATCCGCCACAGAATTAAAACATCAAAGCCAAGCAATAAATTAACTTAACTGGAGCCTATATATTTTTGTCACGTTTCTCGTTAGTTATATATCAGAACAAATTGAAAATCAATTATCTTGGTTAGTTGTCGGCGGGCTAGACGGGTTGGTAAAATTAATTTTAAGGTTGTTCCTTTGGAATTGACACCTTTCTTTGCTGGCCTCCTCATCCAAATCCGCCACTGAATTAAAACATCAAAGCCGAGCGATAAAATAACTTAACTGGAGCCGATTTTGGCCACGTTTCTTACTAGTTATATATCATAAAAAATTGAAAATAAATTATCTTGGTTAATTCTCGGTGGGCTGGCCTCTACAACCTTAATTGTCGTCTTGGTTAAAATTAATTAATTGGTATGAGTCCCTAGGCGATGGAGGGCACAAGTGTATATAAAGGAGCGTTCTCTCATTATGAACCTCACTCGAAGCTCAGGAAAAAAGTTTGAAAGCAAGGGCATCGGAAGGAATCACTCGCTCATATCTTTTATTCCCTGTTAGCTGGTACTGGTATTGTTTTTTCGGAGCTCCTAACATTCATATGACTCCTATGCTTAAGTTCAATTTATTTAGATAATATGCCGCATAGCTAAAATTATGCGACTGCAACGCTTGTACGTAGACAATGGCTGGTGGCAAGACGCAAGGCACCATTTTGAACTACCTCGGCTATGGCACCGGATTGATGGACCAGAAGGAATGGAAGGGCACAAAGAACTCGGATAAGCCATACCCACAGTCGATCCTGAATGGCAATGAGGGAAGTTTCGAGCAGTTGCCGGATAAAACTGATAACACTTCAGCAGGAGCTCTTCAGCAGGAGCTCTGGTGTATACTGCACACTCTACGGAGAAAGTTCCATTAAAAATCATAGTCGCTTGGAAAAATTCTCCAACTGAACCTGGGAAGGTATGCAGTTCAACCTTTTTCTTCATATATCCCCTGATGGATGTGCAAATGGGAAGGCTTAAATGTCACTAGCCAGCTATAGCTAGTTGGAAAGCCAAACCGCTTGCCATCTCATTTAAGGCCACAACTAGTTGTGTTATAATTTTGCGTAGCATGTAGAAATTAATCAACTCTATGCTTGCAGTTGACTTATACGAAGATCTATCTTGCTAGTCAAGCTATTGATTGGGACACTATTAAGGCAAACCTAGACATTGGGACTGCTGCTGCTAAGGATAATGTTGGTGGAGTGACATCAAGCATTGAATGGAGCTTTGTCGGCGCAGTTCCTTCTATTTCCGTCCAATTTGAGGCTGTGGCCTCAGAGTAAGAAACAAATCATGTGCAATGGGGAATAATCGGGGAGGCACCAAAGAAGGAGTTATAATTATGTACTTACCACTACCACGTCTAATAAATAAGTGGCCTCCAATTTGTCGATTAATTTTTAGTACTATATGTGTATGTTTCTATGTTTATATGTTGTCTCATGTCCTGTCGTGTCTGATAAATAAAACCAAGTTCCTCGTCGCAACAAACATTTTCTTGCTCTATTTGTTGCCTCTCTGTTGCTGCTCTCGTGATTCCTGCTTGATTGATACCTAAAAACAGTGTTGGAATTGTAACTTTTTTTTATCAACCAAGAATAACAATTAGTAAATGGAAAAATAACAAGTGCAAACAAAACTCTATGAAAGAGATACAGGTTCAAAACATAAACCACAAAATAATGGGAAACAAAAAACAGGCATCAAACACTCAAAACTGACAGAAGAATGCCATAGAAATCACCAATTGGCTCTCCAAGAGAGCAAACATGTGTAAGTAATGAAAGACCATAGTTTGTACTCTTACAAATACTAATATCATAAGAGCAAACATGACCAATACGTGCTGCTTCTTTTACAAATTTTAATATCATATGCTGAGATTATCAATTAAGTACAAGGGCATTCGTAAGATTCCTACTTGACCTCTATAAAAACTAGTCTGAACAGTTATAAGGTGAGCTACAAATGAGTTGTTAAGTCCTGTACTCTTGAATTGGTTAGTGGAGGAGAGAATCTTAAATGGTAATTAAGGAGAAGATTAGGTTGTTTGGATGACGGATTAAAACACTATAAACACTTGGTTTCCAAGCTCCTCTCTCTCTCTCTTTTTAAATATTCTTAACATTTTGGGATCTTGTTGTAGATTTTATTTTATTTTATTTTTTGATAAATTGAGCTTATTTGTTTCTATAGCTTGGCTTTTTCACTTGAGATTTCAAAAGATGGGGTGAATTGTTCATTATCAAACAATACAGCTGTATTGTTTGATAATGAACAATTCACCCCGTCTTGATTGCACTTGGGAAACCGATATGTTATCTGAACCTCTTGACGTGCTATATTCTAATTTGTATTCAACTTTTTTAACAAAAAAAAAAATACCTCTTTATCAAACAATCACTTTTTTAGACAATTGACACTAATCTCTGTTAAACCCATTCTAGTAAGTCACAGTTATCATATTAACTCTATTATTCTCATATATGTACTCTGGCTATAGATGTCTTTAAAGATCCTAATCTTTGAGTTCTTGATCTCTATGATCAGCAAGGGCGCTATTGGAATCAATCTCTCATCCAACATCCCTACCCCTGGGCAGATTGTCGATCTAATTTTGCAATTGTCCCCCTTACAGCCTCTTACTACCTAGGGTTTTTTTACAGTGAAGCAAGGATATAATATGGAGCTATAAAGGAAATTGACCACCTTATTAAATTATGTATGTAATTCCTTGAGTAGATCACTACACCCAAAATTTTATACTATTCTAAAAGCCATATGGGTTTCTCAAATTCTACAAAAATTTAAAATATTCTTATAGAAATGTTTGTCGCAAGCATTGCCAACCAAATCAAATCTAGCAAACCATGGTTTGTGGACTCTATGTGCCCACAATGCCACTCAACATTGGAAGTGATACTTCATATTTTTTTGGAATGCTCGGGATTACTAGACTTGTGGGGTGATTTCTGTTCTCGTGCCTCACCCATTGTTTGAAGAGTGGCTTGCCTCCATCCTATCCCATCAAAAATAGTGGACACAGGATTAGAATCGGCTTCTTATAGCTATATTATGGACTATTTGGATTGGTCGACATGAACGCACATTCAAGAAGGCCTCCTTTTATGCCCCTTTATAAATTTCAAGACAGGATGACCTTTTCCTGATATTATCCATGGTCAATGATTTACAACGTCAGTTTTCTTGTTTCATGTTTGATCCTCCACCTACTTTATGTTGATCATGGGGTCAGCATCATAGGCATATTGTTCATTGGCATCTACAATTTTTATCACTGATGGCACATGACAAAGTTCAACAGGGAAGGGTGCTGCTGCGTTGGTCTAGCTGGGTATCAATGCTAGTCCAAGACACAAATAAGGCATTCTGATTCCCCTGTGCAAATTTGCATTAGAAACCAAACTCTTTGCTATTTTTCAAGCTCTATCATTCACAACAGGTCAAGACCTAAGAGTGGTAACTATACTAGCTGATTGCTCACAGATGTTGCAAGCAATTGAGAATAATATAAATAGTTCGAAGCTTCTCCATCTGGTCCACCAACTCAACAATGTTCTTCACTCCTTCCAATGTTATTCCATTGTTGTGGTGCCTAGGCAGAAAGTCCTAATTGTCCACTAAGTCACATCTTCTACTATTTCGTAGTCTCCTTTTGAATTTCTGATTACCAAAAAAACTCCATTCTATGTAGTACAAAACATAGAAGAATATTTTACTATAATCCTTAAACTTTAATTTTATTACAACTACCCTTTTACGTTTGGAAATCTATATTGTCCCACCTCCTTCTTTACTTTTGAACTATCAAACATAAATTTTTTAAATTTTAATTTAAGTTATTTGCTACTAATTTCAAGTTGTTGAGTAGGAGTACTTTTCTCTGAATATTCATCTATGAAACACTATGGAGAACAATGAGAGAGAGGGGAGAGGGAGCTAGGGAGACTGAAGAAGAAGACTTGGAAGTAGATCAACTAGGGCAAATGATAAATCCATAATTTACATATATTTGTTCGACACTTTTTTTAGTTCCCATTTATTAAGCTAATAGGCCTCTTAATAATGCCATTTTGTATTTTGAAGGGATTAAAAGCACAGTAGTGTTTTTGGACTAGAAGGAAATGAAATTGCTCTTTTTGACTTGGTGCCAACTTTTCATGTGTGGAACAGTTTTTAGTGCATTTGTTCAATTTTTAGTGGGGTCATGGATACATTGCCATTTTGGAAAGAGCAAGCAAAGTCCCATGTTGCCACTTTAGCACTAGCCCTTTCGTTGCATTCGTGGATTTAATGTTTTTCGGATGGGTGCCCACTTCTCGCATATTTGCTACCTTTCACCCTTTTCGCGTGGGTTCAAGACAATAAGTGGCAGCACATTAGCTTCCAATATTCTAAATTAAGCTTTCTTTCTTGTTTCCATCTAGGCTACATAGGTCAAGCTCGAAGATGGCAGATAGGCCTCCAAGTTCTTAATGCCCGTAAGGTGTTTGATAAAATGCCTGTGAGAGACAAAATTGGCAGCTTAGAAATTGGGGACTCCTAATTTAGCAAGTGACATTAGCCAATCAACAAAGAGACTGGTTGAAACCAAGCTGAGAGAGGCATTTCATGACTTTTATCTTTTAGCACTTCAGGTTATCTTTTAGGACAGGAATTTTGACATTAAAAAAAGAAAAGAAAAGAGGTAACGCATAAGCTCCCTCTCTCACTTTTTCTCATTAATTTTAGTTTTGTCTTGGTTTTTCTTTAGAACATGAGTGAATAGTTTTCTAGTTCGGTACAAGAGAGTGATTTCCATTGCCAACACTGATCGTGAGATTTGATTTGCTTTGTTGAATTTCTCTTTAAATTCAAGTACTTACCATAATTTATTTACTTTATTGAGCTTCTCTTTAAATTCCAATACTTACTTATTCATTATTCAGATTTGTTGTCATTTGTGACGGAACGGGGCCCCAGTGCCCCTAATCTTGTAGGCTCTTAGGGATAATGAATCCCACTAGTTACAATTGGCTAACTATTACTCGTCAATATAAATTAAAACAATTTATATGCAACTAGTTACTTAGCCTACTCAGATTAAGTTAAGCATGCTTCTGACTTGGCAATGCAACCGAAATTTAAAGGTCTTGAATTAAAACATTGCTCGAGCATTTCATTAAAACATACTGAAAACGTACCAAGTCATTGAAATACTAGTTGCTTTAACTACAAGTAACAGTTTTGTGCATACATATAACTCTAGCATGCACCCAAAAGTAACAAGATGGATTTACATCCTAATGTATCCCAATAGAGGCAACTTACTTAGTACACAAAGTACTATGTACAAGAGACAAAGTTACTAACTACTAAGATCATTTACTTGAGCCCACCTTGAGCTAAGTCAAGCTCCAAGTGTAGCCCTTCACTAGACCTTGTTCTTGTGTACTCTTAGCCTCTACACTGTAAAGGCACAACTTGGTTAGCACATAACTTATACTGCAAGAAACTAGAATCACTAGGATTCTCAATAAAATACCTGCAAAACAAAAAGCTTAGGCCTCAGCTATCACTTCAGTGATTAGGCCCGGGATTAGATCCTGCACAATAAAACTAAGGGAATGAGTACTTAAAAGTACTCAGTAAGGATTCCCTTCTTAAATACCTGCAAAGAAATATGCAACAAATATGCAATATGGCAACCAAGCAATCAAACATGCAATTCAAACAACAAACAATCAACAAAATGCCAAAAATGCAATGTATGGATGTATGGTATGAAATGCACACAACACATGCACTTGGGACTTTCTGCACTTAAGTGCCTTAATTCTTGCCGTGAGCTCAAACGGCTGAGGTACTTGAGATACTGGCCCTCGTATCCCGGACACTTTACCTCAATTAAGTCCCATCTACGGGTTCTAGAGTAGGTCGTCACCTATCTCAAACTTACCCGCCTTTACCCTTAATTTATTGTACAGGGTAGTCTTCCTATGTGGTTTAACTAGTCAAACCCTCAAGGTTTAACTCAAAATACTACTAGTGGCTCACTTACCAAACCAAATGGCTTGGTTGGGATCGACTTAGGTTTTTCTCTCTATTAACCATATGTAATTGATACTCTATACGGCCAATAAAGAGTCTAAAAACCCACTTAATCCCCTTAATATCCATTTAAAAGCTTAAATACTATGAGTTACTTAGCCACCAAGTCACAATCTTTTACACTTAACCACACAACTTGACTACCTTCCAAATAATGCACAATTCCCGCCTTAGGAATGAATTCTAGACCCAACCGAGGCTATGGAACGTCTTAGAATAGCCTAGGGATAGAAATCGAGAGTCTAAGTTAATCTTAGGATGGCCGGAAATCGAGGCCAAATTTGGATTTGGCGACGCGGCGCCAAAGAGCAAATGCTTTTGGCGACGCGGCGCCGCCGAACAAACGTTCTGTGTACAATTTCGCATTCTGGCGCCGCGGCGCCAATTCGCGACCAAATTGGCGACGCGTCGCCAACTCTGTTTTCTGGGTTTGCGCGACAGCGTCGTTCTTGTACACAAGCTACTCAAACTCTCTCATTTCTAATCCAAACTTAATGGGTCTTGTTTCTAATTCATCCCAACACATAAAACTACAAAACCATGCATCATTTGAGCTTAATTACTTGAACCCTTACCTCAATTTTAGCCACAAAGAAAGCAATGAAACACAAGCTTTTCTAGCTCCACAAGCTTCCTTGAGTTCCAAGTCTAAAACCAAAGCAATTTGGCACCCAAACCAATCAAACCAAGACCATTTCTAGCTCTAGAAACAACCTATAAACACACCAAATGATCTCAAGAAGCTTACCTACGAAAATTGGATTCCAAAACAAGCTCCAAAGATCAAATGAAGCAAGAACACCTCAACCAAAGTTGGTGATCATTTCTAACACCTTGGGCACCCTTAATTCATGAAATCTATCAAGGAAAAGGAAGTTTGGGCTGTGAATTTGGGAGAGGAGAGGGAGCTACGAAAATTTGGAGCTTAGAACTAATGGCTAAGGATGAAGGAACTTAGCTTATAAGCATTCAAAACAACTTTTCCCTCCCTTGCACTTTAGTCCTCAAACTTTCAAAAGCTTCAAATAGCTCACTAAACTCTCACCCAAAACTCTCATTCGTTTCAAATAGGTCACTAATTCACACTTCAAACTCACTAAAAGCTTCCCCAAACTTAATTTTCTTGAACACTTTAGCCACTTAAGTTCTAAATGGCTCAAAAAGAACACTTAGTGCCACAAGTTGTCAAAACTTACTAGGATGATTCTAAAAGCTAGAACAACTAATGGTCTTGACTTAACTATGCCAAATCACACTTAGGAACTCACTTAACTTAATTAAGCTTATGTTACTTGCTTAACAAGGCGCTAATTTGAGGTACTTAATTTAATAAACACTTAATCAAAGTAAATAAACACTTACTTGATTAGTTGACTAGGAGAGCTGTCACATCATTGATTTTCCTATTCTCGCTTGTTGAATTAGTCATGAGATTGCAAATTTGCTTGATTGTCTTTCAAATCGCTTAGGTGAAAAGAATTTGATTTAGAAGCAAGTGAATTTGCTCGCAATTATTTTTATTTTTGGGTAAGACATTAAATTGTTCAAGCTTTTCTATGGTTACCTAGAAGAATATTTTTTTGTTCATTTTTTTTTCACGCTAATTTTGAGTTGATTAGAAATTGCATTCCAATATCTAGTTACTCAAAATTAAAAAATTAATCTGAAGCTTTTTTTTGGTTAATTTTACTGTTAAATTCTTTGTGTTTTTTTAGTTTTCAGGAGAGTCCAATTTATTTGCTTGAATTAAAGAATTGTTTTCATTTTAATATCAATCGCATAATTTGAATTGTTAATTAAGCTTGAACTGAGTGTTTTTAGTATTGGTTAATTTAATTTTAATTTTGTAGTTACTTTATTTCAGCATTCGATTTAAAAAAACTCCCATAACCTTTTATTTTAGTTTTCTGTTAGGAAGCTTTAAATTAATTTTTTTTTTTTTGGGATTCAATTGGTTTTCACTACTATATTACAAAATTATTTATTCTAGCTTATTAGTAAGACTAGAATTATTAAGCTAGCGAGATTTTTTTGTTGTTAAAGTTTCTTCTTTTCAGTAAACTGACTTATGGCAAGATCTTCTTGTACAGGTAAATTAGTGTTTGATCCAGAGATCGAGAACACAACAAAGGTGAACAGGAAAGCAAAAAGGCATGCAGTCAATCATACAACTTTGACACCTTCAAACAATGACTCTAAAAGTGAAGAAGAAGTATCAATTTTTGTAGAGATGGTGGCGCAAAGTATACTAAGGGAGTTGACAACTCCCGACATTGTTTAGCAACCCTTGTGTATCGATTTTTCTGATATTGAAGTAGCTTTTGAATTAAAATCTAAATGAATTCATTTATTGCCTACCTGTTGTGGACTTGCACGTGAGGACCCCACAAACACTTGAAGCAAATTCATGTTGTTTGTTAAACTATGAAGCCACGTGGAGTAACAGAAGAATAGATTATGCTTAGAGCATTCCCGTTCTCAATGGCGGACAAGGTAAACAACTAGTTGCACTACCTTCAGCCCAGTTCAATCAAAGCCTGGAATAACCTGAAGAGAAAGTTTTTTAAGAAGTTTTTTCTAGCTTCAAGGGCTGGAACAATCTAGAAGGAAATCAGCAGGATTCGACAGTACAATAGAGAAAGCCTCTATGAATACTAGGATAGATTCAGCCAACTATGTACCGGATGTCCACACGACCAAATTTCTAACCAATTGATGTTATTTCTACTAAGTACTGTTGCTCAAGGGCCAAACTATGTTGGATGCTGCGAGTGGAGGAGCTTTTATAGAAAAAAAACACTTGATGAAGCAAAGGACTTGATTTCTAAAATGGCAGTCAACTCACATCAGTTTGGGAAAAATGTAGACTATTTACAGAAAAAGGTAAATGAGGGAGGAACTTCTAGTATTAAGCTCAACTTTCTGAACTAACCATTCTTTGGTGTTTGTCCTCTATGTCAGATTGGGGTAGTTGCGGTTATTGCCAATAGTTTTCAGCCAAAGGGTATTAGCCTAGAGGATCGTTTCAGGTGGAAGATTGAGAATGGGGAATCTATGAGGTCCTGGCTTGATAATTGGGTGATTAGTCAACCTCTTTCTTTAAAACTTCTAAGATTATTTTGGCTTACTTTGAACCTAGATTGCATAGTTTTTTATTTTGGCTCTTGGGAAGGAAATATTTGGGCCTGGAATTGGCTCTGGATTAGAACACCTAGGGGGCATACAGAGGGAGAACTTCAGGAGCTGTTTCATTTAATTAACAATGTTTACATGAACAAGTCCTCTTTAGACAAACTAACCTGGAGTTTCAATAATCTTGCAGACTTCTCGTTCAAGCTAGTATCCAAAGAGTGGGATGCTCAACTCGTTCAATCGACTCTATCAAGCTTTGTTTTCTACTAGAATAGATGGTGTCCTCTAAAAACTAATTTTTTTCAGTTGGAAAGCAGTGCAAGGGCGTATTCCCTCGAGGCTTAACTTGTTTGCCAAGGGAATCTCGATCTCTT
Source organism: Aquilaria yunnanensis (assembly GCA_039654915.1). Lineage (NCBI taxonomy): Eukaryota > Viridiplantae > Streptophyta > Magnoliopsida > Malvales > Thymelaeaceae > Aquilaria > Aquilaria yunnanensis. The sequence continues at coordinate 94,398,637 of CM077598.1, read as the reverse complement.
CCAAATTTTTTGTGCCTTTTCTGTAAGGTCGAGCAATAGTCAGTCGATCACCTTCTTCTCCACTGCAGCTTCTCTCATCAAATCTGGTCTTCAATTTTTTCTTGGTAGGGCAGAATTTGGAACTCCGTTTCTTGTACTTGTCAAGTGTTCCAACAAGCTCCAGTTTCTTCCCTTTCTTTGAATGCTTGCAAGGCTTGGGATGCTACCTCAAAAGCGGCTTTTTGCATATATTCTTTGGTTGAAGCGCAACAGCTGTATTTTCAATAGGGTTGCAAGAAACCTGCTTTAAGTTTTCACCCATGTCCAATTTCTATCTTTCTTCTAGATCTCCAAGAGGTCTGAAAAGGTGTCTCAATGTTTGTTTGTTGTTGCACAAAGCCATCCTTAGCAGTCAGTTTGGTGGCCTACGATAGGGTGCTTTCTTTGTGTTTTTTCAGAAGCATGTTCCTTTGTTCCCATTCTTGTCTATTTTCCAGCTTCTTGCTGGTGCTCAATAAAATTTTATTTGTCTTGCTGATCCAAAAAAAAAAAAAGAGGCTAAGATACCGCACCTTGTAAATTGTAAGGATTTTCGATCACCGATTTCACGAAATAATATGTATTTAAAATATTAATTTTTTAAAAACATCATATATAATGTTTTTTCATTATTTTATGTGTTCTAATTATTTTCATCATAATTTATGTAATTTAAATAAAATATATATATAAATATACATAAATATAACAATTTTCAAATCTCAATCATCTAACATCATTTCACAGTTAAAATTCATTTTTAAATAAATGACATAAACATTTATGTCAGAATATATATGTTAATTATATATTTTATCATTTATATATGCATGGAAATGATATGAGTGTTTTTCAACAAAATTTTTTTTTCCTTCAATTAATTTCATTTGGAAGCCAATATTATGCAAGTGTAATAATTCATCAAAATATAACTTTTATGATGTTATTAAATTTTAAAGAACTTTTATATTTAATACCTAAAAAATAAGAATTCATAAAAATTTAATAATATCACATGAATTTACTTTCCAATAAATTATTCCATCTGTATCAATCGATTTTCAAATAAACTTAATTTCAGGACAAAAAAATGTAAAAAGGAAAATTAGTCATTTTCAATTAAGTTGACTTAAGTTAAATGTAGTCACCAATCAATATTTCTTTGACTCATATTGGAAGCAAATAATAGGGGTCTAATCAAAATTTGCTCCTAAAAATGAACATTTAGAAAAAAGTTTTATAGTTGTCCCTATATGTGTCAAATTTTGCATCTAGTCGCATGCATAAGTATTTCTCGAACAAGAGATTTGTGGATGCAAATAATAAAATTCATTTATTCTCCATTTTTTGGACTGGAAAAATTGCTAGCTTAAAAAGTATGCTAACTATGAGATTACTCAGATATATTCTCATAGGAGTATAAACTTTTGTAGCATGTTAAAATGATGGCTTAATTGGCTTGTTGAGAGTCCAATTATATGTTCTTAAATAATAAAATGATTCACGTGACAATGTAACTTCTTCTGCTTTAGTGGTCAGATGTAACCGAGGACAAATGAAGTTCAAGGAGACTGCAAGTTTGATTATCAAAAAAATCGGAACCATAATACTAATAGGTTGTGGATTGGATGAGCGCTGCAGTAAATTGACTCACTTTTCTAAGCTTTTAGTCTGCAAAAAATTAATTTCTTAATCCATTGATATGGGAAACAAATTTATTTTTCCTTTAAATTAGTATAAGTGAAAAAAATAATAGCTACATATTTTAGGCGACAGATAATTGCTTGCATAAGTGGAAAAAGAAACTCTTATATTTACTTCTAATATAATTTCTAAAAGACGTAATTAATGAACAAAGTTATATATTGGCAGGGCGTAGTTATTTGTTGGAAAAAGATGCAAATTTACCGTGATGTGTTGGCCATTAAGTAATTTTGTCATTTTAAATTTTTTGTCACAAATTTACAATTTATTTTTTCTGTTGGAGCAATTTTACCATTGTTATCTTGGTCATGGGGTGATTCTCTCATTGATGTTTTTTTTTGTCACAAAATTGTCACCGACATTTTTATGGGTCACTGGTAAAGTTCCTCCAACAGAAAAGAAAAATGATGAATTTGAGATGAAAAAAAATTCAATAGCAAAATCGCTTTATGACCAATACATTAGTGGTAAATTTGCTTATTTTCTCTTATTTATTGGTCCCTTAAACTTTTACAAGAAAATATATGACCAATAAAAGCAGTTATTTGTGGCTGTAACGTAGCGTTATGTTGTAGTACGAAACATAATTATAATATCAACCTAAGTGTATAGGGCAGCTGTAATTTAAAAGATAATTTATGGTTGCTTGTGGGTAAAATATGCTCAAAATCTTTTGTTATTATGTTTTTTAGTATGCTAAAATTGGTAGATAGTCCTTAAATTTAATGATTATTTTATTTTATTCTGTTGGCAGTTGATTATTCTCTTTTAGTCTTAAACTTAGGGAAAAATTTTTGTTCTGGTCCCTATAAGATAAAATTTTTTAACTGAAACATAAAATACCGTATAAGTTTAGATGCGGTATAAAAACCTAATTTATAAAGAGGAAAAAGTACTATTTTTAAGTTATTTATTAATGAAGTAAATGGTGCAATGGTCCCTTAACTTTGGTGACTCGCACGAGTTAATCCCTAAAGATTGGTTCATCACAATTTCATCCTTTAAGTTTGATAAATGTTGCAACTTAGTCCCATAACTCGGAATGTATATGCGCCTTAGCCCTTCTAAAGGTCACTGTTGCTAGGTGTTATAGACGGCATCATGTTCTGTCTCCTTGTTTCCCTCTTCGTGATGTATATAGGCAGCTACTGGAGGAGCTAGCCACTTTCCATTGAACTCAGCTACTAGACGCATCCAGATGGGCTGGTGAGGCTGCCAGGGAACCGGTGACCCCAACAGTGCCATCCCTAGGGGTGATCACTATTCGGTTAAAACCGAAAAAACCGAAAAACTGAAAAAAATTGAAAATTCGGTTTGGTTAATTCGGTTTTTCGGTTCGGTTTTGGTCAAAACCGAATAGACAAATATCGGTTTCGGTTAGGAGTGTCGGTTATTTCGGTAACCGAAAAAACCGAAATTTTTTCAAGTCATATTTGAAGGTTTTGGTGGCCTAGTTGATAGGTTTAGAAGAATTAGGGGTTGAGTGGAAGGTAGATAGAATAGTGATGGCTTTTTTTGGGGTTTGACCCAACACCTCTCATCTGCCCCGTGACTCCCTCCCAGCCAACCCCCTCCCCCCGGCGCCGGCGCCGGCGCTGTATCCCCTCATCCCTGCCGTCACCCGAACCCTCCACGCTCCTCCGCCATCTCCCCTCGCCCTCGGCCCGCCGCCGTTTGCCGTCCCCCTCCCTTCACTCGCCTCCCCCCCCCCCCCGACGCTGTATCCCTCACCCCTGTCGTCGCCCCAACCCTCTACCCTCCTCCGCCGTCTCCTCCGCCGTCTCCCCCGCCTTCTGACCTCACCCTCGCCCAGCCGTCTGCCCTCCCCTTCCACTCGCCTCTACCCTCGTGCCCATCGCTCGCCTTTCCGTGACTTAATCCCAGCCCTTCGCCCCCCTCCTCCCCCTCCCCTCCGGGCGGCCTGTACCCCTCACCCCTGTCGTCGCCCAACCCTCCACGCTCCTCCGCCGTCTCCCAGCCATCTGCCCTCGCCCTCGCCCCACCGTCTGCCCTCTCGACCTCCCCTTCCACTCCCCTCCACCCTCAAGGTAAGATACATACAAACCCCAGAATGACCCACAATTTCTTGCTATTTAGTTGTTTAAGCCACCATTTTTTCTCTGTGTTACAGGTGCATCACTGTGTGTGTTAAGATGTCAATTTTTTTGGTTATTTCGGTTTTAAACCGAACCGAACTGAATATTTCGGTTTGGTTTTACTTCAGTCTAAAGGCTTAATTCGGTTAATTAGGTTTCTAATCATAATAAACCGAAAATCGAAAAATTTGGTTTGGTTTGAACCGAATAAACCGAATGATCAGCCCTGGCCGTCCTTATGGCTGGTGATGAATTCATAATTTATATATATATTTCATAATTTTCCTTAGCTTTTTTTTTTTATTTATTAACTTAAGAAGGCTATTAATAATATTATTTGGTGTTTTGAATGAATTTAAGGTGTGTTGGTGTTTTTAGACTAGAAAGGAAAGGAAAGGGCTCTTTTCAACTTGGGACAAACTTTTCATGGGTGGAGGAGTAATTAGCCCACTTGTTAGACGTTGATTTCGGATTAAAAAAAAAAACAAAGTCCAAGGTACTTTAGCACCAGCCATTTTTCACATGCTTGGAGCTCTTCCACCATGACTTGTTATCTCGGTTTTTTTTGGTTTGTTCAAATCGCTGCTTCCAATCAAGATTGAAGCATCAATTCAAGGCTTTTAGCAATTTAATTGCTGCAGTTTGCTGGCTGTCGGAATTGGTGCTCATCATGGGCTAGCTGCTTTCATCTCTTGTGCATTTGTTTGTGATAATAAAAGAGCAGCAACAACTGAGTCTTTGTCATCCTAAATTATGCTGGGAGCTGGTTTTACATAAGGAAGTGGAAAGATGCGCACAAAAAAGGCAGCTGGCTTTCCAGGAATTTGGCGCACAGAAGGTGTTCGATAAAATGTCCGAATGAGCTGGAGAGAAAAGTCAGCCCCGTTTGGGACTCCTAACATGTGCGGCTACTAAGGGATAATTTACAAAGAGATTTTGCCAAATTAAAGAGGTATCCTAGTAAGCTTGAACTTCTTTTCAGAGGGGAATAAAAAAAAAAAACAAGAGGGGGGCGAGGAGAACGGAGATTCTGGGATTTTATCTTTTCATTGGTCTCTTTCATTCCAAGCATGTGCGACTAGTTTTCTCGCACAGTTCTAGAACGATTTTCATCGCTAACACTAATTGTGAGAATTGATTTTGCTTATTAAAATTTTCTTTATTACTTCTTTATGATTTAAATTTATTGTAATTAATTTTCTTGTTCTTGCTTGTTGGATTAGTTCTGTGATTAAAAATCTGCTTAATTTTCTTTCAACTGCTTAAGTGAAATGAATTCGATTTAGAGGCAAGTTGATTAATTAGAGATTATTTTTAATTTCTGGTTAGCTCATACAGGAGAAGTAATACATGTTAAATTATTTAAGCTTTTGGATTGTTGTCTGGAATAAAATTTTTAGTTCATTGTTCTTCATGCTAATTTTGAGCTAATTAGAAATTGTTTTTCAATATCTGGTTACTTAAAATTAAAAAATTAATCTGAAGATTTTCTGGTTAATTTTACTCCTAAATTGTTTGGGTTCTTTTTAACTTTAAAGAGAGTCCAATTTATTTGCTTGAATTAAAAAATTATTTTTGTTCAATAATCAATTGCATAACTGGAATGGATAATCAACATTGAACTAAGTGTTTTTTGTATTGTCTAATTTAATTTTAATTCTACAGTTATTTTATTTCAGTATTCAATTCAAGAAAACCCTATAATATTTTATTTCAGTTTTTTTGACAGGAAGCTTTCGGTAAAAAAATTTCCTTTGTGATTTGATCTGGTTTTCACTGTTAAACTACAAATTTATTTATTTTGAGTTCTTAGTGATACCGGAGTTATTTTTTGCGGTTTCGACAACCAACCAGCTGACTTCTACCTTCTGTGGCTATCAGCCTTCTCCGGCGATCAACTTTAAAAAATACTCCGTTGGCGTAAATTTCAACAAACGAACATGGAATTATGGGGGCTTTGCTCCTCGAAGGCCGCTAAAAACAAAGGAATCAATCCAATTCATCAATTTCTCACAGAAAACATTTAATTTCAAAAATTAAGGTTTGGGTTTATAAACAATTTTGAAAGATCAGATTGATTCGAATAAAAATTGAAACAAACCATGCAAAATTGAGACATAAAAACATAGGGCTATTATTGTACGGCCTGAATACTATAAAACCGAGTCATTCAATGGTGATTTTCAAGTGCATCTGGCCTTAAGGGAAAATTTTCAAATTCCATGGTTTCTGCTAACCAGAATCCTAACCCAATTCCTCTTGCGGTGTACAAATGGGCTAAGTAACACCATCCATCTTGCCATCCAATTTGGGACTAGGTCACAACATTTATCATAACATTTTAGGGACTAACTCATGCGAGTCACTAAAGTTAAGGGACCACCGGCACATTTAGGCCTTTATCAATTGTCAAAAATTATTGTGCAGCTAAAATTATTCTCAGACAATAACTAAAAATTTTAGACTGAAAGATTTTTAAAATTTTATATCAAACAATTATCTAAATTAAACCATTCAATCTAATGAGAGCAAAAAAAAAAATAATTTTAATAAATTTAAAATCAAAATAGACAGTTAATAGCTTAGAGACTAAAAGGAAATAATTATTATAAGACTGTAGCCCTAATAATATTTCCCTTGTCCTTGTTCACCCTCTCATTCAAATCTGCCACTCAGTTGAGACATCAAGTTGGGGCAACAAATTCCTATTTGATCTTCGAAGGACCAGCCCGTGAGTTGTCAGCGCTTTGCATCACCAATTAGGTTTTTTTCACATGCCATTACCTTCACATACGAATTGGATTTGGATTTTATTTCGGCAGGAATGCAAGGTCTGGAAGTGGTTTTTCATCACATTTCTTAGACAGGGCTGAAAACTAGCTGAGTTGAGTCAAGTAGTTGACGAATTATGTTCGGCTTGAAATAACAATTTAGTTTGATATTTTATTCAGGTTTGGAATAAAAACAATATGAGCGAGCTCCTAACTGATCGATCATAAGTTGAACTTGAGCCATTCGCTTAAGTCAATGGAAAAAGCCAAAACAGAGTTGACCAAGCAGAGTAATAAGAAAATCAACCTTTGTTTAACTTACATATTAGGTTTGAAATTTTGTTTAGTTTTGGCTTGATAGCTTCTTCTACAAGCAACGAATGAGATTTAACTTGAGTCTAGCTCCAAGGTATTTGTACATTTTTTCACCCCAATTATTATAGCTTGATAATTTTGTATTTGGTACGCAAAAGCAAGCTTGCAAATATATATAAGTGTAGAATGTATTGTATAGTACATAAGACGGGCTGTTTTTAGGATGTAAAATGCTTCCGAGCCAAAATTATTTGCACTATAAAAAAAGTTAGTAGAGGCCGGAGTCCAAAGCCGAGCTTAATTGCTTAACAAATTTAAAATGGATTGAAGGCGAGTTTTATGGTTAATTGTTGGCTGGCTTGGTAAAATTAATTTTAAGGTTGATTCCTTTGGGATTGACACCTTTCGTTGTTGGCCTCCTCATCCAAATCCGCCACAGAATTAAAATATCAAAGCCAAGCAATAAATTAACTTAACTGGAGCCTATTTTTGACACGTTTCTCGTTAGTTATGTATCATAACAAATTGAAAATAAATTATCTTGGTTCGTTGTCGGCGGGCTAGACGGCTTGCTAAAATTAATTTGAAGGTTGATTCCTTTGGAATAGACGTGTTTCTTTGCTGGCCTCCTAATCCAAATCCGCCACTGAATTAAAACATCAAAGCCGAGCAATAAAATAACTTAACTGCAGCCTATTTTGGTCACGTTTCTTACTAGTTATATATCATAAAAAATTGAAAATAAATTATCTTGGTTAATTCTCGGTGGGCTGGCCTCTACAACTTTAATTGTCGTCTTGGTTAAAATTAATTAATTGGTATGAGTCCCTAGGCGATGGAGGGCACAAGTGTATACAAAGGAGCGTTCTCTCATTATGAACCTCACTCGAAGCTCAGGAAAAAAGTTTGAAAGCAAGCGCATCGGAAGGAATCACTCGCTCATATCTTTTATTCCCTGTTAGCTGGTACTGGTATTGTTTTTTCGGAGCTCCTAACATTCATATGACTCCTATGCTTAAGTTCAATTTATTTAGATAATATGCCGCATAGCTAAAATTATGCGACTGCAACGCTTGTACGTAGACAATGGCTGGTGGCAAGACGCAAGGCACCATTTTGAACTACCTCGGCTATGGCACTGGATTGATGGACCAGAAGGAATGGAAGGGCACAGAGAACTCGGATAAGCCATACCCACAGTCGATCCTGAATGGCAATGAGGGAAGTTTCGAGCAGTTGCCGGATAAAACTGATAACACTTCAGCAGGAGCTCTGGTGTATACTGCACACTCTACGGAGAAAGTTCCATTAAAAATCATAGTCGCTTGGAAAAATTCTCCAACCGAACCTGGGAAGGTATGCAGTTCAACCTTTTTCTTCATATATCCCCTGATGGATGCGCAAATGGGAAGGCTTAAATGTCACTAGCCAGCTATAGCTAGTTGGAAAGCCAAACCACTTGCCATCTCATTTAAGGCCACAACTAGTTGTGTTATAATTTTGCGTAGCATGTAGAAATTAATCAACTCTATGCTTGCAGTTGGCTTATACAAAGATCTATCTTGCTAGTCAAGCTGTTGATTGGGACACTATTAAGGCAAACCTAGACATTGGGACTGCTGCTGCTAAGGATAACGTTGGTGGAGTGACATCAAGCATTGAATGGAGCTTTGTCGGCGCAGTTCCTTCTATTTCCGTCCAATTCGAGGCAGCGGCCTCAGAGTAAGAAACAAATCATGTGCAATGGGGAATAATCGGGGAGGCACCAAAGAAGGAGTTATAATTATGTACTTACCACTACCACTACTAATAAATAACTTGCCTCCAATTTGTCCATTAATTTTATGTACTATATGTGTATGTTTCTATGTTTATATGTGGTCTCATGTCCTGTCGTGTCTTATAAATAAAACCAAGTTCCTCGTCGCAACAAACATTTTCTTGCTCGATTTGTTGCCTCTCTGTTGCTGCTCTTGTGATTCCTGCTTGATTGATACCTAAAAACTGTGTTGGATTTGTAGCTTTTTTTTATCAACCAAGAATAACAATTAGTTAACAAAAAAAAAAACAAGTACAAACAAAACTCTATGAAAGAGATAAAGGCTCAAAACATAAACCACAAAATAATGGGAAAAAAAACAGGCATCAAACACTCAAAACTGACAGAAGAATGCCATAGAAATCACCAATTGGCTCTCCAAGAGAGCAAACATGTGTAAGTAATAAAAGAACATAGTTTGTACTCTTACAAATACTAATATCATAAGAGCAAACATGACCAATACGTGCTGCTTCTTTTACAAATTTTAATATCATATGGTGAGATTATCAAGTACAAGGGTATTGGTAAGATTCCTAATTGACCTCTATAAAAACTACTCTGAACAATTGTAGGGTGAGCTACAAATGAGTTGTTAAGTCCTGTACTCTTGAATTGGTTAGTGGAGGAGAGACTCTTAAATGGTAATTAAAGAGAAGATTAGATTATTTGGATGACGGATTAAAACACTATAAACACTTGGTTTCCAGGCTCTTTTCTCTCTCTCTCTTTTTAAATATTCTTAACATGTTGGGATCATGTTGTAGATTTTATTTTATTTTATTTTTTGATAAATTGAGCTTATTTGTGTCTATAGCTTGGCCTTTTCACTTGAGATTTCAAAAGACGAGGTGAATTGGTTCATTTTCAAACAATACAGGGTATTTTTCTTGATTTTCTTTCAAATCGCTTAGGTGAAAAGAATTTGATTTAGAAGCAAGTGAATTTGCTGGAAATTATTTTTGTTCTTCGGTAAGACATATTAAATTGTTCAAGCTTTTCTATGGTTGCCTAGAAGAATCTTTTTTTGTTCATTGTTCATCATGCTAATTTTGAGTTGATTAGAAATTGCGTTCCAATATCTCGTTACTCAAAATTAAAAAATTAATCTGAAGCTTTTTTTTTTTGTTAATTTTACTGTTAAATTCTCTGTGCTCTTTTTAGTTTTATGGAGAGTCCAGTTTATTTTCTTGAATTAAAGAATTATTTTCAATTTATTATCATCTACATAACTCGAATAGTTAATTAAGCTTGAACTGAGCATTTTTAGTATTGGTTAATTTAATTTTAACTATAGTTATTTTATTTCAGCCTTCAATTAGAAAAACTCCCCTAATTTTTTATTTTAGTTTTCTATTAGGAAACTTTCATTTAAAGTTTTTTTTTGGATTCGACTGGTTTTCACCACTACATTACAAATTTTTTTATTCTAGCTTATTAGTAAGACCAAAATTATTAAGCTAGCGAGATTTGTTTTTTTTGTTTAAGTTTCTACTTTTCAATAAACTGACTTATGGCTAGAACTTCTTGTACAATTAAATTAATGTTTGATTCAGAGATTGAGAACACAACAAAGGTGAACAGGAAAGCAAAAAAAGCGAAAAGGCGAGTGGTCAATTGTACAACTTTGACATCTACACACAGTGCCTCTAAAACTGAAGAAGAAGTATCAATTGTTGTAGACATGGTGGCACAAAGCACACTAAGGGAGTTGACAACTCCTGACATTGTTTAACAACCCCTGTGCATCAATTTTTCTGATATTAAAGTAGCTTTTGAATTAACATGTAGGTTAATTCATTCATTGCCTACCTGTGATGGACTAGCAGGCGAAGACCCCACAAACACTTGAAGCAATTTCATGCTGTCTGCTAAACTATAAAGCCACATGGAGTAACAGAAGAACAGATTACGCTTAGAGCCTTATCGTTCTCAATGGCGGACAAGGCAAACAACAGTATTGGATTGTAACATTTTTTATCAAGCAAGAATAACAATTAGTTAACGGAAAAAAAAAGTACAATCAAAACTCATGAAAGAGATACAAGCTTAAAACATAAACCGCAAAATAATTAAAAAAAAAACAGGCATCAAACACTCGAAACTGACAGAAGAATGCCATAGAAATCACCAATTGGCTCTCCGAGAGAGCAAACATGTGTAAGTAATGAAAGAACATAGTTTGTACTCTTACAAATACTAATATCATAAGAGCAAACATGACCAATACGTGTTGCTTCTTTTACAAATTTTAATATCATATGGTGAGATTATCAAGTAAAAGGGCATTGGTAAGATTTCTAATTGACCTCTAGAAAAGCTAGTCTGAATGCTTATAGGGTGAGGTACGCTACAAATGAGTTGTTAAGTCCTGTACTCTTGAATTGGTTAGTGGAGGAGAGACTCTTAAATGGTAACGAAGGAGAAGAATAGGTTGTTTGGACGAGGGATTAAAACACTATAAACAATTGGTTTCCAAGCTCTTCTCTCTCTTTTATATATTCTTAACATTTAGGATCATGTTGTAGATTTTATTTTATTTTATTTTTGGATAAATGGAGTTTATTTTTTTTCTATATCTCAGCTTTTTCACTTGATATTTCAAAAGATGGGGTGATTGGTTCATTTTCTATTGTCTGATAATGAAACAATTCACCATATCTTGATTTCACTTGGGAAAACATTATGTTATCTGAACCTCTTGATGTGCTATATTCTAATTAGCATTCAACTTTTTTAACAAAAAAAAATTACCTCTGTATCAAAACAATCACTTTTTAGACAATTGACACTAATTTCTGCTAAACCCATTCCAGTAAGTCACAGTTATCATCTTAACTCTATTATTCTCATATATCTACGCTGCCTATGGATGTCTATAAATATGCTAATCTTTGAGTTCTTGATGCCTACGATCAGCAAGGGCACTGTTGGAACCAATCTCTCCCCAAACATCCCTACCCATGGGCAGATTGTCGATCTAATTTTGCAATTGTCCCCTTTACAGCCTTTTAATACCTGGGGTTCTATTGTGTGGCTAGGCAATGCATTAGGTTCCTTTACAGTGAAGCAAGGATATAATATGGAGCTATAAAGGAAATTGACCACCTTATTAAATTATGTAGGTAATTCCTTAACTCGATCACTACACCCAGAATTTTATACTATTCTAAAGACCATATGGGTTTCTCAAATTCTACAAATATTTAAAATATTCTTACGAAAATGTTTGTTGCAACCATTGCCAACCAAATCAAATCTAGCAAACCATGTTGGTTTTGCGGACTCTATGTGCCCGTAATGCCACTCAACGTCGGAAATGATACTTCATTTTTTTTTGGAATGCTCAGGATCGTAAGACTTATGGGGTGATTCTGTTCTTGTGCCTCACCCACTGTTTGAAGAATGGCTAGCCTTCATCCTATCCCATGAAAAACACTGGACACAAGATTGGAATCAGTTTCTTATAGCTGCATTATGGACTATCTGGATTGGTCGACATTAATGCACATTCAAGATGGCCTGCTTTTATGCCCCTTTAAAAATTTCAAGACAAGATGACCTTTTCCTGTAATTATCCATGGTCAATGATTCACTATGTCAATGTTCTTGTTTTATGTTTGATCCCCCACTACCTTTATGTTGATCACGGGGTTAACATCAAGGGCATATTTGTATCACTGATAGTGCATGACGAAGTTCAACCGGGAAGGGTGCTACTACTTGGGTCTCGTTGGGTATTAATGCTAGTTGAAGACACAAATGAGGCATCCTGATTTCCTAGTGCAAATCTGCATTAGAAGCCAAACCCTTTGCCGTTTTTCAAGCTCTATCATTCATGGCAGGTCAAGACCCAACAGTGGTAACTATACTAACTGATAGCTCACAGATGTTGCAAGCAATATCGGGAATAATATAAACTAGTGCAAAGCTTCTCCATCTAGTCCACCAGCTCAAGAATGTTCTTCACTCTTTCCAGTGTTATTCTTTTGTTGTGGTGCCTAGGCAGAAAGTCCTAATTGTCCATTAAGTCACATCTTCTACTCTTTCTTAGTCTTCTTTTGTATTTCTAACTACCAAAAAAACTCCATTCTACGTAATACAAAACAGAGAAGAGTATTTTACTATTATCCTTAAACTTTTATTTTTTTTGCAACTACCCTTTTAAGTTTGGAAATCTATATTGTCCCACCTCCTCCTTCATTTTTGCACTATCAAACACAAATTTTTTAAATCTTAATTTAAGTTATTTTGGTAACTATGTTATACTAATTTCAAGTTGTCAAGTAGGAGTACTTTTGTGTGAATATTGGTCTATGAAACACTACAAAGAACAATGGGAGAGAGGGGAGAGGGAGCTCGGGAGACTGAAGAAGAAGTCTTGGAAGTGGATAAGCTAGGGCAAATGATAAATCCATAATTTACATATATTTGTTCCACACTTTTTCCAGCTTTTGTTCCCGTTTATTACGCTACTAGGGCTGCTAATAATGGCATTTTGTATTTTGAAGGGATTAAAAGCACGGTGGTGTTTTTGGACTAAAAGGAAATAAATTTGCTCTTTTTGACTTGGTACCAACTTTTCATGTGTGGAGGAGTTTTTAGTGCATTTGTTCAATTTTTAGTTGGGGCATGGATACGTTGCCGTTTTGGAAGGAGGAAGCAAAGTCCCATTTTGCCACTTTAGCACCAGCCCTTTAGTGGCATTCGTGGACTTAATGTTTTTCGAATGGGTGCTCACTTCTAGCATATTTGCTACCTTTTTATCCTTTTCACGTGGGTTCATGACAATAAATGGCAGCACATTAGCTTCCAATATTATAAATTAAGCTTTCTTTCTTGTTTCCACCTAGGCTACATAAGTCAAGCTCGAAGACTGCAGATAGTGCTCCAAGTTCTTAATGCCCATAAGTTGTTCGATAAAATGCCTGTGAGAGACAAAATTGGAATTTTAGAAATTGGGGACTCCTAATTTAGCAAGCAACATTAGCCAATCGAGCAAGAGACTTGTTGAAACCAAGTTGAAAGAGGCATTTCATGACTTCTATCTTTTAGCACTTTAGGTTATCATTTGGGACAGGAATTTTGAAAAGAAAAAAGAAAAGAAAAAAGAGGTAATGTGTAAGCTCCCTCTCTCACTTTTTCTCTTTAAATTTAAATTTGTCTTGGTTTTTGTTCAGAACATGAATGAGTAACTTTCTAATTCGATACAAAAGAGAGATTTCCATCGCCAACAGTGATTGGGAGATTTTATTTGCTTTGTTGAATTCCTCTTTAAATTCAAGTACTTACTATAATTGATTTACTTTGTTGAGTTTCTCTTTAAATTCCAGAACTTACTTATTCGTTGCTTAGATTTGGTGTCATTGATTTTCCTGTTCTTGCTTGTTGAATTGGTTATGGAATTACAAATTTGCTTGATTTTCTTTCAAATCACTTAGGTGAAAAAATTTTGATTTATAAGCAAGTGAATTTGCCGGAAATTATTTTTATTTTTGGGTAAGACATATTAAATTGTTCAAGTTTTTCTATGGTTACCTAGAAGAATATTTTTTTGTTCATTGTCCGTCATGCTAATTTTGAGTTGATTAGAAATTGTGTTCAAATATCTAGTTACTCAAAATTAAAAAATTAATCAAAAGCTTTTTTTTGTTAATTTTTGGTTCATTAAGCTTAAACTGAGCGTTTTAGTATTGGTTAATTTAATTTTAAATTTATAGTTCTTTATTTCATCATTCGATTTAAAAAAAACTCTCATAATTTTTTATTTTAGTTTTCTATTAGGAAGCTTTCAATTAAATTTTTTTTTTGGGATTCGACTGGTTTTCAGCACTATATTACAAAATTATTTATTCTAGCTTACTAGTAAGACTAGAATTATTATGGTAGCGAGATTTTCTTTTTTTTTAAGTTTCTCCTTTTCAGTAGACTGACTTACGGCAAGATCTTCTTGTACAGGTAAATTAGTGTTTGACCCAGAGACCAAGAACACAACAAAGGTGAACAGGAAAGCAAAAAGGCAAGCGGTTAATCGTACAACATTGACATCTACAAACAGTGACTCTAAGATTGAAGAAGAAGTATCAATTGTTGTAGAGATGGTGGACCAAAGCAAACAAAGGGAGCTGACAACTCCCGACGTTGCTTAGCAACCCCTGTGTATTGATTTTCCTGATAATGAAGTAGCTTTTGAATTAAAATCTAGACTAATTCACTTATTGCCTACCTATCGTGGACTTGCAGGTGAGGACCCCACAAACACTTGAAGCAATTTCATGTTGCCTACTAAACTATGAAGCCACATGGAGGAACAGAAGAACAGATTAAGCTTAGAGCCTTCCCATTCTTAATGGCGGACAAGGCAAACAACTGGTTGCACTACCTTCGGTCTGGTTCAATCAAAGCCTGAAATAACTTGAAGAGAAACTTTTTTGAGAAGTTCTTTCTAGCTTCAAGGGCTGCAACAATCTAGAAGGAAATCTGCAAGATTCGGCAGTACAACGGAGAAAGCCTCTATGAATACTAGGAGAGATTCAGCCAACTATGTACTAGATGTCCACACCACCAAATTTCTGACCAATTGATGTTATTTCTACTATGGGTTGTTGCTCATGAACCAAACTATGTTGGATGCTGCAAGTGGAGGAGCATTTGTAGAAAAAAAAACGCTTGAAGAAGCAAACGACATGATTTCTAAAATGGCAACCAACTCACATAAGTTTCGGACAAAGGTAGACTATGTACAAAAAAAGGTAAATGAGGGAGGAACTTCTAGTATTAAGCTCAACTTTTTGAACTGACCTTTCTTTGGTGTTTGTAATCTATGCTGAATTGGAGAAGTTGCAGTTATTGTCAATAGTTTTCGATCAAAGGGTATTAGCGTGGAGGATCATTTCAGGTGGAAGATTGAGAATGGGGAATCTATGAGGTTCTGGTTGATAATTAGGTGATTAGTCAACCTCTTTCTTTAAAATTTCCAAGATTACTTTGGCTTACTTTGAACCCAGATTGTATTGTTTTTGATTTGGGGTCTTAGGAAGGAAATGTTTGGGCATGGAATTGGCTTTGGATTAGAACACCTAGGGAGCGTGCAGAGGGAGAACTTCAGGAGCTGTTTCATTTAATTAACAATGTTTGCATGAACAAGTCCTTTTTAGACAAACTAACTTGGAGTTTCAATAATCTTGCAGACTTCTCGGTCAAGCTAGTATCCAAAGAATGGGATGCTCAACTTGTTCAATCGACTCTAGCAAGCTTTGTTTTCTACTACAATATATGGTGTCCTCTAAAAGCTAATTTTTTTTAGTCGGAAAGCAGTGCAAGGGCGTATTGCTTCGAAGCTTAACTTGTTTGTCATGGGAATCTCTCTTCCAAATTTGCAGTGGCTTTTTTGTAAGGTCGAGCAAGAGTCAGTCAATCACCTTTTTCTTCACTGCAGTTTCTCTCATCAAATATGGTCTTCAATTTGTTCTTGGCAGGGCAGAATTTGGAACTCTGTCTCTTGTACTTCTCAGGTGTTCTAGCAAGCTCCAGTTTCTTCCTTTTCTTTGAATGCTTACAAGGCTTGGGATTCTACCTCAAAAGTGGCTTTTTGGATATATTCTTTGGTTGAATCGCAACTGCTGTATTTTCAATAGGCTTGCACCAAACCTGCTGAAGTTTTCACCTATGTCCAATCTCTATCTTTCTTCCGGATCTCCCAGAGGTCTAAAAAGGTGTTTCCAATGTTTGTTTGTTGTTGCACAAATCCATCCTTAGCAGTCTATTTGGTGGTCTATGATAGGGTGCTTTCTTTGTGTTTTTTCAGAAGCTTGTTCCTTTGTTCCCATTCTTGTCTATTTTCCAGCTTCTTGCTGGTGCTCAATAAGATTTTATTAGTCTTGCTAATCCCAAAAAAAAAAAAAGGCTAAGATAGCACAGCTTGTAAATCGTAAGGATTTCCTATCACCAATTTCACAAAAAAAATGTGTATTTAAAATATTAGTTTTTTAAAACATCATATATAATATTTTTCTCATTATTTTATGTGTTCTAATTCTTTTCATCATTATTTTTTTAAAGCAAATAAAATATATATAAAAAAAATATTTTTTATACAAAACATAAAAAGGGAATATATATATATATATATATATATATATGACAATCTTCAATTGTCAATCATGCTAACATCATTTTACACTTAAAATTCATTTTTAAATAAATGACATCAACATTTTTGTCAAAATATATGTATTACTTATATATTTTATCAGTTGTATATGCATGCAAATAATATGAGTGTTTTTCAACAAAAAAAAAATTTGCCCTCAACTAATTTCATTTGAAAGCCTTTGTAAATTGGCAAAAATTACTGTGCAGATAAAATTATTCTCATACAATAACTAAAAATTTTAGACTGAAAGATTTTAAAAATTTTATAGTGAACAATTATCTAAATTTAAGCATTCAATCTAATGAGAGCCAAAAAAAAATAATTTTTATAAATTTAAAATCAAAATAGATAGTTAATAGCCTAGAGACTAAAAGGAAATAACAATTGTAAGACTGTGACCTTAATAATATTTCCCTCACCCTTGTTCACCTTCTCATCCAAATCCGCCACTCAGTTGAGACATCAAGTTGGGGCAACAAATTCCTACTTGATCTCTGAAGGACCAGCCCATGGGTCGTTAGTGCTTTGCATCACCAATTAGGTTTTTTTCACATGCCATTACCTTCACATACGGATTGGATTTAGATTTTATTTCGGCAGGAATGCAAGGTCTGGGAGTGGTTTTTCATCACATTTCTTAGCCGGGGCTGAAAACTAGCTGAGTTGAGTCAAGTCGTTGGTGAACTATGTTCAGCTTGAAATAACAATTGAGTTTGATATTTTATTCATGTTTGGAATAAAAACAATATCAGCGAGCTCCTAATTGATCGATCATAAGTTGAACTTGAGCCATTCACTTAAGTCAATGGAAAAAGCCAAAACAGAGTTGACCAAACAGAGTAATAAGCAAATCAACCTTTGTTTAACTTATATATTAGGTTTACAAGCGGCGGTTGGGCGACGGCGACGTGCAAGGGAGGTAGGCAGGTGAAGGGAAACGGCGGCGACAGCCGGGGAGGAAGGCAGGCTGGAGGCGACGCCGAGGCGGTGGACGGACTGGGAGGGCGACGACGCAGCAGGGGAAGGAAGGAGCGAGGCGGAGGTCGCGTCGGGGGGAAAAGAAAAGGGGAGCGGCGAGCGTGGCGGTCGAGGCGGAGGGAAGAAGGAGGGACGGCGAGCGCGGCGGAGGGAAAAGGAGAGAGGGAGAGAGGAGCGAGGGTGTGGCGAGCCGAGAGAGAGAGAGAGAGAATAGGAGAACGGACGGCAGGCGACGGGTGACGGCGTGGGGAAGACGAGGGCTGGGTCGTGAGAAACAGGAAATTTTGGTCTGCTGGGAAGAGGGAGGAGAGGCCAGGGACTAAGCTACAGTTTTTCCTTTTTTTAAAAATGGAGCTCTAATCTTATTATTTTTTTTTTATCTCATTTCCTTACATATTTGGACCCCTATTTATAGGGGAAGAAGTGCTGGACTATTAATAATTATGAAAATAGTTAAAATCAAACTTATCTCTTAATTTGGTAAAATGACAATTTCAGTCCTTTTTGTCTCTTTTGACTTTGGGTATGTTCCTGAAATTTCTGATTGAGACAATTTTCGGAGTAAAAATAATTTTCGGAGCTCCTAACATTCATATGACTCCTATGCTTAAGTTCAATTTATTTAGATAATATGCCGCATAGCTAAAATTATGCGACTGCAACGCTTGTACGTAGACAATGGCTGGTGGCAAGACGCAAGGCACCATTTTGAACTACCTCGGCTATGGCACCGGATTGATGGACCAGAAGGAATGGAAGGGCACAGAGAACTCGGATAAGCCATACCCACAGTCGATCCTGAATGGCAATGAGGGAAGTTTCGAGCAGTTGCCGGATAAAACTGATAACACTTCAGCAGGAGCTCTGGTGTATACTGCACACTCTACGGAGAAAGTTCCATTAAAAATCATAGTCGCTTGGAAAAATTCTCCAACCGAACCTGGGAAGGTATGCAGTTCAACCTTTTTCTTCATATATCCCCTGATGGATGTGCAAATGGGAAGGCTTAAATGTCACTAGCCAGCTATAGCTAGTTGGAAAGGCAAACCACTTGCCATCTCATTTAAGGCCACAACTAGTTGTGTTATAATTTTGCGTAGCATGTAGAAATTAATCAACTCTATGCTTGCAGTTGGCTTATACAAAGATCTATCTTGCTAGTCAAGCTATTGATTGGGACACTATTAAGGCAAACCTAGACATTGGGACTGCTGCTGCTAAGGATAACGTTGGTGGAGTGACATCAAGCATTGAATGGAGCTTTGTCGGCGCAGTTCCTTCTATTTCCGTCCAATTCGAGGCAGCGGCCTCAGAGTAAGAAACAAATCATGTGCAATGGGGAATAATCGGGGAGGCACCAAAGAAGGAGTTATAATTATGTACTTACCACTACCACTACTAATAAATAACTTGCCTCCAATTTGTCCATTAATTTTATGTACTATATGTGTATGTTTCTATGTTTATATGTGGTCTCATGTCCTGTCGTGTCTTATAAATAAAACCAAGTTCCTCGTCGCAACAAACATTTTCTTGCTCGATTTGTTGCCTCTCTGTTGCTGCTCTTGTGATTCCTGCTTGATTGATACCTAAAAACAGTGCTGGAATTGTAACTTTTTTTTTATCAACCAAGAATAACAATTAGTTATGGGAAAAAAACAAGTACAAACAAAACTCTATGGAAGAGATACAGGCTCAAAACATAATCCACAAAAATATTGGAAAAAAAAAGGCATCAAACACTCAAAACTGACAGAAGAATGCCATAGAAATCACCAATTGGCTCTCCAAGAGAGCAAACATGTGTAAGTAATAAAAGAACATAGTTTGTACTCTTACAAATACTAATATCATAAGAGCAAACATGACCAATACGTGCTGCTTCTTTTACAAATTTTAATATCATATGGTGAGATTATCAAGTACAAGGGTATTGGTAAGATTCCTAATTGACCTCTATAAAAACTACTCTGAACAGTTGTAGGGTGAGCTACAAATGAGTTTATAAGTCCTGTACTCTTGAATTGGTTAGTGGAGGAGAGACTCTTAAATGGTAATTAAGGAGAAGATTAGATTGTTTGGATGACGGATTAAAACACTATAAACACTTGGTTTCCATGCTCTTCTTTCTCTGTCATTTTAAATATTCTTAACATTTTGGGACCTTGTTGTAGATTTTATTTTATTTTATTTTTGATAAATTGAGTTTATTTGTTTCTATAGCTTGGCTTTTTCGCCTAGCCACACAATACAACCTCGGGTATTAAGAGCATGTGAGGGGGAGAATTGCAAAATTAGATCGACAATCTGTTACTCACTACAGGGTAATCCTTTTGTGGTGCCAAAATTGTGCATTTAAACTATGGTGGTTTTATGGATTCTATATGCCCGCAATGCCACTCAACATCGGAAATGATACTTCATATTTTTTTGAAATGCTTGGGATCGCAAGACTATGGGGTGATTTCTGTTCTCATGCCTCACCCGCTATTTTGAAGAGGGGCTGGCCTCCATCATATCCCATCAAAAATAGTGGACATAAGATTGGAATCGGATTCATTTAGCTACATTATGGACTATCTAGATTGGTCGACATGAATGCACATTTAAGAAGGCCTCCTTTTACGGCCCTTTATAAATTTCAAGACAGGATGACCTTTTCATGCAATTATCCATGGTCATTGATTTACAATGTCAGTTTTTGTGTTTCATGTTTGATCCTCCGCCTACTTTATGTTGATCATGGGGCCAACATCAAGGGCATATTTTTCATTAGCATCTACAATTTTTGTCAATAATTGTGCATGATGTAGTTCAACAGGGAAGGGTATTGCTGCTTGGGTTTGGTTGGGTCTTAATGCTAGTCCAAGACACAAATGAGGCATCCTGATTCCCCAATGCAAATCAGCATTAGAAGCCAAACTCTTTGCTATTTTTCAAGCTCTATCATTCACGGCAGGTCAAGACCTAAGAGTGGTAACTATACTAACTGATTGTTCACAGATGTTGCAAACAATATCGGGAATATTATAAACTAGTGCGAAGCTTCTCCATCTGGCCCACCAGCTCAGGAATGTTCTTCAATCCTTCCACTGTTATTCCATTGCAGTGGTGCCTAGGTAGAAAGTCCTAATTGTCAACTAAGTCACATCTCCTACGTTTTCTTAATCTCCTTTTGTATTTCTGAATACCAAAAAAACTCCATTCTACGTAATACAAAACAGAGAAGAGTATTTTACTATTATCCTTAAAATTTAATTTTATTACAACTACCCTTTTACATTTGGAAATCTATATTGGCCCACCACCTCCTTTATTTTTGCACTATCAAACATAATTTTTTTAAATCTTAATTTATGTTATTTGGTAATTATGTTCTACTAATTTCAAGTTGTCAAGTAGGAGAACTTTTGTGTGAATATTCGACTATGAAACACTACAAAGAACAATGAGAGAGAGGGGAGAGGGAGCTCGGAAGACTGAAGAAGAAGTCTTGGAAGTGGATCAGCTAGGGTAAATGATAAATCCGTAATTTATGTATATTTGTTCCACACTTTTTTTAGCTTTTGTTCCCATTTATTAAGCTCATATGGCTGCTAATAATTCCATTTTGTATTTTGAAGGGATTAAAAGCAGGGTGGTGTTCTTGGACTAGAAGGAAATAAAATTGCTCTTTTTGACTTGGTGCCAACCTTTAATGTGTAGAGGAGTTTTTAGTGCATTTGTTCAATTTTTAGTGGGGGCATGGGTACGTTGCCGTTTTGGAAGGAGGAAGCAAAGTCCCATTTTGCCACTTTAGCACCAGCCCTTTCGTTTCATTAGTGGACTTAATGTTTTTCAAATGGGTGCTCACTTCTCGCGTATTTGCTACCTTTCCTCCTTTTCGCGTGGGTTCAACACAATAAGTCGCAGCACATTAGCTTCCAATATTCCAAATTAAGCTTTCTTTCTTGTTTCCACCTAGGCTACATAAGTCAAGCTCGTAGATGGGAGATAGTGCTCCAAGTTCTTAATGTCCGTAAGGTGTTCGATAAAATACCTGTGAGAGACAAACACTACTAACTTTGGTTGATTTTCCAACTGCTTCTTTACCAACGGCTACGCCGTTGGTAGTTACCAACGCATAGAACCGTTGGTAATTATTTCCAACGTGCACGCGTTGGTGAGGGTGTAAAATTTTTTTTGCAAGTTTTTTTTTGTTTCCAACGGGCTAGCCGTTGGTAATTACCAGTGGTCAAAACCGTTGGTAACATTCCAACTTCCCAGCGTTGGTAGAAATTTTTTTTTTAAGGGTACTTTACCAACGGCTAGCCCTTAGTAAAATTTTAAATGGAACAATGCGTTTCATCTAGCCGTTGGTAAAAGGTTTTTAAAATCATCTTCTTCATTTTCCAGATTCAAACGCGAGTTCAAACGAGGTTCGGGGAGAGAGAAAGTCTGGTTTCTTCGTGACGGCGACGTCATCGAATGCCGGCCAACGTCCGACCATTTTCCACCGTTCTTGGCTTCATTTCATAGATCAGGTCGTCCTCAGCTCGGGTATGTGTTTGTTTTGTAGATATTTTCTAATTTTAGGTATATACTTGGGAAAAATCGTGGAAGTTGGTTTTGATGCATTATTCTTTCGGTTTCAGCTCTTATTTGATGTTTCATAGCTTCTCATTGTTGTGATTCCGTAGCTTCTGAAGTTGGTAGAGGTACGTTTTTCATTTTTTTGGATTATCCGATTTTTTTTAAGGGAAAAAAATTGTATTTTATTATTAATTGTAATTAAAATTTATGTATTATGACTGTGGTTCTACATTTTTCTGGTTATTTAGTTGGGTTTTTCCCATTTATTTTGTGTTAATTATTTTTTAATTATGGGTAATTTTAGTGATGTAATTAAAATGTTTAGTTTGAGTGATTTAGTGTTAGTTATTTTTTAATTATTTGTTAATTATGGATTATTTAATTATGTTGAAGATATCAGAAAGCTATTACAATTTATTTTTTTCCCTTGTACTCAATCATATAATGGAATAGTTTTAGAATTTATTATTTATATGGTTGTAAAATTTTAGAAAAACTTAAGCTTGACTTAAATAAAAATATTGTGAAAGTATTAAATTAGCCTTTCTCCACACAAAATCAAAGAAGCTCTTTATTAGAGTGTGAGTTTGTTTGGAAATATTTCCTCTCCCTCCTAAAACTTTTGAAACATTTGTTTTCATACAAAGATTAAGAAATAGAAAAGTATTTTTATATTATTTTCACTTTTACCCATAATTTTTTACATGTAAACGAAGAAATTCAGAGAAAGTTAATATTAAAATGATAGTTTGAATGATGATATGATAAAACAATTTACTAAATCTGAAAGTATTTCAAAGATTTTATATTCGAAAAAAAAAATTTGTTATGGAGTAAGAAATACATAAATTTTGGGTTAATAAGGGCTTTTAAAGTTTTAAGCAAGACTTCTTTTGTATTGTGGACCAAAACTATAATACATGTACTATTTGTACGATTCCAAAAGACACATTTGTTCAAAGAATTTTTCATACAAATTATATTTATAGAAAAAACTGTGTTAAAAAAACTTATGACTATAAAATTAAGTTATGATTAATTCAAATATTTTTAAAAAATGAAAAGTTTCAAAGTTGTTAGTAACCAATTCGGTAAATAAAATACACATGACATAAGACTAAGGCGGTTCATTTGGGATTAATATTCCAACCCAAATTCAGGCCTTGACTATAACCGATAAAAGTTTGAGGACTTAAAATACAAAAACTTAAAGTTTTTATATTTTTTTATTTATTGGAAGACAATAATAAAAATACCTGATTGGCTGATCTCAAAGTTGAAAGACCAAAAGATATAATCATAATTAAAGGACATTATAGTGTAATTAGGATCCAATTTTTATACAGTAAAGAGTTTAATGACTAACAGTGGTGTTTAACCATTTATACATAAAAATAAAAAAAAATAAAAAAACCAACAAAAAAAAATAAAAATCAAGTACAAAAAATCAAAGTAAAGTTTGGAAACTAAGAGAGCAAATAGAAAGAATAGATACTAAGAGTTTAACCATTAACTTAATAAAGGGTAAGGAAAAAAAGAAAAAAAAAGTAAAATTAGCCAAAAATTTGTCCATGCAAATCATGCAAAAAAGCAAACAAACTATTGTGACTAAAGTTTTATTTTAGAAAAGAGAAATAATATGGAAAATTTAATAAAATAGGGGGAAAAAGTGGGATTTCAGTGACAAAAAATGAGATTTAATGATCAACACATAATTAATAAAATAAGGGGAAAAAGTGGGATTTCAGTGTAAAAAAATGAGATTTAATGATCAACACAAAAAAAAAAGTAAAAAAAATATGTCTTCAAACCAAGGGAGCAAATGAAAACATTATTGGTGTTAATGGTTTAGCCATCAACTGAGTAAAAGAAAATAACAATATTTGTCAGTAAAAGAACCATAATGATAGGTATTTTCAATTTCCATATAGATTGTTTATTTCATTTAGTTTTTTCTATATTCTTTAGATCGTAATTAGTTGACTTAAGGTTTAGTATGAGTGATTTAGTGTTGGGTTATAGTAACAATAATAAAATAATAATAATAATAATAGTAATAATTATTATTATTATATGTACCCAATAATATAAACATAATAACAGTAATAATAATAATTAATAATAGTAGATAGTAGTAGAAGTAAGTTAGAAAATAATAATAATGAAATTAAGTTATAATAATTACCTTAATCATAAGAACAATAATAATGATGAAAATAATAATGTAATAATACGCTTAATAATAACAATAATATGAAAAATATGACAACAACAATAATAATAATGATAATGATTACTATAATAATAATACAAAACAAAATTCATTTGTACCTAATTTTTATAATAATAGTGATAGTTGGAATAATATTCATAATAAAATTACGTCCAAATAATAATAATAATAATAATAATAATAATAATAATAACAATAATACTAATAATTATAATAATAATAATAATAGTAACAAAAATAATAATCTTTTTAATGTATTTTGTTTAAAATATGCGTGTAGATTAACGTTTTTTTTGTTTCATTTTCAGAAATTTCTTATATTTCCAGGATATTAAGTTTCCCCCGCCCCCTTTTTTTCAGTTCCTCCCTGCATCTGTGAGCCTGAAGACGTACCCATTATTTTTCCTCTCCGTTCGAAGTCGTTTGAGGTAAGTTTCTTTTTTTTTTTGCCTTCCGAAATGAAAACGGGATTTCTGAAGGGAAATTGTTTTTAATTATTAATATTGATAATAAAACTTATGTATTGTCACTGTGGTTTGAACATAGTTGTTGGTATTTGAATATGCAATTTATGTTAATTGTTTGTTATCTGTGGATATTTTTTCTGATGGATTAGAGTGAATATGCAATTTCTTTGTGCGTTGTATAGATTATTTTATGGAATGATTATTAGTATAAGTTGATGGTAATAGGTTTAGTTATGGTTTAGTTGGAGTGATTTAGTGTAAATGGTTATATTATGTCATGGTCTAATAATAATAATAATTATAATAATAAAAAGATGTTGCAATAATATGAAAATAATAAGAGTAACAATAATAATTAATTAATATGTGTACGAGAGGAGTAGTAGGAACTTATAAAATAATAGTAATGAACCTAAGTAATATTAATTAAGTATGATATGTTCAATGTTATAACGTGAATACTACAAACAATAACAATGTTAATAATAATAATGTAATAATACGTTTAATAATAACAATAATATGAAGAATAATAATAATGTTAATAAAAATAATTTTACCAACGGTCATTATAATGATTAACATACTAAAACTAATTTTACTTATATGCATGGAACATCATAATAATTTTACTTATAAGCACGGGACAGTCATAACAATAATATTAGTAATAATATTATTGTAATAATAATTATAATAATAATAAGTATCATAATTATTATTATAACAATATTATTATGAATCAGACTCAAAAAATTACAAATACTAATTATACATAATAATTATTATAATTGTTGAAGCATGTACAATAATACCCATAGTAATTAAATTTCAGTAATTTTAATACCCATAATAATAATGATAAAAATTATGTATTTAATAAATTATTATTATTACATCAGAATAAATTATACTTATATGCATGTGACAATCATAATAATAATAATAATTATAATTATTTTTATGATTATAGAAGAATAATATTTATACTACTTGAAGAAATACAAAAAGTTCTAATACATAATAATTAAATTAATTATAAAAAAAAGTACAATAATACCCATAGTACTTAAATTTGAGTAATATTACTTACATCATAATAATACTGATAGTAATAATGTATGTAATTATTATTATTATATCATAATAATTATAGTTCTATGCATGGGACATGCATAATAATAATAGTAATAATAATAATAATTATTATTATTATATAAGAATAATATTTATAATACTTAAAAATAGACAAATAGTAATAATACATAACAATTAAATTAATTATTAAACAAAGTTCATAATACCCATAGTGCTTAAATTTGAGTAATAATAATATCCATAATAATACTGCTACTCGTTATGCATATTATAATAATTATTATAGTTATTTGCATAATAATAATAATAATAATAATAATAATAATAATAATAATAATTATTATTATTATTATTATTATTATTATTATTATTATTATTATATAAATAATAATAACTTTGACAATACTTAAAAAATTCAAACTGTAATTATACATAATAATTACAATAATTATAGAACCAAGTATGATAATACCCATAGTACTTAAATTTGACTAATATTAACACCCATAATAATACTGTTATTAGTAATGGGTTTATATGCATGCATGCATATCTGGGAAGGCTACGCCTAATTATTAATAGTTTCGTGATTGTGTTATTTGATGACAACATGACTCTTTTATACGAATAGGAAGAGATTTAGTTTGTAATGGAGTCGGGCTGTAGTTGGATGTACAGTAACCGTTTCTTGCCTGGCCGAAAGGGGTACACACAAGAGAGGGAGGATGGGGTTGATGAATTTATATCATTTGCTGTCTCTCATCCTAAAACCATGAGCGGGTTATGCATTCGCTGTCCTTTTCGGAAGTGTAAGAATTTGCGATTTAAACAGTGTGACGAGGTTAGAGTTCATCTGTACAAATAGGGGTTTAAGCCATTTTACTTGAATTGGACGGCTCATGGAGAGCCATTTAATGTACCATCAGATACAGACCTAGGTGTCTGTGCCTTTGATCAGTTTGACCAAGGGTCTTCGATGAATCCATATAAAAGGATGGTATTAGATGCCGTTGGGCCTAATTTCTCACAATTTCCGGAAGACCATGTTGCGCAGCCGAATGAAAGTGCACAAAAATTTTTCAATCTATTGAATTCAGCATCAACCCCACTATGGGATGGGTGTGAAAATCATTCTGAGTTATCTGCTGTTGTCCGTCTTCTTAACCTTAAGTTTGAGTATCACATGTCACGAGCATGTTTTAATGGCATTACCGGGCTGATGAAAGAGACTCAACCTACAGATAGTAAGATGCCATCAAATTGGTTTGAAACGAAGAAATTAGTTTCCCAGTTGGACCTGTCTCACCAGAAGATTGACGTCTGTGTTAATGACTGCATGTTGTTCTGGAAAGATGAAAGTAATCTTTCTGTTTGTACGTACTGTGGAAGTGAGAGATATAAGCCAAAAAAGGGTGGTGGAGGTAAAGATCGACCTAGAAAAACCATGCATTACTTACCACTAAGCCCTCGGCTTCAACGCTTATTTGCATCAATGTCAACAACAGAGCAGATGAGGTGGCATAAGGAGCAAAAACAAATCCCAGGTGTTATAAAACATCCATCAGATGGTGAAGCTTGGAAACATTTTGATCGAACGTACCCATGCTTTGCTTCGGAAGCACGAAATGTTCGATTGGGGTTGTGTGCCGATGGATTTACCCCTTTTGGACCATCTAGAAAACAATACTCTTGTTGGCCTGTTATCGTGACTCCGTATAATTTGCCCCCTTGGATGTGCATGAAAAAACCTTATATGTTCCTTTCGTTGTTGATTCCAGGTCCATCTAGCCAAAATCATAAGATTGATGTTTATCTACAACCTCTAATAGAAAAGCTACGACATCTGTGGTTTGATGGCGTTGAAACATGGGATGTGTCATTGAAAGAAAATTTTATTATGCGAGCAGCATTAATGTGGACCATAAATGACTTTCCGACTTATGGCATGCTTTCAGGATGGATGACACATGGGCGATTGTCTTGCCCCATTTGTATGGGCGAAAGTAAGGCATTCTAACTTAAGTATGGAGGAAAATTTTCATTTTTCGACTGTCACCGGCAATTTCTTGGCCGGAACCACCCATATAGAAGAAATTGTACTTGTTTCAAGAAGGGGAAATCAGAGAAGTCATTGCCTCCCGATCGATTATCAGGTGAGGCTATATTTAAAAGAATCTCCTGGATTCCATCAATTGCTAACGATGGTCCACAACATCGCCCGTGCGATTATGGGAAATCACATAATTGGACGAAGCGAAGCATTTTTTGGGAGTTACCATCTTGGGCCATGAACTTAATCCGACATAATCTTGATGTCATGCATATTGAGAAGAACATGTTTGAAAATATATGGAATACTGTGATGGATGTTAAGAACAAAAAAAAAGATAATGTTAAAGCACGGAAGGACCTCGAAATTTATTGTAATCGGCCGGAGTTAAACATGGTTCCTCTTGATGATGGTCGTTCATTCAAACCAAAGGCTCGGTTCACCTTTGATGTTAACCAAAGGCAAGATGTTATCGTATGGGTCAAATCTCTACGACTCCCTGATGGGTATGCCTTAAATTTAGGGAGATGTGTTGATACCTCTGGTTGTAATATGTTTGGCATGAAGAGCCATGATTTCCATGTTATGATGCAAAGGCTTCTCCCAATTGCCCTTGAAGCGCTTCCTAAGAATATATGGAAGCCATTAACGGAGTTAAGCCTATTCTTTAGAGACTTGTGCTCTCCAGAGCTGCATGAGTCTCACTTGTTGGCATTGGAGGCCAATATTTCAATTACAATTTGTAAGCTTGAGAGAATTTTTCCTCCCGGGTTTTTTGATGTCATGGAGCATCTCCCAGTTCACTTGCCATATGGAGCAATGGTTGGAGGACCTGTTCAGTACCGATGGATGTATAAATTTGAGCGGTGCATGCATGACCTAAAAATGAAGGTTTCTAATACAGCTCATGTTGAGGGATCGATATGTGAAGCATACCTTATAGAGGAGACTTCCATCTTTTGCTCTCATTACTTTGAATCCCATGTTCCCTCCATGATGAACCGTGTACCGCGAAATGATGATGGTGGTCCTGTCCCATGTAATGGTGAGTTGTGGTCCATATTCACATTTCCGAGACGTCCATATGGTGCATATAGATATAGATTCCTCACAGACGATGAACTCAGACTTGCAACCACATACGTTTTTCTCAACTATGCTGAGATCAGGCCATATCTAAAGTAAGTCATCGTTCATCATCATCCAGTACTTTGATTATTTTGAAGTTCAGGACTAATCATCTGACGAATCTAACATATGTTAATCATTTATGTATTTGCTCACAGTATGTTTGTGGACATGGTAAGGGAAACTGCTCCCGATATAACCATGTCTGAAATGGACATACACATTGAAAACAATTTCTCCAGCTGGCTCCGACACTATGTACGTGTCATTTTACTCACTATGTATTGCAATATGTTAAGTTATAAACTTCCAGATATGTTGTCCTAAAATGATAATGTGTTACATACGTTGATGACCCAGGTAACAATATTGTGAATAACATCTTGTGGGATGTTGCATGTGGACCCTCACGTCGGGTAGAGACATGGTTGGTTTATTTCACAAATGGGTACAAGTTTCACATAAGTGAATGGGGCAAGGACAAATCAATATTTAATAGTGGAGTCAGCATACGAAGCACGGGTTCAAGCGAAGTTGAATGTGATTTTTATGGTATATTAGAAGAAGTCATTCAACTCGAATATCCTGGATATCCACATAAGAATGTTGTCTTGTTTAGGTGCAACTGGTTTGACCCAACACCTGAACGTGGAACTCGAATGCATAAACAGTTTGGGATAGTTGAGATCCGAGATAGCCGTAGATATCAAAAGTTTGATCCTTTCATTCTAGCATCACAGGCTGACCAAGTTTACTACACACCATATCCGACAAAGTCACGTGACAAAAACGGGTGGTCAGCTGTTATAAAGATAAAACCTAGATGGATAATCCAGGGAGCAATTATTGATAAGAATGACGTTTATCAAAACAGTGGATCCGTGAGTTGTTAAAGAATTGAAGATGACCCAGTTGAGGAGTTAGTTGACCCGGGTGTCGGTGATGATATTGAAGAAGATGTACTTGATGAGGGGGGATCTAATGACGATACAGATGATGAGGAGGACTTTATATCCGATGAAGAGAATGTTAGCACTAGGTCGAATGACTGAATGTAATTTGTTACCATTCGTAATGATCACGAGGCATTTGTAATGTTTAGAACATATTTGGTAAATTTATGTACCCCTAATACTCCAACATATATGTCAGTAAACATATGTTATGTTTACTTTTGTAACCTAGATAATAATAAATGCAGATGCCGTGTAAAGGGGATAACACCTATAAGCGCCAACCTGGAAAAGGACCATTTGCGCAATTTAAGAAGGTCATGGAGCCAATTCTTAATGCTCGATAGAGGATGGGTTCTTCATCCCGGGCCCAAGACGATGTCGGGGTAGAGATGCAGGACACAACAGTGCCACCGACGCATGTCCACTCACATGAGCACTGATCTGACGGCGGTCGAGGCACGACATCTGGACATGGATCTGGTGCTCCCCGTGTTACGCACCCGATAGTGACGACTCATCCCTCAGATGATGATATACATATTGATGACATCCCATCATCGATGTCACAGACACTAGCCTGAGCGCGGATGAGGATATCCCCACATGGTAACACATAAGTGCTTAATATCCTATAAACGTTATAAAAATACTAATATTACTTACATTACTGTGAATCATCAAGAAGTAACTAAGTAATCATTTGAACATTGCAAATTCATTCCACCTGCAGCGACACGGTTGGTGACACCATGTTTCACCGCACATTTCAAACCCTATTCTGATTGGTCCTCCGTCTCTAAATCAGACCTTCAACAGTGGTGGCGTGTTTTTGAGGTATAACACATATATTAGTATGATAATGATGTATTAATGTCAAAACAACTACTTGTTTTTTTCATGCTAAAAGTTTACACATATTGTTCGGTACAGAGGAGCTGTGAGTGGGATCCGATACACCATAATGAGGTGTATCGGGTGTGGAATATCTTGGGAGCACAGCATTACAGAAGCATGATGTCAGAAATCTGACGTGTCAAGGATCCTGTTAAACGTTGAGCAAAGGCAAACTTTATGTCAGATGCTGCATATGCGGAAATGGAGGCATATTGGGCCAGTCCGGAGTTCATTCAGAAGTCCGCTAGATTCAAGGCAATGCGAGCAACAGTGACTGACGAGGATTCACAGTCTGGCTCTTGCAGTGCGACATATGCATGGGGATCTATCTCGATGTCTGCACATCGAGAGAAAATGATATGTATCTCGTAAATGTTCTTTCATTTTACATTTAAGATAATAATGAAATTAAATTACATATTAATCTTACGTTTCATTCAATTAGAGAGAGAGAGATCCAGAGAAGAAGGACCCTGGCTTGTTTAAACTCCTTCAAGCAACACATAAAATGAAGAATGGGAAATATGTTAGTAAGCGCTGTGAAGAAGTTGCTGTAAGTATTATAACTTTTTGTTCTCAAATATTCTTAAGATAGTTACCATGTTTTACCAATAATGACTGGCTCAAATGTATTTTATTATGTTTCTGTAGACTCGTATCAGTGTAGAGATTGAGGAGCAAACACAACAAGAGGATGGAATAGACGTAATTGATGAACTAACAATCATTAGTACTGCATCTCGCAGTAGAAGGAGAGGCCGTGTTTTTGGATTAGGATTTGAGCAGTGTGTCATACCGGGACACCGACAGCTAAGTGCCATCCCGCCAATCGACATCACACAGACACTGCAATTCAACGAGCAAGTACAGAAGATGATGGCGGAGGAGAATGCGCGAAGGGATGCAGAGTACGAGAGGAAGCTCGAGAGAATTAAGAGGAGACAGAGAGCAGAGATGGAGGCTCAGAGAGCCGCATTGGAGGCGAACCGGGCTCAGTTGGAGATTGTTTGTCGTTCACTAAACCTTTCGTGCCCGCCGGCTCAACCAGTTCCACAGTATCCTGATGACTCGGACTCGGAGGATGAGGAGATAGTTGGGACTCTGTGATAGTCGTCATCAACAGGTAAATCATTTCCAAAGTTCTTTTGTGTTATCAGACTTACATAATAATTGTTAGACCTAATTAAGACTCAATTGAAATTACTGAAATGTGTAATCTGTTGAATGTTGTATGCTTTCTTCTAGACATATATGTTCTTGTTTTAATTATGCTGTATTTGAGAATATTTTCTGAAAATTACGTTTGCATAGCTGTGTAATCTTGATTGCTAAGTAAAGCTGGGGCAATGTTTGAATTGGTATGTTAATTTCGAACTTGTTTCAAACTGGGAAAAAATACGAAACAACCGAAACCTGGAACGCTTAATGTACATTACCAACGTGAAACCGGGGTTTACCAACTCGCGCACGTTGGTAATTACCGACTGTCATGCGCGTTTATACCTGACAGTGTTACCAACGCGTATGCAAGTCGGTAATTACCAACGGCTTGCTACCAACTCGCATGGGTTGGTAATTACCAACTGCCATGCGTGTTGGTAATTATCAACCCCCTTACCAACTGCTGTAAATTGGTAATTACCAACGGTGTCTACTACTAACTGTCATGGTAGTTGGTAATTACCAACGCACATGGCAGTTGGTAACTACCAACTGCTAGGCAGTTAGTAATTAACTGTTGGTAATTACATGTTGGTAATTACATGTTGGTAATTACCAACTGCCGTGGCAGTTGGTAACTAGAAATACGCGTTGAAAACCAAGCCCGGTTCCTGACCGTTGGTAATTACCAACTTGAATTTTACCAACGTGTTATTACTTACGCGTTGGAAAAAATTTTCCCAACGAATCAAATACCAACTTGCGTTTACCAACGTGCAGCAGTTGGTAACTAGCAGTTGGTAAATGCAAGAATTTTAGTAGTGAAAATTGGAAGTTTAGAAATTGGGGACTCCTAATTTAGCAAGTGACATTAGCCAATCAAGAGAAAGACTGGTTGAAACCAGCCTGAGAGAGGCATTTCATGACTTCTACCTTGTAGCACTTAAGGTTATCTTTTAGGACAGGAATTTTGACATTAAAAGAAAAAAAGAGGTAACGCATAAGCTCCCTCTCTCACTTTTTCTCGTTAATTTTAGTTTTGTCTTAGTTTTTCTTCATAACATGAGTGAATAGTTTTATAGTTCGGTACAAAAGATTGATTTCCATCGCCAATACTGATTGTGAGATTTGATTTGCTTTGTTGAATTCCTCTTTAAATTCAAGTACTTACCATAATTGATTTACTTTGTTGAGTTTCTCTTTAAATTCTAGTACTTACTTATTCGTTGTTCAGATTTATTGTCATTGATTTTCCTATTATCACTTGTTGAATTAGTTATGGGATTGCAAATGTGCTTGATTTTCTTTCAAATCGCTTAGGTGAAAAGATTTTGATTTAGAAGAAAGTAAATTTGCTGGAAATTATTTTTATTTTTGGGTAAGACATATTAAATTGTTGAGGTTTTCTATGGTTACCTAGAAGAATCTTTTTTTGTTTGTTGTTCCTCATGTTAATTTTGAGTTGATTAGAAATTGTGTTCCAATATCTAGTTACAAAATTAAAAAATTAATCTGAAGCTTTTTTTTTCTTAATTTTACTATTAAATTCTTTATGCTCTTTTCAATTTTGAGTAGTATCCGGTTTATTTGCTTGAATTAAATAATTATTTTCATTTGATTGTCAACTGCATAATTTGAATAGTTAATTAAGCTTGAATTGAGTATTTTTAGTATTGGTTAATTTAACTTTAATTTTTTAGTTACTTTATTTCAGCATTCGATTAAAAAAAACTATCATAATCTTTTATTTTAGTTTTCTATTATGAAGCTTTCAATTAAATTTTTTTTTTTGGATTAGACTAGTTTTCACCACAATATTACAAAATTATTTATTCTAGGTTATTAGTAACACCAGAATTATTAAGCTAGCGAGAGTTTTTTTTTTTTTGTTAAAGTTTCTTCTTTTCAATAAACTAACTTATGGCAAGATCTTCTTGTACAGGTAAATTAGTGTTTGATCCAAATATCGAGAATACAACAAAGGTGTACAAGAAAGCAAAAAGGCAAGTAGTCAATCGTACAACTTTGACATCTACAAACAGTGACTCTAAAAGTGAAGAAGAAGTATCAATTGTTGTAGAAATGGTGGCACAAAGCACACTAGGGGAGTCGACAACTCCCGATGTTGTTTAACAACCCCTATGCATTGATTTTTCTGATATTCAAGTAGCTTTTGAATTAAAATCTAGATTAATTCATTTATTGCCTACCTGTCGTGGGCTTGGAGGTGAAGACCCACAAACACTTGAAGCAATTTCATGTTGTCTGCTAAACTATGAAGCCACATAGAGTAACAGAAGAACGGATTAAGCTTGAAGCCTTCCCATTCTCAATGGCGGACATGGCAAACAACTGGTCGCACTACCTTCTGTCCAATTCAATCAAAGCCTAGAATAACCTGAAAAGAAAGTTTTTTGAGAAGTTCTTTCTAGCTTCAAGGGCTAGAACAATCCAAAAGGAAATTAGCATGATTTGGTAGTATAATGGAGAAAGCCTCTATGAATACTAGGAAAGATTCTGCCAACTATGTACTGGATGTCCACACCACCAAATTTCTAACCAATTGATGTTATTTCTACTAAGGGCTATTGTTCATGGACCAAACTATGTTGGATGCTGCAAGTGGGGGAGCATTTGTAGAAAACAACGCTTGACGAAGTAAAAGACTTGATTTCTAAAATGGCAGCCAACTCACATTAGTTTTGGAAAAAGGTAGATTACGTATAGAAAAAGGTAAATGAAGGGGGAACTTCTAGCATTAAGCTCAATTTTCTAAACTAACCTTTCTTTGGTGTTTGTCCTTTATGTCGGATTGGGGCAGTTATGGTTATTGCCAATAGTTTTCAGTCAAAGGGTATTAGCCTAAAAGATCATTTCCGGTGGAAGATTGAGAATAGGGAATCTATGAGGTTCTGGCCTGATAATTGGGTGATTAGTCAACCTCTACGGAGAAAAGCCCATAAAAAATCATAGTCGCTTGGAAAAATTCTCCAACCGAACCTGGGAAGGTATGTAGTTCAACCTTTTTTCTTCAAATATCCCATGATGGATGCGCAGATGGGGAGGCTTAAATGTCACTAGCCAACTATAGCTAGTTGGAAAAGCAAACCACTTGCCATCTCATTTAAGGGCACAACTAGTTGTGTTATAATTTTGCATAGCATGTAGAAATTAATCAACTCTATGCTTGCAGTTGGCTTATACAAAGATCTATCTTGCTACTCAAGCTATTGATTGGGACACTATGAAGGCAAACCTAGACATTCGGATTGCTGCTGCTAAGGATAACATTAGTGGAGTGACATCAAGCATTGAATGGAGCTTTGTCGGTGCAGTTCCTTCTATTTCCATCCAATTCAAGGCAGCAACCTCAAAGTAAGAAACAAATCATGTGCAAGGGGGAATAATTGAAGAGGCACAAAAGAAGCAGTTAATGTTATGTACTTACGACTACCACTACTAATAAATAACTTGCCTCCGATTTGTAGATTATTTTTAAGTAGTATATATGTATGTTTCTATGTTTGTATGTTGTCTCATGTCCTGTTGTGTCCAGCAAATAAAAGCAAGTTCCTCGTCGCAACAAACATTTTCTTGCTCGATTTGTTGCCTCTCTGTTGCTACTCTCGTGATTCTTGCTTGATTTGATACCTAAAAATAGTATTGGAATTTTAACTTTTTTTTATCAACCAAGAATAACAATTAGTTAATGGAAAAAAAAACAAGTACAAACTAAACTCTATGAAAGAGGTACAGGCTCAAAACATAAACCATGAAATAAGAAACAAAAAACAGGCATCAAACACTCAGAACTGACAGAACAATGCCATAGAAATCACCTATTGGCTCTCCAAGAGAGCAAACATGTGTAAGTAATAAAAGAACATAGTTTGTACTCTTACAAATACTAATATCATAAGAGCAAACATGACCACTTGGTTTCCAAGCTCTTCTCTCTGTCTATTTATATATTGTTAACATTTAGGATCTTGTTGTAGATTTTATTTTTTTGGATAAATTGAGTTTATTTGTTTCTATAGCTTGGCTTTTTCACTTGAGATTTCAAAAGCATAGTTTCGGTATTGTTTGAAAATGAACCAATTCACCCGGTCTTTATTGCACTTGGGAAAACAATATGTTATCTAAAATCCTTGACGTGCTCTATTCTAATTAGTATTCAACTAATTTAACAAAAAAAAGTTACCTCTATATCAAAACAATCACTTTTTAGATAGTTGACATTAATCTCTGTTAAACCCATTACAGTAAGTCACAGTTATCATATTAACTATATTATTCTCATATATGTACCCTGCCTATGGATGTCTATAATGATCCTAATCTTTGGGTTGTTGATCTCTATGATCAACGAAGGCAGTGTTGGAACCAATCTCTCTGCCAACATCCCCACCCCTCGGCAAATTGTCGATCTAATTTTGCAATTGTCCCTCTCATACCCTCTTAATACCCGAGGTTCTATTGTGTGGCTAGGAAATGTATCAGGCTCCTTTACAGTGAAGCAAGGTATAATATAGAGCTACAAAGGAAATAGATTGCCTTATTAAATTATGCAGGTAATTTCTTGAGTAGATAACTACACCCAAAATTTTATACTATTCTAAAGACCATATGGGTTTCTCAGATTCTACAAAAATTTAAAATATTCTTATGGAAATGTCTGTCAGAAGCATTGCCAACCAAATCAAATTAAGCAAACCATGGTGGTTTTATGGACTCTATGTGTCCGCAATGCCACTCAACATCGAAAATGATACTTTATCTTTTTTTGGAGCGCTTGAGATCACAAGGCTTATGGGGTGATTTCTGTTCTTATGCCTTACCCACTGTTTATGGCTCATTTAAAGAGTGGCTGGCCTCCATCCTATCCCATCAAAAACACTAGACACAAAATTGGAATCGGTTTCTTATATTTACATTTTGGACTATCTGGATTGGTTGAAATGAATGCACATTCAGGATGGACTACTTCTAGGCCCCTTTATAAATTTTAAGACGGGATGACCTTTTCCCGCAATTATCCATGGTCAATGATTTATAAAGTCAGTTTTCTTATTTCATGTTTGATCCTCTGCCTACTCTATGTCAATCATGGGGTCAACGTCAAGGGCATATTGTTCGTTGGCATCCAAAAATTTTTATCACTGATGGTGCATGATGAAATTCAACAGGGAATGGTGCTGCTGCTTGGGCCTGGTTGGGTATCAATGATAGTCCAAGACACAAATGAGGCATTCTGATTCCCCAGTGCAAATGTACATTAGAAGCCAAACTCTTTGATGTTTTTCAAGCTCTATCATTCACGGCAGGTCAAGGCCTAAAAGTGGTAACTATACTAACTGATTGCTTACAGATGTTGTAAGCAATATCAGGAATAATATAAACTAGTGCGAAGCTTCTCCATCTGGTCCACCAGCTCAGGAATGTTCTTCACTCTTTCCAATGTTAATCCATTGTTGTGGCACCTAGGTAGAAAGTCCTAATTGTCTACCAAGTCGCATCTTCTACTCTTTCTTATTCTTATTTTCTATTTCTGATTACCTAAAAAACTCCATTCTGCGTAATACAAAATAGAGAATAGTATTTTACTATTATCCTTAAACTTTAATTTTATTACCCTTTTAAGTTTGGAAATCTATATGGTCTCACCACCTCCTTTATTTATGCACTATCCAACAGAAATTTTTTAAATCTTAATTTAAGTTATTTGGTAAGTATGTTCTACTAATTCAAGTTGTTGAGTAGGAGTACTTTTGTATGAATATTTGTCTATGAAACACTACAAAGAAGAATGAGAGAGGGGGAGAGAACTCGGGAGACCGAATAAGAAGGCTTGGAAGTGGATCAACCAGGGTAAATGATAAATCCATAATTTACATATATTTGTTCCACACTTTTTCTAGGTTTTGTTCCCATTTATTAAGCTAATAGGGTTGTTAATAATGCCATTTTGTATTTTAAAGGGATTAAAAGCACAGTGGTGTTTTTGGACTAGAAGGAAATAAAATAGCTCATTTTGACTTGGTGCCAACTTTTCATGTGTGGAGGAATTTTTATTGTTGTAGACATCAAAATTTTATTGTGTCAAAAATAAAATAAACCCAATTTAATTTGTCTAGCCCATTTCAAAATTGATGTTTAAGATTCTAAAGTCCATTGAATCTTGAGATTTCAAGTTCAAGAAACCCAATTTTTGGAGCCCAGAAGCATGCAGCCAAAGGCCTCAAATAAAGATTCACTATGTTACCTTAGCAAAAGTCCATTTTCGCAAATTAACCCCCAAAGTCCAAAATGACTAAAGTCCATACATACCCGTCATGTAGCTCAAATATTCTAGAATACCTTAGAATGTTCCATTGATTATCCTTTTAAATTAAATAAATTGGATAGTTAAGGAGAGATAATTATCATATTTATTTTCTTTTATGATAAATATAAGATATAAATACATGATACTTATCACATGTGGTTTTTTTGAACTATACTACCTCTTCTCTACACCTATAAACAAGCCCCCTGGGCTAAAAAAAAAAAAGAAGAGAAGAAAAAAATAGGAGAAGAAGCAGAACCAGGGAGAAGAAAAATCTCTCTACAATAAGCTTTTTCCAGTTTTTCAAGCCGATCAAGCATAACGCCCAGTGAAAGGAGAAATCAAGCCCAAGAAAGATCAAATCCCAGTTTCAAGGCCAAATTTGAAGAACGCAGAGAGGAACGCGAAACACGCGGGACGGTGCTACATCAAGTTCAAGTTCAAATCTGGCATAAGCAGGGGGAATGTGAAAGATTCATTTCTATGCTGCATTAAGTCAAGCTCCAAGCAAAAGTGGCGAGAAAATGGCAAACACTCTTGGAAGAAGCGGTAGGAACATTGATTCATGTTCACATAAGAGAAACTCTGGAGTTCGTGTTCTTGAATAAGCCCTTCTCCATTAAAAGCTCAAAGCGTTCATCAGAGGATTGTGTATGTGAGAAGCACGCTATAGAGTCAATCGCCCAAAATCTCTGCTTTAAATTTCAATTTGTAATTTGTGCTACAATTAATTTCAATGTATAATTTTTACACATGAAATTGGTGCATACAAGTGCTTTTGTTCAATTTTTAGTGGGGGCATGCATACGTTGCCGTTTTGGAAGGAGGAAGCAAAGTCCCATTTTGCCACTATAGCACTAGCCCATTCTTTGCATTTGTGGACTTAAAGTTTTTCGAATGGGTGCTCACTTCTCACATATTTGCTACCTTTTATCCGTTTCGTGTGTGTTCAAGACAATAAGTGGCAGCACATTAGCTTCCAACATTCTAAATTAAGCATTCTTTCTTGTTTCCACCTACACTACACAAGTCAAGCTCGAAGATGGCAGATAGTGCTCCAAGTTCTTGATGCCCACAAGGTGTTCTATAAAATGCCTGTGAGAGACAAAATTGGAAGTTTAGAAATTAAGGACTCCTAATTTAGTAAATGACACTAGCCAATCAAGAGATAGACTAGTTGAAACCAAGCTGAGAAAGGTATTTCATGACTTTTATCTTTTACCACTTAAGGTTATCTTTTAGGATAGGAATTTTGACATTAAAAAAAAAAAAAAAAAAGGTAACGCATAAGCTCCATCTCTCACTTTTTCTCTTTAATTTTAGTTTTGTCTTGGTTTTTCTTCAGAACATGAGTGAGTGGTTTTCTAGTTTAGTTCAAGTGAGTGATTTCCATCGCCAACATTGGTTGTGAGATTTATTTGCTTTGTTGAATTCCTCTTTAAATTCAAGTACTTACCATAATTGATTTGCTTTGTTGAGTTTCTGTTTAAATTCTAGTACTTACTTATTCATTTTTCAGATTTGTTGTGATTGAATTTCCTATTCTCGCTTTTTGAATTAGTTCTAGGATTGCAAATTTACTTGATTTTCTTTCAAATTACTTAGGTGAAAAGAATTTGATTTAGAAGCAAGTGAATTTGCTAGAAATTATTTTTAGTTTTGGGTAAAACATATTAAATTATTCAAGCTTTCTACGGTTACCTAGGAGAATCTTTTTTTGTTCATTTTTTGTCATGCTAATTTTGAGTTGATTAGAAATTGCATTCCAATATTTAGTTACTTGAAATTAAGAAATTAATCTAAAGTTTTTTTGTTAATTTTACTATTAAATTCGTTATGCTCTTTTCAATTTTAAAGAGAGTCCAGTTTGTTTGCTTGAATTAAAGAATTATTTTTGTTTGATGATCAACTACATAATTTGAATAGTTAATTAAGCTTGAACTGAGTGTTTTTAGTATTGGTTAATTTTAATTTTAATTTTAATTTTACAGTTACTTTATTTCAACATTTGATTAAAAAAAACTCCCCTAATTTTTATTTCAGTTTTTTGTTAGGAAGCTTTCAATTGAAAATTTTCCTTGGGATTCAATTGGTTTTCACCACTACATTACAAAATTATTTATTCTAACTTAATAGTAAGACCATAATTATTAAGCTATGAAGATTTTTTTTTTGTTAATATTTCTTCTTTTCAGGAAACTGACTTATGGCAAGATCTTCTTGTACAAGTACATTGGTGTCTAATCCAGAGATTGAGAACATAACAAAAGTGAATAGGAAAGCAAAAAGGCAAGCAATCAATAGTACAACTTTGACATTTGCAAACAATGACTCTGACTGTGAAGAAGAAGCATCAACTGTTGTAGAAATGGTGGCGCAAAGCACTTACAACTCCTGGCGTTGTTCAGCAAGCCTTGTACATCAATTGTTTTGATATTGAAGAAGCTTCTGAATTGGAATCTAGATTAATTCATTTATTACTTACCTGTCGTGGACTAGTAGGTAAGGACCCCATAAACATTTGAAGGAATTTCATGTTGTCTGCTAAACTATGAAGCCACATGGAGTAACAGAAGAATAGATTAAGCTAAGGGTTTTCCTGTCCTCAATGGCAAACAAGGCAAATGACTGGTTGCACTACCTTCCATCCGGTTCAATCGAAGCCTAGAATAACTTGAAGAGAAAGTTTCTTTGAGAAGTTCTTTCTAGCTTCAAGGGCTGGAACAATCTACATGGAAATCAACAGAATTCGACAGTACAACGGAGAATGCCTCTATGAATGCTAGGGGAGATTCAACCAACTATGTGCCAAATGTCCACACCACCAAATTTTTAACCAATTGATGTTATTTCTACTAAGGGCTGTTGCTCATGGACCAAACTATGTTGGATGCTGCAGGTGGAAGAGCATTTGTAGAAAAAAATGCTTGAAGAAGAAAAGGATTTGATTTAAAAAACGGCAGCCAACTCACAATAGTTTGGGACAGAGGTAGACTATGTACAGAAAAAGGTAAATGAGGTAGGAACTTTTAGTACTAAGCTCAACTTTCTGAACTAACCTTTCTTTGGTGTTTCTCGTCTATCGAATTGGGCTAGTTGCGGTTATTGCCAATAGTTTCAGTCAAAGGGTATTAGCCTAGAGGATCGTTTCAGGTGGAAGATTGAGAATGGGGAATCTATGAGGTTCTAGCTTGATAATTCGGTGATTAGTTAACCTCTTTCTTTAAAATTTCCAATATTATTTTGTCTGACTTTGAACCCAGATTGCATAGTTTCTGATTTGGGGTCTTGGGAATGAAATGTTTGGGCCGGAATTGTCTTTGGATTAGCACACCTAGAGGGCGTGCAGAAGGAGAACTTTAGGAGCTGTTTCATTTAATTAACAATGTTTACATGAACAAGTCCTCTTTAGACAAACTACTCTGGAGTTTCAATAATCTTGCAGACTTTTCGGTCAAGCAAGTATCCAAAGAGTGGGATTCTCAACTTGTTCAGTCAACTCTAGCAAGCTTTGTTTTCTATGAGAATGGATGGTGTCCTCTAAAAGCTAATTCCTTCGAAGCTTAACTTGTTGATAGAGGAATCTCTCTTCAAAATTTGGTGTGCCTTTTTTGTAAGGTCTAGCAAGAGTCAGTCGATCACCTTCTTCTTCACTGCAGCTTTTCTCTTCAAATATGGTCTTCCATTTGTTCTTGGTGGGGCAGAATATGGAACTCCTTCTCTTGTATTTCTTAGGTGTTCTAGCATGCTCCAGTTAAATTCTTCCCTTTCTTGTCTATTTAATTTCCAGCTTCTTGCTGGTGCTCAATAAGATTTTATTTGTCTTGCTGATCTTAAAAGAAAAAAAAAAAGGCTAAGATACCACATCTTGTAAATCGTAAGGATTTCCTGTGTCACCGATTTCACAAAATAATTTGTATTTAAAATATTAATTTTT
This sequence comes from Aquilaria yunnanensis, assembly GCA_039654915.1. Classification (NCBI taxonomy): domain Eukaryota; kingdom Viridiplantae; phylum Streptophyta; class Magnoliopsida; order Malvales; family Thymelaeaceae; genus Aquilaria; species Aquilaria yunnanensis. Next base: position 94,355,957 of record CM077598.1, on the reverse strand, counting down.
TAAACCCTCATATATAATATTTTTCTATTATTTTATGTGTTCTAATTATTTTCACCACAATTTATGTAATATAAATAAAATATATATCAAAAAAATATCTTTTATACAAAAACATAAAAAGGGAATACATATAACAATTTTCAAATCTCAACCATGCTAACATCATTTTCCACATAAAATTCATTTTCAAATAAATGACATCAACATTTTTGTCAGAGTATATGTATTAATTATGTATTTTATCATTTATATATGCATGCAAATGATATGAGTGTTATTCAACAAAAAAAAAATTTCCTTCAATTAATTTCATTTAAAAGTCAATAAAATTATGCAAGTATAATAATTCATCAAAATATAACTTTTATGATGTTATTAAATTTTTAAGAAATTTTACATTTAATGCTAAAAAATATAAATTCATAAAAATTTAATAATATCACAAGAATTTTTTCCAATAGATTATTACACCTATATACTATTAACTTTCAAATAAACTTGATTCAAGACAAAAAAGATGTAAAAAGAAAATTAGTCATTTTCAATTAAGTTAACTTAAGTTACAATGAGTTGAATGTAGTCACCAATCAATATTTATTTGACTCATATTGGAAGCAACAAATAGGGGTCTAATCAAAATTTACTCCTAAAAAAGTACATTTAGCAAAAAGTTTCATAGTTGTCCTTATATGTGTCAAATTTTGCATCTAGTCGCATGCATAAGTATTTCTTGAACAATAGATTTGTGGATGCAAATAAATAAAATTCATTTATTCTCCATTTTTTGGACTGGAAAAATTGCTAGCTTAAAAATTATACTAACTAGAAGATTAGTCAGATATATTAATGGAATTAGTTAAAAAAAAAAAAGACACTCATAAGAGTATAAACTTTTCTAGCAAGTTCAAATGATGGCTTAATTGGCTTGTTGCGAGGCCAATTATATGTTGTTAAATAATAAAATGATTTACGTGACAATGTAACATCTTCTTCTTTAGTGGTCGGATGTAATTGAGGATAAATGAAGTTTCAAGGAGACTGCAAGTTTGATTATCAAAAAAATCGAAAGCATAATATTAATAGGTTGTGGATTGGATATGGGTGCTGTAAATTGACTCACTTTTCTTAGCTTTTAGTCTGCAAAAAATTAATTTATTAATCCATTGATATGGGAAACAAATTTATTTATCCTTTAAATTACTTAGTATAAGTGACAAAAATAATAGCACATATTTTAGGCGACAGATAATTGCTTGCATGAGTGGAAAAAGAAACTCATATATTTACTTCTAATATAATTTTTCAAAAGACGTAATTAATGAACAAAGTTATATATTGGCAGGGCATACTTATTTGTTGGAAAAAAAGATGCAAATTTACCACTAACGTGTTGGCTGTAAAGTAATTTTTTCATTTTAATTTTTTTTTATCTCAAATTATCATTTATTTTGTTCTGTTGGAGCAATTTTACCACTGTTGTCTTGGTCATAGGGTGATTTTTCTATCGATTTTTTTTTGTCACAAAATTCCATCGACGTTCTTAAGGGTCATTGGTAAAGTTGCTCTAACAAAAAAGATATATGATACATTTGAGATAAAAAAAAAGTTCAATAAAATCGCTTTATGGCCAATATATTAGTGGTAAATTTGTGTATTTTCTCTTATTTATGAGTCCCTTAAACTTTTACAGGAAATATATGACCAATAAAATCAATTATTTGTGGTTGTAACGTAGTGTTATGCTGTAGTACGAAGCGTAATTATAATATCAATCTAAGTGTATAAGGCAGCAATAATTTGAAAGAGAATTTATGGTTGCTTGGTAGGTAAAATATGCTCAGAATGTTTTGTTATTATGTTTTTTAGTGCGGTAAAAGTGGTAGATAGTCCCTAAATTTGACGATCATTTTCTTTTATTTTATGGTAAATTGATTATTCTCTTTTGGTTCTAACCTTAAGAAAAAAAATTTGTGATGGTCCCTATAAGATAAAATTTTTTAACCGAAACATAAAGTACGTTTAGATGCGGCATAAAAACCTAACTCATAGAGAGGCAAATATACTATTTTAAGTTATTTATTTGTTATTTAATAATGGCCTAAATGCCGCAATGGTCCCTTAACTTTGGTGACTCGCACGAGTTAGTCCCTAAAGACTAAGTCATCGCAACTTAGTCCTTTAAGTTTGATAAATTTTGCGACTTAGTCATGTAACTTGGAATGTCTATGCGCCTTAGTCCTTTTAGCGGTCACAGCTGCCATGTGTTATAGACGATGTCACATTATGTCTCCTTGTTTCCCTCTTCGCAACGTATCGGCAGATACTCTAGGAGCTAGCTGCTTATTGTCAACCTCAGCTATCAACTAGCGATATCGACCTCAGCTACTGGACACATCCAAATGGGGCGGTGAGGCTGCTAGGGGACTGGCGAACCCAGTGGTGTCATTGCCATGGCTGGCTTATACCTTCTGTGGCTATCAACCTTTTTTGGCAATCAACCTTAAAAAATACTCCGATGATGTAAATTTCAACGGACATGGAATTATGGGGGGTTTTGCTCCTTGAAGGCGCTAAAAATAAAGAAATCAATCATTTTCATCAATTTCGCATAGAAAACATTTAATTTCAAAAATTAAGGTTAGAGTTTATGAACAATTTTGAAAAACCCGATTTGATTCGAATAAAAATTAGAACAAACCATGCAAAATTGATACCTAAAAACATGGGCTATTATTGTGCAGCCTCAATACTACAAAACCAAGTCATTCAATGGTGATCAAGTGGCACCCAAAGAGCTTCGGGAGAAAAATTTTCAAGTCCTATTTATTAAGCGGCTGTTAATAATGTCATTTTGTATTTTGAATGCATTAAAGGCATAGTCTTGTTTTTAGACTAGAAGGAAACAAAATTGCTCTTTTCGACTTGGCACCAGCTTTTCATGTGTGGGGGAGTTTTTAGTGCATTTGTTCAATTTTTAGTGGGAGCATGGATACGTTGCCATTTTGGAAAGAGGAAGCGAAATCCCATTTTGCCACTTTAGTACAGCCTGTTCTTAGCATGCGTGGACTTAATGTTTTTCGAATGGGTGCTTAGTTCTCGCATATTTGCTGCCTTTCATCCTTTTCGCGTGGGTTCAAAACAATAAGTGGCAGAAAATTAGCTTTCAATATTCTAAATTGAGCTTTCTTTCTTGTTTCTACCTGAACTATAGAAGTCAAGCTCGAAGATGGTAGATAGTGCTCCAAGTTCCTGATGCCCGTAAGGTGTTTGATAAAATGCCTGTGAGAGATAAAATAGGTAGTTTAGAAATTTGGAACTCCTAATTTAGCGAGCGACATTAGCCAATCAAGAGAGAGACCAATTGAAACCTAGTTGAGAGAGGTATTTCAAGACTTTTATCTTTAGCACTTTAGGTTATCTTTTACGATAGGAATTTTGACTATAAAAAAAAGTAACCCATAAGCTCTCTCTCTCACTTTTTCAGGGCATTTTCAGTTTTGTCTTGGATTTTCTTCGAATTATGAGCAAATAGTTTTTTAGTTCAGTTCAAAAGAGTGATTTTCATCGCCAATACTGGTTATGAGAATTGATTTGCTTTGCTGAATTTCTCTTTCATTCAGGTACTCACTTCTTTATGGTTAAGATTTGTTGTGATTAATTTTTCTGTTCTCACTTGTTGAATTAGTTCTAGGATTACAAATTTGCTTAGTTTTCTTTCGAACCGCTTGGGTGAAAAAATTTTGATTTAGAAGCAAGTAAATTGACTATAATTTTTTTTTTGTAAGATATCTTAAATTTTTCAAGCCTTCCTATGGTTACCTGGAATAATCTTTTTTTGTTCATTTTTCTTCATACTAAATTTGAGTTTATTAGAAATTATATTTCAATATCTAGTTACTTGAAATTAAGATATAAATTTGAAGCTTTGTTTTTGTTAATTTTACTATTAAATTTTTTGGGCTTTTTTAGCATTAGAGAGAGTCCAATTTATTTACTTGAATTCAAAAATCATTTTCATTTGATGATCCATTGCATAATTGGAATAGATAATTAACCCTGAATTGAGCATTTATAGTATTAGTTAATTTCATTTTAATTTTACAGTTAGTTTATTTCAGCATTTGATTAAAAAAAACTCCTCTAATCTTTTATTTCTGTTTTCTGTTAGAAAACTTTCAATTAAAAATTTCTTTTGGGATTCGACCTGGTTTTCACCACTATACTATAAAATTATTTATGCTAACTTATTCATTAGACTAGAATTATGGTTTCAATGACCGGAAAAAATTTTAGAACCACTGCTGGCAAGATTTAATTTTTTTTTTTTAAGTTTCTTCTTTTCAGTAAACTAACATATGGCAAGATCTTCTCATACAAGTGAATTAGTGTTTGATTCAAATATTAAGAAGACAACAAAGGTGAATAGGAAAGCAAACAGGCAAGCAGTTAATTGTACAGCTTTGACATCTACAAACAGCGACTCTAAAAGTGATGACACAAAGAACACTAAGGGAGTTGGCAACTCTTGATGTTGTTCAGCAATCCTTGTGTATTGATTTTCATGATATTGAGGTAGCTTTCAAATTAAAATCTAGATTAATTCATTTATTGCCTACCTTTCGTGGACTTACAAGTGAGGTCCCCTACAAACACTTGAAAGCATTTAATGTTGTCTGCTCAACTATGAACCCAAATGGAGTTATAGAAGAACAGATTAAGCTGAGAGCCTTCCTACTCTCATTGGCAGACAAGGCAAAGGACTGGTTGCACTACCTTCCCTCGAGTTCAATAAGAACCTAGAATGACCTGAAGAAAAAGTTTTTGAAGAAGTTCTTTCCAGCTTCAAGGGCTGGAACAATCCGGAAGGAAATCAGCAGAATTTGGCAGTAAAAGCCTCTATGAATACTGAGAGTGATTCAACGAACTATGTGTGAGATGACCACATCACCAAATTTTTGACCAATTGCCACTGCAATATTTCTACTAAGTGCTGTTGTTCATGGACCAAAGTATGTTGGATATTGTAAGTGAAGGAGCATTTGTAGAAAAAATGCCTGAAGAAACAAAGGACTTGATTTCTAAAATGGCAGCCAACTCACACTAGTTTGGGATAAAGGTAGACCATGTGCCGAAAAAGGTAAATGAGGTAGGAACTTCTAATATTAAGGCTTAACTTTTTGAACTAACCTTTCTTGTTAGACAAGTTACCTTGAGACATATTCAAAATCCTAGAGCTTGTGGTATTTGCTCTATTCAGGGATAGATTACTAACTTGTGCGCACTGCTTAAAGAGGAAACAACACATCAAGTGAATGCAGTAAGCAGGTTTGTTAACCAACCAAGAAGCCATAACCCCTATGCGAATCAATATAACCTTGGTTGGGGAGAATACCCCGAATTTGAGATATGGGCAGCCAAGTAACCAGCTGCAGTACCTATTCCTTAGTTGCAGCATACTAGCTCCTCCACCACAAAACCAAGCACCAAGTTTATGTATGACTTTAGAGGATATTGTGAAAGCTTTAGCTAGTAACACTCAATTGTTTTAGCAAGAAACAAGACCTAGCATTAAAGAATTCACAACTTGTAGCCTCGTTGAACAAAATTGAAGCTAAGAAATGGAGGTTGCCATCTCAGGCTGAAATCAACCCTGAGAGAGCATACTAATGCAGTGACCCTTCGAAGTGGCAAAGAAGTGCAAACCAAAAAATATGAAATACCAGAACATAAAAGGGAAAAATATGGCCCAAAACCAAAAACTTCTGATGCACCAACTAAGGAGGTAAGTTACAAGACAATTTTTTCAAAGTAAAAAATTATGATTCCACTTCTTTTTCCTAACAGGTTGGCGAAATCAAAAAAGGAAGAAACAGAGTAGGAAATTCTTGAGACTTTTAGGAAGGTCAAAATCAACATGTCTTTGTTAAATAGAATCACGCAAGTGCCTAGATATGCCAAGTTTCTGAAAAAGCTATGCACCAGCAAAAATAAAATGCAAACTGATGAGTGAATTAAAGTTTGTGAGAATGTGTCTACGATAATCCAAAAGAAGTTGCCTCAATAGTGTAGAGACCTTGGTATGTTTATTATACCATGTGTAATAGGCAACTTTGGCTATGCTTGATCTAAAAGCATTAATTAATGTTATGTCACTTTCAGTTTACAAGGCTATGAACTTAGAACCTTTGAAAAACACAAGAATTGTCATTCAACTAGTTGATAGGTCTAATTCATACCCTGAAGGTGTAGTTGAGGATGTTTTAGTTTGAGCTAATGGTCTTACTTTTCCTGCTAATTTCTATATTATTAATATGGATGATAAGTTTGCTTTAAATTCTACTCACATTTTTCTTTGTAGACTATTTATGAAAATAACCACAACTAAAATAGATGTGCATGGAACGACTTTATCTTTCAAATTTGATGGCGCAATAGTAACTTTTAACATTTTTTAAGCTATGAAATAACCAAAAAATTTTGAATCTGTTTGCCTTGTGGGTATCATTGACCTAATTGTCCAAGATAGTTTTAAGCTGAATGTTGTAAAAGATGAGTTAGGTTTTGTGTCGACAAATAGCAAAATAAAGAAGGGTGTAAGGCTAGAAATCAATGATAATCTGAAGAAGGTCATTATGTCCTCCGACAGGTTAATAAATTCATTCCTACAATTACCAAGTACTCGTCAAAGAGTTTTGCCTTCTATTGAACAAGCCCCAAAGTTGAAGTTGAAGTCTTTGCTAGAGAATCTGAAGTATGCTTACTTGGGAAAGGATGAAACTTTACCAGTGATTATTGCTAGTGATTTAACCAGAGATCAGGAAGAGAAACTTTGCGAGTATTAAAGGAACACAAGACAGTAATTGATTGGACATTGGCAAACATCAAGGGAATCATCCCCTTAATTTATATGCACCATATTCTCTTTTGAAAAAGACACTAAGCCAGTTAGAGTGCCTCAGCACAGACTAAATCCATCAATGAAAAAGGTTGTATTAAAGGAGATTCTAAAACTTTTGGTCTAAAGGATCATCTATCCTATCTCTGACAGTCAATGGGTAAGTCTAGTACATATAGTTCCTAAAAAAATTGGTCTAACTCTTGTTCCAAATGTGTAGAATGAGCTTATACCGATGAAAATTCAAAATGGGTGGAGAATGTGCATCGATTTTAAGAAGATAAATCTATCCACAAGGAAGGATCACTTCCCACTTCCGTTGATCAGCTATATGCTTGAAAGGTTGGCAGGTAAGTTTTTCTTCTATTTCTTAGATAGATTTAATGGTTACCATCAAATAGCTACAACTATCGATGACCAAGAAAAGATGACTTTTGCCTGCTTATTTGGAACTTTTGCTTATCGTAGAATGTTGTCTGGATTGTGTAATGCCCCTAGTACATTTTAAAGATGCATGATGAGTATTTTTCTAACTTACATGAAAATTGCATTAAAATCTTCATGGATCACTTTATTGTTTATGGCAATTCCTTTGATCAATGTCTAGCAAAATTGATTAGGTCTTGAAACACTACATTGATACAAACATGGTTCTTAATTTTAAAAAGTGTCAGTTCATGGTTCAACAGGGAATAGTTTTAGGTCATGTAGTTTCATCTAAGGGTATTGAAGTTGACAAAGCCAAGGTGGACCTAATTGTAAATTTACTTTATCCTAGTACTGAGTAAGAGATTCATAGTTTTCTTGGCCACCCAGGTCTTTATAGGCATTTTATTAGTTACATCTTAAGAGATTACACAACTTTTCACCAAGTTGCTGCAAAAGGATGTGTTGTTCAATTTTAGAGATGACTATAAATTTGCTTTTGACAAGTTGAAGGATTTGTTCACCTCTACACCAATTATATAGCCTCTAAATTAGGATATTCCTTTTGAGATCATGTATAGCACAATTAAAAATGTTGTAGGAGCTGTACTTGGCTAAAGGATTGAGAAGAACAGTGACATCATCTGCCACACGTTAAGGACACTGAATCCTGCCCAATGTAGCTACTCAACAACAGAAAATGAGCTTTTATTTATTGTTTTTGCTTTAGATAAATTTTGATCATATTTACTAGGATTTAAAGTAATTGTTTTTTTTATTATGGAACTCTCAATTACTTATTGGCAAAGAAGGAATCTAAGCCAAGACTTATACGTTGGGTTTTTTTATTACAAGAGTTTGACTTAGAGGTTAAGGATAAAATAGGAGCTGATAATTCTATGGCTGACCACTAGAGCCAAGTTGTGCGCAAGGAAGAGACTTTACCAATTTTACACTTGTTTCCTGATGAGCAGCTACTACAGGTGCAAGGTAAGCAGCCTTAGTTTGCTGATATTGTTAATTTCCTAGTTACTAGAATTTTACCAAAAAACTTGAGTCAAGTAAAGAGGAAAAAAATTAGAAATAACTCAAAGTATTATATATAGGATGAACCATATATTTGGAAAATTGGTTCTGATCAGATTATTCATAAATGTGTGTCTGATGATGAAATTCATTATATTCTTACTTATTGTCATAGTTGTGCTTGTGGAGAGCATTTTGGTCCTAAGAGGACAGCTAGAAAAATTCTAGATAGTGGGTTTTATTGGGAATCACTATTTAAGGATTCTTACCAGTTTCACAAGTCTTGTGAAAAGTGCCAAATAGTTGAAAATTTATCCCACCAAAATGAAATGCCCCAAACCCTATGTTATACTATGAGCTTTTTAATGTATGGGGATTGGATTTTATAAGACCCTTTCCTAACTCTTTTGAATTTGTTTATATATTACTTGTTGTAGATTATATTTTGAAATGAGTGGAAGCAAAGACTACCCATACTAACAATTTTAAAGTTGTTTTAGGATTTCTCAAGTTTAACATTTTCAGTAGGTTTGAAGTTCTTGAAACAATTATTAGTGATTAAGGTGCTCACTTCTGTAACCTTACAGTAGAAGCATTGATGGGAAAATATATAGTGCACCATCAAGTAGTCATTGCTTGCCATCCACAAACTAAAAGGTAAGCTAAAGTTTTAAACTGGAAGATAATGAGCACCATGGAAAAAACAGTTAATCCAAACAAAAAGGACTGGAGTTTGTGCTTGAAGGATGGACTATGGGCTTATCGTATAGCCTACAAAACACTGATTAGGATGTCACCATAATGGTTAGTTTATGTTAAGTTGTGTCATTTACCTGTAGAAATTAAATATCATGCTTTCTAGGCAGTTAAGCAGTGCAAGTTAGATCTGAAAAAATCTGGAAAGGAACAAACATTGCAACTTTAGAAGCTGGAGGAAATAAGGCTAGAAGCATATGAAAATCCTAGCATGTACAAAGAGCACAACTTACCTACATGACAAGCTGCTGAATCACAAGCAATTTTCTAAAGGTTGGAAGGTATTACTTTTTAATTTGAGATTGAAACTCATGCCAAGTAAGTTGAAATCTAGATGGATTGGTGCATTTATTTTCGTGAATATTTTTCCTCATGGTGCTGTTGAAATTGAAAGTATAGAGACTAACAAAGTTTTAAAAGTGAATGCCCATAGACAGAAAGCATTTCTTGAAAATATTATTGTCTCTTATATAGAGGAGATTCACTTGGCTGCTCCTATCTATGAGTCAAGTCGATAGAAAGAAGCTGTCTAGCGAAAGATAATAAAGATTCCATCAAGATTCCTTTTTTTTTTTTTTCATTTTTATTTTGTTGCTTTTATTTTCAGACTTCATGTACTCACACTTGGTTTTCTTAGTTAGGTAGTATTTTTTTTGTCTTTAGGCTGAGAGTGGAGTGAACCATAAGGGGGTAGCAAGATGAAGGCTAATTCCAGGCTGTGAATCACTGCAAAAGTAACTTTCAGGGTGATACCTTTTCTTTTCTCCATCTGCGTTTTTATAGTGAATATTGAGGACAATATTCTATTTAAGTGTAGGGGAGTGGGTAGCTTAGGCCCTAATTTCTTTTTGTTTTTTTTTTGTTTTCAAATTTTTCGAACTAAATTTTTTTTATTTATACTTTTGAGCATTAATCTGAATTGTTAAGATAGTTTCAATTTTTGGTTCTTCAATGATTAGTTGAGGGTGAAGTTAGTAATATAATAGTCTTTATGTAACTCTCAAATCTTATTTTTAAATTATTTTTGTAGTTTTTTATCAAGTTAGTCGATGATTATCTTGAGAAACTAATTTTTGAATCAAATTTATGTGCATCGTACATTGATTTAAACCTTGTTTGATGATGAGCTTATTAAGTTAGATATGTGGTTTGTTTCAGAGTCCCTGTTGATATACTCGCTAAACAATAGAACACAAAAGGAAAGGCAAGAAAATTCAATCAATATAAAAAAAAAAAAGAAATAAATTCTCAATTGATTTCATATTTTCCATGGGTTGTGGTAAGATTAGTGGTGCTTTTCAGTTCTTATCTACTTGGTTTTCTCTCTTTACTTGGGGCAAAAGCATGATATTTTTCTCAAGTTTGGAGAGGTAGTTGTTGTTAGCTTGTGAAGAAATTATTTTCATGAACTTATTTTATTTTGAGTTGATATTGCCTAGTAGGTTGCATGCTTAATTCCTATTGTTATGTTCTCAAGACCCTTGGATGTAGAATTATCTTGCTACCTTATATCATCTCTTTAGCTCAAAACTATGTGTCTATCTTTTTTCAGATTTCTTTTATTTTGAGTTTTGCCTGAGGACAAGCAAAAACTAAGTGTAGGGAAATTTAATAAATCCATAATTTACATATATTTGTTCTATAATTTTCCTAGCTTTTGTTTGCACTGGATGACAAAGATAGGGTGGAGATTCGGTTTTGTTTCATAAAACAAATGCAATTATGGCTCTATGTTGTTGTGGTCCAGTCCCACTATAACTAATATTATTTTCTTTTTACTATTTGAGCCTACGTGTTTAATGGCTTGTTAGAAGCCAATTATATTTTGGTTTATAAAGACCTTAAAGGACTTGGTTTGTCACATATAAAAGGCCAATTAATTGGCTTCTTCACATAATATGTGAGAGAACAAAAGACAGAGGCACAAAAGACATTTTTTACAGAGAAATGGCTCTCACTGTAGGTCTTATTTTGACTGCAATTTCTAGTCCATTGATCTTGTAATTTTGGGATTTCATTATCTTGTGTTTGTGAGCATCAATCAAGGAGTGTTATTGTCTTTGGGTTTCCACTAAGTGAGATTTTAGCATGAACCCTAGGTGTTGAAGTTGTAGTTTTTCTCAAATGACTGTGATAGGATTCAAGTTCAGGCAATAACTTAGATCTTAGACGTTCTACTATTTTTCTGATACTAGATTTTTGTTTTCGATTTGTGTCACAGAACAGGGTCTTAGTGCCCTAAATACAACCACTGGTATGCTCTTAGGAAACTATGATCTCACTTAGGTTACAATTCACTAGCTATTAGTCAAAAAGTAACTTAAATCATTACATGCAACTAGTTACTTTGCCTACCCTGGATAGAAAATATGCATGTGTCATCCTGGCTATGCAATAACATGTAAATAAAATTAAAGGAAACCATGGCACGCCAGTTAATAAAACATAAGTTAAAACAAGCCAAGACATGAAAATTGTAGTTGTCTCAACTTCAAGTAACAACTGTGTGCATATCTTAACTTTATATGCACCTAAATGTAACCTTAGTGTTATACACACCAATGGACACTATTAGAGGCAACACTTAGTATGAAAAATATCATACATACAATAGTGACAACAATATCTACAAAGATCCACCCTTAGCTTTCCACCCAAGCAACCTAGTTTCAAGTAGCAAACCTTACTTTCCCTATGCATACTTAGCTTTAAAAGCTAAAAAGACAATACTTTGGTTAGTACTAACTTACATTATAAGAATTTATTAACCAGAAGGTTCATACTTGGTCAGTACTAGCCTTCTGAATACCTACACAACACTTAAAGGGTGAGTACTCAAGAGTACTCATAAGGGATTTGGCACCTACGAGAAAAATATATGCAAACATGCAAGCAACAGATATATATTGACAAACCAACTAATCAAACAACACAACAAGCAATAAACACAAACAATTAATAAACAACAATAATAATGCAATCTAATGTATGGATGGATGAGTGAATGCACATGTTTAGGCATTTAGGACTTCCTTGCACATGAAGGTGTTCTTAACTACTGTGAGGTCATATAGTTGGGGTACTTGGACACTGGCCTTGTATTCATTGCTCACACTTGATTAAACCTTACAAAGTCCTCTTTATGGGTGCCTTAATTAAGTTGTTGCTTACTTTTGCCCGCCTTTTACAGGCTACATAAAGTAAATCATCACTCACTCACGTCTTACCCATCACTTCCTTTTAATTATTATGCCGGGTAATTGAACTTAGTGGTCAAACTTCGCCAAGTTCCCCTAAACTTGACATGGGCAAATTAGTGGATTTGCTTACTAAGCCCATCGACTCAGTTGGGACCTCTTGGGCACCGCTTAATACTTGAAGATATTTGGCATCTGCCTTTATGTCATCAATGGTCTCAGACCTTTCTTGGGCCCCTTCACAATGTCAAAGGTTCACGACTTCACCCATTAGTCATTGAAGGACTCATATAATACTAGATCCCTCCTTAGTACCTTATTTGTGACTTAAGGTACCTCACTTATCCATTTTTCCTTAGCCCTCTTAACTACCCATTTATTAGCCACTTATTGATGTATACTTAAATATTAGGAGTATTTTTTAGCCATGTTAGGATGCCATCTAAGCCTTAGGAATTGATTTGGAACACTTACAAACAAGGTTGGCACAATTCAGGCACAATGCTATGACATTGCATATTGTGGTGTGACAGCATCATGATTTTATGGAAGTTGTTGGAAATGATGCAACAGCACCAGCATAGTTTGTGCAACTACATTGCATAATCAGCCAGCCTATTTTAATGCAATTGCATCAAAGAATCAGTATGACTGTATTAACCCCTAGAGTTGTATTTCTTCACCCCTTTCACGGCCAATCTTTCTCCAAATATTACCCAAACCAGTTCCAATCATTTTTGGCTCATTTCAACTCACTCCCAAGTGTTCTAACACTACTTGTGCATCATTTAATCATGTCATAACATAAATCCCTTACCTCAATTGAATATATGCACAAATGCATGCAACTATTCTCCAAAAGCTCCAAATAGCTCTAATGGCTTCCAAGCTTGGTTTCTTTGAAATTGGGCACCACATTTAGCTTATCAAGACCATTTCTAACTCATTGGAACCTTTAGAACTAACTCAAAACTTAGGAAATGGCTTACCTTAAGTTTTTAGCTCAACCAATAAAACCCTCCAAGAACACCTCAAAATGCACCAAATTCTTCAAGAACTTGCTAGGGGCTTGTTGGGATATCTCTGGGGGCTTCATTTTCATGAAAATCTTATGCTAAAGTGAAGATTTGAGGTAGAATGGTATGGTGGAGGAGAGGGATGTGGGTTTGGCTCAAGGAAGAAGAAGATGAATGGTGGAGCTCTAGCTCCAAAATATCTTCTTTTAACATAATCCCCCATTCACCTTTAATCTTGCTTAGCCTTTTAATTAACTTAGCTAAGCCCCTCACTTAGGCTCTAATAAACTCCTTTTAGCCTCCAATGAGATAATACTAATCTCTCCACTTAGCCCCTAAGCTAATCACACACTTAAAGAAATCATAACACTTAAACCCTTAACTTTGCAACTTGGTGCACCTAATGTTACGGCCCTTCTAGAGGGAGGTAAGGACTTTAGAATTTAGTTTAGAAGTTTAATTTAAGTTTGCCTAGCAAGAATTAAGAAGTTTGCCAAAGTTCACTAAGTTCCGACAAGAATAAAGCTCTGAACTAAGTTCAGGGGCAAAATGGTAATTTTGCACCCTGAATGGCCGGGACGAGTCCCGAGTGTTTTAAAATGAATTTTTAGAACTTAACTTTTAACCTTAACTCAAACTCAACAAATAGACAAGAATTTAATCAAGAATTGTCAAGTTACAAAGATGGGGGACCTAATTGCACTTAACTTGAAACCTTGGTGATCTTGGTTGCTAAGTGAGGGTTTAAGAAGGGAAAGAGGGGGAGAAGCTGCCATTAACACGTTCTTAAGCTTCCCTCACTCATTTCTCTCTCAAATTGAACTTGGAATCAAGTGATCTTGGTGTCAAGAGGCGCAATTAAGGATGTTCAAGCTTGGAGAAGTGATTTTCAAGCTTAAATCCATGTTTTTGAAGCTTGAAAGGGCGTTTTTCTCCATCCCCTGTTTTTGAACGAGGTATGAGTTATGTTCTTGATTGAATTCGTGTTATTTGATTGATTGGAAGCTTGGGTTTTGGTTGGAAGAGGTGTTTTTGATGTTTTAGAGCTTTGTTTTGGTTTGAAATTGTGTAGAACTTTGGAAGCTTGTTTGGAAGAGGAAGGGTTCGAATTCTTGCTTGTTCTTGGTGTTAAGGTAAGGGAGAAAGTGTTTTTAAGTTGTTGGATTGCTTTTGGATTGAAATGGATTGAGAAAGTTGAGTAATTTTTGGGTATGGTATGAAGAAACGTTTTTGGGAATTATGATGGACTAGCTAAATTCGAAGGGTTGGTTTGATGCTTCTAATGCATCATAGTTTGGCTTTGATAGTTGGTTTTGTTCCTTGCAACATGTACTTCATGTGTATGAAATTTGGTAACTTTTGATGCATGTTTGCTATATGTATTTGGTTGCCAAAGTTCGTAGCAGCAATCGGCCAAATTCTGCATTTCTGCAGAATTGGCGACGCGGCGCCAATTGGCCCGAAAATTGGCGACGCGTCGCCAATTCAATTTTTTCTTCACAGAGCGTCTGCTCGTTGGCGACGCGTCGCCAATCCCTTTTGCCTTTGGCGACGCGGCGCCAACACCTAAAAATGGAGGGTTTGACTTTTTGCTGCGTTGACCCGACCGAGACTACGGAAGGTTCGGAACGTGCCTAAGGGTCCGAGGATCCCGATGGTACTCCGAGACTTCCGAAAGTCCCACCGGAAGTATGAGTTTTCTTGAACTGTTTGAGGTAAGTAAGTTGCTTAGGCAACAAGTAAGGAAACAAATGTTGCAATTGAACTTAATTAGCTATCAATAGCTCAGGTGAGAGGTTTAGAACCCTCGTCGGCCTAGCCGTGCGGTAGCCACGAGGCCCCGAGGCGAAACCTTGTTCATCTAGTTTACATCAAAGAGGCCCTGCGGCCTAGTCTACAAGTCCCATCATAAATTCCCCTGCATAACAATTAGGTGAGAGGTTCTATGTTTGAATGAGGCTTGCTAAGGTTCGCCCTTGAGCCATATGATAGGTTGCTAAGTGATAGCGCTTGGCCTATATGTCAGGTTGCTAAGTGATGGCGCTTGGCCTGTATATGTGTCAGGTTGCTAAGTGATTGCACTTGGCCTGATACAGAGGACTACTTGAGGAGAGGTCTACCGGCCTAGTATATATATATATGACTAGTACCCTCATGCTGTGTGAGCTCGCAGCCAGAGTCCTAGTAATTTTTCTTGCAGGTACATCGAAGACCCTTACTGAGAATGTTGAATTCTCACTCCCTGTTTGTTATGCAGAGTCTGGAGTAGCAGGACCGGATAATCACTGAGGATTATCACGGTAGTACCTTTTGTCTGTAAAGGTACGGTAGTTGAGAAACTTTAAGTTTCTAGCCTGCTTAAGTGTTTAATTGGTCTGTTGGTCAGGCTGTGGTACTAACTTGCTTCTTCCTTTGGCTGCAGAGCCTAGTAGCACTTGGCACAGGACTTGTGAGACTCGCCACTGGGACAGGAGTCCAAAGTGGGAGCTAGGGTAAAAGATCTCAGCAAAGTCTTGTATTTTGATACAGTACTTTATTTTGCCTCCAGTATTTATGTTATAAAGAGTCCTTGACTCAGGGGATTGTTCTCTGGGTGAGAGCATTAGTTACTTATGTATAAATGCTTTCACGAGCGGTGTATGTGTAGTTAATCACTCAAAGGTTGATTTTTGCTATGCTTTGGCATTTTGTATTTATTTATATAGAATTTTACTAGCCGGCTAAATGTCTAAATGATTAAATGTTTTATGGTTTTAATAAACCAAGTCAAAGCATAAGTGCATACATATTGCATTTCTAGGTTAATCAACTAGTAGCATTGGATTTAATCCACACACATAACCAGCTAGCCAATTACAATCCACCGTGAGACAAACGCTCACAGGGTATCCCGGGCAGGGGCACGGGGATCGTGTCAGTGTTCTTGGTATCAGAGCTAAAGGTTTATTTCATAGATATTGGAGGCTTAGACTGAGATCTAGTAGTAAAGTCCAAGTGCTAGGAAGTTAGTACTGACCAACATCTGGGGAAATGTTGTCTGGTTGTGGTTGCAGGTTATTATGGTTGATACGAGGTCTGGAACTTCGAGGGGGACTAGGAAACCTGGTGAAGGTTCTAGTGACCCAGTTGTGGCGAGGTTGGATGAGATATCCAGAGTGCTACAGAGTTTGACTGAGACTATGTCTCAGGTGGCACAGGGCATGAACACTCTTGTAACAGAGATGTTCAGAGATTATGGGGACAGAGGTGTTGCCCAGGAGGAAGTTGAGCCACAACAGGAACAGGAAAGGCATGCTGAACAACAGCAAGTGCCTAGAGCTCAGGAACCTAGAAATCAAGTTCTTGAGGAGGTTGAAGAACCAGAGATGATGGAGGCTCCAAGGAGGGGAGACACTCCACATCAGATGAGACTGTTAGAAAAGTTTAAGACAGTTGATCCACCTAGCTTCGACGGGACAGGAGATCCTGATAGAGCAGAGGATTGGTTGTCTGTTATGAACCGCCTCTTTACTTGTGGTGGTTATGAGACAGAGCAGAGGATGGTTCTAGTACTTTTCTTTCTGAGAGGGAGAGCCAGTCTTTGGTGGGACGATGTGATGGAGTTATTGAGGGAGAGTAATGGCACTCGTCCAGAGCACAAGAAAAAGGTGCTCAAGTGGTCAGACTTCGAGAAGAAGTTTAGACAGGAGTATATCAGTGAAGCTGCACAGGATCAGAGGAGGATCCAGTTTGAGAATCTGACACAGGGAGAGATGTCAGTACGAGAGTATGAGCAGCGATACAATTCACTTATCCGGTATGCTCCATATATGTTGGGTAATGAGGAGCTGAAAGCCAAGAAGTTTTCCCAGGGCCTGAAGCCTATTTTCAGGAGGTATATGGCGACAGTTGATATCAGGAGTTATCGCCAGATGGTTCAGAAGGCATTGGCATTGGAAAGGGAATTCGAGGATTCCAGGGCACCTGTGAAAAAGGTGGAAGCTGGGCCATCTAACTTGGGGAAAAGTGCTGGAAAGCGACCAATGGTAGGGAACCAGGATCCATCTAAGAGGAGGAGGACAGGTGTGTGTCCTAGGTGCAGACGGTTCCATGGTGGAAGACCATGTACACTGGGCACAGATATTTGTAATGTCTGTGGTCAGAGAGGGCATTGGGCCAGGGACTGCCCAAGAGTTCGTTCAGTTACAGGTCCATCTCGGGTTCTACCTCCAGTACCGCTTGCCATTGGGAACCGGCCTGGAGTAGTTGCTGCAGCAGTGAACCCAAGAGTCTTCGCTTTGACGAACCAGGCGGCCAGAGAACCGCCAGCTGTACGAGGTAATTTTACTTTTCTGAACAGTAGTGTTAGAGTGCTTTTCGATACGGGAGCTACTCTTTCAGTGATATCTTCTGCCTTGGTAGATAAGCATAGTTTACAGCGTGAAATTGCGGGTGAGTTGAGACTCATCAGGACTGCAGGGAGAGGTTTTATTGTGACCAATGAAGTGGTTACTAGGTATCCTTTGCAGTTAGGTGATCATGATTTTTGTTGTGAGTTGTGGGTGATTGAGTTGAAATCATATGACCTGGTGCTGGGAATGGATTGGTTGAGTAAGCACAAGGCACGAATTAACTGTGCGAATCACTCAGTTGACATCACTGATGCTCAAGGAGCTAGAGTGACTTGCACAGGAGGGTTGGCATCTAGTGCTAAGAGTTTACACCTTAGACTTGTAGATACCATCCCTGTAGTGGGTGAAGAGGAGTATTACTCGTTGAATGGAGTAGCTATAGAGGAAGAGTTGGGAAGCATTCCTGTAGCTAATCAGTTTCCTGAGGTGTTTCCAGTGGAGTTACCTGGGTTACCACCTAGGAGGGATACTGAGTTTGCTATCCATCTGCAACCAGGGGTTGAGCCTATTTCAGTACCACCTTATAGGATGTCGGCTCCTGAGATGGATGAGTTGAAGAAGCAGTTGGAGGAACTGCTAGGGAAAGGTTTCATAAGACCGAGTGTATCACCGTGGGGAGCTCCAGTATTATTTGTGAAGAAGAAAGATGGAACTTTCAGGTTGTGCATCGATTACAGGAAGTTGAATGCAGTGACAGTTAAGAATAAGTATCCACTTCCTAGAATTGATGATTTGTTTGACAGACTCAGAGGAGCGAGAGTGTTTTCCAGGATTGATCTTCGGTCTGGGTATTTTCAGATCAGAGTTAAGGAGGAAGACATTCCGAAGACTGCCTTCAGGACAAGGTACGGGCATTATGAGTATACGGTTATGCCTTTTGGTGTGACTAATGCTCCAGCAGTGTTTATGGAAGCTATGAATCGGATCTTTAAGCCATTTCTGGATCAGTTTGTTGAGGTCTTCATCGACGATATTCTGATCTATTCACAGTCTACAGCAGAGCATGAGGAGCACCTTAGAACGGTTTTGCAAGTGCTGAAGGATAATCAGTACTATGCAAAATTTTCTAAGTGTGAGTTTTGGTCCGAGAGGATTCAGTTTTTGGGGCATATTATCAGTGCTCAAGGTTTGTCAGTTGATCCTGAAAAGGTTCAAGCAGTGGTTGATTGGAAGAGACCGACTACAGTTACAGAGGTCAGGAGTTTCTTGGGTCTAGCAGGTTACTACAGACGCTTCATAGAGAAATTCTCTGTGATAGCTACGCCGTTGACAGTATTGACCAGGAAAGCTCAGAAATTTGAGTGGACACCGAAGTGTGAAGAAGCCTACATGAAGCTGAAGGAAAAGTTGACCAGTGCACCCATACTTGTATTACCAGACCCGGACAGAGCCTTTACAGTTTATACTGATGTGTCAGGTTCAGGTTTGGGTTGTGTTCTACATCAGGACAGTCAGGTGATTGCTTATGGTTCGAGACAGCTGAGGCCTAATGAGTTGAACTACCCTGTTCATGATCTTGAGCTTGCAGCAATGATCTTTGCACTGAAATTATGGAGACATTATTTGATGGGAAGATCGTTCAGAATCTTCACTGATCACAAGAGTTTGAAGTATTTGTTTACTCAGAAGGATCTGAACATGAGACAGCGGCGATGGATTGAGTACATTAAAGACTATGATTGTTCGATCGAGTATTGTGCTGGTAAAGGGAACGTGGTAGCAGATGCTTTGAGCCGGAAGTACACAGGAGTGATCTTGTCCAAGGATCAGGCTACAGATTCTTCAGAAGGAACATTGAAGGATTGTTTCTTAGCTTTGCATGAATTATGGCAAAGTCGAGAAAAATCCTTAGTCTACGTTTTGGAGATTCAGACGGCTTGGGTAGCCAGAGTCAGAGAAGCTCAGTTAAAAGATCCATTGTTGAAGAAGATTTCAGGTGAAGCTAAGACTGGTGCTTTGAAGAAAGAGTTCAAGTACAAAGATGGAATACTGCATTATGGTGATCGACTCTATGTGTCGAATGTTGAGGGACTTAGACAGCAAGTCCTACAGGAGGCACATAGCAGCACATTGAGTATTCATCCTGGTGTTAGTAAGATGTATCAAGATCTGAAGACACATTTTTGGTGGCCAGGACTGAAGAGAGATGTACGAGGACATGTGGCAAAGTGTTTGACATGTCAAGTGGTGAAAGCTGAACACCAGAAACCAGCAGGCACACTTCAGAGTTTATCTCTACCAGTGAGGAAGTGGGGATCCGTTACTATGGATTTCCTAGTGGGGTTACCGACCACCCGGAGTCAGCATGATGCTATTTGGGTAGTGGTTGACAGATTGACGAAGTCGGCACACTTTATACCGATCAGAGTCACCTATACATTGGAGAGGTTGGCTCAGTTATATCTCAGGGAGATTGTGAGACTCCATGGGATACCGGATCAGATCATATCAGACAGAGATCCACGATTTACATCACGGTTTTGGAATGCTTTTCAAGAAGCATTGGGCAGTAAAGTTAGCCTCAGTACTGCTTTTCATCCACAGACTGACGGACAGTCAGAGAGGGTGATTCAGACTTTGGAGGACATGCTACGCATGTGTGTCATTGATTTCAGAGGTGATTGGGATCAGCACTTACCACTGATTGAGTTTGCCTATAATAACAGTCATCAATCTGTTATTGGAATGGCGCCCTATGAAGCTTTGTATGGGAGACGATGTATGACACCTCATTGTTGGGCAGATCCAACAGACAGAGTGGTCGTTGGACCTGAGATCATAGCTGACACTACAGCTAAGATTAAGTTGATTCAGCAGAGAATCAAGACAGCTAATGACAGACAGACTAAGTATGCAAACAGAAGAAGAAGGGAATTGAGTTTTGAGGTTGGTGACAAAGTACTTCTGAAAGTGTCGCCCATGAGAGGAGTTAGTCGTTTTGGACAAAGGGGCAAGTTAGCTCCAAGGTTCATTGGACCTTATGAAGTGTTAGAGAAAGTTGGGAAAATTGCTTATCGGTTGGCTTTACCGCCTAACCTTTCTCAAGTGCATAACGTGTTTCACGTTAGTTTACTCAGGAAGTGCACAGTTGAGCCCGGACAGGTAGTAAATCCTTCAGTGATACCCATTCAGGAGGACTTGACTTATGAAGAGAAACCAGTTCAGATTTTGGATAGGCAAGTCAAGAAACTGCGGACTAAGTGGATTCCGATGGTTAAGATCCTTTGGTCTAACCATAGTGAGGAGGAAGCTACCTGGGAGACAGAGCAGGATATGCTGAAAAGATATCCTGGTGTTTTTCCAGAGTTGCAACGGAATTTGGGGGACCAAATTCCAGAAGGAGGGGAGAATGTTACGGCCCTTCTAGAGGGAGGTAAGGACTTTAGAATTTAGTTTAGAAGTTTAATTTAAGTTTGCCTAGCAAGAATTAAGAAGTTTGCCAAAGTTCACTAAGTTCCGACAAGAATAAAGCTCTGAACTAAGTTCAGGGGCAAAATGGTAATTTTGCACCCTGAATGGCCGGGACGAGTCCCGAGTGTTTTAAAATGAATTTTTAGAACTTAACTTTTAACCTTAACTCAAACTCAACAAATAGACAAGAATTTAATCAAGAATTGTCAAGTTACAAAGATGGGGGACCTAATTGCACTTAACTTGAAACCTTGGTGATCTTGGTTGCTAAGTGAGGGTTTAAGAAGGGAAAGAGGGGGAGAAGCTGCCATTAACACGTTCTTAAGCTTCCCTCACTCATTTCTCTCTCAAATTGAACTTGGAATCAAGTGATCTTGGTGTCAAGAGGCGCAATTAAGGATGTTCAAGCTTGGAGAAGTGATTTTCAAGCTTAAATCCATGTTTTTGAAGCTTGAAAGGGCGTTTTTCTCCATCCCCTGTTTTTGAACGAGGTATGAGTTATGTTCTTGATTGAATTCGTGTTATTTGATTGATTGGAAGCTTGGGTTTTGGTTGGAAGAGGTGTTTTTGATGTTTTAGAGCTTTGTTTTGGTTTGAAATTGTGTAGAACTTTGGAAGCTTGTTTGGAAGAGGAAGGGTTCGAATTCTTGCTTGTTCTTGGTGTTAAGGTAAGGGAGAAAGTGTTTTTAAGTTGTTGGATTGCTTTTGGATTGAAATGGATTGAGAAAGTTGAGTAATTTTTGGGTATGGTATGAAGAAACGTTTTTGGGAATTATGATGGACTAGCTAAATTCGAAGGGTTGGTTTGATGCTTCTAATGCATCATAGTTTGGCTTTGATAGTTGGTTTTGTTCCTTGCAACATGTACTTCATGTGTATGAAATTTGGTAACTTTTGATGCATGTTTGCTATATGTATTTGGTTGCCAAAGTTCGTAGCAGCAATCGGCCAAATTCTGCATTTCTGCAGAATTGGCGACGCGGCGCCAATTGGCCCGAAAATTGGCGACGCGTCGCCAATTCAATTTTTTCTTCACAGAGCGTCTGCTCGTTGGCGACGCGTCGCCAATCCCTTTTGCCTTTGGCGACGCGGCGCCAACACCTAAAAATGGAGGGTTTGACTTTTTGCTGCGTTGACCCGACCGAGACTACGGAAGGTTCGGAACGTGCCTAAGGGTCCGAGGATCCCGATGGTACTCCGAGACTTCCGAAAGTCCCACCGGAAGTATGAGTTTTCTTGAACTGTTTGAGGTAAGTAAGTTGCTTAGGCAACAAGTAAGGAAACAAATGTTGCAATTGAACTTAATTAGCTATCAATAGCTCAGGTGAGAGGTTTAGAACCCTCGTCGGCCTAGCCGTGCGGTAGCCACGAGGCCCCGAGGCGAAACCTTGTTCATCTAGTTTACATCAAAGAGGCCCTGCGGCCTAGTCTACAAGTCCCATCATAAATTCCCCTGCATAACAATTAGGTGAGAGGTTCTATGTTTGAATGAGGCTTGCTAAGGTTCGCCCTTGAGCCATATGATAGGTTGCTAAGTGATAGCGCTTGGCCTATATGTCAGGTTGCTAAGTGATGGCGCTTGGCCTGTATATGTGTCAGGTTGCTAAGTGATTGCACTTGGCCTGATACAGAGGACTACTTGAGGAGAGGTCTACCGGCCTAGTATATATATATATGACTAGTACCCTCATGCTGTGTGAGCTCGCAGCCAGAGTCCTAGTAATTTTTCTTGCAGGTACATCGAAGACCCTTACTGAGAATGTTGAATTCTCACTCCCTGTTTGTTATGCAGAGTCTGGAGTAGCAGGACCGGATAATCACTGAGGATTATCACGGTAGTACCTTTTGTCTGTAAAGGTACGGTAGTTGAGAAACTTTAAGTTTCTAGCCTGCTTAAGTGTTTAATTGGTCTGTTGGTCAGGCTGTGGTACTAACTTGCTTCTTCCTTTGGCTGCAGAGCCTAGTAGCACTTGGCACAGGACTTGTGAGACTCGCCACTGGGACAGGAGTCCAAAGTGGGAGCTAGGGTAAAAGATCTCAGCAAAGTCTTGTATTTTGATACAGTACTTTATTTTGCCTCCAGTATTTATGTTATAAAGAGTCCTTGACTCAGGGGATTGTTCTCTGGGTGAGAGCATTAGTTACTTATGTATAAATGCTTTCACGAGCGGTGTATGTGTAGTTAATCACTCAAAGGTTGATTTTTGCTATGCTTTGGCATTTTGTATTTATTTATATAGAATTTTACTAGCCGGCTAAATGTCTAAATGATTAAATGTTTTATGGTTTTAATAAACCAAGTCAAAGCATAAGTGCATACATATTGCATTTCTAGGTTAATCAACTAGTAGCATTGGATTTAATCCACACACATAACCAGCTAGCCAATTACAATCCACCGTGAGACAAACGCTCACAGGGTATCCCGGGCAGGGGCACGGGGATCGTGTCACCTAAGCCCTTCCCCATCACATATTCGTTTTAATGAGTCACAACACATATGGTCTTGACAATTTTAATCACTTTCACTTACATGACAATAATTTCACTAAAATTACTGTAGTGCTATCAACTTGGGTCAAAATTACTATTTTTCCCTTACAACCCTTAAGTGCTGATTAACGCTTAGGAACCCATATGGAACTTACTTTAGAAGTTTGACTTGTTTAATAAAATACTTATTTGAGGAAATTAACTTAGGATTTACTTACCTTGGCATCCAAGTTATGGAAAAATACTTGAAGGGCCTTTACAGTTTGCCCTGTGATTTTCTCCTCTACACTGGAGAGTTTTTCATGCATATCATGTGTCTCAATTTATTTCTATTTTTTGCAACTTTTTAATTATTATTGTTTGGTTGTGATTTATTGGCTTTAACGTTTTTCTATTTTATCTTGTGGATTTGATGGTGATTATTTCGGGGCTTATCATATCAAGTGCTATTAGAACTATGGCTATAGAAGAATTAGGTGACAACATAGGGTCTATGCTTAGATTGAATGCATCAAATTATTCAATTTGGAAGCTAATGATAGATGATCTACTTTCTTGTGTTGATTTGTATAATTTAGTTTTAGATGACTTAGCCAAGCCAAAGGATATATTATAGGATGATTCAAGATGCTCAATCACGAGAGAGTTAGCACTATTATAAAATAGGTGAATACAAGCGTGTTCCACCATATTTCTATAAAGACAAATGCTTAGACTCTGTGGAAGAAATTAAAAGGCTTATTTGAGAGAAAGACAGCTCAGAATAAAGCTTTCACTACACAGAGGCTTGTAAATTTGAAGCTTAAGGAAGGACAATCAATTTCCCAGCACTTAAATGATTTTCAGAATTTGATTAATCAGTGTAACATGAAGTTGGAGCTTGATGATTAGTTACAAGCATTACTTTGTTTGAGTTCTTTATCCAAGAGTTGGGAAACCTTGGTGATTACTATTAGTAATTTGACTCTTGGTAGCAAACTCACATTGAGTTTGGTTAAAGATAACTTGTTCAATAAAAAGATGAAGGGGAAGGAGTCAGGTTTTAAGCATGCATAGGCTTTTTTCATTGAAAATAGAGGTAGAAGCAAGAGTAAAGGACCTAAGGGTGGTCGTGGTAAATCTGGTGATTGTTCAAAGTTTAATGATGGCAAAGGTTATCATTATTACAGGCAACATGGTCATACAAAGAAGCGTTATTGGAAGAGGAGGAAGGAGGAAAAAAAGGAGGAAAAAGCTCCTGAAGACAAAAATATGACTGCAGTTGTTGAGTCAGATACTGATAATCTAGTTATGCTAGTTTATGCATAGAAGGATTATGATTATGTTATATATTTGAATGTCCAATGAATAGTCAATTTGGCTACAAGCTATCATGTTTCTCTTATGAAGGAATTCTTTACTACTTATAGGGATGTCCATCCCGAGTGGTAAAGATGGGTAACATGACCCAATCTAGAATCTTAGCGATCGGTGATGTTGTTGTGTAGATTGGTTTAGGTGTCACTTTGACATTGAGGGATGCGCATCAAATTCCAGATATGTGGTATAACCTTATTTTAATGAATCTGCTTAACTGTGAAGGTTATTATCAAAGTTTCAAAGATAGCATGTGAAAGTTAAAGTGGGGTTCTTTACTAGTGGCAAAAGGTGATCTTTGCTGCACTTTGTATAAGATATGTGTTAATGTTTGTGGGAGCAGTTCACTAATTATGGTTAAGGTTGATACTTCTATGAATTTATGACATGTGTAGTTGGCTCACATCAGCAAAAAATGGGTTAAAGACTTTGGCAAAGCAGTCCGCCATTGTTGTTGTCAAAGGTATGTCACTTGACCCATGTGATTTTTGTGTGCTACAAAAACATCATAGAGTTTATTTATGTTCCTCCAGAAGAAAGAAAATAAAACTTGAGCTAATACATTTTGATGTTTGTGGTCCCATTGAGGTAGAGTCATTGGGTAGTAATAGGTATTCTGTGAATTTTATCGATGATGTTCCTTAGAAGACTTAGGCGTACTTGCTAAAGAAAAAGAGTCAAGTCTTTGACTAGTTCAAGATTTTTCATGTCGTGGTTGAAAGGGTGAGTGATGTGCACTTGAAGTGTCTCCGTATGGATAATGATAGGGAGTATACCTGTAATGCATTTAAGATGTATTGCACAGAGCATGGCATTTGTCATGAGAAAACGAAGCCTGGCACACCGCAACATAATGGTGTAGCTGAAAGATTGAAAAGCACCATTATTAGGAATGTCAAATGTATGCTGAGGATATTTAAGTTGCCATATTCTAGGGTGTAGCTGTGAGTACTACTGCTTACTTGATTAAACAGACCGCATCAGTTTCTTTAGGTAAGACGAACCATGTTAAATTTATGTGTGCCTGACTGATGTTGCTTATTTTTTGCTACACATGATAGGTGATTGGGGAATTTTTTCCCCAATATCATGATTATTTCATATAAAAGTACATGGCATATTGTATCAGGGCTATTGAAGATTTGTACGTTAACTAAAAAGAGTTACCCCAAAGTTACTCTTTAGGTTCTACCAACTTCATTTCATCTTCTGATTAAAAAACATAGAAGGAATACAACAATAACTATGAACTTGATGATATGGAATACTCTGATGAGTTTGATCATGTTAAAGAAGTTGAGGAGACAAAATTTCATGCATGCCATCCCGAGCTGGCATGAATCATGAGATTGGGAAAAGTTAGCTAAGACTCTTTCAAAATTGATAATTAATCATATTTACTCCTAAATAGTGGAAGATAGCACTAAAGAATGGCAATGGAGGCACTAATAAAAATGTTGATGTTTCCAATATAGAAAATGAGACATTGCAAGAAGAAAATTTGGTAAGAAGGAAAATTCAAAGTTATAATGATTCTAAAAGTAGGCCTGCATGTGATGAAATGAAGACAGAAAAACACATAGGCCAAGAAGTAGAACTTTCAAATGGCCAAGATGGGTTTTATTAAAAAAAAAATTATGGACCATATCTTGCAAAGCCACAAAGAATGGAGAAAAGTGCCAAGAAGATAGTTGCTCCAACATAGACAAAGAAGTTCCTGTAAATGTACAACTTGATTAATCACAAAAATGAAGTTATTAAGAGAAACAAAATAGTAGCCTTCCATGGAAGAGTTAGGAAAAACTTGGGAATCGGGTCAAAAGGTTGGATTAGAAGTAATTGGATGTGAAAAAACATGCTTTCAAGATTTGAATGTTATTAGCAAACAATGAAAGTAAGAATCAACATTGGTAATGCGGAGCTTAACACACTTGAGTAGTTGCAAGCCAGTGATCATTGTCAATGGAGCTATTAAGTTTTAATATAAGAAGGGTAGGGAAGAAAGGCAACAAGTTGGAGGTCAAAAGCCTAGTACAAAATCAATTAGACTAACCTTCTTATGTTACAAGAAACTAAAAAGTCATATTTTTCAAGGGGCCTAATTCGTAGTTTTTGTAGGGAGACCCAATTTGATTTTGCTGTGAAGAATGCTAAAGGTAGAATAGTTGTGTATTTGGGACACTGAAGTTTTTTGTAAAAAGGAGTTATAGGAAGATGGGAAGGAATGCACGCTCTTATTTTGATCATTGATGTCTATCCACCGCAAATTGCTTATGAAAATAAGATCTATAGGATAACTTGTCTTTTCTTGTTAATAACTTTAATGGGCCTTGGTGTTGCATGGGGGAATTCAATTCAATTACTCCACATCAAGAAAGAAGATACTCTAATAATGATAGGGGAGAGATGGAAGATTTCAAAAGTTTCATTCAAGATACTCAAGCTATGGATTTGCCCCTTGGTACAATTATGATGGAAACAAAATGAGTAGAATAGATAAATCCTCAATGTTTGAGGTTTTTGACATAGATGAAAAATTATTACACATCGTTATTTTATTGCTATTTTCATATTTACTTTAAATGGTATTTTATTTTGAGTTATTTTTTGCCTTTATTATGTTAATTAGAGCCTTTGTTAATTATGGTATCAAACAGGATTTTCCTAGAGATCATTTCATGGAAAAAGATATCAATTAAGATTAAATTTCCTAACTAGAGTTAATTTTGATTTTCCTTGTTCTAGTTGGCTCATGACTTTAATAGTTGTTCGATTTTTCCCTATATAAAGTCTTGTGTATTTGTGAAAAAGATATAACTTTTAATTAATAGAATTGTTAAGGTTTTGTTTTTAAATTTTGGATTTCAAGATTGATACTCCTTATTTTATTTTCAGGTTAGATGTGTTCTAACCTTATTTATACAACTCACAACATCATGTTGTATCAAAGCAAGTGGAATCCCTACTTCTCTTTTGGAAATTGACATAGTTGAAGAAGCAGCAGATCTTATGATGTTGATTAGAGTGCTTACGCTTTAAGGTTGCAAGATCAATGGTTGCATCGAGAGCTTGAGAACAACAGATAGATCATATATACTAGCATTTTGACAAACTTTCTGTAAATCAATTTGATACCAGAAGTTATTACGTAAACAGGAATCAGAGTAACTACAGGTTACGGGTTTCAGAGGATGTCATCTTCAATCTACCTATTGGGAGTTCCCTTGCAGCATATCAGCATAGGTGTCAAACTTACATTTAGAAATAGTCGTCAGATAAATATGACTATTCTTTTAAATGAAGGCAGTACGTAAAGGATTCTAAATCTGACAATGATGACTATCTCGTTGACCATAGATGACATGCCAGACTAGGGTGGCAACATAGAAAGTTATTGAAGATAGGCATCTCTTTCTTTTATGGAGATTTACATATAGAAGATTTTCTAGGATGAATTACCGAAGTTGAAAATTTTTTCAAGTATATGGAGCTGCCTAAAATTAAAAAGGTGAAGTATGTTTCTTGGAGATTAAAGTGATGAGCTTTAACTTGGTGGGAGAAATTACAGGTCAAAAGTTATCCTCAAGGAAAATATCCAATTGAAATATAGCATCAGATGAAGTGGTTGATGGAGGAATATTTTCCTCCTTTGGATTAAGAGGAGATCTTGTTTGAAAACTATCAGCAAGTTGAAGATTATACTCATGAGAATTGCAATGGGGAAATTTATGAAATCTATGATGACAAGAGCAATTTAGTTTCCAATGACTTTACTTGTAGTGGTCTATCTAATGAGGAGGAAGAAATTATTTATGAGCCAGATGGAGAAAATGAAGACAATGAAGAAATCATGGAGCAATATGTGCACATTGTTAATGATCTAACTGATGCACCAAGTGTTAATGATGAACCAAGTAAGGTTACTCAAGTCCCAAAGCAAGAGAGGTTGAAGGGAAGATTCAACAAGTTTAAGATTATAATGGCCTAAAACATGAAATAGATGGCAAAGAAGATGGATTCCAAATAGAAATGATTAAAGTAGAGTGAATTGAATTAATTATTGGCTAAAGAAGATCTTTGCAAATCAAAACTTATTTTCTTGGATTTCCTTCGTAACAAAGATATCACCTTAACCCAAAATAATATGATTTGTGTCTGGCTAAATTTGGGAGCAGAAAGACATCAACATGGCTTGGCATTAAAAAGGCATGAAAAAATATTTTTGTGTTCTAAATATCTACTTATGTGGCATGAAAGATTTTAATTTCAATCGATGAACTTGAGCACAATTTTTTTTCAAGGGAAGGAGAATAACGCAAACTGAAATTTCACACATTTTTGTTTTATTGCTATTTTTGTATTTATTTTACAAGTATTTTATTTCCTTAGTTTAATAGTTATTTGTCAGTTTTGTTTCCTTAATAATTATGGTATCAAATAAGATTTTCCTAGAGATCTTTTATCAATTAATATTAGATTTCCTAGTTAGAGTTAATTTTGATTTTTCCTATTCTAGTTGATTTAAGACTTTAATAGTGGTCCAATTTTTTCCTATAAAAAGGCTTTTGCATGTGTCCAAGAGATATAACTTTTATTAATAGAATTATGGGGATTTTTTCTCTAAATTTTGGGGTTCTAGGTTGAAACTCCTGATTTTATTTCGGAGCTAAACTTGTTCTACTCATATTTACACAACTTGTTGCATTAGCTTTTATGAACTTGTGGCCAAATCTCTCATTGGTGGAACTGAAGAAGAACATTTTTTATCATTGTCCCTTACTCCTTAAACTGGTTTGCTTATACTATGGAGCAAAACCTTTTAAATTCTATTATGCTTGGTTGGTTCATCAAAATTTCTTGGATTTCATTGAGAGAGAATGGGTTAGCCATGATATAAAAGGTAGTGGAGCTTTGTTTTCAAAAAGAAGCTTAAGAGATTGAAAACAAGTCTTAAAAGGTGGAACATGGAAATGTTTTGTGATGGTGACACAAATATTGAAGAATGTAGAAACAAGCTTGATGAGTTTGATAAAAAAGCCTAAGGTCATGGTCTTTTTAAGGAAGAGGTTAGAGAGAAAATGCTTTGGCTCCAAAATTACTATGAAGACAAGAAAAGAAAGGAAGTTTTCTTAAAGGAGAAGGCAATACTTAAGAGAATGTTGGATAAAGGAGGGTGACAAGAATAATGTTTTATTTCACAAATGTTTAAACCACATAGGCAGGGAGCTTTGTATTAAAGGCTTGTCAATTAGTGGGAAATGGATAGAAAGTCCAGTTGAAGTTAAATTTCAAGCTCTAAAGATTTTCAAGGAAAAATTTAAAGAGGCTATAAGAGTCATTTTTCTTATCTACAAGAATTAAACAACTGAGCAATCTAGATGTAGCTAAACTTGATGAGCCTTTTGAAGAAAGTGAAATAAAGAATCTTGTAATGGAATAGGGTCCTAGTGCCCTGAACTAATTGTATTGCAGTCTTCTAGGGAATTTGATCCGACTTAGCTTCAATTGGTTAACTATTGCTCATAGGTAAATTAAAACACTTAACGTGTAACTAGTTACTTAGCCTACCCTGCAAGAAGATATGCATGCATTTGTCCTCGCAATGCAAATCGAATAAGTAAACCAATTGGGGAAAAACATTGCTCAAGCATTTTATTTAAAACATATTTAAAGCATTCCAAGACAACAAAATACTAGTTACTTAAACCTTAAGTAATAGTTTAAGCATACTTTTCAATGCTAGCATGCACCTAAAAGTAACTGAAGGGTCTTACACCATAATGGATCTTAGTATAGGTAATGTCTTAGTACACAAGATACCATACATATAAGGCAAAATCACAAATAAGATCCATAAGTTTAGGCCCCACCTTTGAGCCAAAAGCTCCAAGTGTAAGCCCTTCACTTATTCATATGTGCCACTTAGCCTCTACACTATAAAGGCCTAAACACTTAGTACAAAATGTATCTGTCAAGCAACCTTAGAATAACAAGGACTTAAATATTAGGTACCTACAAAAGAGAGAGCTTAGCTACCAACTATTCACTTAGTTGTTAGGCACGATGTTAGAATGTGCACAACAAACTTAAGGGAGTGAGTACATGATTGAACTCAATAAGGGTCCCTTGGAATACCTGCATGGAAAATAACAAGCAAGCATGCAAAATATGACAAACAGAAAAGCAAAAACCAACCAACAATCAACACAACCAACAAACATAAAAAATATGTAATGCATGAATGTATGATATGCAACATATACAATCCTTGGGACTTCTTACACCTATGGTGTCTCAAACTTGTCGAGAGATCAAACAAAAAAGGTAATTGAGACACTAGCCAACGTATCCTGAACCCTTTACCTCCCTTGGGTCCCATTTACAGGTCCTAAGGTGTGCTCAAACTTACCAAGCTCTTAAAGCTTAGCTTAGGGCTCCTCAACGGCTTCTATACCAAACTAGAAGGTTTGGTAACGATTCTTTTAAGTTTCCTCTTCATTTCTTGAAGGTTTAAGACCTCTTACTTAGGTCAACAAAGGCCTTAATCCTCTTAGTGCTCCATTGGCATCTTGAGCACTTCAACCCCTTAGCCACCTACGTTGCCCTACCTTAACCACACTATTTGGATACAATCTAAATACTGTATAATTTCCAACTTAGGAATGATTTTTAGACCCAAAAAAACTATAGAACATCTTAGAATAGCCTACAAATGATAACCAATAAATTGAAGCATCCTTAGGGTGCCTCGATCTTAAGGAGATTGGGGCTTGGTGACATGGTGCCAAAGGCATCACCAATGGCCACAACCCCTAGATTGCCTCGACCTCACCCAGTGATGTCGTGCCACCATTGGTGACATGGTGCTAAGGTGTGCCCTACAGCACACCTTCTAGTGCAACGTTGCTCAAAACTTACTCAATCTTCCAAATCCCAAAATTATTCCAAATGGGCCTTATTTCTACTTCATTCCTACATGTAAGACAATATTTCTAGGAATTATTTGAGCTAGAACAACTTGAATCCTTACCTTAAATTTAGCTACAAAGCAAGGATAAAACACAAGCACTAGAAGTACACTTAAGCTCAACTTAGCTCTCTTGAGTTATAAAACTAAAATGAATGTGATTTGGCACCAAGAACTTGAAATCAAGACCATTTCTAGCTACTTAATCAACCTAGAACCAACTCATTTCAAACCAATAAGCTTACCTTAGGGTTTATGCCTAAAACATGCAACAAAAAGCTTAATTGAAGCTAATGCACCAAGAATGAGCTAGAGGCTTCTTGATTACACCTTGGGACTTTCAATTTTACTAGAAATTTTTGGAATTTGGGAGGTTTGCAGCAAAAAACCTACTGGAGAGAGAGCCATGGCAATTAAAAATGGTGAAGAATTGGGTCTAGGTCTTGTAAAATATGTCAACCACTTCACTAAGGCATTTTTCTTGCTTTCTTGTCTTTGGCCATTAAGTTATCTTTTGTTTCAATTTGGTCACTATACCTACACTAGAACCATCCCTCCTTGGTTTGAAAGAGCATTTCATGCCTCCCACACTTAGTTTTTTAGACACTTAAGCCACTTAAAACACCAATGGCTTATTGTAGCACTTTGTGCTATTTTTACTCTTTTTCCTCTAAAGTTGGTTCTAATAGCTAAAATAGCTCATGGTCTTAACTTAATTAGTCAAAAATCCTTACATGACTCTAATTCCATCAAAATTATAGTCATGCAAGTCACTTAGGTGAAAATTACCATTTTGTGCTTATGACTCTCAGGTGATAAATTGTACTTAAGAACTCATTTTACTTTGCTTAGCTCATCTTTCTTACTTAGTAGGATACTAAATTGAGGCATTTAAGTAAAAACACTTAAATAAAACATACTTACTAGGTCAAAGCAAGTCATTGACTAGGAGAGTCGTTATAAATGCAGTATGGGAATATTAGGTTTTAAAGTCTCAAGGACGAGATAGTTTCAATTTTTATTTTTTCAAGAAATGTTAGGAATTTGGTAGAGAAGATGTTTGCAGATTTATTAATGAATTCAAATCTTCAGTAAGATTAGGTAAAGGTTGTAATGCTTTTGTTAGACACTTATACTGAAGAAAACTAATCCTACAAGCCTTAATGATAATAGGCCAATTAATTTGATTGGTTCTATGTACAAGATTCCCACCAAGATTATGGCGGACAGGTTGAAAAACCAAATTCATAAGTCAATTAGTAACACTCAATATCCATTCATTCATGGAAGACAGATACTAGATTGTATTCTTATAGCAAATAAAGCTGTTAGCCTCGTTAATAAGAGTAACCAAAAAATGGCACTTTTCAAAATATATTTCAAGAAGGCTTTCGATAATGTAAACTATGACTTTTTATTTTAAATGATAAGGCATATGAACTTTGGTTATAGGTGGATATCTTGGATTAAAGATTGTATTACTTTAGCCATAGTTTCTATTCTTATTAATGGAAGTCCATCAACAAAATTCACAATGGAGAAAGGGCTTAGGCAAGGGGATCCCTTGTTCCTTTCTATTTTTAATTATGGTGGAAGCTCCCCACTGAATGCTTGATGAAGCTATTGATATAGGTGAATTAAGGCCAATAAAAACTGGTGAAAATAATGAGAGTATAATACATTAGCAATTTGTAGATGACACTTTTCTTATTGATGAATGGACTGAAGGAAATGTACATCAATTTAATCATGTGTTGAGTTGTTTTTGGTTGTTGCCTAGACTCATTGTTAACATTGAAAAAAGCAATCTCAAATGTGTGAATGATGTTGTGGAAGAGGTGCAGAGATTTACAAAGGTAATCCTTCTTGGAGTATGAATCATTCTCATCAAGTCTTGCTCATCTAGTTTTCCTTTGTACTTCTTCTTTTTGTTCCACTCTCCTTCAAGTACACTTCTTAAACTTAAGTCACTGAGAAGTATTTTTTTATGGGAGAGAGCGGAGTCCATAGGTAAGGTAGAAAGCTACACCGGGATTCTTGGAAATAAATTTTGGAAGATATATTGAATGGAGGTCTAGTGTATAGAGTCTTGAGTAAAAAAAATTGGCTCTTCTTGAAAAATGTGGTGGAGGTTTAAGATAAAAACTAATGTTTTATGGAGAATGATCAATGCTGTAATTTACTATTGCAATTTAGTTAGAAGAGTGATTGCTAAATTCCATAAACACAATAAAACAAACTTGTTTTACCACTAGTTAGTATGGTTGCTCCATATTTGATGGTCTCACATGATATGTTGGTATTGTCACACCAACTCACAGCGCCACAACTAATACCAGCTAGAGGTAGTTAGGTAGTTACGATCACATCTGCCACATCATTACCTTAGAACTAATTGGAAGATGCCATATGGTGATTATGTGCTACACACATTCACACCATGAGACATGGGATAATTGCTTAATAACCACCCTATTAATCAAGGTTGTCAAGATCGGGATCCTACCCTGGACTTTTGTTCGTTGAGCAAGATTGAGATCGTAAGATCTTTCTAAAACCTAAAATTCCTTATATAGACAATATAGTTCATGTAAAAGATCAATTATATTGAACATCCATGTAAAGCTTGAGTGCCATAACAATGTAAAAATCCCCACTTAAAAATTATTACAACATTTTATTTCTTTTTCTTTAATAATTTTTTATTTTTATCTAGTTAAAGTTTTAAAAAAATTATTCTTACTAATTGATTTTTGTGTTAATGTTGTGCCCAAAAGCCAATTATGATATGATTGTATTTTGCATATTGAGTCATAATATTTTATTGAGGCATTAATCCAGTAATTGTGTTTACTATTTTGTTTTTGTCTGACATAATCACACATAATTATAACCCTAGAATAATGATATTCTTAAATGTCTCTGGTCTAGTATTATTGTATAGCAGGTTGCAATAATATATAAAGACTAGCATATGTGAAGACTAATATGAGATATGTAGTCTACATATGGGTACAAGTTGGAGAACTTGTATACTAGAGCGACCCATCAAGAGAATGCTACATGGATCGTTTTATGAGTGTCATAAGTGTTTCTCATAGTGATCATGGTATATGTAGTCCTTTGACTTGAGATCATCAAGGTTCCCTTCATGTGAGTCATATACTTTGATACCACTGTATGTTGATCGTAACTGACGGAACATAAAAGTGGTAATTAGGTAAGTCACAGATCATGCGGAAGGATTTGTATGGTCAAGATTGAATTTTTCTGTCCTATATAACAGAGAGATATTTCTGGGCCCCTTGATAAAGTGAGACTAAGAAAATACATAGTCATGCTTGGATGAGTTGATATATGATACCAATGTCATCAGTTTAAGTTAGTCTACTTGGGAATCAAGAAACTATAGATTAGGCTATACGAGAATGACATATTCCATGTCTCGTGCTTGGTCTTGATATCTTGGACAAAGGGGCAATGACATATACGAATAATGATCATAAAGGTTTAGTTGAATCACCAACTATCTTGTCACTTGGGTAACAATGATGTGTTGCTAGACACCACTCATTGTTTATGATCATAATTGTGATTTGTGATTGTTGCCAACATGGGAGTTAAGCTTCACTATATATACATAATGTAGTGAAAATTTCATGAGTTGCCTCCCAAGAGATGAAATCAAAAACATTTTCAAAATTCCAACCGTACTCTCCTCTTGTCTTTCCTTGGAGGATGCAAGCTAATACTACGACCATAAAAAAAGGACGTGGTGGAGCCGTGGTGATCTGAGAGGTTTGTGTGGATACCATAGAGAGCTTGAACATGTTAATTGTTCAAGTTTTTGTAATTTGGCTCAATAGTTGAGTGAAAGATCTCACCCAACTAAGTAATAATTTTGAACACCAGATTTACTTCGTTTCACTTCGATCCTAGAGGATTTTGGTTACTTTCCACTGCACTTGTTTGTCTCCCAATAACCTACATTTTGGTCCCTATTTTTTTGTTTGACTCTTAACCTTTCTTCCCACATCTATATTAAGACTTGACAAAAATAAAAGAATTAATTAGTAATTAAAGAGAGAAAGTTGTACCATGTATGTTTGCTTGACTAGCCCTTTTTTTCATGCTTAGAAACTTGACCAGCCCTACTTTTCTTCCTACATCTTATCTCTTCTTTCTCCCTTTCTCTCACACAACTCTTTCTCTGTCTCATCTTCCTCTTTCTCTCTCTCTCTTATCTCATCTCATCTCATCTCACCGTATACTAGAAAAAATCAATTCTTTGTTCATCCAATTAGCAAAATATTTGGAGCTAAGTGGGTTTGTACGGTCCGCTATGGCAAGTTTGCAATGAATCATAGTTTTTTTTTTATGATAAGGATCTTTGGCCTCATATGAGTTGAAAACCATAGGAAGAAAAAGAGCCCAAGTTGATGGTGTAGCAAGATGAGCAAGGGAAGCTCGGTTGCAGTGACCAAATAAAATTATTGGGATCTTATTTTTCTACAATCTTACATTTTGCAAAGGTTTTTTGGATTTGGACCATACTAGAGCATCAATCCTAGTATAATTTGGATAGGTTTTCTGGATTCAGATCATAGAATTGTGTGAACCTATGATCCAGATTGCGTTTTTAACAACCTTGCCTATAACTACTCATATTATGAAGAAATATGACCTTTAGATGAAAGGACATGTTCATCCCAACATATATGGCAATTGGTGAGGTTGTTATACACCATAACTACCCAGGTTAGTAAAATAACATGACTTTTAGTGAAAGGTCATGTCTTAGGCGAAATAACACAACCTTTAGAAGATGGTTACGGTCTTGCTTCAAGGAGACACAACCCTTGGGATTTTTGTGGCTCAATGGTTGGACCAACACATATTATGGCTTTATTTTAAGAAAAAAAAAGTTATGGGTGGATAAAGGCACCTTTTGGCAAACTAGTGCAATCTTTGATGAAGAATTGTGACTCTTTTATGAAGGGCTTTATGAGTGTCAATTCATCCTTATAAATATACGGCAGTAGAAGTATGCAAATAAGGCTGCACATAGAACTTTTGGAGGCTTTTCTTCTCCTATTTTGCCCCACACACTTCTCTTTCACCAAAAAAAGTGCTCTTGTCTAGTAATGCATGTGGATTAGCATATTTAGTTGCTTGTTCTTTAAGTTAATTAAATATATGATCTTGCGCATTTGCAACAAATCAAGTCTTCCACAATATGTTCAAAGAGGCATCTTTTATGAAGGAGACTATTACACGGTTCTCTCCTGATAACCAAGTACGCCTTATTTTTTACATTTATTTTTATTTCATGAAAATAAAAGTGTTCATTAGTTGTGTACTAAGTTTCCTACATTGGTATTAGAGCCATAGGTTTGGTATATATACATTATCCCTTAGGCATACCTAAGCTATTTGAATTTTTTTGGCATGCTACACCAATTGGATCAACATTAAATCTAACATATATGCTAGTATTTAGTTTTCAGTTACTAAATCTAAAATCTATATGCATGTGTAAACTTGGTAAGTACACTAATTTAACTAAAAGTTAAAATGAAAAATATCAAGATTAATTTTGTGTATTCGACCTTGTATATATGTAATTTGTACATTTTTTGAACTTTATGTTTTAAAAGTTAATTTTGGGCATACTGGCGGGTTGAGTCATATGTATATTTTGTTTGATTATATTCTTAACTTTTTGTCAATAATGGCTATTTAAATGAATATATAAGGCAATATAAGACAAGTAAAATAAAACAATGAAAACAAATTTGATTACATGTACTTGTGAATGTTTTTGGTTTAGTTTGTTATTGATAAGTTGTTTTTATTTTACTTGTGCTTGAAATTGTCTTGATGTGATAATATATGTATTTGTTTAATGTACTAACTATTGCATGTTGTAGATTACTAACTTTATAAGTAGAGTTACTAACGAGCTAAGTTTAGATCAAAAACTTGCTGATGACAAAGAAGTCATCACACACAAAGATGTTTAGGTAGTACTAAGTGAAGTGGAGTTATTATTCATCTTGTTTGAAGTTTCTAAGAAAAGCCAGGAAAAAAAAACCAAGTGTTTGGTTTGTGATTGCAAAAAAACCTATGCAAAGGGTTACTTAATGACTAAGGTGCATAGTTTATCATTCTCTTCAAGTCATGCATGATGTGATGTGTACATATTTTGGAGGAATCAAAATTCTTTGTTAATTGGTAATTCAGAAGTCAAGAATTATTCAAAAAGGATATATGTGTCTCTAATGGATAGAACGTAAAGTTTGAAGATGAAAAGTTGGTCATGCGTGACTCCTTAGTAGAAAATACACATTAGTTGTGTAGTATGTACTTAGTTTAGAAGAATGTGTTCTTCTTAAATTCTTTCTACAAATCTTGCTTGTCATGTAAATTTTCTCTATACATGATGTTTTATCTTAGAGACAATGATAATACCTCCTTGTTTCTTAAATTATGGTTATATAGTCTTAATGACTAATGTTTTAACAAATTTTAGCATGTTTTTACTAAGATGTCAAAAAGTGATGTTTTAGTAATGTACATTTAGGCTGAGAAAGAAGTACTAGTGTGTCATAAATGATTCACTTTTTTTTTTAATGAAGTGGCCTTACAAATGTGTTTGCATATGCAGAATAACTAGGATTGGTCATGTTTTTAGAATGTTTCAATTAGCATTTTTTGGGCAATCTACTCAAGATCTTTTGAGGTTTAACGAACATCAAGTATAGATTAAGTTCTAGGAATGATCACTTAAATTTTACTTAATATTTTCTATCATCAAACATGTTCCTTGGAAATGGATTGAGTTTGTAAAATCTAGTGCTCAAAGAGTGCTAGATATAACCTATTTTGTACGAGAATGGTTTGAAGCTAAGGCAAATATGTTATCACCATTGTTTCTTGAACATAATGAGGTAGATCATCAAGGTTATTGCAATTATGATTATAATGGCTAAATTGATTATCACCATCATGAAATAGATCAAGAATACGAGAACTCAGGAGCCTAAGTGTTTTAGCCAAGTTGATGAAGAAGCTTTATGAAAAGCTTAAGATGCAAATCAAGAAGAAGACATAACAATATGTGTACAACCAATAAAGGAAGGAGAAATTAAGTCTGAGTTGATAATGAAAGTTTTGTTTTAGCTTGGAGATTGAGTCTGAGTTCATATGATGAATGAGAGATTCCAAGTGTAGTGGTGGACCAAGCTACACCCTAAACAAGATAGACCATTTCAAGTAGTGCAATGAGTGAATGACAATGCCTATAAGCTAGACTTGTCAGACAAGTGCAATATTATTGTCACTTTCAATGTTGTGGATCTCTCATTATTTGATGCCAACTTTATTTTGAGGATGAATCATCTTGAGGAATGGGGAGATGATAGACACCTAGCTGATGATGGACACCTAGCTAGCACACCCTGAGATCCCTTGAAAATCACAACGGGCCTAGCACAATGAAGGGTGCCAAGGAGCTTAGGGAGGCCTTGCAAGGGCTTATTAAGGAGCATTTTCATGAGGTGAAGCATGGAGCTAGGTTTGATCAAGAAACAAGGAGGCTTCTCCATCTTTTTTAGGCTGATCTACTACACTGGTTGGGCATCAGATGTTCTTGATTACTCATCTGCCACACATACCATCTGCTGACGATTTCCTGCTTGGCTCATTTGTACGCTAAAACCCGGTGACCTGAATAACATGTTGGGTATTGAAAAAAGTTTATATAAGGATGTGACCATTCTCATCTTAGTTTATCGGAATTTTTACGTGCTATCTTTGTGAAATGTGACAGGGAATCCAGTGTTTCATATCAATGGCAAAGATGTGATGAAGTTCAGCTTCAACATCATGAGGTTTTTCTAGGGATAGATTTTGAAAAAGTGAGATTCAATAAACCAATTTTGGTGGAAGGGGATGTAGAATTGTTGA
This sequence comes from Aquilaria yunnanensis, assembly GCA_039654915.1. NCBI lineage: Eukaryota > Viridiplantae > Streptophyta > Magnoliopsida > Malvales > Thymelaeaceae > Aquilaria > Aquilaria yunnanensis. The sequence continues at coordinate 94,316,055 of CM077598.1, read as the reverse complement.
CAAGGATGGCAACAACAGCAAGGAGCATCGAGTTCTGGCAGATATGAAGGAGGAAGGTGGCCTGAGTAACATGCAAGGGTTGTAGTGGAGCGTGGGCTTAGGGCCGAATTTGTAAAGGTGTTTTGACTGCTAAAGTATAGTGGGTGGCTATAAGGGCAGGGTCTTTGGGATCTCTATTCCTCGGGCTGCCACACCTCTTCAATGGTGCTAGCTCATGGCGCAAGGGAGCTTGAAAATAAGATAGATAGAAATGGTTGTCAAATTGGCAAATGGGAAGTTTTAGCATTTAAAAGGGGCAAAGATCAAGTTTCAGGGTTAAAATTGAATTTTGCCCTAAAACTTTATACTGATATCACATTTTCCATGCACCATAAGGATTTTCGTCTGAAAAAAGGAGAAATGAAATATTTTAATAACATTAGGGATGTGAGTGGAACAAAGTAGACAAGAGGGGTAAAAGTGAAACAACTTTTAAAGAATGAGGCCCACAGGTGTATTTAACCCTAAAAAGTTCCTTACGTACCTCTAAAATATTGCGTGCTTGTTTTTCCAATCTAATGAAATTTTAAATACACCCAAAATGACTACCCAAATACTGTTCAAAGCTAACTTGAAAAGGACCATCGACGTACAACTCATTGCAGATGAACACCTAGATCGGATCGAACGAAGCGAACTAAAGAAAAAAGAAATAGAGAAATCGACTTCAATATATATCCAACTTTGAAGATCATAACTTTTATTATAGTTGTCACTTTACTATTGAAACATGTTTTTTGAAGGAAATTTTATGCTCTATAGACATTATCTAGCTTTGCCTCCGTAACCACATTTTTTGCACCTTAAAAACGTAATTCAGTGGAATATTGTTTGTTCGCCTTCTGATGTCCATGTTTGTCACTGACTTGAGACATCAAATTGGGGCAACGAGCTCCTGCTTGATATCCGAAACACCAGCCCGTGAGTCGTGTCGAATGCCCATCCTTTTCGTTTGTTTAGCTTCTTCACTGACAAACTGGATTCGGATCTTATCTGAACAAGAATTCAAGATACAATTAACTTAACCGGAAGTAATTTTTGTCACGTTTCCTAGCACCCACATCACGCAAAAAAAGAAATTGAAAATATAAAGTGGTCATTGTAGTAGGCAAGCAAATAATAACTGTTATTAGATGTATCTGCCGCATCTTTCTCTGTTGCCCTTGGCATCCAAACCCGCCACTTAAACGTCAAATTGGAGGAATAAATACTGTTATTTCATCTCCAATCGACCCAGCAACAATCAATCTAAAGTTGCAAAATTCTTACATTTATTATTTTGGGAAATGTGAAAATGTTCCCCTGTTGTTTATGCGATAGGGCAATATTGCCACCCATGGGTTTTCGGTTGCAAATTTATCATCAATGTTTTGTAGTTGGGACCAAATTTGGCACCGGTCATTAAAATTGCTAAGGGGCATAAAGGGGCTGGCCTAAGCTTGAGTCCACTACGCTCAAGCTCGGCCCCTTAAGTTACTTGTACTACTTGGGCTCGAGCTCAAAGTGGTCGAGCACAAATTTTGAGGCTTGACCTTGGCTCTTGGAGGACCTGAGCTCAGCACAAAAGTCCACTATGCTTGAGCGAAGAGCCCTTTGTAGAACATATTGCTATGTTTATTTTAAAGACTTAAACTAATAATTTTTTGACTAGCTAGATAATTGAAGTATTATATATATAGTTATTGAAGGCTCATTGAAGCTCGTTAACAATAGGTTCAAGTATTTACAAGCTCAAACTCGGCCCTTTAAGGTATCGACTCTGTTTTTAGGCTCAAACTCAATAAAACTCAACTTGTTAAGTCTTAAATTGAACTCGAGCTATCCGATAAGACCCTAACCCTAACACCATTGTTCCTAAGTTTTTAAATGTATCATTTTCACTATCGTCTTCAATATGATCCTAAGTTACCCTAAAATATGTTAAAAAGGAAGCAACTGTGAAGTTGGAAAGAGCAAGAAGCAACTAAAGAAAGAAAGCACGGAGCACGAAGAAATAGGTTGCAAGCGGAGGAGGATAATTAGGAATCCTCAACACCGCTCACAACTTGGTCATTACAGATTCGAGCAAAGGATAAGCTCAGTCGGCAATGTTTGTTTGCCTTCAATAATGCAAGGCAAAATTAACTAAACCGCGAGTAATTTTTTTCACGTTTCTTTATTAGCTTAATAAACCGCGAGTTTTAGGATTAATTGTCGGCGGGCTAGCTGACCTGTACGAGGTTATCGTCTTGGTAAAATTAATTTTGTGGTTGATTCCTTTGGAACTGATAAAAATAAAGAGTTTATTTCCTCCATCTTTATCTGTTGGCCTCCCAATCCAAATCCGCCACTGAATTAACTTAACTGGAACCCATTTTTATCACGTTTCCTTGTTCATGTCATAAAAAATTGAAAATAAATTATATTGGTTAGTTGTCGGTGGGCTGGCCTCTACAACCTTAATTGTTTTCTTGGTTAAAATTAATTAATTGGCATGAGTCACCTTAACTTTCTTCCGAAGCGATGGAAGGCACAAGTCTATATAAAGGAGTATTCTCTAACTGCGAACCTCACTCCAAGCAGGGAAAAAGTTTGAAAGCAAGGGCCTCGGAAACAATCACTTGCTCATATTTCTTAGGGAAAATTACTATTTATCCCCTGAGGTTTAGGTGAAATTACACTTTACCCTCTGCCTGTTTAATACAGTCTGACATCAACTTCCAAAATCTTAATTTAGTCATTACGGTAGTCCTCGTCAAGTAATTTCAATTTGCATAGTATTTTTTTCACAGTAAATGGATATTTTAAATTATCAGTTTTTTTTTATATTTCTTTCAGTTTTTAAAACTGTATTTTTTAAAGAGTAAGTTGCATAAATGATCCCTAACCTTTAGTCATTATTTCATTTTAGTCCCTAACCTATTGAATATTATGTTTTGGCCCTAAATCTATTAAAATTATTTTGTTTTAGTCCCTCATCAAAAGAAATTCATTAATTCAGAATAATTGTTTGACAGAAACTTTTTAAATTCTAGTATAAATATTCAAAAACTGTAATCCAATAAATTTAAACAATTTAATATTTTTTAACAGTAAATAGATAATTTAAATTAACAATTTTTTTCTTTCTAAATGAAATAAGTTCAATTTACAAATAGAAAAAAAAGGTTATTCAAATTTTTTTATTAACTATAATAAAATTATTATACAGATTAAATTTATTGTAAGACAGTTATCGAATAGTTTAAATTATTATCTAAAAAAGTTTTTATCAAACAAATGCTTTGAGTTAACAAATTTCATTAAATTTGGACCAAAATAAAACATTTTCAATAGATTTAGAACTAAAACAAAACGTTTTAATAGGTTTAGGACCAAAAAAGAACATTTCATATGTTAGGGACTAAAAGGAAACAATGACTAAAGATTAGGGACTATTTATAAAATTTACTCATTTTTTAAATTTCAATTAATTCTATAAAAAAATATCATACAGGTTGAAATTACTTGAAGATGAATACTGTATAGTCTACATTAAAATTTTAGAAGTTATTGTTGGACTGTATTAAACAGGCAATGGGCAAAGTGTATATTTCTAAAATAGGAAGGGAAAAATGTAATTTTACCTAAACCTTAGAAGGCAAATTGTAATTTACCCTATTTCTTATTCTACATTAGCTAATATTGGTCTAGTTTTTTAAGAGCTCCTAATTGTCAAATAACTCCTACGCTTAAGTTCAATTTATTTAGATGATATGCCTCAGCTAAAATCATGCGACTCTAACGTTTGTAGACAATGATGAGTGGAAAGACACAAGGCACTATTTTGAACTACCTCAGCTACAACACTGGTTTGATGGACCAAAAGGAATGGAAGGGCTAGGAGAACTCAAATAAGCTGTACCCACAATCAATCCTGAACGGCAATGAAGAAAGTTTCAAATAGTTGCCGGATGCAATTGATAAGATTTCAGCAAGCGCTCTGGTGTATACGGCAAACTTGGGAAGGTATGTAATTCAACCCCTTTCTTTGTATGTCACAAGGTGGATATCACAAGATGAGGAAGTTTAAATGTCACCACCTAGCTAGGTAGCAACTTCCAAGGTTGAAATGCTTCCCATCTCATTTAAGCATACAACTAGTTGTGTTATAATTTTGTATAGCATGCAGACATTAATCAACTCTATGCATGCAGTTTGTTTACATGAAGATCTATCTTGCCAGCCAAGCTATCGATTGGGACACTATTAAGGCAAAACTAGATATTGGACCTGCAGTGACCAAGGATAATGTTGGTGGTGACATCAAGCATTGAATGGAGCTTTGTTGGTGCAATTCCGTCTATTACCATCCAATTCTAGGCTACAACCTCAAAATAAACAATAAATCATGCATAAGGCAAGATCTCTAGGGGGCACCAAACCACTACTAACCAATAACTTACCTCCGACTTGCCAGTTAATTTTAAGTATTGTACGTCTATGTCTTTATGTGTGTATGTTCAGCTGTCAAGTTCTGTTGTATTTGTTGAATAAATCCAAGTTACTTGGTGCAACAAATGTTTTCTTGCTTTATTTACTCTCTCTCTCTCTCTCTCTCTCTCTCTCTCTCTCTCTTTTGTTGCTCTCATGAATCCCACTTAATTGGTACCTAAAAAATATTGGAAGGATATATAAATTTTTTTATTAGCTGAGAATAACAATTAATTAATAGAAAAAAAGTACAAACAAAACTATATAAAAGATTTACTTGTTCAAAATGTAAACCGTGAAATATAAAAAAAGGCATCAAACACTCAAAGGTAACAGCAGAATATCATAGAAATCGCCAACTAGCTCTCCAAGAGAACAATGACACATCAACAAAAAAAAAACAACATAATTTGCACAAATTAATAAAAAAAAAAAAGACTCACAGGATTGTCCAAAAAAGGAAAAGCAACTCATGTGAGGGCAAGCTTAAAGCTCAATAGTTAATAAGAAAAATGATGCCCCACTATGTCAGAAGGAAGGTTGTGCATGGAATTGTTAGCACTATTTCTGTGTTGGGTTGTCTCCTCTAATTGAAGAAAAAACTCCAATAAATAGTTGTATGAAAGAGTGTGAACAAAACTAAAAACCAACTGAATGAGCTTAGAATTTGATAGGTCTTATGTCACAGAGCGGATTCCCAATGCTTAGAATTACTTAACTTGCAAGCTCTTAAGGACTGTGATCCTACTTATTTACTATTGTTTAACTATTACTTATAGGTAAATTAAAATAATTTACGAGAAACTAGTTACTTAGCCTACCCTACAATAAGATATATGCATGTGTCTATCCTCGTAATGCAAAACAAATAAGTAAACCAATTCAAAAAAACATCGTCCGAGCATTCCTTTTAAAACATACTTAAAAATGTGCTTAAACACCAAGACACTAATTACTTCAACTTCAAGCAATAGTTTGAGCACACTCTTTAGCATTAATATGCACCCAAAAGTAACTCAATGGTCTTACACCACAATATATCCTAATAGAGCAATGTCTTAGTATACAACATAAAAATCACAAATAAGATCATCTACTTGAGATTCCTCACTTGTCCTTGTGCAACTCTCAGCCTTTAGAATGTCAAAGCATAACACTTAGTGCATACGAAACGTATCTCTCAAGCAACCTTAGAATCTCAAGGATTCAAGTAAATAAGTTCCTGTAAAAGAGACAAACTTAGCCCACAACTATCCCCTTAGTTGTTTGGCCCAACGTTAGATCCTGCACAACAAACTTAAGGAAGTGAGTACATGATTGTACTCAGTAAGGATCCCATGGGGTACCTACAAAGAAGATAACAAGCAAACATGTAAATATGGCATACAAGCAAGCAAACAACTATCCAACAATCAACACAAACAATAAGCATAATAGATATGTAATGCATGAATTTATGATATGCAACATGCATAATCCTAGGGACTTCTTACCTCTAAGGTGTCTTATTCTTTTCGTGAGCTCAAACGACAGAGATACTTGAGACACTAAACCATGCATCCAAATCTTTTATCTCTCTTAAGTCCCGCTTACAAGTCATAGAGTGGGTCATCACCTCCTCTCAAATCATTCCTGTCTTTCCCTTAACTTATTGTGCAAGGTAGGTATCTTATATGGTCTAACTTGCCAAGCTCTTGGAGCTAAGCTTAGGGGTCATTAGTCGCTTACTTACCAAACCACAAGGTTTGAATGGGATCTTCTTAGGTTTCCTCTTCATTTCCTTAAGTGCTGATTTACTAACAATGGTATGCTTTTTGGGAACTATGATCTGTTGGGTTTCGGGAGCCAAACAGCGCAGCGGAATTTAACCGAAACCCTCCAGGATCCAAGTGAAACGGGGTAAACCGGGTGTTCGAAAATTTCATACCTAATTTTCGGTTGAGATCTCTCACTCAACTGTAGAGTCGAATCACAAAACCTGAACAGTTGACGTGTTCAGGCTCTCTATGGTATCCACACGAGCCTCTCGGGATCACCACGCTTCCACCACGTCCCGGCAGATGCGTTTCTCTTGCGCTCGCAGTGCTAGCTTGCGTCCTCCAAGGAATTGCAAGAGAAGAGTGTGGCTGTCCTTTTGGGAGGCTAGGGCAAGAAGACCTACGAATTTCTCACTTAAAAGTTGTATTTATAGTGAGACTCAACTTCCAGGCCTAATGGGTTTCAAAGCCCTAATCCAATTAGGATTTAATTTCGGGCTTAATAATGGCTCAACTCCTTGGCCCATTATTAATACGAAATTAAAGTGAAACCATAACCCAAATAATTAGCCCATGCACTCTAATGATCCAAATAGCTCTACGTGTGCGACCCAATAGGCTCTTGCCATGTTGGCAATGATCATAAATCACATTTATGATCATAAGCAATGAGCGGTGTCTAGCAACACATCATTGCTACCCAAGTGACAAGATTGTCGGTGAATCGACTAAACCTTTATGATCATCACCGATATATGTCATTGTCCCTTTGTCCAAGATATCAAGACTAAGCACGAGACATGGAATGTGTCACTCTCGTATAGCCCAATCTTTGGTTTCTTGATTACCGAGTAGACTAACTTAAACTGATGACATTGATATCATATATCAACTCATCGGAGCATGGCCATGCATTTTCTAAGTCTCACTCTATCAAGGGGCCCAAAGATATCACTCCCGTTACATAGGAGGGACAAATCCCATCTTGATCATACAAATCCCTCCGCATGATATGTGACATACCCAATGACCTCCTTCAAGTTCACTCAGTTACGAGCAACAAAGGAAAGTATCAAAGTATGTGACTCACATGTAGGGAACCTTGCTGATCTTAGGTCGAAGGACTACATATACCATGATCACTATGAGAATCACTTATGACACTCATATAACGATCCATGAAGTGTTCTCATGGTGGGTCGGTCCAGTACACAAGTTCTCCAACTTGTACCCATATGTAGACTACATATCTCATATTAGTCTCCACATATGCTAGTCATTATGTATTATTGCAACCCGCTCCACAATAATACTATACTAGGGACATTTAAGAATATCATTATTCTAGGGTTACAATTATGTTTATTACGTTACGCAGAAACAAAACAAAAAACAAAATTGCTGGATTAATGCCTCAATAAAATATCATGACTCAATGTGCAAAAATACAATCATCTCATGATTGGCTTTTGGGCACAATACTAACATGATCCCACTTAGGTTACAATTGGCTAGTCATTACTTGTGAGTCATCTTAAATCATTATGTGCAACTAGTTACTTAGCCTACCCTGCATAGGAAAATATGCATGCATTGTCCTGGCTATGCACTAACAACAAGTTAAAACTATAAAGAAAACTGTGTCATGCCGGTTCGTAAAACATAGATGAAAACAATCCAAGAAATAAAAATTTAGTTGCTTAAACTTCAAGTGACAACTATGTGCATACATCTCAAACTTATATGCACCCAAATGTAACCCTAGTGTTATACACACCAATAGACACTAGTAGAAGCAATCTATGTATGAAATTACCATACATACAGATGAAGCAACTTATATATATTAAGATCCATCCTTAGCTCTTCACCCAAGTAAGATAGCTTCAAGAGATGAAACACATTTTCCTTGTACTTACTTAGCCTTAAACTGAAAGGCAACACTTTGGTCAATACTAGCTTATGCCATAAGTAACTTAGAAATACAAGTTTTCTTGCTTAAGGAGTACCTTTGAACCAATAAACTTAGCCTTTACAGCTGCCCTTTACCAACTGTTAGGCCTGACTAGCCTGCTTAATACTTGCGCAACACTTAAGATGTGGGTACTCTAAAGTGCTCAGTAAGGGATTCGGTACCTACAGGGAAAAACAATGCCAGCACAACAAACATTCAAATATATACATATATAACAAACAAAACATACAATCGCCAACAACACAACAAAAAGAAAAATAACAACAAACAATGCAGATAATGGATGGATGGATGAATGGGTGAAATATGCACATGCAAATACACTTAGGACTTCCTTACACTTGTAGGTGCTAGACTTGCCGTGAGCTCGTACGGCTGGGGTACTTGGATATTGGCGCTCGTATCCTATGCTAGCATTTGACTAACCCCATAAAGTCCTCTTACAGGCACCTTATAGTAAGTCATCACTTACTCAACCCTTGCCCTCCTTGATGAGCCACTTAGAGTAAGTCATCATTTACCCCTCTCTTACTCGTCTTTTCCCCATAACTTATTGTGTAAGGTAGCTACCTTATGTGGTTCAACTTACCAAAGTATTCGAGCTTAGCTCAGGGGCTCCTTAGTGGCTTACTTACCAAACTATAAAGTTTGGTTAGGGTCCTCTTAGGTTTCCTTTTCATTGCCCGAAGGTCTATGACCTTTCACTTGGCCAATAAAAAATCTGAAACCCACCTTAATCCCCTTAGTGCTCCGTTGGCAACTTAACCACTTTAATGCTCTTAGCCACCATTACTTACCCTACCTTAACCACACCACTTAGCTACCACCTAAATAATGCATAATTCCCAACTTAGGAATGAGTTCTAGACCTAATTGAGTCTACGGAACATCTTAAATTAGCCTAGGGATGATAATAGAGAGTTTGAGACATTCTTATGATGCCCGAGCTTAAGGGATTAATGCCTTGGTGACGCCGTTGGTGACGTATCGCCAAAGGCATCAACACTCTAGAATCCTGACATCTAACAGAAACACGTCTCCAGTTCATGTTGCCCCCAAATGGCGTTGCCAATGCACTACAGCATTGTGCAACAACGTGCGAACTTGCACGAAATTTGCTCAAATTTTCCCATCCGAAGTCCAATTCACATGTTTTTTTTTCTACTTTATTCCCACATGTAATACTACATTTTTATGCATTATTTTAGCTTAATTAAATTAAACCCCTTACCTCAAATCATCTTGAAAGCAAGAAACAAGCAATGAGCACATTCAAGCTCCAACGAGTTCCTTTGAATTCCAAGCTTGAAATCAACCAAATTAGACACCAAGAGCACGAATTTAAGACCATTTCTAACCATTTAACAAGCTTAGAACTAACCCACAAGGATCAAAGTCGTTTACCTTTGGATTTGAACCAAAAACTTGTAAGAACAACTCCAAATGCACCAATTCCACCAAAAATGAGCTAAGGGCATGTTGCGATGGATTTGGGACCTTCAATTTTCTTGGAATTTTGGCTAAAATGGGAGCTTTGAAGGTGGAGAGCTATGGAGGAGAGGGATCCACGAAAATGGCAAATGGGGGAGATGATGAATAGTGACATTTCCTCCACTTATATAGCCAACCTTTCTTCCATTTGACACTTTGGCCCTCAAACTTAACTTTGAATCACTTAGGCCACTTGAACTTTTCCTACACCAACACTTCTTGGTCCCATTGAAAGGTTTTTCTTACCCAAACACTTTGCCCTTAAGTCACTTAAGCCATTATAAGACATAATAGCTCAATTTCTTACTTGCTGCATTTTCATCCCTTAACTTTCACTTTTGGTTCAAATGACTAGAAATACCTATGTTCTTAACTTAATTAGCTCAAAACACTTGCATGGATTTAATTTCACTAAAATTACGGTCATGCTACTAACTTGGGCCAAAATTACCATTTTACCCTCTTTGCCCCTTAGGTGCCAATTACTCTTTAAAACTCAACTTAATTTTACTTAGCTTATTTTCCTTGCTTAATAAACTTATTTGAGGAAATAACTTGAGGTTTACTTACCTCTATAGCTAGGCTAGGGGAGGTACTTGGATAGCGTTTACACACTTGGGCCAACGAAGACTCTTAAACCCACATTAATCCCTTTAATGCTCTTTTAACAATTTCAGCACTTTAACCCCCTTAGCCATCATTCCTTACCCTACCTTAACCACATCACTTAGCCATCATCTAAATAATGTATAATTCCTAACTTAGGAATGAGTTTTATACCCAACTAAAGCTATGGAACACCTTAGAATAGCCTATGGATGATAAAAAAAGAATCGAGACATTCTTAAATTGCCTTGATTTTAAAGGGCTCGGGCCTTAGCAATGTGACTCCAGAGGCATTGCCAAAGGCAACAACTCCCTGGCTACCTAAAGCATCCTTGGTAACTCATCTACACCATTAGCGACTCTCCCTGATGGCCTGTTCAGCACTTCATGCTCTTGTGCTATCTTGCACAAATCTTGCTCAATCTTTCAATTCCCAAAGCCAATCTAAATGGGTCTTATTTCTACTTTATTCCCACATATAATAATAAATTTATATGCATTATTTGAGCTAAATTAACTTGAAACCTTACCTCAAATTCAGCTACAAAGCAAAAACAAAATTACAAGCACCACAAGCACACTTGAAACCAACTTAGCTTTCTTAAGTTTCAGACCAAAAACCAATGTGATATGGTACCAAGAATTGGAAATTAAGACCATTTATAGCTATCCAATCAACGTAGAACCAGCTTAATCTAAGCCAAGAAGCTTACCTTGGGGTTTATGCCCAAAACATGCAACAAAGAGCTTAAATGAATCAAATGCACCAAGAATGAATTAAAGGCTTCTTGATTTCACTTTGGGACCTTCAAATTGCTAGAAATTTGTGGGACTTGTGAGGTTTATAGCAGACAAGTGGATGGAGAGCGAGAGAGAGTGTGTGAGTCATGAAAATTACAAGAATGGAGATGAGGAATAGTAGTCAACTCTAGCTAAAAATATCCCAACAACTCCACTGAGGTCCATGTCTTAATTTCTTGCCTCTTGGCTCTCAAACTCTCTTTTGTTTCAATTTGGCGACTATACCACACACAAAACCATCCATCCTTGGTTCCAAAGAATATTTTAGGGATCCCACACTTAGTCTCTTAGACACGTAAACCACTTAAGACATAAATAGAATATTTGAACACTTTGTGTAATTTTTGCACTTTTTCTTCAAATGGTGGTTCTATAGCTAGAATAACTTATGGTCTTAAATTAATTTGCTAAAAATCCTTAATTGACCCTAATTCCATCATAATTATGGTCATGCCACTCATTTAGCACAAAATTACTATTTTGCCCTTATGACTCTTAAGTACTAAGTCACTCTTACAAACTCATCTTTACTTTACTTAGCTTATCTTTATTGTTTAATAAGATACTAATTTGAAGTATTTAAATAAAACTTACTTACCAGGTTCAAGTTAGTCATTGACTAGGAAAACCATCACATCTTCCCATCCTTTAGAAATTTAGTCCCCAAATTTTGAATCAATTGAAGAAACTCACTTGGATACTACTTTTGCATATCCTGCTCAATTTCCCATGTGGCCTCTTCTTCACCATGGTTAGACCATAGTACCTTGATTATTGGAATCCACTTTGTTCTTAGTTTTCTAACTTGACGATCAAGAAACTTAACGGAGTACTTTTCTTTACTTAAGTCCTCTCTCATTAGTATAACGGATAACCTACTTTCCCCACCTTTTTTAAGATTTCAAAAGGAACAATGCATCTTAAAGCCAACTTACCCCTTTGGCTAAACCTTGTCATACCCTTCATCAGGGAAACCTTAAGAGTACCTTGTCTCCTACATCAAACACTAAACTTTTCCTTTGCACATTAGCATACTTGGCTTGCTGGTCCAAGGCATCCTTGATCATTGCTTGAATCAACTTAATCTTTATCATGGTCTCGACAATGATTTCTGGGCAAACAATAATTTCATCTGCCATATTTGCCCAACAATTAGGTGTTACACATTTATGCCCATACAAATCTTTGTAAAGTGTCATCTTAATAGCTTCTTGGTTGCTATTGTTACAAGTAAATTTAACCAATGGCAAAGGTTGGTTTCAATCCCCTTTAAAATCTATTACACAGCTTCTCCATATGTCTTCCAAGCTCTAGATCACCCGCTCACTTTGCCCATCGGTCTAAGGGTGATAAGCGTTACTTAGGCTCACAATAGAACTTATAGCCTTTTAAAAGGCACTCTAAAACCTTAAGATGAAATAGGAATCTCTATTAGATATAATCTTATTTAGGATTCCATGAAGTCTCACCACTTGCCAGATATATAATTGGGCCAACCTCTCTATGGTGTAAGTAATCTTAATGGGGATAAAGTGTACAAATTTTGTTAATCTATCCACCACCACCCAAATCAAGTCATGCTGACTTCTTGTATTCAGTAGCCTAACGCAAAGGTCCAGGGTGATGGATTCCTACTTTCTTTTTGGGAGGGGTAAACTTTGCAATATTCTTAATAGCTGTTGGTGCTCTACCTTCACTATTTAACATGTGAGGCACTGAGATGCATATTCATATATGTCCTTCTTAAACTTTGGCCACCAGAAATCAGTACTACAATTATGGTACATCTTATTCGCACTTAAATGAACGTTAAGCTTGCTTAAATGCACCTTTTGCAACACTTGTTGCCTTAGGTCATTTGGCATATAGAGTTAGTTGCCATACTAAAGCAACTCATCCTTATACCAAAATTCTTTTAATACAGTGCCATGTCTTTCCTCTTTAGAAACTTTCTTCAATTTTATGTCTTTGTCCTGAGCTTCTAAATTCTTAGCCAGCCATGTTGATTGAATCTCAAGGACCATGACTTGGGACATTTCCTAACCTCTCCAAGTTTTAAACAGGACCAAGAACTGTTCCACATTGAAACCTTCTAAGGTACTAGCCACTTACTTCTTAGAAAGAATAACCTTAGAATACTAATGGCACAAGGCATTAGCAAACCACATTGCCCTTACTCAAAAAATAATCTATCGAGCAATCATAATCCTTAATATGCTTGACCCACCTTCTTTGCCTCATGTTTAAATTTTTTGGGTAAACAAAGACTTCAAACTTTTATGATTTGTAATGATCTTAAAGGACCTTCCTATAAGGTAGTGTCTCAAGAGCTTCAAAGCAATAACAATAGCTGCCAACCCAAGATCATGCACTAGATAGCTCACTTCAATATGCCTTAACTGCTTTAGACCTTGCGTGCAATTACTTACTTATCCTATATCAACATACATCCTAATCCTGACCTAGATACACCAATATAAACCATAAAAGTCTTATGCAGATTTGATAGAATTAAGATAGCAGTAGAAGTTAACCATTTATAGGAGCAAAAGTTAACCATTTCTTGAACTCCTAGAAACATTATTCATACTTAAAAGCCCAAATGAACTTTTTTGTCTTCTTTGTCAAGGCAGTTAACGGTGAAGCTATCATAAAGAACTTTTTAATGAACGTTCCATAATAATCTGCCAATCTCAAGAAACTTTGGATTTCACTTACAATGGTTTGGCATTTCCACTCCACCACTACCTTTACCTTTTATGGGTCAACACATAGTCCTTGAACATTTATGATATGCCTCAAAAATGGAATTTTAATTCCCCAGAATTGGCACTTAGATAGTTTTGCATAATATTGATTGTTTTTAAGCCCTTAGAAAATGACCTTTAACTGTTCATTATGTTCTTGGGGAGTCTTAGAGTATACTAATATATCATCAATGAACACCTCAAGAAATTGATCTAGGTATGGCCTCAAAATTCTATTCATGGCATCTATAAACTACATTAGAGCATTTGTTACTCCAAAAGGCATATCCTTGTACTTATATTGCCCATACCTAGTCCTAAATGTAGACTTCAAGATATCTTCTCCCTTCACCCTTATCTGGAAGTATCTAAACCTTAGGTCCCTTTTAGAAAAGACCTTCTCCCTTATTAACCTAGCAAACAAGTCATTGATCCTTGGCAATGGATATTTGTTCTTTACTGTTACTACAATTAGTTTTTTATAGTCTCTACACAAATGTAAGGTTCCATCTTTTTCTTCACAAACAACACCGGGGCACCCATGAGGAAACAATTGGCCTTATAAGGCCTTTTTCAAGTAGTTTTTCTAACTAATTTTTTAGTTCATCCATTTCAAGTGCTGACATCTAATATGGAGGTATGAAAATTGGTCCTTCCTCAGGCTGTAAGTGTATGGAGAATTCAACCTCCTTTTTTAGAGGTAACCCTATAAGATCTACAGAAAATACTTCTGGGAATAGATTCGCTATCGGTATTTTCTTAAGCTGCTCCTTGACTCTCATCCCATTTAGTGAGTAGTATTCTTCCTCATTTACAATGGGAATGAACTTCATCAACTTAAGGTACAAGCTCTTGGCACTATATGCCAAACTGCCCATGTAACTCACACTTACCTTGAGGCATCCTCAAGGGTGACCTTATGACCTGCACAATCAATCTATACCTTATGCCTACTTAACCAATCCATCTTAAGAACAAAATCATATGGGATTAAGGCTATGACCGAAAGGTCACACAAAAACCAACAGCCTTCTAACTCCAAAGAATACCCTTTAACTATTTCATTGGTGAAGATAATGTTCTTTCCCATAGTTCTAACAAACCTCATCTCATCCATCAAAGTTCTATGCATTCCCAGCTTAATAGCCATGCTCAAATAAAAGAAAAAATAGTAGCACTAGTATCAAACAAAATCTTAATAGTGCTATCCTAAATATTAAAGTTACCTTACATAGTTGTTGGCTCCCTAGGTGCGTGGCCTATCAAAATAAAAACACGTGGTTGCATAAGGGCTCTAGTAGGTGCATTTTTAGCTCCTAAGGCTCCAACCCTTTCTTGGCCTTACTCTTGCTTAATCCTTGGGCACTCCCTAGCTCGATGTCTAAACCAGCAGCAGTAATTACATAGATCAGTCCCGAGGGTGCAAGGCTTGGTACCATGGAAATTCTAACACTTTGACAATAGCCCTTTCCATTCTTTTTACCTTTTCTGGAGAGACCTTGGTCTTTTCTTGGGCCAAGCCTCTTGCCTGATAATCTTGAGTGCACCGAGACCCTTGGCTTAATGGCATTATCCTTGGTTTTTACCTCTATTAACTTTTTTTTCCAAAGCCAATGCCTTTTGAACAGTTTCATGATAAGTTCAAACCCCAACAACCACCAAGAAACTCCTCAACTCTACCTTAAGTCCATGAACAAACCTCTTTGCCTTAAGTTCATCCTTTCCACCCATGTGAAGAGCATACCGAAAAAGAAAGCTAAATTTTATCTCATACGCACAGATCGTCATATTTCCTTGAAATAACCCATTAAACTCTATCCTCTTTTGATCTTGGGCCACCTTACTGTTAAATTCATTCCAAAATTCCTTCTCAAGTTTGGCCCAATTAAGTTCCTTGGGACTTTGCCTAGGTCCGCCCTCATTAAAAGACTTAAGCCTTTCCATGACATCCCTCCACCGTATGGACTCATTGCCTTCCAAGAAAAAAGACATTAAATCCATCTTAGCCTTGTCATCTAACTTTATTTTCCCAAAAATATCATTAATTTGGTACAACCAACCTTCGGTCACTTCAAGATCACCCATAACATTAAACTTGGGAGTGTTAAAGTCTTGGCATATTGAGAAAACCCCATGTGGTCTGGAATAACAGGTCCCCTCCTTCTCTCATAAGGATGGATATATCCTCCTTATTGTTAACTTGAACAAGCTCAAGTACTTGCTCTTAGCCTTGCACTTGCCTTTAGGCTGGGGGATTTCTCCCTTGACCTTGGTGCACAAGTAGGCCTTGGTGCACTTCAGCCCTTACCCCACCAGGGTCCTCCAAAATCTCCCCTTCATTCAAAGGTTAAACATGTTCCTCAAGTAGAATAGTCATACCCTGTAACATCGAGTCCATAGAACCATTGAGCCTACATAACAAAGCCATCACTTCTCTTATATCTGCCACATTGATGTCACTAGTTCTCTCATTAAGAGCCCAAGCCTCAACATTAGCACATGAACGAGTGTTCACCATGATATCTACAACCAAAGCCAAAAGACCACACCTAGAACAAATTATAAGCAATACTAACTATACTTCGCATAAGGAACACTTAGATCTTAGTTCACTTAATTCCTCTACCAGGACCATCGACCTGCTCTGATACTAAACTATAATGGAATGGGTTCTTAGTTCCGAAAATTATTTAACTTATAGGCTCTTAGGGACTATGATCCACTTAGTTACTATTGGCTAACTATTATTTGTAGGTAAATTAAAATAATTTACATAAAACTAATTACTTAGCTTACTCTATAAGAAGAAATGCATGTGTTTCTCCTAGCAATGCAAAGTAAATAAGCAAACCAATTAAAAGAAAACATCTTTCGAGCATTCCTTTTATAACATACTTAAAACGTGCCAAAACATCAAAAAAAACTAATTACTTCAACTTCAAGTAATAGTTTGTGCACATTCTTTAACACTAGCATGCACCCAAAAGTAACTTAGTGGTCTTACACCACAATGTATCCTAATAAAAGTATCCTAATAGAAGAAATGTCTTAGTACACAAGGTACTATATATACAAGGCAAAATCACAACTAAGATAATCTACTTGAGCTCCCACCATTGAGCTATCAAGCTCCAAGTGCAAAGCTCTATCTTTTTCTTGTGTAACTCTTAGCCTCTAGACTGTTAAGGCATAACACTTAGTACAAAACTTATCTCTTACGTAACCTTAGAATCTCAAGGATTCAAGTAAACAATTACCTAGAAAATAGATAAACTTAGCTCACAACTATCCCCTTAGATGTTAGGCCCAACTCTAGAACCTACATAATAAATTTAAGCGAGTGAGTACATGACTGTACTCAATAAGGGTCCTTTAGGATACCCACAAAGAAGATAATAAGCAAGCATACAAATATGACATACAAGCAAGCAAACAACCATCCAACAATCAACACAAATAATAAGCATAATAAATATGCAATACGTGAATGTATGATATGCAACATGCATAATTCTTGGGACTTCTTACATTTGAGGCACCTTATTCTCGCCATAAGCTCAAATGGCAGAAGTACTTAAGACACTGGCCCATGTATACCGAATCCTTTAGCTTTCTTAAGTCCCACTTATGGGTTCTAGAGTATGTCGTCACCTCCTCTCAAATCTTGCCTATCTTTTCCTTAACTTATTTTGCAAGATAGTCATTTTATGCAGTCCAACTTGCCAAGCTCTTGGAGCTTAGCTTAGAGCTCCTTAGTGGTTTACTTACTATACCACAAGGTTTGGTTAGGATCCTTTTAGGTTTCTTCTTTATTTCTTAAAGGTCTAAGACCTCTTACTTGGGCCAATGAAAAATTCAAAAACCACCTTAATTCCCTTAGTGCTCTCTTAACGACTTAAGCACTTTAACCCCTTAACCATTATTCTTTACCCTATCTTAACCATATAACTTAGCCACCATCTAAATAATGCATAATTCCTAACTTAGGAATGAGTTTTAGACCCAACCAAAGCTACAAAATATCTTAGACTAGCCTAAGGATGATTACAAAAGATTGAGACGTTCACAGGGTGCCTTGAGCTTATGGGGTTTAGGCCTTGGCAACATGGAGCCAAAGGTGTCACCAAAGGCAACAACTCCCTGGTTACCTCGAGCACCCTTGGCAATGCATCCCCACTGGCTAGTTCAGCACTTCGTGCTCTTATGCTATCTTACACAAATCTTGCTCAATCTTTAAATTCCCAAAGCCAATCTAAATGGGTCTAATTTCTACTTCATTCTTATATGCAATACTACATTTTTATGCATTATTTGAGCTAAATTGGCTTAAACCCTTTTATAGTCACATGATGTTCCTATATATTTCACCCACCTTTGTACTATTTAATTTCTAAATTTGATAGATCTTAGTTGCATTTTGTGTTTTATTAATTTGTAGGTTACATTATGTTATTTGAGGGCAAAAGTGATCAAATTGTGTGTATTTAGGCTTAAATTGCAAAAAGGAATGAAGTTGGAGGTCATCCAAAAAAGAAACAGAAAACTTGATGCTAAAGACAAGGCTATGCTATAGCATAGATGGCCACAAGTAGACAACAACTTTACATGCTATCACATGGGTAGTTCATGCTACAGCATGAGGAAAGCCTTTAGCTTTTTCTTCAGGATTCTAGATCCATGTTGTAGTATGTACTATGCCATGCAGGAGCATCGCGGCATCTCTAGATTTTTCTCTACTTCTTCAAAAGGGGTTTTGACATTCTTGATGGGGCATTTGGACACTTGGGCATTCCTACACATTCGAGGGCCCATAAATCCCACCTAACCACCTTATGATTGGAGGATTGTTGATAGTTGGAAGAGCATAGGGCTCAAGGGTTAGAGGTTCAAATCTCTTTTAACCTAATTCTTCTTTTTCCTCCATCGTTGGTAAACATAAAAACATTGTCATTGACCTTTTTATAGTGTATTTCTCTTAGAGCAGAAAGAAGGAGCTTGTATTTCTTTGAAGACCAAAGGATTGCTTCTTCAAAGGGGTTTTGGGTTTACTCTTCATTGCTCTTTCTTCTCTTTTAGTTTGGGAATTATAATGATGAATTCTAGTCTTGTTCTTGTTTTTAGTTCTAGTATGGAGTTGATTTTTCTCACGCTTTTCTATGGTGGAAATTTCTTGACTTTGGTTATGTTTGAATGAAATATGAATGGATGTTTGGATTTTTCTCTCTATGCTTGTTTATCTTTCTCTTTATGCTTAATGTGTTTGATTGGTTGATGGCCATAATCAATTAGCATCTCAAACTACTCTATATGCTTGGGAGAGTGAAAGAGCAATTGGACCTAAGAGGAAGAGAAAATGGGTATGGGTATAGTTAGGAAACTTGTCTCACTCACTAGGGTAATAACAAATGGCACTAGATAAAGCCGTTTTAAATTGTTATTAGAGATGGGAATTCTTGCTAATTTTGAGTAGGGGAGAGTAACTCTAAGCTTGGTAAAGCTAGGATCCAAGTTAGAAACATTACTAACAAGTAGGAAGGAATAAATCCCTAGGATTATTTCATCAAGCTAACCTAGTTAATAAATGGAACCCATAAAAAGTGTGTTTTTCTCTAGTGTCAACTCAACCTATTAATGTGTGTTTGTGATTGTAGGGTTTTGGGAGCCAAACTAGCATAGCGGAATATAACCAAAACCCCAAAGGATCCAAGCGAAATAGGGTAAACCGGGTGTTCGAAAATTTTCATACCTAATTTTAGTTGAGATCTTTCACCCAACTATTGAGTCAAATCACAAAACCTGAACAGTTGACATGTTCAAGCTTTCTATGATATCCACACGAGCCTCTCGGGATCACCACGCCTCCACCACGTCCCAGCATATGCGTTTCTCTTGCGCCCTCCAAGGAATGGCAAGAAAAGAGTGCCTGTCACCTTTTAGGAGGCTAGGGTAAGGTTGCAAATTTCTCACTATATGATGTATTTATAGTGAGAATCAACTTCAAAACCTAATGGGTTTCAATGCCCTAATCCAATTAGGCTTTAATTTTGGGCTTAATAATGGCTCAAATTTTGGGCCAATTAATAACACGAAATTATCATGAAACCATAACCTAGATAAATTAGCCCATGCACTCAAATAATCCAAATAGACTTTATGTGTGCAACCTAATAGGTTCTTACCACGTTGGCAATGATCATAAATCACATTTATGATCATAAGCAATGAGCGGTGTCTAGCAACACATCATTGCTACCCAAGTGATAAGATTGTCGGTGATTTGACTAAACTTTTATAATCATTATCCGTATATGCCATTGTCCCTCTGTCCAAGATATCAAGATTAAGCATGAGACATAGAAAGTGTCACTCTCATATAGCACAATCTTCGGTTTCTTGATTACCAAGTAGGCTAACTTAAACTAATGACATTGATATCGTATATCAACTCATCTGAGCATGGTCATACATTTTCTAAGTCTCACTCTATCAAGGGGCCAAAAGATATCACTACCGTTACATAGAAGGGACAAATCCCATCTTGATCATATAAAACCCTCTGCATGATATGTGACATAGCCAATGACCTCCTTCAAGTTCACTCAGTTATGAGTAACAAAGGGAAGTATCAAAGTATGTGACTCACATGTAGGGAACCTTGATGACCTTAGATCAAAGGACTACATATACCATAATCACTATAAGAATCACTTATGACACTCATATAACGATTCATGTAGCATTGTCATGGTGGGTCAGTCCAATACATAAGTTTTCCAACTTGTACCCATATGTAGACTACATATTTCATATTAGTCTCCACATATGCTAGTCGTTATGTATTATTGTAACCCGCTCCATGATAATACTAAACAAGGGACATTTAAGATTATCATTAGTCTAGAGATATAATTATGTTTATTATGTTACGCAAAAATAAAGCAAAAAACATAATTACTGGATTAATGCCTTAATAAAATACCATGACTCAATGTGCAAAAATACAATCATCTCATGATTGGCTTTTGGGCACAACACTAACAATCTCCCACTTGCACTAAAGCCAATCATCCATGTATCTAATACTGATGGACCTAGAATGGCTATCATGCTTCTACTGCGTAAGGGGTTTTGTCAGCAAATCAACAATGTTGCTGTTTGTCAAAATCCTACATATCCTCACATCACCCCTCTCGATGATCTCCTTGATGAGATTATAGCATCAAAGTATGTGTTCGGATCATTGGTAAGATTCAAGTTCTTTAGCCTGTGCAATTGCTCCATTGTTGTCACAATAGAGCTCTATCAGGTCAGCAATGCTTGGAATTACTCCGAGTTATGTGACGAACTTCTTGATCCAAATTGCCTCCTTCACAACATTAGAGGCGGCAATGTACTCAGATTCTGTTGTAGAGTCGACTCCTGTCTCTTGCTTTGAACTCTTTTAGCACACAGCACTACCACCAATACAAAACACATAACCAGATTGCGACCTAAAATCATCCTCATCGGATTAAAAGCTAGCATTGGTGTAACCCCTTACAACAAGCTCATCTTCACCCCCAAAGACCAAGAATGCATCCTTAGTCCTTCGTAAGTACTTAAGGATGTTCTTAACAGCTATCCAGTGACTCTCACCGAGGTTTGATTGGTACCTGCTCTTCATGCTCAAGGCATACGAGACATTGGGACCAGTACATATCATCGCATATGGAATCTTACTCATAC
This sequence comes from Aquilaria yunnanensis, assembly GCA_039654915.1. Classification (NCBI taxonomy): domain Eukaryota; kingdom Viridiplantae; phylum Streptophyta; class Magnoliopsida; order Malvales; family Thymelaeaceae; genus Aquilaria; species Aquilaria yunnanensis. The sequence goes on along the minus strand of CM077598.1, from coordinate 94,294,462 downwards.
GCTCTTTCTCCTCTGGTGTACTCAGACACTAAGATCTAGAAAGAGTTATACCATGTGACATGGGCAAGAATCCTTTCTTGGAATCTTTCATGCTAAATCTCTTTAACACCTTGTCAATGTATGTACTTTGACTTAGGCCAAGCAATTTTTTAGATCTATCTCTATAGATACTAATGCCTAACACCTAGGTTGCTTCACCCAAGTCCTTCATAGAGAAACATTTCCCCAACCAAGTCTTCATAGACTATAGCTCAAAAACGTCATTTCTGATGAGTAGCATGTCATCTACATACAATACCAAGAAGACAATAGCGCTCCCACTAACCTTCTTATAGAGACAAGATTCATCTTCATTTTTGATAAAACCAAACTCTTTGATTGCTTCATCAAAATGAAGATTCCAACTCCGAGAAACTTGCTTAAGTACATAAATGCACCTTTGCAACTTACACACTTTATTGGCATTCTCAGGAGTGAAAAAACCCTCAGGCTATGTCATGTACACTTCCTCAAGTAGCTTTCCATTTAGGAACACAATTTTAACATCCATTTGCCATATTTCATAATCATACTGTGCTTTAATAGCAAATAAGATTCGAATGGATTTAAGCATGGAAATTGGTGAAAAGGTTTCATCATAGTCAATACCATGAATTTCCTTAAAACCTTTTGCAACCAATCATCCCTTAAAGGTAATCACATTACCATCCTTGTCAATTTTCTTCTTGAAAACCCATTTGCCCTCTATAGGTTTTACCCCTTCAGGTAGATCAACCAAAGTCCATACTTGGTTTTCATATGTGGATTCCATCTCGGACTTCATGGCATATAGCCACTTCTCAGAGTCAGGCCCCGACATAGCTTGTTGGTAGGTTGTGAGCTCATCCTAATCCATGAGCATCACATCACCAATGTGACTCATGAGAAATCCATATCTCTCGGGCTTACACCGAATCCCACTAGACCTAAGTGGGCTCTGTGCTACAGAAACAGACTCTTGAACCACAACTTCTTGTGGTGTTTGTTCAGGTTCCATTTTATGTTCGATGTCCCGTTATTGTTCTTAAATTTGTTCAAGTTCTACTTTCCTCCCACTGGTTCCTTTAGAGATAAACTCTTTCTCTAGAAAGACACCAGTTCGAGCAATAAACACTTTTTGCTCAGAAGGATTGTGGAAATAGTAACCCTTTGTTTCTTTGGGATACCCAACAAAAAGACATTTATGAGATTTGGCCCCTATTTTTTCAAAGGATTGATGTTTCACATAAGCGTCATAGCCCTAAATCTTCATAAAAAATAAACTGGGACACCTCCCACTCCATATCTCATATGGTGTCTTTTGAACCGATTTGGATGGAACTCGGTTTAGTGCAAAAGCGGCTGCCTCTAGAGCATGTCCCCAAAAGGAGTTTGGAAGATCAACTTGACTCATCATAGATCGAACCATGTCTAACAGAGTTCAATTTCTCCTTTTAGATACACCATTCCATTGAGGTGCACTAGGTAGAATGAGTTGTGATACTATACAACACTCCTTTAAATAGTCAAAGAATTCTCAATCCAAGTATTCTCCACCTCGATCTGATTGAAGTACTTTGATACTCTTCCCAAGTTGATTCTCTGCTTCATTCTTGAATTCTTTAAACTTTTCAAAGGAATCTAACTTATGTCTAATGAGATACACATAGCCATATTTACTGAAATCATCAGTAAAGGTAACGAAGTATTAGAAGCCTCCTTTAGCATGTGTAGACGTAGGGCCACATACATCACTGTGTATGAGTCCTAGTAAGTCCTTAGCCCTTTTAACTTTGCCTTGTGAATGGGGTTTTGGTCATCTTACCCAATAAACATGACTCACATGTCTCATATGATTCAAAATCAAATGAGTCCAAGAGTCTATCCTTATAGAGCTTGGATATGTGGGCCTCATTTATATGGCCCAGACGACAATGCCAAAGATAGGTCGGGTTCGAATCATTCAATCTAACCTTCTTTGTATTCACATTATAGATTGGATCTTCAAGTTCTAAAACATACAACTCATTGCTAGGTTGAGCACTACCATAAAAGATTTCATTCAAATAAATAGAACAACATTTGTCCTTTATTATAAATGAAAAATCTTTCTTGTCTAAACAAGAAACAGAAATCAAATTTTTATTAATAGTAGGCACAAAGTAGCAATTGTCTAATTCTAAACTAATCCACTAGGTAAAGTGAGAACATAAGTCCCTACAGCTATAGCAGCAACTGTTGCTCCATTTCCAACACGCAGGTTCACTTTACCTTGGGCCAATCTTCTACTCCTACTTAGATCCTGCACATTTGCATAAATGTGATACTCATATCCAGTATCCAATACCCAAGATGAGGAAGTAGAAAAGTTAGCCTCTATAACAAGAATACCTAAAAAAGTCTTACTTCCCTTCTCCTTAGCAAGTTCTTCAAAATAGAGCTTGCAGTTGTGCTTCTAGTGTCCAAGTTGCTTATAATGGAAGCATTCCCCTTCCTTAGCCACACCACCAGATGGTTTTAGTGCGGCTAAAGAAGAATTAGTAATGGACTTTCCTTTAGCTTTGTTCCTTTTCTTGTTGGCCTTTCCCTTTCCCTTGCCCTTTTGAGCCATCAAAATGGGCTTAGCCTTTTTAAGGTTTTGCTCAGCAGTTCTCAACATGTTGAGCAATTCAGGGAGGGACTTGTCAATGTCGTTCATGTTATAGTTCATGACGAACTGACTGTAGCTTTCAGGCAATGATTGCAAGACTACATCAATAGCCAACTCTTTCTAAAGAACAAATCTCAAACTCTCAAGATTCTCAATGTACCCAATCATCTTGAGCACATGAGGACCCATAGGACTTCTCTTAGACATTTTGCACTGAAACAATGCCTTAGAGATCTCAAACTTCTCATGCCTAGCTTGCTCTTGGAAGAGCATTTTGAGATGTTCGATCATATCAAACGTGTCCATGTTTCATGTTGCTTCTGAAGCTCAGATTCCATGGTAATAAGCATAAGGCAAGCAACATCCAAAGCATCATCAGAATGCCTCTTGTGAGTATCCCTTTTAGCTCTTGGAGCAGTGGCAGCAGGCCCATTCGGAATTGGCTGTTCTAGGACATGAGCCTTTCTCTCTTACTTAAGGACTATCCTCAAATTTCAGTACCATTTGAGAAAGTTTGTCCCATTTAGTTTTTCCTTCTCAAGGATCGATCGCAACGAAAGTGTCGATGTGTTTTGTGTCATGGTTATCTACAATAGTAAATACGCAGTGTAAGAGTAATGCATTTTAATTCATTTAATAAGGACTTTTATTAAACGATACTCCCACTATTTTACTCAAAATAATAACCCTTGATATTATTTCGGAACACCTCCACGCTAAGGTATTCTAGTGGGCTAAGATCCATATTTCACCACAACCTGAGTTAGCTTTGACTTTTCTCTCAAGTTACAGTTATTTAGGTAGACAACTCTTTGCCAATTACATCTTATACAACTCTTGGATAGTTGGGTGAACAACACTTGTCCAAGCTCATCTCATGAACTTAAGCCCAACCCTACGCCTCTAAATCTCCAACCCTATTGGGATAACTCAATTAAGTCGGACCCAAAGTTAGCAATTTGGATATCACGATTATCCCACCCCGCCTTACCAAGATGAACATAGGTGCTTTGCTTTGGCAAACCCACCCAATGTTGGTCAAAGTCTTGACGAGTGCCAACATTGAGAAGGCATCACATTTAATGACTTGATATTTTGTTTGTGGGATTTTCCTTTTAATCTCATCAATTATTATCTCCGGTTGTCTTATACATACATCACATACAAATATAAAGCATGCATCTCATGTTAACAAGAAAAAAAACGTGACATGTTTATAGCCCAAACTGTGTGATATTCTCAAGCCAATGAGAATATCATAAAAGCCTAAAAAAAGAAAAGGGTCTTCACAAGCTCCTTCTCTTCTTTGCTTTGTTGCCCTTTTGTCGTCATCTCCTTGGACACACCACATTGGACGATCCCATAATGCAATAATAGAAACCTCGAGTTACATTTGAGGGAAGTAAGGTGAGAAGAAAATGTACAATGAGAATAACAAGAACAAAGCACGACTCGCAGGTCGTATTTACAAGTATAACCAATCAAGAGCTATAACCATGCACCATGCTACAACCACCAATCAGCATAACATATCAAATCTCATTCAACAAAAATGCATGCCAGTTAACGCACATTGATTAACTAGTTTTTATTTATGTGGCACTTCGCATATGGCAGTTCCACTGGCTGGGAGCCAAACAAGTGCAGTGAAATATAACCGAAACCTTCTAGGATCCAAGTAAAATGGGGTAAACCGAGTGTTCGAAAATTTTCATACCTAATTTCAGTTAAGATCTTTCACCTAACTATTGACTCGAATCACAAAACCTGAACAATTAACATGTTCAAGGTCTCTATGGTATCCACATGAGCCTCTCGGGATCACCACGCCTCTACCATGTCCCGGCAGATATGTTTCGCTTGCGCCCGCAATGCTAACTTGTGCTCTCCAAGGAATGGCAAGAGACAAGTGCGGCTGTCACCTTTTGGGAGGCTAGAACAGGGTTGCAAATTTCTCACTATATGATGTATTTATTGTGAGACTCAACTTCCAAGCCTAATAGGTTTCAAAGCCCTAATCCAATTAGGCTTTAATTTCGGGCTTACTAATGGCTCAACTTTTGGCCAATTACTAACCCGAAATTATCATGAAACCATAACCTAAATAAATTAGCTCATGCACTCAAAAAATCCAAATACGCTTTATGTGTGCAACCCAATAGGCTCTTATCACGTTGGCAATGATCATAAATCACATTTATGATCATAAGCAATGAGCAGTGTCTAGCAACACATCATTGCTACTCAAGTGATAAGATTGTTGGTGATTCGACTAAACCTTTATGATCATTATCTGTATATGTTATTGTCCCTTTGTCCAATATATCAAGACCAAGCACTAGACATGGAATATGTCACTCTCGTATAGCCCAATCTTTGGTTTCTTGATTACTAAGTAAACTAACTTAAAATGATGACATTGATATCGTATATCAGCTCATCCGAGCATGGTCATGCATTTTCTAAGTCTCACTCTATCAAGGGGCCCGAAGATATCACTCCCGTTATATAGGAGGGAAAAATCTCATCTTGATCATACAAAACCCTCCGTATGATATGTGACATACCCAATGACTTCTTTCAAGTTTACTCAGTTACAAGCAATAAAGGGAAGTATCAAAGTATGTGACTCACATGTAGGGAACCTTGATGACTTTAGATCCAAGGACTACATATACTATGATCACTATGAGAATCACTTATAACACTCATATAACGATTCATGTAACATTCTCATGGTGAGTCGGTCCAGTACACAAGTTCTCCAACTTGTACCCATATATAGACTACATATATCATATTAGTCTCCACATATGCTAGTCGTTATATATTATTGTAACCCGCTCCACGATAATACTAGACAAGGGACATTTAAGATTATCATTATTCTAGTGTTATAATTATGTTTATTACGTTACGTAGAAACAAAACAACAAACATAATTACTGGATTAATGCCTTAATAAAATATCATGACTCAATGTGCAAATATACAATCATCTCATGATTGGGTTTTGGCCACAACATTAACAGTGATACCTTGTTTAATATCTATTTTCCTAGTTTAGGTTTTCTCCTTTATTTAATTTAATTGAGTAGAAGTTATAAGCTGGTTGTTTGGCTAAAGTTGACTTGAAGTAATGGTAATTGTGAATTGATATAGATCAATCCTCATGAGACAATACTCTTTTCACCCTAACTCAATGCATCTCATGCGCTTACAGTTAGTGGTTTCAAAATTCACATCACCCTTACCATAAATTCAGCTGTAAAGCAAGAACAAAATTACAAGCACCATAAGCACACATAAGCTCAACTTAGCTCTCTTGAGTTCCAAACCTAAAACCAACGTGATATGGCACCAAGAACTTAAAATCAAGACCATTTCTAGCTACTCAATCAACTTAGAACCAGCTCATCCAAGCCAAGAAGTTTACCTTATGGTTTATACCCAAAACATACAACAAAGAGCTCAAATGAAGCAAATGCACCAAAAATGAGTTATAGGCTTCTTGATTTCACTTCAAGACCTTTAAATTTGCTATAAATTTGTGGGATTTGAGAGATTTGTAGCAAACAAGCTATTGAATAGAGAAAGCCACAAAAATTACCAGGAGGGAGATGAGGAATAGTATTCAACTCTAACAACAAATTATCCCAACAACTAAGATATTTTATAGATCCCACACGTAGCCTTTTAGACACGTAAGCCACTTAAGACATAAATGACTCATTTGAATACTTTATGCAATTTTTACACTTTTTCTTCAAATGGTGATTTTAATAGCTAGAATAACTTATAGTCTTAGCTTAATTTGTCAAAAATCATTACAAGACCCTAATTCCATCATAATTATGGTCATGCCACTCTTTTAGATCAAAATTACCATTTGACCCTTATGACTCACAAATGCCAAATCATACTTAAAAACTCATCTTTACTTTAATTAGCTTAAATTTCTTGTTTAATAACATAATAATTTGAGGTATTTAAGTAAAAACATTTAAATAAAACATGTTTAACGGATCAAACCAAACGTTAACTAGGAGAGTCATCACATCTTAACTATTTGCAAAGCAATAGAGGGCGTAGGGGTGAGTGTGAGAGAGCAAATTCGCGTCAACTCATTGACATCGGCAATGGCAGGCTTGAATGTAACGTTGTGTTAAAAACATAGATGGTGACCTACTAAATTGGGTCCTGATTTTCGAAGATCCTTAACGATGGTGTTGACCCGCCCATGTCCACTCGTAAAAACTAAATTTTTTTCCTTATTTCATTTCAATTCCTATACATCAATGTATAATGCAAAATATTGAACAAAAAAAATATAATTGGTATATATATGTTTTGATGATGTTTTTTTTCAATTTTTTTGTTGTCTTGCCATTGCAAAGATAATAACATTCTTGACAAATCGACCATAGCGCTTTGCAATAGAATGAATGTAGCAGTCATGCTTGTTCGCTAGTACCAGAAAAAGATCTTGTTTACCTTAACATGGATTTTGATACTGTATTCTTCTTCCCGTTTTAAGAACAAAATCCAATTTATATATTTTTATTTATATTAAGAAAATTATGATGAAAATAATTAATATACAGATAAAAAGATAAAAAAGGTCTAACAAAGTATATTTAAAATTTTTCATCCCAAAAAATATTTTATTAATTCTTTGTTAATATAAAATCACTAATGGTATTGTATAACCAAATATGATATAATAAGAATTATTCAAACATGAATATATCCTTGGCAGATAAGGAGATATATACCATGCATCATCTAATTATAGAGCCTTGACACGGTCAATGCAAGACAAAATTAAGTTGGCTTCACCCACGAACTGGATTGGGTCTGGGCACGGATGCAAGACAAAATTAAGTTAGCTGGAAGTGATTTTTGCCACGTTGCTTAGCTTAATAAATTGAAAATGAGGTGATCAAGGCGAGTTTTTTGGTTAATTGTCGGCGGGCTGGTGACCTGTGCAAGGTTGTCGTAATTGGTAAACTTATTTTAAAGTTGACTCCTTTGGAGTTCAAAAAAATAAACAGTTCATTTCTCTCATCTTTCTTTGTTGCCTCCTCATCCAAATCCGGCTCTGAATTTAAACATCGAACGCAAGCATAATGATTTTTTTTTTCTGGTAGAAGGCGAGCAATAAATTAACTTAAATGCAATATATTTTTGCCACGTTTCGTATTTACGTGTCATAACAAATTGAAAATAAAGTATCTTGGTTAATTGTCGTCTTGGTTAAAATTAATTAATTGCTATAAGTCCTCAGGCGATGGTGAGCACAAGTCTATATAAAGGAGCATTCTCTCATTAAGAACCTCACTCTAAGCACAGGAAAAAGTTTGGAAGCAAGGCACATCAAAAAATTACCTTATAGCTGGTACTGGTATAGTTTTTCTGGAGCTCCCAACTTTCAAATAACTCCTATGCTTAAGTTCAGTTTATTTAGATAATATGTCGTAAGTAACTTATACTAGTATACGTTTGTAGACAATGGCGGGTGGCAAGACGCAAGGCACCATTTTGAACAAACTTGACTGCGGCACCGGTTTGATGGATCAGAAAGAATGGCAGGGCAAGGAGAACCCGGGTAAGCCATACCCGCAGTCGATCCAAAACGGTAATGAGGAAAGTTTCGAGCAGTTGCCGGATCCAATCGATAACACTTCAGCAGGCGCTCTGGTGTACACGGCCCCTAGCACGTCTATGGATAAAGCTTCCTTAAAAATGGTAGTCGCTTGGAAAAATGCTCCGACCGAACCTGGTAAGGTACGTATTTTGACCCTTTTCTTTGCACATCTCATGGCAGATGGACAAAGCTTAAATGTCACGAGCTTGCCATCTCATTTAAGGGCACAACTAGTTGTGTTATAATTTTGCATAACATGTAGAAATTAATCAACTCTATGCTTGCAGTTGGCTTATACAAAGATCTATCTTGCTAGTCAAGCTATTGATTGGGACGCTATTAAAGCAAACCTAGACATTGGGACTGCTGCTGCCAAGGATAACCTTGATGGGGTGACATCAACCATTGAATGGAGCTTCATCAGTGCGGTTCCTTCCATTAACATCCAATTTCATGCGGGAGCCTCAAAATAAGCAACAAATCATGTGCAAGGCAGGATCTCCCAGGAGGCACCAAACAAAGGAGTTACAATTACATATTTTCTAGTGCCATTACTAATAAATAACTTGCATCCGATTTATCGGTTAATTTTAACTACTGTATCTGTATATGTGTCTCTATGTTTGTCTGTTCGTCTAAAGTCCTGTTGTGTCTGATCAATAAAACCAAGTTGCTCGATGGAACAAACACTTTCCTGGTTGAATTATTCCCTCCCTCCTACTACTCGTTATTCCTGCTTGATTGATACCTAAAAACAAATATTGGAAGTAAAATTTTTCTTACCAGCGAAGAATAACAATTATTTAATGGGAAAAACCTACAAACAGAACTCTATGAAAGAGTTACAGGTTCAAAATATAAACCACGAAATAATACAAAACTGACATCAAACACTCAAAAGTGACAAAAGAACAGAATAAAAATCGTCAACTGGCTCTCCAAGAGAGCAAACATGTATCAACAAAAAAACAGGAACAAAATTTTTACAAATAAAAGAAGACCTGTAGGATTGTTCCAAAAAAAAAAACAGAGACACTTGCACAAGGGCAATTTGGAAACTCAAAAGCTCATAAGAAAAAAAGGAATACCATTGTGCGAGAAGGAAGGCTACTCATGGAACCATATGCTCCATTTTAGTGTTAGATTGTCCCCTCCAACTGAAGAAGAAACTTCATTACATAGCTGTATGGAAGAGTATGAACAATACTAGAAACCAACTAAATGAGATTAAAATCTGAAAAGTGTGAACTAAGTTGCAAAGCATCAATTCCTAGCCTCGAGACCATGTATCCAAGGATTTTCCCTACTCCTGGACCAAAGAGGTATTTAGCTGGATTGAGGCACATCTTGTAATGTCGAAGTCACTGGAAGGTTTCCCTAAGGTCTTCCATGTGTTGCTCTAGGGGCTAGCTTTTGATGATCATGTCATCTACATAGACCTTAATACTCCTGCCCAACCGACCTTTGAAGATTTTATTCATAAGTTGCTGGTAGGTTCCTCGGCGTTCTTCAACCCAAAAGGTATCCTTTAGTAGTAGCGGACGCTTCACCACTTGTAAAAGCGTTATTCTCTTCATCGTCAAGATCTATTGAGATTTGATGGGTAACTACTAAAGGCATCCATGAAGCTTAAGATTTTAAATTTCACCATGGAGTCGACCAGCTAGTTGATAAATGGCAAAGGATAGGGATACTTGGGGCAGACATTATTTAAGTCAATATAGCTGACACACATTCTTCAAATGTCGTTCTTCTCCCAGACTAAAACTGCTTTGGCCAACCATTCTGGATATTCCACTTCGCGGACACCTTTCGGATGAATTCTTGGTGCTTTGCACCTATACCCTTTTTTTGCATTTCATCGGCTGGGCCTCCAACTTCACTCCCAGCTTATGACATGAGACTTTGGGATCAATTCCTATCATGTCACATGGGGACCAAGCAAAGATATTAATGTTAGCTTTCAAGAAATTGACCAAGAGCTATTTTACCTCTTCGGGTAAGTCTTGTGACCTAGGTATTTTATCCAAGAGCCAATTCCACATCTTCTGCCTTGGTCTCCAAGGTAGGGGCCACATTTTCCCCGTTGGGCTCCCTATTGTCGAGGTTCCCCTCGTTCCTCTTAAGAATCTTCTAAGTCATCCTCTTCGTAAAGACGGCCTGGAGGTTTACCATGTAGGCCTTCTTGGCTGCCTCTTGCAACACGTACAGTCTTGTGTCCCTCTATGTGGACTACCCTAGTAGGGCACCAATGAGTTTCCAGGCAGCAGCACCACTAGGCAAAAAAAATATTCTAAAATTTTGATTGGATTTCATGCTTTGATGGTGTTTTTCATCCTCTTTAACTTTCTCTTCTATCTTTTCTTTCAAATCTAAGCAGATTTTGCATATATCTTGATTTGAAATTTTGAAACCCGAATCTTTGAAGCTTGATTTATAAAAACTAGTTGAGCTTTGAAATAAATGATAAAAGAGAAAGTTAAAAAGGATAAAAAAAAAGTTACCAAACTGTGAAGACCAATTGAAATTCTATAAATATTTTTTTGGACTAGTGGTGCCACTGTTAGGAAACTCATAAGCACGGCGGCACCACTACACCGGAAAAAAATTTTCTTGAATTTTGATTGACCTTCATGATTTGATAGCACCTCTTTAACTTTCTCTTCTATCATATCTAACACATCTCAACGGATTTTCATAAATCTGCATTTGAAATTGTAAAACTTGAATCTTTGAAGCTTGATTTACAAAAATTAGTTGAGCTTTAGAAACAATGTCTAAAGAGAAAGTTAAAGAGGATAAAAAAAAGGCTACCAAATCATGAAGACCAAGTAAAATTTTGAATTGTTTTCAGATGATAATATTGGTAGTCAGATTGTTAGGTTCCAAAATTTTTATGTATCTTTGGCAAAGAGAAGTTTTCAAAGATTAAAAATAGTTTTTTCCCTACAATCTCATACTGACATGACATTTTTTGTCCAATATAACAATTTTCATCCAAAAAGAGACCAAAATGAAATATTTTAATGATGTTATGGTGTTCTATAAGCAAAGTGAAGGTTAAGGTTAGAATAGGAATAATAATTAAATTTTGGGGCCAGCTCGTATAATTTACGTGTGTTTTATTCTATAAAAAATATATTTATACAAATTTATGACAATAATTTTTCTATAAAATTGCATTTAAAAAAAATTGCCCAGGCTCGGCCAGGTCTGGGCTGAGTCAGCCCACCTCCCATCTTTATTCGGCCCCCGAAACCCATTTTGTGGCTGGACACCTCAAGAGGCCCAGAAATTCATAGATTCCAAAGACGGTCGAAGACCTGGGAACGACTGCAGCGGAAGAATGGGAAGCCCTTCGACAAGCAGCGGAGAAGAAGACGGAGATGCAGAGTGGAAAGCCGCCATTCAATCTATAGCTTCCACCACTGCTTTCCGAATTGATGCCTCCAATGGTGGAAAGTTCCCAACTTTGGCTCCTTCATCTTCCGCCCACGACGACGACGGGCAACTCCAACCTAAGACCCAGAAGCTCAAGCTCTACCAGATTAAGGTTCCTATGATTTTACCCACTTTTTTTTTTTCATTTTTATACAGAATAAATCTCTGTTTAATTGAATATTATTCCTTATTGTGTGGAAGTCTACTTTTTGGTTTGTGCTTCTTTCATCTGTGAAGCAAGCCCATTTGCGTATTTACTTTAATTTCGTATACTCCGTTTGGCAAAAGCGTTAGCGAATAGCACTAGAAGTTTGGAAAAGCTATCCACAGTCTACACAACTCTGGCAATAATTAAAAAAAAAACAGCTGTTAATAAATGGAACCACTGGTACTGGTAATTGTTGATGCTAAGGTATGAATGTTATTGCCAGCCAATGATGCAGTGAGAGAAAGTGGGTCAAATGGGAAAATTAGGAAGCTGAAGTGGTGATATCTTAGCATCTTTTTGTTTGCTGTTTTCACTCGCATAGCTTTACTGATTGAAGGACTTCAAGACAGACTCAAAAGCTATTGGATGACTTCATAGAGAAGAGCTTAGTGATGGAGAAAGATGCTGCTGTTTTCCCGGATAATCATCTTAGTGAAAATGGAGATTGTGGCATTCGATTGTTTAGAAATGCTCCTCCTGGAATAGTTTTTGACAAGACAGGTTATATTCTACTTTATGGTGATGAAGAACTTATGTTCATGTTCTGTATTTGCATAAAGAAATCTTCAGCTTTTGTTATGCTGGTATGTATTATCCCTGTCTGCGTCATGGATCTTAGTGTAGTGTTTGCAGACCTTGTTTCTGGTTAATTTAAGATGAGGAATGATTACACTGTAGAGCAGTAGCATGCTGATGTGTGGTTGAACATCATTTAAACATTTGCAAACTGATGAAACTGTATATGCTTTTCATGATCTTTGATAGAATGCGGGTTTAAGAGGAAGTTCATTTTCCTGAAATGAGAACTGAAAATTTAGCATATGAGCACTTGCTTTTGCAGGAGTTCTAGTCTGTTATCTAACTGGCTATTTTTTGCTGCCAGATGAACTTCAAGGACCAACAAAGAAACCAAGGATCCTCCCCGGTATAGGGATTGACGAGAAATCAAAGAAGGTTCATTCATTCTTCTGGATATGTTGTAGCCTTTTTTCTTTTTTGTTTTTTTTTTTCTTTCCTTTTGGTGCCTCCATGTTCTAATTTTTGGTTGAATTGTGACCATATGGAATATCTATCTTGCGTACAGTTCAAGAAGCTTCTTCAGACTATAGCTGTGGATGGTGAAGATATATTGGCCGCAGCACGAGAAGCAAATCGGAAATCGTTAACCAGACTAGAAGCTAGAGATGCTGCTGCAAAAGCAAAAGCCAAACATGAGGAAGAAAGAGTTGCAGAACTCAAAAGGGTCAGGGGGGAAAGGTGGCTGCCCTCAATTGCTAGAGAAATGCAGGTATATGTATCTAAGATCAGCATTCAAAAGTTTCAGGTCCATCTCATGTCCTTCCATCCAACATTGTTTAGTCTTTCACGAAATTAAGTTACCTCTCTCTCTGTCCATCTAACAGAAATACGGTGTAACGAAAATAGATGATTTACTATGAAGTCACGAGCTTCATACGTGTAATCGATCTGGGTATTCTCTGAGCTGTGGTAAGATCTTTCTGCTGCTCTTTGGGCTGTTCTCATCAGATGGTGGCTCACAGAAACTAGGCATCGTAGGGTGAGAAGATGGAGAGAAGAAATCTATTGGCTTAGAAGGGAATTTTAAGAAGAAATCGCACATGCAGAAGACTTGTAAGATTGCATTCGCAGCAATGATCTATCATATTTGTAGGGCGAAATAATCTGTGCCACAATGAGACCCAAAGTACGATGTAGTAGGTGGTGAATAGAATTTACTTTGATATCTGTTTTCAAGTGAATCATTTCGAGTTAACGAGAACTGTAGAATTCTGTGTTTTTAGTTTCTAACCTTAAATTCTTGCTTTGATATGCCAAGTGACTTTGTAATATCTTATTCATTAATATATGTTTTTTATCATTGTCCCCCAAAAAAATATTCACAAAAGATTAACCACTTTTAAGTATATTACTTAAGTAATTGTTATGCAGATAGGATATTAACTTCCAAATTATAATGGTTCTAAATACAAAAAACGTAAGAATGAAATGACGGACTTTGAAAAGGAGACAAAAAACAAAGCTTTCTAAGAGCTTCATGGCATGTTCTTTAATTTCGCAATATAATGCGCATATTACAGCGTATTGTAGGCATGTTATACGGAGTACACATGTTTTGCATTTTCACAATTTATCGCATGGCATTTTCGCGTGCTGTTGCATTTTCACTTTTTTTTTTTTTTAGCTTACCCCGGTTTATCGGGCGGACGTTGGCAGTACTACTGTACATGGATTAGAAAAAAAAATTCTTATCTCATTTTAAATTATATACATTAATTTACTATGCATACATATATAAAATGATAAAATATAATTAATACGCATATTTTAACATAAACTAGTTAAAGAGCCCACGTTATTTGGTGAGTTCTGATCATGTAGTGGTGATCTACATCACTATCGTATATGTTGCTCAAAGAAACATTTCCAAAAGTGTCAATATTATTATGTTAATCTACATAATTATGTAGTAATTTACAATATGTGATAATTAAATCATAATAGTATCTACATCAGTAAAGTTTTATGTTGTATAATACAATAGCATATGTCTTGGGTTTTGTTAGATATATGTTAGTTTTAGTCTTGAGTATACCTTTATTGGCATCTTCATTATTCATATAATGGATCATTGAAGGACATGATGATAATAGAGTAATGAGAATAAGTAAGTGTAGAGATAATGGTCTTAGAATATAAAAAGGTTCTATTAAGAATCTTATAATAATTCTTTTCATATAAGGTATTTATAAATTTTAATTCTAATTAAGAAAATTTGATACCATTAATTGAAAATCAAAAGCTACAAATACCATTAAATTAAATAAGTTATAAAGGAGTTTTTAAAATTTTAAGTTATGTAAAAATCTTAATACTCATTATATTTTATACCCAAATTGAAAATTAAGATTCATAAATAATATTAAATTTAAAATTTTTTATAACTTAGTTCTTAGTTTGCGAAATCGAAAATAAACAAACCCAATGCACCAACCCAAAAATGGCACTATTTCTTGCACTGTTCAATGAACAATATTTTGAGTCATGCCTTTTTATATGTAGTGATCATAATGATTAAAAAAAAAAAAAAGAAACATTCCCGAAAAACAACAAAAGATAAAAAAAAAAAAAAAAGGTTGTGCTGAAACAAATGACTTGATCATCAAATAGAAGAGTTTAGGGACCAAAAGAGCAAAAAAACATACTCAATGACTACAAGAAGAATTTAACCATTACTTAAAAAATAAAAATAAAACATGTTGTGCTATTATTCAATGAACAGTAAAATTCCCCACGTAGAAAACATTGATGTCATTTCATTCTTTTTGTTTTAAGAAGAGAATTCAATCAGTTAATGTTAACATTATAGAAATTTGAAAATTGTTGTAATTCTTTCCTTTTATTGTTATCTTTCATTCGATTATGGTGATATGCACTATAAGAATTTGGGCCCTATTGGGCCTTTTTGCCATTTTAGAGAAATAAGATCCATTAAGGCCTGCAAGCCTTCAGGCTCAATCTGATCATAAAGGGACGACATGTATTCGTCATCCAACGGTTCAAAAATAACCGCTTCATCCAATGGTCTTAAGCCTTATGGCACACTACTCCAAAAGTCTATATATAAAGACTTTTATTATTACATTTCAAGTATGAGATCATTTCCTTAATATTTGTATCATACTAGAGTTATTATTGACTTGGTTGTCGGAGTATCTTTTGCAAGTCTCTATGCTCCCCTTACCAAAGTGTATTCGTGCAACGAACCAAGCTCCTAGACCTTTAGATCATATACTAAGGAAGGTGCATCATCATTTGGCGCCCACCGTGGTTTGTCCATGAGTATACACTTAGATCCTATTACTCATGGAAAGGAGGTGCAGCATACGGATACTGATCCAATCCTCTAAACAAGGTGGCTAGAAAACCCCTATTTATCGATGAAGTAGAAGGCAACACTTCAGCATCTACATCACCAAGTCGTGCACTCAAAACTAAAAGTGGTAAAGTAGACACACCTTTCTACCAAAGGCAGTCAATACAAAATGCCTCTTTCCTTACAAGGGTAGAGTTTGAAAATATAAATGCCTAGTTGACAAGTAAGCTAGATTCAGTCATGGTCGTCATGGCTAAATACTTCGCGCAGCCCCCACAGTAAGCGGAGGTACTGCCCATGCCTTGGAACAACTTTCATTATCCTTGCACACAAGGAGTCCAATCCTACAATGATGGACTAGCATTGGAACCCAGATCTAGAGCCAGATAGGGGGTGTCTCTACCTTTTTTGTTCCTAGCATCGGTACCACGGCACCTAAGGCACATGTTTTCTCGTCACTCCAAATCCCATCAGCACCTGCAGTGGCATCATCCCAACAGCCCATGCCTCCATTCAAGCATACTTTCATCCCGCCATCTCAAGAATTCCCACCAGGGGCTGTCCCAACAATAGCAAGGGTGTATCCGAAGACTTTTTTCCCCTTTAACCTTGAAGACAATAGTCATTCGGCCTATGCACATTATTATTGGCCAAGTGTTTCATATCAAACTTCCTTAGCACACCAAACCCCCATGCCAATAGCCAGTATGCCCCCACTGGCAAAACTAGCTTCCCTTGCATCTCTACATCAGCCCATGGCCACAAGCTTAAACTGGCCACAGTAACAGTGCTTCAAGCTACTTAAAATACCATTACTCACATACAGCAGCAAATACAAAATCTAACTCGGACAAGCCCAATGAGGCAAGGAAGACACCCTTTCACTACTAAACTCATGAATGATCCAATACCAGATAAAATGAAAATTCCTCACTTTGAACCATATGACGGGACTGAAGACCCGACAGATCACTTAAGCCATTACGAAAATATTATGACACTGGCTGGTTTTTCAAATGTGGCTATTTGTTAAGCCTTTCCAACAACACTCATAAGAGATGCCCAAACTTGGTATTCCAGTCTTGAAGCAGAGTCTATAGGTTTGTGCAAAGACCTTAACAAGGCATTCACAGACTACTTCCTTGGGAGGAAAGCTTGCACACAAGTGCCAACTCACCTTTTTGCTGTGAAATAAAACAAGGGAGAGTTTTGAGAAGTTACGTGGACCGCTTCAGTAAGGAAGCATTAAAGGTGCCTAGTTTGGCTGAAAACAAGTTTGTACTCTTAATGGCTAGGGACTTCAGCCGAATTTAGAATTTGCCAAAAAGTTGGCCAACAAACCCACAAAAAAAAAAAAAGACAAAATTTTTTGCAAAGAGGGTCAGAGCTCATGAATGCTGAGGACATTGTGGCACTTAGCGTGGAGTAACGCAAAATGAAGTTTAGGCAGGTAAACTACCTAAGGCCTTTTAAAAGGCAAAGATATGATGGTAGATCATGGCCACTTCTTGACCTCCCTCAGAGGGAATATACAAGTAAAACCTAGGAAAAAGTGAAGTTTCCACCACTCACAACCCCAAGACCTGTTATTCTTCATGCCATCCAGGACAAAAAATATCTTAAGCGGCCAAAAGCCAAAAAAAGCAAACAGATAAGCCCTAGAGCAAACCATTATTTACAATTTCACAAGACTAACGGACATGAGACCGACAATTGAAGATTGTTCAAAAGGCAAATTGAAAATTTGATTAAAGAAGGGAAACTCAACAAGCACATTAGGCACTATGGTGATCAAAACAATGATGCTTGCAAGGAAGACACTAACTTTAAGGAGGATGACGATGAGATAAAGATAGTCAAGGCAGAGGAAAAAAAGACCACTATAACAACAAGCCAATGAAAGCAACAATCCATCATATTGCTAATGACATTACCTCTGAAAGAGGAAAGGAACACGTTGCCCCAGGATCCTCATTCACTCATAGAATTTCAGGACTTATTATCAATGCAGCAATAGCCAAGTACAAAATTAAAAAGCTTCTGCTAGATATAAGAGCACCCCCTAGCATTCCCTACCAATCTATTATTGAAAGAATGACGTTTGACAAAGCAAGGATCAAACCTCACCATCATCAGATCAAGGGACCAAGAAATGAACCTCTACCAATAGTGGAGAAGGTCATGCTTCCAGTAACGTTTAAAGATGGAGCAGAGATAAAAGTTACAAAGATGGTCAAGTTCAAGATTATTGATGTGCCTGCAACCTACAGTGGTTTGATTGGATTCTACGCTATGCAAGAGTTTGACATCTGTATCAGACCCAAAATGTTGGAGATCACCCTCTCAACCAAAAAAGGAATTGCAGTTATCTCCCCCCAGTATAGCAAAGACAATATTGATAATCACCTAATTGCGTCATCCTAATAACTTAGATACACAAAACAAAGAGAATGAGAAAAGAGGAACACCCATGGAGGCAATAAAAGAGATCATCCTTAATGATGTAGACCCTAGCAAGAAGACCAAGGTAAGAATACCCTTGGAAAAGAATAAGAATAAGAGTTTATCGCCTTTCTTAAAGACAATTGTGATGTCTTTTCTTGGTGGGCAAAAGACATATTAGGAATTGACCCAGAAGCCATTATCAATAAACTCAGCATCATGCCAAGAAAGCACCTGGTCCAGCAGAAGAAGAGAAACCTCAGACCGAAAAGGAAAGCAGCTGCTGAAGTAGAAGTAGAGAAGCTCATAGCTACCGACTTCGTAAAAGAAGTCAAATATCCAAATTGGGTCTGTAATGTTGTAATGGTCCTAAAGACCACCAATGGGTGGTAAATGTGTAATGACTTTACAGATCTTAATGAAGCATGTCGTAAAGATTGTTACCCTTGTCTCAAATTGATGCCATAGTTGACACCTCGACATCTCACGAAATGCTTAGCTTCATAGATGCCTTTAGTAGCTATAACCAAAACTGCATGCATCCAAATGATAAAATTCATACTACCTTCGTAACTGACCAAGGCTATTTTGTTTCACTAGAAGGCCTTTTGGCCTTGAAAATGCTGAAGCTACCTACCGAAGGCTCATGAACAAAATTTTCAAAAAGCAAATTGGTAGAAATGTTAAGGTCTATGTAGATATGCTAGTTAAGAGCAAGTAGAAACAAGATCATATTGCAGACTTAAAGGAGACATTCAATTCTTCGTGAAATACAAAATGAAACTTAATCCAATCAAGTGTGCTTTTGGGGTAAGCTCAGGAAAATTCCTAGGCTACATGGTCACTCATCGGGGGATAAAGGCCAATCCAGAAAAAGTAAAAGCAATACTTGACATGGCCCCGCCTAGGGACATTAGAGGTATACAGACGTTAGCAGGAAGAATCATAGCCCTTGGAAGATTCTTGGTAAGATTGGCTAGGAAGTGCCTCACATTCTTTTGTGCACTAAGGAAGAAAGACAACTCAGATCCATTATGGGGTGAAGAAAGTCTTTGACCAAATTAAGGGCAAATTAGGCAACCTGTCTGTCCTTAATAGCCAAAGGATAGACGACCCCTTATATGTTATTTATCAGTTACTCAAGAAACAGGGACGGTAGCCCTCGTCTAGGAAGAACAAAGAACCCAAAACCTAGTCTACTTTGTTAATTAAGTTTTTCAGGGGGTAGAGCTCGAATATCCTAAAATGGAAAAAGTAATGCTGATGTTCATCACTACAGCAAGAAGGCTTCGACCATACTTTCATTCTCATCCCATAATTATGCCTACTTCATATCCATTCCGGCAAATCATGAAAAAGCCAAAATTATCAAAGAGACTTACGAAATGGAGCATGGAGCTCACCGAGTTTGACATCAAATATGTCCCCCGACTGAGCATTAAATTGCAGGTGTTGTTAGTTTTTTCTTTGAGTGCACTCTTCACCAAACCATGGAAGTGCTAAGAGAGTGGATAGTACATACATGGCTCATCCAATTTTAAAAGTTATGGCATCAGAATAGTTCTAGTAAACCTAGATAGGGTAAAAACATACCATGCTTTCAAGCTTAATTTTAAGGCCACGAACAACAAAACAAAGTATGAAGCGGCCATTACAGCATTGCGAATATACAGGGACCTAGGTATAAAGGAGGTAAGACTCCAAAGTGATTCTCAAATAATCATCAGACAAGCTTAAAGGGGATTATGAAGCCAAGGTACCTACCATGATTAAATACCAATAGGCACTGAAAAATATGATGGCAACATTAAAAAATGTAACCATTGAAAATATCACGTGGGTTGTGAACAATTAAGCAGATGCTCTAGCTAGAGTGGCATCAGCATTTGGAGCACTCACAGATATCCACATTGATGTTATCAAAAAACCAAGTATTTGTGAAAGTGTAGTCATGGTCGTCTCACCAAATGAAAATATGGGATGGATGCACCCAATAAGGAGTTACTTGTCCACAGGCCAATTCTTAGAAGACCAAGGAAGCAACTAAGCCAGAGAAAAAGGCCACCAAGTACTATTTGTCTGAAGATGGCATATTGTACTTTTGACCTTTTACAACCCTATATAGAAGATGTCTCCCAGCAAAAGAAGCAAAACATGCACTAAAAGATGTCCATGAAGGCATTTGTGGAAATCACATTAGCACTAAAGCACTGACCAGAAAACTCATTCTCCAAAGATATTATTGGCCCATGTTAGCTGACGATGCTGCAGAATTTGTTATGAAATGTGACAAATGTCAAGGGTTTGGTCCAGTGTCAAAAAAACATGGAGAGCAAATGACCTCAATGACTATACCTTAGCCTTTCACAAAGTAAGGAGTTGACATCCTTAGGCCTTTTGCACCTGCCTTAGGAGGGAGGAAATATTTGATAGTCACCATAGATTATTTCACTATATGGGTTTAAGCCAAACCCTTAACAAAAATCAGAGAGCAAGAGATGAAAGACTTTGTATGGCAACAGATAATATGCAGATTTGGCATTCTAGGGGAAATTGTCATAGACAGCGGTACACAATTAACGGGAAAGAGATTTTGAATTTCTAGATGAGTTGGGCATCACGCACTGTAGAACTTCCTTAGTAAAGCCACAGTCCAATGGCATTGTTAAGCTCAATAGGTCGATTCTTAAGGCATTGAGGAAGAAGCTTGGTCAAGTACTTGGAGCATGGGTAGATTTAATTTCAAAAATGCTATGGACTCATAGGTCTATATACAAGACTTCCACAGGGGAAACCCCTTTCGTTTAACATATGGCACGAAAGCTATAATATCATTTAAAATTGGCCTTCCTACCTACAGGATACTTTACCTTAACAAAGAAGCAAACGACAAAAAGTTAAGAATCAATCTAGACATATTAGATGAACTAAAAGAGACAGCTGAAGTAAGAACTTTAGTTTATAAAGAAAAAGTTGCCAATTATTATGATTCCAAGATCAAGCCCATGCATTTCCAGGAGGGAGAGCTAGTGATACGACAATCAGAAGCTTCTCGACAAGACTTGAATAGGGGAAAGTTCAACCCACAATGGAAAGGGCCTTATATCATGGAAAAAGTTGTTGGAAATTAGGCATATAGACTTAAGAATTTGGATGGTATGGACATACAAAGAACATGGAATGTGGATGTACTAAAAAAGTACTATCAATAAGACAAGTATACTTAAGACATATTGCCACAAGCAAAAGCATATATCTTAAGAAAAGGTAAATGCACAACGCGAAACCTGGAGGGAGCAAACAAAGTAAATACACCTTAAGAAAGTATAAAGCATTAAAGGAAAAAGAAAGAACATCAATTGATGAAAGAAATTAAGAAAACTAAGAGAAAGTCACAAGCCTTCAAAGGAAATTACAACCATGACTTAACCAAAAGAAATCTAAAGATAAAAACCAGCTACATTGTTAGAAAAGAATAAGAATCAACATGTCAATTTTCATTGATATCCTCGGCATCGGTACCCTATCGGAGTAGCATGGGAGCCGAAATGAGTCAACTAGAAAACCTTCCAAGACTTCTTAGCGGTTTGGCCTCAATCTCTTTTTCTTTTCTTTAGTTGGATCTCACCGACGGCAAGAACATTACCAGTCAAAAGAATTCAGTACAGTCCTTCTAGAAGCTGGTCATAAAGGTTCACTGAATCCAACACTAGGTGACCATAATTATCTAATGGACCTGCGACAGGTAAAACAAATTGATCCCCTAATAAACATTAGACAACAATTTCCCGGAATCATTTATG
This sequence comes from Aquilaria yunnanensis, assembly GCA_039654915.1. Taxonomy (NCBI): domain Eukaryota; kingdom Viridiplantae; phylum Streptophyta; class Magnoliopsida; order Malvales; family Thymelaeaceae; genus Aquilaria; species Aquilaria yunnanensis. The sequence goes on along the minus strand of CM077598.1, from coordinate 94,272,358 downwards.
GCTTCAAGATAAGCTCCCTTAACGTGGGAAAAAGCCTCAGAAAGCTTCTATTCCTTAGGAATCAAGGAAGTGCAGGCACCTTTCAACTCCTCCACCTGGGATACCAGCTTCTCTTCCTTAGATGCTAAGGAATCTTGGGCATCACTCAACTTCTTCTCAAGCTCATCCTCGTGACTTTTCATTTTCTATTCCAAAATACAGAGTCATTAAAGTTCGTAGGATGACTCCGCTAGCTTTTTCTCTTTCTAATGAACTTCAGCATTCTGGTCATCTAAGCACACTTGTAAAGAGCGAGTGAACCAATAAGAACCTACATACAACAAAAAGAGTCAACACTTCCATACAAGTAAGCTACGAACTAAAAGGAAAGAAAAATGGAAGGCTAAAGGAACCTCAAAGTCATGCTGAATAACGTTGGCCTTTAGGTTGGCGAAGGAAGGAAAAGACTGATTAGCTGCATCTATGTGGAGTGCTCCAACCATCTATGATATCTTAGCAACGTTAATAAAGCTACCAAAAGAGCTTGACTTTTTTGTCTTACCTTTTCCCATTGCTAGAAAAACAATGGTGGCAAAAAGAATAGCAGCCGCTGATATGACAAAAGGAAAAGGAGGAACTTCAGAAAAGATTTATGGCCTCTCGCCAGACTTCGTGCACACAAAAGCCCTCTTGATAAAACTCTTGGATTTAATTTTCCTTTTCTTCATTTTCACCCAAGATTAGAAAGAAAAGTCTTCTTCAAAGCGAAGGACACCAAAAGTTACAAAGAAACGGGAAAAATAAGGTACCAGTTAGGAAAAAAGGAATAACAGAAGAAAACACTACACACCATAAGTTGACAAGAACTCTACAATTAGATATCCATCAGTCCGGGCACAGCCATTGTCGACCACCACCTCCCTAAGTATTTTAAAGGACGTTTCCTCATTTTCAAAGCACTAAGAATGAATAATCTTATTAAGATCCTTCTTCTTATAGTTGTTAAAAACCCTTGTTTCGATAAAGAATGGCCAAGTTAAATCCCTCGACTTAAGTGAAAAGAATTTACCCTTCCGACCATTAATGTTATTAACCGTACAAGAAATAAGAGGGCTTTTTGGGTGAAATCCGTACCAACCACCCTAAATAGATAAAGGCAAAAGAATGACTGAAATAAGGGAACAGTAGGCTCTATACCAAGGTTCTTAGCAACAATGATAAAAGATATTATGTACTACCAATTATTTGGAGAATACTAGAAATGAGGGATTCAAAAATAGTTTAAAAGATCCAAAATGAAAGAGGAATATGGTATAGAAAAGCCAACTTTGAATTTGATCCCAATAGAAAGGGAGAAAACCATCAACAAAGGCTACATCAAGTCGATCACCAAGAGAAAGTAAATGAATTTTGTAAGAATAAGGTATGTTACAAAAGCGACAAAGAAAGTCAACCTGCTAGTACTATAAGGAAAACACAACATCCCAGTGGTCTTAAAGACTCTCCTAATCAGGTTCGAGGCCAAAAAAATTCTTCCTCTTTGTCATCTATTAGTTTTCCGAATCCTTTCCTAACCTTCAACTTACCCAAGCTAGCCTTCCTCTCCAAGGTTTCCCTTGTTTCATCCAAAAATGGAACAAAATTTCCTAGATCAGCGATAGTTAATAAATGTAATGGAATGACAACGCCATGTGGTATATCTAGGAGCTCGGAAGGGCCCCCCTCCCAACACCAGTAACAGGGTCCATAAGAGTGTCCCCTGCGACCTCAGTAAAGGTTCTCGGTGAACTCTCACTATTACCATCTAATGAACATAACTTTTCAGAAGAAGAAGACATACCTACAAACGAAGAACACAAGCCACCAAGTATGAAAAAAAGGCACTACCAAAAATAGAAACTTTAGAGAGAAAACATCCCAGATAGCAAGGTGAAGAATGAGGACAATCTGCTCCACCTTTTATAGAGAATGAGGGAGAGGAATGGTTCTCTAGAAAATGATTTCCAAGAAGTCACTCATTAATTGTCTTAGAAAATGACTAAATGACTTATTTAGTCAAAAATATTATGAAATCAATGTTTGTGAGTAAAAATAAGAGTAAGATGAGGAGCCGATGGCAATTACCTCAAGGTAGGTGTTAAGACAACGATAGTTAGCCTCTGAAGGTGTGGAACTATTGATAGTCAACCTTAGAAAGTGATTAGATGGCGGTAGTGAGCTCCAAATAAGTATAGAGGTGGCAGTAGTCAACCTCCGAAAGTTTGGAGACAGCGGTAGTCAGCCTCATAAGGGTGAAGAGGCGGCGGTAGTCAACTATTTTGATGAGTCAATGGTACTCAAGTATTCTAAGCGTAAAGAGGCGGTGGTAGTGACAGGGTTTTAAACCAAAAAGCGACGGTAGTTAGCATATTCAAGGCAACGGTAGTCATGCACCCATAAGGATATAGGGGGCGGTAGTTAGGGAACTAAAAGTGGCATTAGGCATCGGTATATATGCAAAGTGTAAAAGAAAAGTGAAGGGAATAGTCAGATGGTGGATGTACCGCTAGGTGCAATTCATGCCTTCCTTATAATCTTTAAAAAAAACATAGAGGGGTGCAGATGCGTGAAGCGACGGTGAATCTGCCAAACACGTTTAAAAGAAAGCCAATTAGGTGGCAGATATACCGCCAATGCAAACAAGTTCAACTCTTATTTTTTCAAAAGTATTTCCAAAAAAGTATCCTTTTTAAAAATATTTTCTTATAAGGAACATTCTAAAAATATTTTCTGAAAAAGAAACACCCCTTTAAAAAATATTATTTACCAACTTTTTACTTAAAAATAACAGCCAATCCATTTGGCCTAAAACTGCCTTTAAGTTATTTTTTTTTTTGAACTTTTCAAACACCATGGCCCACATTCCTTCAACTATGCCATGTATTGGCACGTTATTCACAATTTGTGCCACTTCACACTTCACCACTAGTCCACCACTGGCCTGATTGAAACCACATCTCATCGCCTCCCACCTGGTCCGGTTGAAATCACTACTCCATGCCTCACCACTGCTCCGATTAAGAGTACCACTGCTCCGCACCTCCCGCCTGTCTGATTGAAACAATAGTATCTCGCAATCGGTCTCCAATCTCACCACTTACCGCGTCGTCCATACCCCACGACCACCCTTCTTCCTTATATGTTGTTTTACCAGATTCGCCGGCGATCTACTCAATCCAGGATGGTTTCTTCATAAATGCTCGCCGAACCTCAAAAAGAAAGGATGAAACCCATTAAAACCCAGAACCTTTAGCATACGCGGTTTCAATCTCAAAGTAAGTGGCCAGCTGACAGTCGGTGAGGGTGGCTGGCAATTAAGGAGGTGGCCATGGGGTGCGAACTAGGCTGGGTAGTGACAGTAGGAGATGGACGAGATGGTGGGGGGTGGGGTAATGGCAATTTTCAGTAAATAAGATAAAGTTGAGGGAAGAATTCAAATCGGGTAAAAAATAGGCCTTGGTTATTGGGAAAAGTTGAGGGACTTAAGTTGGACTTAAGTCCAACCGAATAAGCTCTAAATAAAAAGGGGTAATAATAATACTAATAATAAATACTATCATAAGCCTCTACTATGGCTCGATCATGCCCTATTAAGGCTGGGGGCAAATGGTGATACCCGCACTTGGAATTTGGGCCTCATTGGGCCTCTGTGCCATTTTAGAGAAATAAGATCCATTAAGGCCTACAAGCCTAATTAAGGATTTCAAGCCTAATCTGATCATAAAGGCATAGGTGTCCCTCTTCCAATGGTTCAGGAAATAACGGCTTCATCCAATGGTCTTAAACTTGATGGCACACTACCCCAAAAATCTATATAAAGGCTTTTATTATCACATTTAAGGTATGAGATCATTTTTCTTGGTATTTGCACGATACTAGAATTATTATTGACTTGGGTGTCGGAATATCTTTTGTAGGTCTCCACATTCCCCTCGCCAAGGCGTACTAGTGCGATGAACCAAGTTCCTAGATCTTTAGATCGTATACTGAGGAAAGCGCATAATTATATTACTTGTATTTTAAATTTCACTGATCCCAATCCCTCATCTAGTCAGCCATAGAGTTGTTAGCTATAGCCAATAGTGATTATTTGGTTATTTTGGTTTGCTAGTCAAAACTATATAGGATTCCAAGCTGGATGGTAGAGACCATTGATCATTGGCCAACTCCGATCACCTACGTACAAAAACATGAAGAAGGCATCAGAAGGACCCCAAGGGTGTGTCCTTAGGAAGCCCTTCCTGCACCCAAGTCACTAGAATCGCTGTGTAGAATATGCGGAAGAATAAGAGAGATACTCTATTTATAAATAGCCAGCACGTGAGCTTAATGAGTATGTGTATTAGTTTTGAAGCCTAATAAACTGTATTGGGCCTTGATTGTTAATTAAGCCTAGACCCAATAACAAGGTAATAATTTGATTTTATTCAAGTTATGGCCATCTTAGTCAAAACCCAATTGCTAAAAAAAAACTGATTTTTAGTCATGGACATTAAGAACCAAATAGACCAAAAAATTATAGGAAACCAAATTATAAACCAGAAAACAAATTTTATTTTTCAGTTTTTGATTATTTAACCAAATTTCATATGCTCGTATAAAAAATTCATTTTCTTTCTTTTTTTTTTTTTTAATTTCAGGCCTAATGGCCATAATTCATATACAAATAAATTTAAATTTTGGCATGATCCATGTATAAACAAATTTTGGGTTTCATTTATTTCCATTTCTATCTTTTCAATCAAGATCCATTACATAAAATAACCCAATAAGTCATATATTTGGGTTATGTTGGTTCCTGAATTTCTAAAACACCTAACAAAGAACTGAACCAAAATAATAAAAAAAATCAATTATTTGATTAACCAGAAACTGATCGGCCATCTCAAATATTGCAAAAAACAAAAAAAAATTATTATTCGGTTTTCTCAATTATAACCAAATATATAGTTGCTCACCCTTAGCTACAACTACTTTTGTGAGCAGAATTTTTCCCAAATTAGATGCATTATGTTTAACGTTTACTATGGTATACTCCATTTATAAAAATATATTTTATTTATATTAATAAAATAAAAATAAAAATAATCAGAATACATATAAAAAGTGCACAATAACAATATATCATGCGATTTACCATACTGTAGACCTATGTTTAGAGGTACAGTATGCATAGTGGTAATGATAATTAGAGACCTTGAGATAAATTTACAGTTTGAAGCCACGAAAAAGTGATTTGATTATGTTTGAACTTATGCATAGACCCTTGATGGTATGTATTGGAAAACAAATATTTCAAAATGCTTCAGAAGGGCCTTTAAAATTATTTTTGGGTTAACTAATTACCCTTTTGATCTTGGTCAAAATTAAATTTAAAATTTTTGTTGATATTTAAAAATAAAATACTATCTTGATTTTTTAGAAAATAAAATTTGATAATTTAAAATTTTTGTTAATATTTAAAAATATTAAAAAACTATAATGATAAGTATAATTTCAACAAAACAACTATCTGATAGTTTAAACTAAACAACTATCAAATAGTGTAAAGAAAGGGCCAGTAAGTGTTGATTTTTAAACTATAATGATAAGTATAATTTCAACAAAACTTTAAGGGATAAGTGTAATCTCTTTGTATTTAGCATTATTTTTTATACTTTTTTATTTTTTGAATTAAAAAAAAAATCTTATTAAAAATTAATTATTTCTGCCAAAAAACTTTCAAGTGACGATCGAAAAGATGAAAAATAACATGAAACCAAAAAATAATAGACTAACAGAAATAGTCGGTTTTTTTAAAATGTGCTGATCTCACCTTAAATGCTAACCCGAGAAAAGCAGTGGTCTAGGGTGATTGTTCGTTGTGGTTGGCAATGAAAGGTTTCAAATTTTAAAAAAAATTTATGCTTTGAATGTTTCCGCTCTCCTTTGCAACTTTCACCAGAACACCAAATTCAAAATCTAGCTATCCACTTTAAATGGAAAGAGGAAAAAATTCTCAAGTTTTAGTAAGGATTTGAAGGAGATAGGTTAAGACTTAAATTTAGTAATACAGAGAAGAATCCAACCATATAAAAGATTTTGAATTTAGTGAGATAGAGAATAATCTAACTATATAAAAGAGTTTGAAAATATGATCACCAACTGCCATGGTAGTTAACAATGAAAAGTTGCTATATTTTTAAAACATTTCTATTGTTCTATGCCTTTCCTCTCCTCCAAAAATTTTATTAAAGTATCAAATTTAAAATCATAGTCTGTCACCTCCAAATCTTCACCTAAATTTTGAAACTCAAACAGTTTCTATGTTTGTTGTCAAATTCCTTTTTTAAGCCCCTAGTTTAGTTCATTTACTCAAGTTGGCTCATTTTAACTGTAGAACTGATATGAGACAAATGATGCACTATTAGCAACAATAAATAGTTTAAGAATGAATAAGCAACATGGAATATAGTTTAAGGATTGTTATTTACCCAAAAAAATTACTATTTTTATTTTAGCTCTAAATCTTTACACCTTTCTAAATTAATTCCCAAAGTTTGCTAAAGTATTCACAGTTAGTTATAAGTTTATTAGAATACAATAATAAAATAGAAACCTAATTTATAAAGAGAAAAAGATAACTAAAATAATTCATTAACTATTAAAATAGTTATATAATTCAAATTTACTGGAAGTTAATTACTAAACAATTTAAATTTAGAATTTTATAAAAGTTAATTACAGATAGTTACTACTCCCTCCGTCCCATATATTTTGCTCCATTTTCCTTTTTAGGTAGTCCCATAACTTTGCACCATTTCCTTTTTAAGTAAGTTTTTTACATTTCATTTACCAAAATATCCCCAACAGATTCCCTCTCTCTCTCTTGTGTTCGCCCATTTCAATTATCTCTCTCTCTCTCTCTTCCCCCCTCTCCGGCGACCTTGCACTGCAAATCGGCAACGGAGGTGCGCCTGACGGTGCGCGATTGACGATGGGGCTCTGATTCTCTACGAGAGGGACGAGAAAAAGATGAAAAGGGGCTGGATCGAATCAACGAGGCCAACGCGAATCGGTGACGGAGGTGCGACCGACGGACGCGAATCAACAGACAACGTGAATCGATGCCGGCGAATCAAAGGCCGACGCGAATCGATGCTGCGATCGAGGATGATGCGAATCGACGACGCGAATGATGACGGTGCGATCGAGGACGGACGAGAATCGAGGATGGCGAACCGATTCCGAGATTGAAGAGATGAATCGAGGACGGAGGGGGCTCGGGTGGGTTTCGCCGTCGCGCTCTCACCTCTTGCCCTCACCCTCGTCCACCGTTGCCGGACTTCGACGCAGAAAAGAAAGGGCACAATTGGAAAATGCGTAAGAAACAGTAAAATGCCTAAAACTACGTGAAACTCAAATGGTGCAAAATAAACTGGACGGAGGGAGTATGATTTATCCTTTTCTCTAAGTCAACCACATAATAAAAAAATTTTAGACTAACTATTCATACTGTTACAAAGTTTTAAAACTCATTTAGAACAATGAAAAATTACATTATATTCTAAAGATGAACATGGTTACTATTAGATGAATAGTGGCAATTATTTTGGGTTGGTTGAGCCCAGTTTGTTTGAGGCCATGGTTCAGAAGCTGTTTTTTTTTTATTTTAACTTTTTTTTAAGATGCGATTTGCTCTTTTTTAAGTTTTATCTCATTACAGATAGTTACTATGATTTATCCTTTTCTCTAAGTCAACCACATAATAAAAAAATTTTAGACTAACTATTCATACTGTTACAAAGTTTTAAAACTCATTTAGAATAATGAAAAATTACATTATATTCTAAAGATGAACATGGTTACTATTAGATGAATAGTGGCAATTATTTTGGGTTGGTTGAGCCCAGTTGGTTTGAGGCCATGGTTCAGAAGCTGTTTTTTTTTTATTTTAACTTTTTTTTAGGATGCGATTTGCTCTTTTTTTAGTTTTATCTCATTTTGTAAGGCATTTGCCTTTCTGAGGGCCTAAGTTACAAATTTTTTGGTTTTCGTTTGTCTCATATTTTTCGGTTAAAACGCAATTTCATTCCCTAACTTTCTAATTTTTTCTTTTTTGACCTAAGTTACGTACTTGTTACATTTTAGTCCTTGAATTTTATAACTATTTAATTAAAGCTTCTATTTATTCTCTTGGCCCCCAAGTTTTTCCTTTTGTTATTTTTTATATACTATCTTCTAAAGTAAGACATTAGTGACCATAATTTGTTTATTTTTTAGTTAAAATTTATTTATTTTTAGTTAATCCATTTTTTTTATTTTCATTAAGTCAATTGTTAATCCTTAATGCCTAAAATTTTTTCATTTTTTTTGTCTTGATCCTAACTTTTTTTATTGATTTTATTTATTGTTGTTTTCTAAAATGAAACTTTAATCATTATTTATATCATTATTCTTTCATTATTGATTATTAAGATTTCTAGCATCAATTATTTTTTTCAATCTCTATAGTTTAATAAAGTAATTTGTTCCATAATTGTTAAATTTGAGAATAAATTTTTCTAGATAAATTTTTCATTGATATTAAAAATTAAATTTTGTGTTAATAGGAGATGAAAATTTTTATTAAATTATTTTTAATTAACAGACAAAATATACATTTATTAATAGATATGAAAGCAGGAAGAATGGCAATATTGTCAAGTCAATCCTCAATACTTTTTCAGTTCAATTGTTAGATACATGCCATCTGTACTTTCATATACTTTCTCCCTATTTTACCCCTATTGTTAGTCACGTGTTACATACATATGCAGAGGTTTATTATTACTCAGGTAGTTAATAGTCATTTTCTGAGCTTCTCCCACTACTCTAATACGTAGCAACATGATTACACAGCTGATTCATTGAATTCCCAATTTAATCCTTTTTTTTTTTTACCCAACATTATTTTTTAGCACCTGTTTTACAGAAATATCATAATAACTACTCCATCATCCGCTACTTCAGTACCACTTTCCTCTTCCATATCAGTTATAGATACACCTCAAAATAAGTACTTATCGGTATTTCAAAAATCATCAAAACAATTCACAGAAAAATTTGCTACAGCGGAAGTTGCCTCCAAGTTTTATCAGAAACACTTTGCAGGTGTTGGGTCTATTTCGATCTGCGGTTCAAACATAAGTGGGTAAGGCAGTGTTTAACATTCCCATTCTAAATACAAAGCACAATAATATTAGTTTTCCAATAAACAAACCACAATAATATCAGTCTACCAAAAAACTTAATTTTTCGTGGTCTTCATTGCAGGAATCAATTTGTGGGTACGCAAAAGGATTATTCACTATTTAACAACAGCAGGTAACAATTATGCTAACAATTCAGTTATATACTCAGTTGTACTACACAGTTAACCTTATTTACTGGATTGACACACTACATGCTTACTCCTATACTTACTCCTAATTTTCTCACCAGTATCTCTCTAACAACATTGTTCCAGTTTTACAAATCCACAAAACCAGGTTCCTCCTAATTGTTTATTCTCTAAAATCTGGAAAAGTACATGCTTGGTATTGCTGCTTTTGTCATCGTACAGTGTTTGTGCCATTTCTTTACTACATATGTGTGATGTGAAACTTAGATCTTATGTCATGTTGTTTGTATGAATTACATAAACTTAGATGCGATGTCATTTTGCTTCTATGAATAGCCAACAGTTTCTATCTCAAACCGTGGAATGTGGTTCAGTTTCTTTCTCATTCTATAAACCTTTCAAACAGTAGAAACTTCAAAGAGTTATCACTCATTTAATAGATCCCTCTTTTACAATTTCATGGGAAAAAGTTATCGGACTAGACCTTTTTCCCTCACTACCATTTTAATCAAACTCTACAGTCTTATTCCTTTTTCTTCTAAGAAAACAACTTCCCTATATATTCTATTCTCATCTACCTGTTTCACAAATTGACATTCATTGTGAAACACATTTTTACCACAGAATGGAGGTGATTTTAATTCCTTTTGTTCCTACCCTCGCCTACGTCTGCACCAAGCTCAGAATTGAACCCACCAAGTATTCATTTATGCTACAGAGACACATGTTTACATACACGGTCGATGTACAGCTGGGGAATTTGCCTGATGGCACCAATAACATTGTTAAGGTGAATGGTTCAATTTTTAGGAAGCTCAAATTTGCTAAGGAAACCGTAGCTCGGGCTGCCATATTGACCCTTAAAGCTTTTTACAACTTTAAGGTGGATGATATTAATCTTGATGATGCGGTGGATATGAGGGACAACCTAACCAAGGCTAATTGGGAGATAGATGGACTTAAGTATGAACTACAGGTGCAACAGTATACCAATCACTATACTAAGGCTTATTGGCTCGACCAAGTTCACGTGTTGGAGGTAGAGGTTGCTGCACTTAAGGCACAGCTTGATGCAATGAATCCGGGAGAATGGAGTACACTAGTTAGTGTGGAGACAGACCCAGAGGAGGATAATGAAGTAGATGCCTAATTTTCTATACTTAGTCATGACTGTCTTAACAGAATGTTTATTTTCATTTAAGTTTAATTTCCTTTAACTGGCATTTTGGACATATGTTTTCTGGCCCTAACTGTTACCGTTTCAACTTCAATGTCATTCTTTTTTTCCTATCTTTCCAAATCTGAAACTGTCACCTTTCTATAAACCATTGTGACCAATTTCACAAACTGAACCACATTTCACTCTTCCCATTCACTTAGGTTTACCTTACAACAAGGACTAACAATTAACCTATTTATGGTTTTATTGACATGCTTCCCTATGTCTTCCTCACTATTTACTTATGCTGCATAATTACTGATTTTAATAGGGAAACAATTTAAATCACATACATGTGATGTATGGAGGAAATAGAATACGGATAGCGTTAGGAGTACAAATTAAGTAAATCAAAATTTTTAGAGTGAAGCGAAAAAAAATTATTGTGAACGACCTAGGGCACAAATCTGAACTGAAATGTCGCTAAGTTTTGAAAGATGTACGAACATGGGCTAAAAACTTAGTTCAAAGTACTGTTGGGCATAATTGGCACAATTGGGCTAAATCAATTATGTTCAATCTACTGAAATAGAATAAAATGGGCCTCGGACCGAGTAATGCGTGAATGCTATGGATTCAGTCCCTAGTTAAATTCTGGGCCTACTCAGACTATTAGACTTAAAAAACTTAAGTTCGGCTTACTAGAACAAACACAAATGGGCTTCGGCTTATTTATTGCTAAAGGGATAATGGATTAAGTGCAGGGTTAAAAAAGATATTTAAAAAGTAATGGGGGTATAAAGGGAAAAAAATTATTACCTGGTAACCCTAACTCTTCCAACTCCATCACCGTAAATAACAAACGGCACACTACTCGCCTTCGCCTTCGCCGCCGCCGCCGTCATCTTCATCCAACAAAAAAGCCTGTTCTTCCACATAAGAATTTCTCCGGCTGACAAAATTGGATGACCCAAATGGAGAGAACAAAATCAGAGGAAACATAGATTCTGTTATTATTTCGTCCGATTTCAAAGGCAATTTTAGACAAAATAAACCTTCCTTTCAAAATCTATTAACATTAAGTTAGGGAATGGAAATATGTACCTGTAGATCTTCGATGGCTGATGCGATCTTTGAACAGTGAAAGAGAAATCTCTCCTCTAGATCTATGATGGCCTATGCACCTCCACGAATAGATTCGTCGATGCACCTTTTACTAGACAAGTTACACAAAGAGACAGAGAGGGAGAGGGAATGCGAGCTAGACAAAGAGAGAGACAAGAAGAAGAAGACGAAGCCGAGGCGGCGTCTCAGCCATAGAGAAGATGTGGAGCAGAAAGAGATAATGGAATAGACGAATACACAAAATGCTACAATCTATGGTACTTGTTTGGAAGCAGTACTAAGATTCTAGTTTTAGGTTACATACTAGCCCATTAGCCATAAAACCTTTTGGGCTTCCTACCTCTTTCTTCCTTGCCCAATAAGTCTTGTAAACTGTGGGCCTTTTTTTTTTTGTTTCGTTAAGGACTAGATTGATAGTCTTTGAACGTCAGTCCACTTTTTGCCAAGCGGGTGGCATCCTGAAGGCCAGTTTTGCCATTTTTCCAGTTTAACTCTTCTTGTTGTGGTTAAATGCCTTTTTTGTCCCAGAATTTGTCACCTTCACCATATAAGTCAATAAATTCGACATGTGTTACGTTTTGATCCCCAAACTTAATTACTACTTAGTATTCTTTCTATTTGCTCTTTTACTCCCCAAACTTTTTTGTTGTTTTTTGATGTACAATTTTATATAACAAAATAAATTAAACACAATTTTCCTATTTCCATCATATCTTTTCATTATTCATAATTGATTTTTCTATTATGAGTTATTTAATTCAAAATGTTTATTATTTAATAAATTAATTTCATCCATAACTGTTAAAATAGAAAATGAACTTTTCCTATTACACATTTGGAATTTGAGTTCATAATAGAAATTTTTTAGTTAATTCTTATTTAACAAGGAAAAAATGTCCATCACTTTTAAACACGTACAATCCTATTTTTTTATCATGACTACTCATTTCATTTTAAGAATATATCATTAAAAAAACTTAACCCAAAATTAAGTTAAAGTAAAATTTTAATTGATATTTATTGTAATGGTAAATGGTAAATTACAATTTTCCTATTTCCATCATTCTTTTCATTATTCATAATTGATTTTTCTATTATGAGTTATTTAATTCAAAAGGTTTATGATGTAATAAATTAATTTCATCCATAATTGTTAAAATAGAAAGTGAACTTTTATAAATAAAGTTCCTACCAATATTACAAATTTGGAATCTAAGTTCATAATAGAAATTTTTTAGTTAATTCTTATTTAACAAGGAAAAAATGTCCATCAATTTTTAAACATGCACAACCCTATTTTTTTTATCATGACTACTCATTTTCATGTTAAGAAAATATCATAAAAAAACTTAACAAAATTAAGTTAAAGTAAAATTTTAATTGACATTTATTGTAATGGTAAATGGTAAATTTATCAAAGCAAATTGCCTACCACTATTAACACTATTATATACTAAAACAAATGCATAGACATCTTCTTTGTCCTTCTAAGGGTCATAATTTAATTTTGAATTCGTTTTCACTTTGTATATGTTATTTAATTTGTTTCCCACAAACTTCAAATATGTATAAAAAATTACTTTTATTATCATTACATTAAGTTTTTATCATCATTACTTCACATAAATTTTTTTGACAAACTTTTGTTTTCCACTTTGCAGTGCTAATTGTCAACCATGATTCATTTACCTACCGAGCTTATTGCTTTGATTCTCTCTAAAGTTCTAATTGACCGACCCTGGGATTCCGCTAATTTGGCTGCTGTCCACCCTTCCTTCGCCTTAGCATTCACTGTCCCCGCAATTTTTACCACTCTAGATGTCTCATCTATCATCTGGGATTGGTTCCCCAATATGCCATCTCCTCTGTTCAATCAATTAAAGGATTCTGGCCATCCGATTACTATTTTCCTTCATGGGGCTATGAGTTATTTCAAGTTCGGAGACTTCGATAAGAGACTTCGCCACATTTATAATGCAGCTCTATATGGCATCCCTATCGCAAAATCTATTTATGCTATCCTAGCTGGAGTTCGTGGCCAGTGTCAAAAGTAAGGCCATAGAATATGACTTTGATAACCTCTGGGAAACCTCCCAAAGAATGCAGCTGTTCAACATAAAAATCAATCCTAATAAATGCACCTTCACTATTGGCACTGGTAAATTCTTTGGCTACATGGTCTCCAAAAGAGGAATTGCTGCAAACCTAAATAAGACCGAGGTCATCCTTACGATGCCCAATCCTCAAAACAAAAGAGATGTTCAGAAGCCAGCTAGAAGGCTGACCACACTTGGATGGTTTGTCTTGCATTTCAGCAAGCGATGAAAACCATTGTTTCAGATACTAAAAAAAGAGGCATTCTTCGAATGATTGACAAATTCCATTTGGCTTTCCAACAGATAAAAGACTACCTCCGACACCTCTTTACACTAAAACAGCCTAAGCTCAACGAGCCCCTTATGCTCTACTTGGTTGTCATCGAAGGTTCAGTCAGTGTCGTACTCATTAGGGAGCGTGGATTGGAACAATGGTCTATCCACTACCTTAGTCAGACCCTCTAGGGGGCCAAACAAAATATCCGGCAGTTCACAAAATGGTCATAGGCCTTATTATGACTTTTTGAAAACTATGACTGTACGTTCAGACACACCACATAACTGTAAGAACAGAGTTGTCCTTACAGGATATTCTACAAAAACTAGATAAGCTTAGTAGACTTGCTAAATAGTGCATCAAGTTGTGGGAATATGATATCCACTGTAAGCCCTAAAAGGCGGTAAAAGGACAGGCCCTTGCAGACTTTGTGGGTGAAATGACATTGATGAGAAAAACTCAAGAAGAGTAGATCAAAGGAAGATCCCTTTGGGAAATGTACTTTAAAGGGGCCTCGAGAACTGAATACCGAGGAGAAAGCATCATACTTAAGTATCCGCTCAGCCTAGAAGCGACACTCAGAATTAACTTTCACTTTCCTGTAACAAACAATGTTGCTGAATATAAAGCCCTCATTGACGAGATATGGATTGCTGGTAGGGTGGGGCTATACAAATATATAGTAACTCTCCGTTAATAGTAAACCAAACTACGAGAATAGCAAGAACAAAAGAGCCTATTCTTTGTAAATAACTTAACATGGAAAAGAATCTAATAAAGATGTTTAACCTTATATAGGTTTAGAAGATCCCAAGGACCCAAAATGAGAAGGTAGATGCCCTCTCAAAAGGACTGGAGGAGGTCGTAATAAAATAGCTCACAAAACCCTCAGTTCACCTAATATACTCTACAATCCCTAAAGATGATTGGAGAAAGCCAATCAGACTTTACCTTAAGGCAAGGGCATTAAGTTAAGCCCCTAAAGAAAAAAGGGGGGATCAGGATCCAAATAGGATGATTTCTCATCACTGGAGATGAACTATATAAACGAGGGTTTGCTTCCTCTTTGCAGCGATACCTAACTCCACAAGAGAGGTAACACATCCTCCGAGAAATCCACCAAAGGGATTATAGGGTGCATATTGGCGCCAATACTTTGGCCTGCAAAGTCTTGCACCAAGGTTATTTTTGGCCAACAATTAAAAAAGGTGCCAGGGAGTTTGTCCAGCAATACCGTGATTATTAGCTCAACTCAAGAATATAGAGGCTATTCTCCTCTGGTGCTTCCCTGGTTGTAGACTCCGAGCCATTTGCTATGTGGGGGTTGGATCTGATTGGATGACTTCCTATGGCTCCAGGACAAGTCAAGTATTGCATTGTGGCAGTATATTACTTCACCAAGTGGCTATAGGATGCCTCTATCACCACCCCTCAGGTCATCAAATTCTTGTAAAATAACATTATCTATTGATTTGGATGCCCATTGGCCATCATTACTAACAATGGTAAGAAATTTGACAACTAGTAAATTCATCAATTTGTAGAGGAAAAAGGCATCCACCTCTACTTTGCCCCCGTTTCTCACCCATAATCTAATGGGCAAGTGTAGGTAATTAGCAGGACCATTAAGGAAGGTTTAAATAAGAGACTATATGAAGCTAAGGGTAAGTGGGTAGAGGAATTATCAAGTCTCCTATGGGACTATAGAACAATGTCCTGTAAGCCCATAGGATAATCATATTTTGTGGTGGTTTATGGGGCCAACACTCTCTTCCCTATGAAAATTTCTTGCCCTACCTTGCAAACCCAAGCTCATGATCACTGTAAAAATGACAAAGCAATTGAAAGGAACCTTGATATACGGATAGAACTAAGGAAAGACATAAAGGTCTACATGAGAGCTTTCACATAGTGAACCATCTTTACTCATGATCAAAGGATGAAACCAAAGGCTATACAAGTAGGAGGCCTAGCCCTTGTTAAGGTAGAACTAACTGGGAGTAGCGCGGGACATGGGGCACTAAGGTTGAATTGGGGACGGACCCTACTTGTTCACAAAGAAAATTAGCGGTAAAGTCTATGAACAGACCAGCTCAAAAGGGAGGAAGCTGCCCAGGAATTATCATTCAGATAATCTATCACCCTACTTTTCTTAATTACTAAACTATCACAAAAATGATCTATCATCTTACTTTGCATAAATTACATTATCGCATGATGTACTTTGCTACATTTTGAATTAAAAAAAGACACTTCTCCCAAATGATTCGTGCTTCTACAAAATGAGATAGTTAATTGACATTCCTCAATCACTTAAATGCTTAGGTCCTTGCTAAAAAGCCTATAAAGGTTTCCCACTAAGAGGGCTACTTAATCGCGTGACCATTGTGATGGCCAAACTACCTATTCATCAGTAAATGTCAAATTAAAAGATTACTACAAAAATGATTCTCAAATACAAAAGTGCAAACAAAGTAGAACCACTAACCAAAATAAACTTTCCATTTAAATTTAGAAATAATCATAGTTACAAGAGCAAGGAAAGATTTTGAAGGGATATAAAAAGGTAGTTTACTGTGAAGCCTCTTAAAACTCATCATGGAGAAGGCCCTCATAAAGGCCCATCATCGTCCTCGTTAAAGGTAAGAACCCCAGCTCTCTCATCCTTTAGCCAAAACTCGTAATCCGATCCCAAATCCTTGTAAGTATAGAGGAAAGAGAGATCCAACATCAGATTAGCCAACTTCACCTGAAAACGGCAGAAAAGAAAGCCCTCTTTGAACTCCAGGAAGGCAAATCATCTAAGCCCTTCTCCACCTTCTAAAGAAGCGAGCAGAGTTCTTTCACTCGAACATTAGCCTTGGTCTGAAGGCGCTGGGACTCTAAATGTTCTTCATGCCTAACAAAGCCAACACGCTTTATACGTTCCATGAGGGGCATTGTAACGATGACCAAGCTAGAGCTGGCTTATCTTTGAATGGTCTTCGGGCCCAAGGGAGCATACTAATCCACTGACAAAGTCTGTTTGACAGTGTTGATCTTCAATTCTGCCGCCTTCAACAAGGCCACCAAGTGCCCAACCTCTTTTTGGGCCTCAATTTCCTTTTCCCAAGACTGCTTTTAAGCCTTTTCCAGCTCTCACACTTTTCCCTCAAACTCTTTAATGAGGCCCTTTCACTTATTCGGTCTCTTTTTCTAGCTTGAGGTCATTGGCAAGGGTACTCTTAGCGTTGTGTTTGCTACTCAAGTCCTTCTCGAAAGAGCCTACATTTTTGTGCAAAGCCTTAATTTAGGGTTGCAAGGCCTTCTCACGGGCTGCCCATTATTCTCTCATGGCATAAGTAACAATGCCCTTCTATCAAGACCAAATTTGTTAGAGCTAACCAAGGAAAACACTTGAAATATTAGGAAATCAATATAAAGCATACCTGGAGAAGGTTACAACCTATGTTCATCAAATTGGCACTTTTTGCCTGAGGAAGATGAGCAAGAAAGTGCCGATCAAGACCAAATTTGTTAGAGCTAATCAATGAAAGCACTTCAAATATTTGGAAATAAAAAAAAAAAAGCATACGTGGAGAAGGTTATAACCTATGTTCATCAAATGGGCACTTTTTGCCTGAGGACGATAAGTAAGAAAGTGCCGATCCCTGGGAGTCTTCAACCCCTCAAGGATACAATGAGTGATGTCACCTCGGTCCTCGAGGATCGATTCACAGATACCCACTGCCTATTGGGGGAAAAAACTTGGTTAGGCATAACTTCATTTAACGCCAAGTTTTTCTTCAATACCTAACCTCACATAAGGATCAGATTACGCAGTTGAAAGCTCTTATCCACTTTTAGCTTTAGTAGCACCCCTTGAGCAAAAGGGGCCTTCTTGGGAACAACCCCTGCTAGGACCTAAGCAAGGGCGAGGGAAAGAAGTATGAGCCTCTTCTGACGACCCTAGGGCTACCTTTCCTTTGGGGACACCTTCCCAACCACTTTTCACCTTTACGACACCTCCACAGCTTGTGGCTCCATGGTAGGAAGGGGCCTAGATGACCTCGCACGCTTCTTTAAAGGCACTGGATGGAAAGATCCACAGTCAGCACAGAATGACCTCAAGTCTGTAAAATCAGTGCAGAAAAAGTTGCTAATGTTGCCCTACCGCTACCCTCGTCATGAGAGACATCGTCTTCTTGAAGGTTTGTAGGGGGTGACCTTTTACAGATCACTTGGGCCTCTAGAGGAAACTAAAAAACTTTCACCATATTAGTTAGTGGCTTGGACAAAAGGCCCTCACAGTATGTGCTGAGCTGGCAGGGAGAATGTTGATCTTCAGAGTATCCGTTAAAGCATCACGATGGCCCTATGCCTCTTCATGTACTCCTTTGCCCACTTGCACATTTCTGCAAAAGGTACAAAATCAAGATTAGACACCAAGCCCTCACACAATGAGCAAAAAAAACACAACCATCCAGAACAAAACTCTTATGGTTCGATGGGGGCCTTGCTAGGCCCTGGCAATAATCCCTTAGGCTTTAACTAGCCTTCCCTCTTGATTATCCTCCCAGTTACAAAGGTTCTTCATGCCCGTTTAGGTTCAGTGAGCCTTGCTGATTCCCACCCACCTGAGGGTGGTCTCATCAATCTCAGTATAATGGATGTGAAACAACTCTATAAAATTGTTGTTCCCCATCACTCTCACAACCAGCTAATTAGACCGAAGCACGAACGATGGATCTTCGACCCATTGTATATCAGTAACAGCTCTACCAGGACATACTGCGGTGCATCCAAAAACTCACAGGGAAACCCCCTAGCTTGTCCCATTAGGATGAAAAAGAAGTTCTCTTTCCACCCTGCTAATGAGTCCTTGCAGGATACAAACACAAAAGACTTGTTCCCTCCTTGATTAACTGGGGCAATATTGAAAAAGCTAGCGTCCATCTTGAAATCCAGCGTGTAAAACTGAAGGAAAACCTCCAACAAAGGGGGTCACCCCAGGCAACTTGCAGCAGAAAATGAACCATTGATGTAGGTAAATGAGTTCGGCATCAGCTGTGATGGTGGAATCTAGTAGAGCTCACATATTTACTCTACCAACGGATGGAAAGGCAACATAGCCCTGCTTAAAGCTGGTCGATGAAAATAAAGAGGATGCTTGTTCTCTTATTGCCACTCTTTAGACCCTCGTCCTTCAACGCCTTACCACGGGAAAAGGCAGCCACAACATTGTTAGGCCAGAAGTACTGGCAGAGATTTGTCACCAAGGGTGCCCTCATTATGTTGTGTCATAACCCAATTCAACACTTCCACATTGGGGAAAAATGGTACCCTTGACAAATCAACTGCATCGGCGGCAACCCTGCATGGTGATTTAGGAGAAGCCATCTGGAAAAACCGCTGTGTAACATATCAGGGTTGCCGCCAACATAATGAAGCAGCCCCAAAAAGGGCAAACCCAACCAGAAGTACCAAAAGCAAAACTAAAGCCCCATTATTGGCAGATAATAAATAAAAAGGATCCATTACCTAATTATGAGGAAGGAAGGCAACTTTGGCAAAAAGAGGAGAATTCCAACAAAAGCTCTGGTGGAAAGTAGAAAACAAGCAGGAAATCACACAGAGTAATAGTTAAACAACCAAACAATAAAAAAAACATGAGGTAAAAACCCTTGTTGTATATATAGAGAAACTTTTGAATGTTGGGTTTCCTCCCCAAAACTGCCATTGCAATAATGGTAACATTTTTCTCCATTAACGGAAGGACACATGTCCATGAACAGTTGCCAAAGCGGTCATTCCTGGTCACTTTCCTGAGGCACATTTAATAGGTGTCACCTCACTTCCCCCCTAATCGGTGCACTCACCATGTGTCATAGCCTCATATGCATGATGGACGAAAGAGATCAGAAGGTGCCGTATTCCTAGCTTCCTTAAGAAGCAGCAAGGGCATCTCACCATCCCCATTAAATGACGTCATTTGCTGTATATTAGCTTTACAATAGAAATGGAGGTTTGCACCCCATTCCCAAGAAGGTGTACACATCCCTTCCGGAAAACAATAACATTCAAGAAAATGTAGGACCCATAGCCCACATTTTCTTATTCGGGGGACCTATTGGTAGAAAGCAGGCCTAAAGCTAATAAAAAGCTTCTGTTGGGGGCCTAAATAAATCAACAAGGGAACTCTACCATGGATTGAAACAGTATCTCATAATTACAATATAAGCTATAGGATTCTTATCCCAAGACGAATTCATTAGAGCTCTCCCTAACTATATAAACTCTTCCAATCGCTAATCCCAATGTACGACGTTTTGACTCTTCATTTTCTTTCTGCTACTTTTGACTTGAGCATCGGAGGGTTTTCCCTGGAAACACATCCCGGGGCCCTGACACCACCTTTGTAAGATGGTCGCCAGTCCACGATTTGCCAAGCTTTTAGGCTAACCCCACATGATCCCATTAACTATCACTATTGTATTTCTTTTCAACTTCTAGCTCGTTTTCTTTATGATCATATTTTCTTTGTTAATAAAAAATAAATCTTTTCTTTTCTTTTCTTTTATTTTTTTAATAATTGAGTATTGGTCTTTTAAAATTTTGAAATATGAAAATTAACAATCTTAGAAAAACATTTGGGTGAAATTAATAAAATTATGGAGATAGCATCTTCCTTTCCTAACATAAAAAAAATCCCCTGAAAAATCAGCATATGACATTAAGGCAACATCTTGAATATTTGATGCTTAAATTGGCAAGAGAAAAAAAAATAGTTTAATGAGTTGACATGGGCTGGGACGTAGCTATATAGGGGCGGGAAGGGGCTCCCCCATATTTTTCAAAATTATTTATTAGTAGTAGTTAATATGATATAAAATTGTGAAAATTTTAAAGTTAGGTACTTATTTGTAAATTATAAAATTAATGATGGGCTTTGGTAGATTTTATCTTTTTTTAAATGTCTTATGCAAATCAGAAACTTTAGTGAGAAAATTATAAAAACCCCCATAAGGTTTGGTCTAACATATACTTTGTCTCCTCGACTTTAAAAAACCTACACTTTACACCGTCCTTCCTTTACAGTGTCTGACAATAACTTTTAAAACCTGAACTTAAACATGCTAATATTAATGTTTCAGAAATTTTAAGATTTTTGATATTTTTTTATAGTTAACTGACTGTAAAAAAATATTTATATGTATTTATAGGAAGAAAAATACATTTACAAAAAGAAAAAACTGATAATTTATAATGTCTATTAACTAGAAAAAAAATTAAAGAGATTAAAATTATTAGAAGATGACTATCATATATTTTAAATTATGGAGATAGCATCTTCCTTTCCTAACATAAAAAAAATCCCCGGAAAAATCAGCATATGACATTAGGGCAACATCTTGAAAATTTGATGCTTGAATTAGAAAGAGAAAAACAATAGTTTAATGAGTTGACATGGGCTGGGACATGGGCTGGGACGTAGCTATATAGGGGCAGGAAGGGGCTTCCCTAGATTTTTCAAAGTTATTTATTAGTGGTAGTTAATATGATATAAAATTGTAAAAGTTTTAAAGTTGGGCACTTATTTGTAAATTATAAAATTAATGATGGGCTTTGGTGGATTTTATCTTTTTATAAATGTCTTATGCAAATTAGAAACTTTAGTGAGAAAATTACAAAAACCCCCCTGGGTTTGGTCTAACATATACTTTATCTCATCTATTTTTAGAAACCTACACTTTACACCGTCCTTCCTTTATAGTGTCTGACAAGAACTTCTAAAACCTGAACTTAAACATGCTAATATTAATGTTTCAAAAATTTTAAGATTTTTTAATATTTTTTTTTTTACAGGTAACTGATTGTAAAAAAATATTGATTTATATTTATAGGAAGAAAAATATATTTACAAAAAGAAAAAATTGATAATTTATAATGTCTATTAACTAAAAAAAAATTAAGGAGATTAAAATTACTAGAAAATGACTATCATATAGTTTAAATTATGGAGATAGCATCTTCCTTTCCTAACATAAAAAAAATCCCCGGAAAAATCAGCATATAACATTAGGGCAACATCTTGAAAATTTGATGCTTGAATTGGCAAGAGAAAAACAATAGTTTAATAGGTTGACATGGTCTGGGACGTAGCTATATAGGGGCGGGAAGGGGCTTCCCTAGATTTTTCAAAATTATTTGTTAGTTGTAGTTAATATGATATAAAATTGTAAAAGTTTTAAAGTTGGATACTTATTTGTAAATTATAAAATTAATGATGGGCTTTGGTGGATTTTTTCTTTTTTTAAATGTCTTATGCAAATCAGAAACTTTAGTGAGAAAATTACAAAAACCCCCCTAGGGTTTGGTCTAACATATACTTTGTCTCATCTATTTTAAAAAACCTACACTTTACACCGTCCTTCCTTTAAAGTGTCTGACAAGAACTTCTAAAACCTGAACTTAAACATGCTAATATTAATGTTTCAGAAATTTCAATATTTTTAATATATTTTTTATAGTTAACTGACTGTCGAAAAATATTGATATGTATTTATAGGAAGAAAAATACATTTATAGAAAGAAAAAACTAATAATTTATAATGTTTATTAACTAGAAAAAAATATCAAGGAGATTAAAATTACTAGAAGATGACTATCATATAGTTTAAATTACAAGTTTAGAAGTTGTTAATGAACAGTGTAAAGGAAACATAAGACAATGTGTAGGTTTTCAAAAATAAATGGGGGCAAACTATAAATTAGGCAAACATCAAGAGGGTAATTGTAAGTTTCCTAAACTTTAGTAGAATGAACCCTGAATGAATAAGATGCTCACCCCCACACTTTTACCCCCGAACGAATCCTGGCTACGTCCCTGCATGGGCATATTTATAAAAGTTTGATGGCCATTTGGATTCAAGCCTATTTTATTCAGGACCTAAAGTTTGCTGCAATTGAAACACACACAAAAGGAAAAAAGAAAAGTTAAAGAAACAGATGGACTTTTTTCACAGAGATAGACACGATAGAAATAAATCAAAAGCAAGACTACAATCACAGAGCGAAAGTTAGGTAGACTTATATAACGTAAAACTGGAGCTCAATCTCCAAGTCTCCATGTGCATCCGCTTTAGCCTCTGGGTCTACGCTGGTGGGAAAAGTATCTGACTTTGTGGAACACTCATTACTAAATGGTTTCGAACAATTCATGAGAACATCAGGCGAATTTGCTTTCTTTTTGTAGCAGAAACGAATCTCCCATAGTTGCAACACGTTATTAACTTTATTGCAAGATATTTCTGGAACCTTACCATATTTTTTGATGAGCTGAATTTGTGTGTCTCCTGCTTTGAAGGTGACTGTGGAACTGGTATAAAACCAACTTCTAGTAGATAGTTTTGGAGCATCATTAACAAACAACAATTAAATAGGTATAATATATATAACATAATAAAGTTCCTTAATTTCAACTCCTTTATAGATTACCTGCCAGGAACAAACGTAGTGAGATACCATTTGGTTCTAAGAAACTTTTGAGCCGTAAAGCAGTATTAAAGTAGCTGTTAGGTTGAGTGGGCCAAACAGAGCTCATACCATGCTTGCCTTACTCATATTGCCAAAATTGCTCGTTAATACCTGCATTCTTGTAGTTTTTCAAGTTTGGCCATTGGATGGTTAATTGTGACTTGCTACTAGCTTATAGATGCCTCTTTTCATGAGGAGTTCCAAAGAGTGCACAAAGAAATGGTCATAAACACCAAAATAAAATATTGAAGAGGCGGAATTAAAAAGCTAGAGCTTACATTAATCTGAGGATACTTACAATAACATCAGATGGCTTTACAGGCTCGACAGCTGTGCAAGAAGGATCACTGGCGTTGGCTGGGGGACCGGTGACCGGAAAATGCTGTGGCCAAAGCCCATGGATTGTGAATTCTCCCAGGTACGGCCTTATGCACTTCAATGATTTCCTCGCTGAGCATGTAGCCGGCGGCCATTGGAGGACGAGCATGTAGAAGTCCAAAACCGAATTAGCTGCCAGCTACCTGTACTTGAACGTTGACATTTTGACCTTGACCAGGGACTCCATACCATCCTCATTATCAGCCACTCCAAGCATTCCGATAGGACCTGGATATCGGCCCACCAGCGCTTCAATGACGACTACACCAATGCAGGCAGCCACCGTAACTAGACGCCTCTGCATTTGGCCGTGAGCGAGGGACTTGATAAAGAAAATATTATTTGTGTGATTACTTGGCATATGTACTATCATGGGCTTTTATTTATTGATATATAAAGCTAGGTGTCCAGTGAATATATTTCAATATGGTGAGATTAGACATTGTCCACCCATGTGTTTATACACTTAATAACACCGTTAGGTGTTACTAACGGGAATGAATATGGAAGGACACATAATAGGCTCAAGATTTGTGGGATTTCTCTGATTCTATACAAACTCATTCAAAAAATCTTTCCCATGCTCTAAACCGATACTAAAGCTCTTTTCTTTCGGCTTTCTTCTGTTCTGATGGTGCCCAGAAGCACACAAAGGAACTTGGGAGGGAAGGGCCATTTGGCAAGGCTGATTGGGATGGTAGTGAGGGCATTGTGGGAGGAAGACGATGACACAAATTGGGACGATGGTGACATTAAATCATGTATGAGAGAGGACGACATGGGACGACAACACTAATGAGATGAAAGTGACACTGGTGAGATGGAGGATGGCAGCGCTGACGGAGGACGATGAGGAGAACACCAACAGGAAGAATGTGATTCAACAATCGACAGGAGACGGAGGCGTAACCGGCAGGTTTTCAAGCTCAGAACAAGTGTGAAGGAAGAGCGAAAAGATTTAGGGAGCGATCATACTGGACAACGGTGCTTCCAACGTAGATCCCGGCGAAGAAACAAAAGGTGTGTATCAATTTTTGAGATCCACAAAAAAGCATTCATGATTGGTGTTTTATATTGCAAAATAACATGGATTCGTATATATGTATGCTTCTGGGTCTTAAATGCATGTTTTGGGTTTGTAAAGAGGACAGATATATATGTATTTTTCTAGGACTTATATTTATGTTCTGGGTTGGTAAAGAATATATATATATATGCTTCTGAGGTTTATATGTGTGCTGAATTTGTAAAAACACAAATATATATTTATGCTTTTGAACT
This sequence comes from Aquilaria yunnanensis, assembly GCA_039654915.1. Lineage (NCBI taxonomy): Eukaryota > Viridiplantae > Streptophyta > Magnoliopsida > Malvales > Thymelaeaceae > Aquilaria > Aquilaria yunnanensis. Next base: position 94,247,147 of record CM077598.1, on the reverse strand, counting down.
TTATATGTATGCTTCTAATTTTGTAAAGAACACAAATATGTAAGTATGTTTTTGGGGTTTATATGCAATGGTTTCGAGTTTGTAAAAACAAAAATTAATATATATGTAGGATTTTCGATTTTATATGTATGCTTCTAATTTTGTAAAAAACAAAGATATATATACAAATATATTTATGTGTATTTCTGGATTTTATTTTCTCGATTCTAGTTTGTAAAAGACACAGATATATATGTATGATTCTGAGTTTTATTTGTATGATTCTGGATTTTATTTTTATGATTTTGAGCTTTATTTGTATGCTTCTGGTTTTGCATGAGTTTTGAGTTTCAATATTGTATGAAATTATAAATGAATTGAAATTTATTTAAATGGTACTACGAACTATTTATGTAGAACTAAGTAATTTTTTTGGAATATAATGTGCAGATATGATAGTGAAATGTGAGGATACCTTTGTACGATACCTCTTACAAGCTTACCAATTATGGTGGGATGAGTACAGGAAAAAAAATGGTAGCAAATCTATAGTGCAAAAGGATTAGAATGAGGATGAAACTGGAAATGGTGTAAGAAATGTATGAAACTGTGTAATAAATGTGTTAAACTGTGTGAGATATGTGTTAAACTGGAATTGAATTGTATTAATCTGTGTAGGATATAGGTTAAACTGGATGTGAAATGTATTAAAGTGGAAATGAAATGTATTAAACTGTGTGGGCTATAAATGAAACTGTGTGGTATGTTTGTTAAAGTAGAAATGAATTGTATTAATTTGTGTAGAATATGTGTTAAACTGGAAGTGAAATATATTAAACTCTGTGGGATATGTATTAAACTGACAATGAATTATAGTAAACTGTGTGATCTACGTATTAGACTGTGTGAAACGTATTAAACTGGAAGTCAAATGTATTAATCTGTATAGCAAAACCATCACATAAGAAAATGACATTGCCATAAAAAAATAAAACTACCAAACTCATCGTCACCACCAGTACCATAATCGACATTGTCATTGCCATAAGCAACAACTGGATATGAAAATGTATTAAACTGTGTGAAATATGTGTTAATTAGAACTAATTAAACTGAAAGTGAAATGTATTAAACTGTGTGAGATATGTGTTAATCGGAAGTGAATTGTATTAATCTGTATGTGATATGTGTTAAATTGGAAGTCAAATATATTAAACTATGTGAGATATGTAGTAAACTGGAAGTAAAAAGTATTAAACTGTGTGGGCAACTCTCTAACCATAGTTGACTATGTGGAAAAAATGAATTAATAAAATTATTTTAAATATTTACCATGTTTATCATATTATCTTTATTTTTCCCTTAAGTTTATCTTTGCAAATGGATTCAAATTTCAAAAGGTTTCATAATTAAATTTTTGAAAAGAGAAAATTAATGCATTTATTATCCAATCAAATCACATATCTTAATAGTCAAGATTTACTAAATTTAAGCACAAACAAACAAACCTCCTCTCCTCATTGGTTGCCAAAAATAAAACATTTAAAGGTGTAAATCTACCAAATTAATATCTAATCAACTTTTAAACCCCAATAAAACCGAATTTTCCATTTCCAACCAAAACTAATGGATCTCTCCTTCTCACTAACACCATTTGATATATGTATATACATTTATGTGCATTTCAGAATTTCGCTAATATGGTAGTGGACTTGGAAAATTCAAAGCCTACTATAAATATTAATTGGCTTATAGTAGGTGAGCTGGAGCTCAGTTATCTTGTTGATTTGGCGGATGCATTTAGTAATACAAAATGGTTTGGCGAGGTCGGTATCGTGCCCAAAGGTGCAGTGTATGTCTTATTTGTGGATTAGAAATAGGAGGTCATCTTTAAAATTCAGCTGGTTAGACTAGTTGTTATGAGTCAAGATGTAGAGTGGGGTTTGCACGTGGAAGGAGAGGCCTGGTCATGTTTGTTAGTAGGGTGTGGTTGGTATTCAGCTAGCCCCTGGTTGATATTTCCTGACTGTTGTTTTCCTTGTGTTAATATATACATATACTGTCTTGTTGTTAAAAAAAAATTATCAACATAAGCACGTGTGAATACCCAATATAGTTCACAACAAACTTTATTATGATCAGTGGCAGAGCTATATTATTATTCAGGTGGGCCATTGCCCATCATACAATTTTGACATTTTTCTATATGTGTGTATAATATGTAGTGTTAAAATTTACATGTTATAAAAAATTAAGCCCATTAATTATCATATAATTAATTAAACCCCCTTTATTTATTAAATATTTTAGTTTGTAGTACTCAAACTGTCAAACCCACTACACAACAAAAGAAAAGCTTTACCTTATTTGTCTTAAGACACTGTAAATGTAATGATTTTAGTATCATTTACTAGAAGACTTTTAAAAATATTCAGAGATGAGGAATAGGATTCTTTTTTTTTTCAAGTCTCATAGAGTTTTGCAAATGTTATGACATTGATATTCCTGATCATAATAATCAATATTTTGAAGGTTGATGTAGTTGACAATGATATGATGTTACAAATGAGCATTATTATCATTTTGACATATTCAAAAAAGCCATAGATTTTTCAGGTAGAAGAAATATGGTCCAAAATTGATAACAAAGTGGTTAAACTTTTGAAACTTAGTGCAAGTTTGGATCCAAAAGATAGATATAAAGCCTTTGACACTAATTTTATTTGTAGCATTGCAAGAAAAATATTATCTTTTTGATTTTACAAAACATGAACTAGAGACATTGCAATTCCAGTTAAAGTATTTTTCAGGTTGATGTGCTCTATCCTTTGTTAAGGGAAATTATGTCAAGGTTTAGTAAAATATTATCTTGTTGATTGGTTAGTTTTATCTTGACGCTTCTATTATCTACTGCTACTATTGAACATGCATTTTTAGTATTGAAAATTTTGAAGACTCGACTACTCAACAAAATCAGTGATGAGTTTCTTGTTGATATTTTAGTTATTTACATTAAATGAGATATTGTAGAGACTTTTAATTTGGACTTTGTTTTAAAAGATTTTATTACTGTGAAATAATGTTGTGCACAGTTTAAATTGTAAACATTATTATTCATTTTTTAAGTTATTTTATTATGATATTGTCGCATAAATATTTTTTTATATTGTTAGTCCACCTGGATGAAATTCCTAGCTCCGCCCCAGACTATGATCAAACAATTAAGAAATAAAAGAATTTTTTTGTTGCATAATTTTTCATATGTTATGATTTTGTGTATTTCATAATTTTGTTGCATTATATGTGGAGAATGACTTTGTATATATTTTTTTTATATTTTTTTTATAAAATTTAAAAAATATAGTTAAAATTGTGGATTACTCGCGGATTTAGATTACATGTGGGTTGTGGGCATGGGTGAGATTTTTCACCCACTTGCAGATACCCGCAAAGTCGCGGGTACTAAAAAAACCGCGGGCATGGATAATGGGTAAGGAGTATCTGTGCCCGATCCACCCCGTTGCCATCCTTAACTGTAGCTAATTCCAAGTCATGCGTAGGATAATTCTTCTCATATGACTTCAATTGCCTAAAGGCATAGGCAACAACTTTTTCATTCTGCATAAGTACACACCCTAAACCAATATGTGAAGCATCACAATAAATTTCATGACCTTCAGTGCTAGATGGGATGGTAAGGGCAGGTGCAGTTACTAATCTTCACTTCAACCCCTGGAAGCTTTTCTTACAATCTTCAATCCACTCGTACGTAGCATTCTTTGGAACCAACTTGTACAAAGGCATAGCTAAGGTAAAAAATCCTTCAACAAACCGACAACAATAATCGGCTAAACCTAGAAAGCTACAAATTTTAGTAACATTAGTAGGTCTAGCCCAATTCACCACTACTTCAACTTTCTGTGGATTAGTAGAAACTTCATCTTTTGAAATTATATGCCCAAGAAAAGAAATTTTCTCTAACCAAAACTCACACTTTTTTTAATTTTGCATATAACTCATTCTCTTTTAATGTCTGTAAAATAATTCTCGAGTACTTCTCATGCTCCTTTGGACTCTTAGAACAGACCAAATATCATCGATAAACACAGCAACAAATTAGTCTAAATAAGGCTTGAAAACCCAATTCATCAAATCCATAAAAACAGCCGGTGCATTCGTTAGACCAAACAGCATAACCACAAATTCATAATGGCAATACTTAGTCCTGAAAGCAGTATTGGGTATATTCTCAGCCTTAATATTTAGTTGGTGATACCCAGACCTTAAATCAATTTTGGAAAAGACTTGTGCAGCCTATAATTGATCGAACAAATCATCGATACGAGGCAATGGACACTTGTTCTTGACAGTCACCTTGTTCAACTCATGGTAGTTAATGCAAAGCCTCAAGCTTCCATCTTTCTTCTTCACGAATAAAACAAGAACACCCCATGGTGAAACACTAGGTCGAATGTACCCTTTATCGAGCAACTCTTGTAGCTGTACCTTTACTCTACAGGTACCATTCGGTAGGGAGCCTTAGAGATTGGGGTAATCCCCAACTCAAGGTCAATGGAAAAAGTCAATCTCTTAATTAGGAGGCAACCTGGGAATTTTCTCAGGAATTGATCCCATGTGAAGCCATCCAAATTTTCAAGCCGCACAATCTTCCACCAATTCTTAGCTCGACCATCCATGACCAAAGTTGCAGCACCTACCCTTTGTTTGTCATTATACTGAAAAAGATCAAAATAATCTTCCATCATTGAAAGCCAATACCTGGCTTCCTTTGGATCACTCTCACCATTAAATCTGTTAGGTCGTAACTTCAGAAATTTATTTAGACCTTTCTCACCATTCCCACCATTAACGCCAACACCTAGAGGAACACCTGCTTCACCTTGTTGACCAAGCTGCATAACCAATTGTTGTAGCAAGGCATTAGCCACAACTGTTGCCTACACTCTACTGAAAAGAAACTTCTCGCCCATGTTCTGCAAGCTAAGCGATAGGAACATTGTCATCATTTCCTGCATTTGCTCAATGCTGAGGGGTGATATGCCTGGGTGCGATATGTCAGCTGAAGATAGCCATATTCTTAACTAGCGCAATAGATGAGGGGGGAGAATATTTGATATCTAAGTGCAAAAAAAAGCCTAGTATTGTCCTAACCTAAGGTCTCCAAATTTATTGAACCTATGCTCTAATACCACTTCTACCACGCCCCAAAACCCACCCTAGGAGTTTTAGGCTGATGACACGCCACATAATCAAGATGATAAATTTTTCCTAAGATGCAAAGCTACATATTCCAAATAATTCCAAACTTATAAAATTTAACTTTTGAGAATAAGTGACAGAGCAACTACAATCCTTGAAATCAGGACATAATCCATAAAATATTAGAGCTCTAAGGAACAAAATGAAATCCAAAGAGTTTCCTAAACATGAATAAACTTCTAATAGTAGTACTAACAAAATACTTTTAATTATCATGAACTGCAGCTGGTTTTGTTGTCGCTTCCGCTAGCTAACTCGAACTACTCCTTATCTGTGTGAGGGGTGAAAACGGGGTGAGCACGAATGCTCAGCAAGTGGCGGATTTTGAATACAAAAATATAATATACAAAAATATATAGAGATCAAGTATAAATAATTTTTATAAAATAATAATATAAACTTCAACAGAAAATATTTAAAGAGTCAGTAGTAATTAATATAATAGCCATTTTGAGAATTAAGCAAATATTTCTAAATAAAATCATTAACCAAATCAAAGCAATTTAGAGCAGAATGACAAAATAGAAATTCAGAGCAGAGTGGGTGGGGTGATCATTGTGATTACTCTTAAACCGTTGTAGTTCGTCCAGAATTGTCTAAGAATCACCAACGATCGAGCGCTCACAAGGATTAGTCCAAAAAACAGTGCATCGTAGAACAAAATGGAACAGAATACCCCACGTGGAGGGTTCAGAATTACACTTTCCTAGTAGTACGGGCACAGAACCAACACCTACCAAAATAGAGTCAGAACAGAAATTTAGAGCATTACAATTGTTATAAAATTTCAGTACAAAACATCACAATAAAAACATACATGATCCCAACTTATTTAATCAAACACAATATATTGCATAAATAAGATAAAATCAAACAAGAAAATAAACAAGTAAATTAATAAAACACTTGGAAAGCAATTTCAAAATAAAACTTGTATGTGAAAACTCTTATTTTGGTTGAAAATCAATTTAATGCAAAATAACTTTAAATCGAAATATTGAAATTTACTAAGTTGGAAAACTTAACACTTTGAAAAAATAATATGTAAATAATATCAAAACAATTTAGTTTTTTTTTTTTAGAAATGTTAGTAGCCACTTACCTTAAAATGCAACTTTCCAACTCCTAAAATAATTCTTTAGCCACCTAAAATAATTATGTAAAAGTTTATATCAAAACATAATCAATTCAAGAAATAACCCAAAATCTAGTGTTGAAAATGAGTCGAGCTGAGCCAAGTAGTATACTATTCATGTTCGGCTTGAATTAATTATTGAGCTTGATATTTTGTTCATCTTTGGATTGAAAATAATACGAATGAGCTTTAAATGAGCTTTTATCTGAACGAGCTCGAGTCGAGCTCGAGCTGTTCGCTTAAATTAAAGAAAAAAATCTAAAATTAAATCGAGTCGAGTCGAGTAGTAAGCAATTTGAGTTTTGTTTGAATTGTATATCAAGTTTTAAATTTTGTTCAAGCCTGGCTTGATAATTATTCGAACGAGTCACGAATGAGCTTTAAATCGAGCCGAACTCGAGCTGTTTGTTCATTTTTTCACCCCTACCAAAATTACTTGCTGACAGTGACCCAAACGAACGCTACTGGAACCTAAGAATTCACTGAAGTAATGTTAGAAGCCTTAGGGACTGATATTGTGATTAACCCGATAGTATACTTCAGCACCCTACTTCCAGTGACCAAGTTGTAACATTTTAGATTATAGGGTATTGATGAAGCTGTCTCTTAGATTTAAGGACCTGAATTGTAGTTAGCCCAATTTTTACCTAGAAATACGATTCCTCATCTTCTCTGGTACGCAGCTTCTGTTAGTCTCCAATTGCCACCGTGCCCAGCCAAAATCTCCGGAAACTTATTTATAATTCATCGTAAACAATTCCAATAATCAATTATCTCTTTCAATCATCAAGAATAAATTATATTTAATCAAATCATCAACCCACATCTTATTTTTTAAATTTAAAACTAACTAATTTATGTACTAAAAATAACAAACAAATACTTATCAAAGATCCTTTTATTGCAGAAAAAATTCACAGGCTACTTTTACTTGATCCTCAATTAATAAATTCTTGTTCCACTTTTTCAGTACATAATAATAAGTAGATGAAAAAATAAGAGAAATATCCAACCTTAACTTTTTCTTATTTTTCTCCTTTTATAATTTCTTTCACGCCTTCCTCTGTACCACATTTCTTTTGTTTTGTGCCGTACTCCCCCTTTCTTTTATTCCCTTGCACTTCTTTTTTCCTTCTTTACTTCTTATTTTATATTATTATTATTATTATTAGGTCTTAACCTAAATACCCAATATAATAAAATAGGGTAACTTGGATTGGGTCATTACAATAACTCTCGAACCACCCTTCTCTTCCATGACTTCTCATATAATAAAATAGGTAACGGCGCACCATGCTCCCCCATGTCCACTACTTCCAGGTCACCCTCGTAGCCTTCATAGCCCAAAACAAGCCCAATGTTCTGATCAAACTTCGCTTTACTAATAGGCCTTGGCTTATTCAAGTACAGCCCAATTCGATCTCCGTTTTTAGCCACCCAACTTGCATCAGACGATTCTGATACAACTGTGTCATCTGATTCTTTTTCACAGTTTAGTAGTGGGGCTCTTTTCAGCCTTTTCTCCCCATCACGTGAAGGCGTTCGCTGACCTTCCCCTGAATCTGCTGCTTCCTCAGACTACACATATCCCCATGCATCTTCTTCTCCACCCGTTTCACCGCTCTCCAGGTCTACTTCCGGCAAATCATCTTCAATGCCTGCACTTCCGTCATTCAAGCTTTATACACCATAGTCTGTAGAACCAGATGCTTCCGACTGATATCTTGGGCCAAAATCAACTTTAAGCAAGGGGTCTTCTGAAACTCTAACCTCGTAAATCTTGTCATTGACTTTCACTTTAAGAACCTTAAAGATCTGCTCTACACACTCTGTTAATACGCAAACTCTTCCCACATGTATCTGTAGTTTCTCCCGAGTATATTTCTCTATCACTATAATTCTTCTCCATAAAATAGCAATTGTGGCCAAAGTGTCAGCACACCATGCTTGCAGTGGTAGCCCTTCAATATTCAGCCACACAACTCTCCCTGGCTTATTTAACTCATTCGACCATAGAGAAATCCACTCTAACCATTGAAGGAGCCAATCCGCTCCCTCCCTAAGCATTGCATCTCTTTCCTCCACCGAATCGCACTCCAAGAGGACTCGCAGACCTCCCACGTATTTCACCACACACGGGCCAACTCCCTCCTCATAACAGAAGTGTTCATAAGTTTTGATTGCCTGAAAGTTCTAGACCTCATCGACTGCGCATCTTTGTAACCACTCCAGCTCCTCCTTCCTAGCTTGCACTTCAATTCCTGCCCAGACCTCCTTAGTTTCATTATGAATTTCCTCTTTCTGCCTCCCTCTGCTCTTTTCGGCAACTACGTCAACATACCTTCTGTTGTCACGCCCTTTTACTCCTGCAGCCTCCAACCTCTGAAAGCCCTTTGTCCTGGCTGAAGCCATACTTGGAGCTTCTCTTATTTGGAACCTTGATAAATTCACCCTTAGCTTGAATGTACCGATCCAAATCTTGCTTAACTTTTTCTTCAATTCCTCCACCGCCTCACCATGTTTGAATCTAACGAAACCAAACTTTTTTCCACTGTTTGATCTTTTCCTTGCGATATAGACAATTTTATGACGATTTAAATCACTAACTTCTAAATTAGTTTTAAATACCTCAATTGAGCTGAATAAGATATTGAAGCAGAACTGAAAATGGATGCCAAAATAGTAGTAGAGACGGATTGGAGAAGAGGGAGGGGGAGGTATTTATAAGCAAAATCTATAGTAATATTGTAGGATATATATGAAAAGTTAAATTGCAAGAACGGTGTAGGAAATTTGTAGTAATTCTCGTAAAAAAAACGTAGGAAAACTAAACTATAGGAAAATCAAAGGATTAAAATTACTACATTTTTAAGAGGCCTATTCCTTTTTTGTCTCAAAACCGTAGGATAAAAAAATGCAGGAAAAGCGTAGGATAACATATTCGACGCTTTCCTACATATGTGGTCCCTACCCATTTAATTCGCATCAAAAGCGTTAGATGCTTTGGCGCCATAATTTCCCACTATCTTACTCTGACAATTGTCCTATAGTATTATATTTCACAAATTTATTGAATGAAAACCATTGGGCATAATTTTTTATCCGACGGTGTTTTGGAGAATAATTTGCTTACGCTTTTTTTTGTAGGAAATGAACGTAGGAAATATTCTTCATCCTTGTATTTGTCAATATAAAAAATTATTATTATTACTTGTTATATATTGCTCTTTTTTGGTTTGGAGATATGAAAAAGTAACACTTTTAGAAAACATTTGGGTGAAATTAATAAAATTACCGGTGTATCATCATCCTTTCCTAAAATAAAAAATTCCCCTGAAAAATTAGCGCATGACCATGAGGCAAAATCTTGAAATTTTGGTGCTTGGGTTGGCATGAAAAAACAATAGTTTAATGAGTTGATAAGGGCATATTTATGAAAGTTTGATTGCCATTTTGATTCAAGCCTATTTTATTCAGGACTATTGAAGTTTGCTGCCACTGAAACACAAAAAAAAAAAAAAAAAGGAAAAATCAAAGAAACAGATGGCTTTTTTTTCACAGTGATAGCCACAATAGAAATAAACATCACCAATCAAAAGCAAGACTTCAACCACAAAGAGAAACTTAGGCAGACATTTATAACGGAGAACTGGCGCTCAAGCTCTAAGCTTCCATCGTCATCCGTTTTAGCCTCTGGATCTAGCTGGTGGGAAAATTAACTGACTTTGCCCGCCAGAAATAGAACAGTCATTACTGAATTGCGTTGAGCAATTTCTGAGAACATCAGGCTCCAAATTTGGTTTACCATCAGGCTTCAAATTTGTTTTCCTTGTGTAGCAAAACCGGATCTCCCATAGTTGTAGCACATTATTGACCTTTTTGCATGATATTTCTGGAACCTTACCATATTTTTTGAATATCTTAATTTGTATGTCCCCTGCTTTGTAGGTGACTTTGGAACTCGGTTTAACTTCAACTTCTGATAGATAGTTTTATAACATCAACAACAACCAGTAGTCAAATAGGTATAATATATATAGCACAAAGAAGTGCCTTAATTTCAACTCCCTTATAGGTTACCTTCAAGGAACAAACGTAATGATACGCCATTTGGTTCTAAGGCACTTTTGAGTTGTAAGGCCGCATTAAAGTAGCTGTCAGGTTTAGTAGGCCAAGCAGAGCACATCCCATGTCTCTCCCACTCTTTTCGCCAAAATTGCTTGTTAACAGTTGAACTCTTGTAGTTCTTCAAGTTTGGCCATTGTGTAGTTAATTGTGACATGGTGCTAGCTTGTAGTTGACTCTTTACGCGAGGAGAAGTTCCAAACGGTGCAAAAAATAAGGATCATAAACACCCAAAGAAAAGATTGAAGGGGGGAATTAAAACGATAGAGCTTATGTTATTGTGATGATACTTACGATAGCAGCAGATGGTTGTACAGGCGACTCATCCGTGCAGCTGGGGTTATCATCGTAAGCAGGGACACCGCTGTCTCGAGAATACTGGGGCCAAAGCCCATGGATAGTGAACTCGCTCAGGTCCGGCAACGAACTCATACACCATTTTGGGCTGGCGTTGCACGTAGCCGGCGGCCATTGGAGGCTGAGTTTGTAGAAGTCCAGAAACCGAATAGTTGCCGGCTGCCTGTACTTGAACTTTGACATTATGACCTCGAGCAGGTTGCTTTGCCAGAGCTCACGGCGATATACAGACTCGCGGACATCCTCATCATCAGCCACTCTAATCATCCCGATGGGACCCGAATATCGGCTCACCAGCGCCGCAATGAAGGCTACAACAACGCAGGCAGCCACCGTAGCGATACACCTCTGCATTTTGCGGTGAGTAGGGGACTTGATGAAGAAAATATTATTTGTGTGATTACTAGGCATATGTAATATCATGGGCTTTTATAATGCTTTTGTCCGAAGCTTTTTGGCAAGGTCGGAGTTGGTCCGAGTGTCCTTCATTTTCCTTTTCAACCGAGAGGTCTTTTTTATATTAATATATAAAGCTTGGTATCCAGTGAAGTGAGTGAAGTGAAGTGATTTAAATATAGTACTCCCTCCGTACTATAATTTTTGTTCCATTTTTTTTGTTTGGATAGTCCAAAAATTTTACATCATTTCTTTTTTGAGTAATTTTTTCATATTACATTTACCATTATACTATTTCATCTCTCCTTTACAGACCCCACACACACACTCTCTCTCCCCTCCAGTGAGGTTCACCCTCCTCAATTAGATGCGCTAGTGGCCGACGCAGATGAGGGTGGCGTTCGGTGAGATGGATTACGAGGGAGTGACACGACGAGGAGGTGAATTGAGGACAGAGGTGAGTGGGCCGATGTGAATCGAGATCGGAGGCAAAGAGATGACATGAATTGAGGTTAGAAGTGAAAAGGTGACACGAATCGAGGTCGGAGGCGGAGAGGTGATGCAACGCGAATTGAGCTTGGAGGCGGAGAGGTGACGTGAATCAAGCCTGGAGGTGGAGAGCTGATACGAATTGAGGTCGGAGGCAGAGAGGCGACACGAATCAGAGATGTGAATCGAGGTTGAAATGGAAGGACGGATGAGAATCCGAACCAAAACGGATAGACAGTGACACAATTGAAGGCAAACAAACGACAAATGGATGAATGTGACAAATGGATAACGGACAGACGGATGGACAAATGGGATTCTTGGACATCAGACAGGCGAGGGACACAAGACAAAGAGAGATGTTGGAGGAGCGAAAGTGTAAATTGGTGGGCTTTTCTTAAATTACTCACAATTACAAATGGAGCAAGATTCGGAGGGAGTAATAGACTTGGCAACGTCGACGTCTACTATAAATAATTAATTGACTTTTCGTAGATGAGTTGGAGCTTAATTTTCTTGTTGATTTGAGGGATGCAATTAATAATACAAAATGGTTTGGCGAGGTCGGTACGTGTGTGAATAACCATATAGTTCGCACCAAACTTTATGATGATCAAACAATAAAGAAATACAAGAATTTATTTGGCACCCATTTAATAATTAATATGAAGACTTTTTTTTTTTTTTACCTAAATCAGGCAACGCAAAATATACTATATGCATAGATTACGAGGCGATCTGAACCAGGCTAGAGAGTAGTGCCTCTGATGACTTATTAAGAGGGATGAAAGCTATGCTTCAAACGACCCATGCCTTGTTATTAAACAGAATATCCTAACATCCTGTGTAATCCCAACTGACAAGGAACATCATTTCGGAGTAGTTATGGCCAAGGTATTAAATACTGTTACCGCTAAGTATACTGTATCTTAATATTTTAACATATACTGTATGGTATACCGCGCAACATACCGTTACCGTTACCGTAAAAAATAAATGTTATAATATTATTTTTAGATGACATAAGTTTAATAATTTATTTTTACACATTTTATATGTATTATAATTTTTTTCATCATAATTTGTCAAACATAAATAAAGTATATATGATAAAAGATATTCAGTTGGGCTAACATGCAACAAAAATCCAATTGAGGGATATTGTTCAACACCACAGGAACCTTCAAGCTGCTACCATCCATTAAATTGTTATATTAATTAAAAAAAGTAAAAAATAAAATAAAATTAAATGTTTATTTTATGATATGTGTATTATTTATATTTTATATATTTATGATATTATTTATGTAAAATGAAAAAAAAAATAGGTGCAAAAAATTAAATACCGTGGTACCTACCACGTGGTATACTGCGGTTTTTTTTATAAAATACATACAAAAAGTGCACGGTATGTGGTATACTGTGAAATACCATTGTATACCGCGAGATAAAATAACAAAATGCAGAAATATTTGTACTGCATACCGCGTACCTGCGATAAATGGTATACCACACGGTGTACCAAGGTATTTAATTCAGTGGCTATAACATCCACTGTCCCTAAACTAATATCCATATTGTGAAATTGTTTACTAACTACTAATTGTTATATTGGTCATCCTATAATTATGAAATTGTTGTAATAAACAGCCTATGATTACCCAAAAACTTTACAGACCATTATTTCCTTTTTCAGTAACTTTTTCATATTATATTTACCATTACACACACCCTCTCTCCTTTACAGACCCCACACACACACCCTCTCTCCTTGACAGACCCCACACACACACTCTCTCTCCCCTCTAGTGAGGTTCACCCTCATCAATCAGATGTGCTAGTGGCTGACGCAGATGGGGATGGTGTTCGGTGAGATGGATTACAAGGGAGTGACACGACGAGGAGGTGAATTGAGGATGGAGGCGAGGGGGCCGATGCGAATTGAGATCGGAGGCAGAGAGGTGGCATGAATTGAGGTTAAAGGTGAAGAGGTGACACGAATCGAGGTCGGAGGCGGAGAGATGATGCAACGCGAATTGAGCTTGGAGGCAGAGAGGTGACGCGAATCAATGTCAGTGGCGGAGAGGTGACGCGAATCAAGCCTGAAGGTGGAGAGCCAATGCGAATCGAGGCAGGAGGCAGAGAGGCGACACGAATCGGAGATGTGAATCGAGGTTGAAATGGAAGGACGGATGAGAATTCAAACCAGAACGGATAGACAGTGACATAATTGAAAACAAACTAACGACAAATGGATGAACACGACGAACGGATAACGGACGGACAGGCAGACAAATAGGATTCCAGAACGTCGGACAGGCGAGGGACGCAAGACAAAGAGAGATGTTGGATTAGCGAAAGTATAAATTGGTGGGGTTTTCTTAAATTACGCACAATTGCAAATGGAGCAAGATTCGGAGGGAGTAATAGACTTGCCAAAGTCGACGTCTACTATAAATAATTAATTGACTTTTCGTAGATGAGTTGGAGCTTAATTATCTTGTTGATTTGAGGGATGCAATTAATAATACAAAATGGTTTGGCGAGGTCGGTACGTGTGAATAACCATATAGTTCGCACCAAACTTTATGATGATCAAACAATAAAGAAATACAAGAATTTATTTGGCATCCATTTAATAATTAATATGAAGACTTTTTTTTTTTTTTCTGACCTAAATCAGGCAACGCAAAATATACTATATGCATAGATTACGAGGCGATCTGAACCAGGCTAGTGAGTAGTGCCTCTCATGACTTATTAAGAGGGATGCAAGCTATGCTTCAAACGACCCATGCCTTGTTATTAAACAGAATATCCTAAAATCCTGTGTAATCCCAACTGAGAAGGAACATCATTTCGGAGTAGTTTTGGCGAAGGTGTTAAATGCTGTTACCGCTAGGCATACCGTACCCTAATATTTTAAGGTATGCTGTATAGTATACCGCATAATATACTGTTACCGTTACCGTAAAAAATAAATGTTATAATATTATTTTTAGATGATATAATTTGTTTAATAATAGAATATTATTTTTAGATGACATAATTTGTTTAATAATTTATTTTTACACATTTTATATGTATTCTAATTTTTTTCATCATAATTTGTAAAACATAAATAAAGTATATATGATAAAAGATATTTAGTTGGGTTAACATGCACCAAAAATCCAATTGAGGGATATTGTTTAACACCACAGGGACCTTCAAGCTGCTACCATCCATTAAATTGTTATATTAAATAAGAAAAGTAAAAAATAAAATAAAATTAAATGTTTATTTTATGATATGTGTATTATTTATATTTTAATTTTTTATATATTTATGATATTATTTATGTAAAATGAAAAAAAAATATTTGCAAAAAATTAAATACCGTAGTATGTACCACGTGGTATACTGCGGTTTTTTTAATAAAATACATAAAAAAAGTGCTCGGTATGTGGTATACTTTAAAATACCATGGTATACCGTGCGATAAAATAATAAAATACAGAAACATTTGTACTGCATACCGTGTTCCTGCGATAAATGGTATACCACACGGTGTACCACAGTATTTAAGTAAGTGGTTATGGCAACTGGGGCACAGTGGGTCTATCTGTTGAAACTCTCATTGATTTTGGGGTTTTCCAAAGCATGTATGGAAGTTTGAGATTGGTTTACTTTTTCTAATAAAAGGCTTTTTTTAGAGTAAATAACATCCGCTGTCTCTAAACTAATATCCATATTATGAAATTGTTTACTAACTACTAATTGTTATATCGGTCATCCTACAATTATGAACTTGTTGTAATAAACAGCCTGTCATTACCCAAAAACGTTAGAAAGTAATGAAAAAGGCATTTTGTAGTGGGAAAAGTGCACTTTTAGCTCGAAAAGTTAGTAAACATTTCCATTTAAGTTGTATAACTTTATTATTTTCTATTTCGACTACTCTCTTCACATAACTCAACACACAATATCTCTAATTCAATCCATCTATCTGATACTCACAGCAGTTCCTCACTTCCTTTTTGCAGAAGATTTCAAAAATCCGATTTCGCACGGAAGTTATCCTCCACAAAACAAAAATCCCTGTTCCAAAACTTGAATCATAGCCCGCAAAACTTGAACCTATCATTTTCAGAAACCACAATTTCAAATAATCCCTCCTCCAAAACTTAAATCATCATCATCGTCTAAATCGTTGTCCGGACCATAATTTCAGGAACAAAAATTAAAGATTCGAGCATCATCTGAACCACAATCATTTTACTTATTAATTTCACACGTTGCTTGTGTGCTTTGTGACGTATTTTGCCTTGTGCGCAAAAGCACAACTTAGCAAATATATAAAATGAAATCTCTGTAGAATCCTATTAGAAGTCAATATTTTTTTTTATCCAAAAACGTATCCATAAAATATTAGTAAAAGACTAGTACAGACCGTATTAATTAATAAAAATGCTAGGAAAAAACAATAGGTGAACACAAAGAATAAAATTCTTAGTGAAGCTGAGGAACTTCACTTTTCTTAACTAGAAACGACGAAGTAGGCTCATTCAAGGGAACTAGAACTTCATGTAATCTTGCCTTCCAAATGGAGGGCCTATGTACACCCACAACAAAGAAATGATGATGGCGAGCAAACGGGACCTCACAAAGACCAGAACACACCTACAACTAACTTGCTCCACGCCGGCAATAGGCTGCATATGGTTCTTGCTACACCTACCGTGATAGCAATAAAGTTGATCATCATAACAGTGATAGGAGGGACCATCAGCAAGCTCCTCTTGACCACATATAGTTCTACAAATTCATCATCTCCATCTTTAATTGCCGTGGTTTTGGATGTCGTTGTGAAGGAATTGTTGATGTAGTGATCACAGTCAAGATTAAGGATGAATGACCCATTCGACATGATTGCACTCATTTGAACCAGAGCGTTCATGGCTCCAGCCTTCTTGTTGTGATCATAAAAGATGGACAAACTACTAATAAAAGAACAAACTGTTGGTTTTTTTTGGAGAAAAATGCAGGAGAGCAACGTTGGTTTTTAGAAGCTAAAACAAATGCTGGAATAGCTTACATTTTCATTTACTTCATCAAACTTAAATACATAAGAAGATAAGATTACTTTCCTAATCTTTTGCAACTAACTAGCTGAAAAACAGCTTACATAACTCAACTAACAACATAATGTACCTAAGCAATCATAACAAATAGATTTAGTGAATCTTCCAGCAACTGTTTGTGTAACAAAGAAGAGTCCTCCTTCTGCACGTTTCTGTCCAGCTTTGCTTTCGTGCTCCAGGGACATCTGATTAACACTCCTCCTTGTCCTTGGAGCTCACAATTCCTAGTCTTTCCCTTAGATCCTCAAACCGAGCTTTAGTTAATGCTTTGGTGAAAATGTCTGCCTCTTGATTTTGTGTATTGCAGTGAAGGAGCCTTACTTCTCCTTCCTTTTGAACTTCCCTCAAGAAATACAACTTCAGTTTGAAATGTTTAGTCTTCCCATGAAACACAGGATCTTTGGACATAGATATTGCAGCTTGGTTATCTACAAAAATTGTAGTTCCTTCATTCTGCTCTTCATGGAGGTCCTTCATTAGCTTTCTCAGCCAAAGGGCTTGATTAGTTGTGGCACAAGCAGCCACGTATTCTGCTTCAGCTGTGGATTGAGCCACCACATCTTGCTTCCTTGAGCACCAGGAGAATACAGCTGTTCCAAGCTTAAAGCTGTAACCAGTAGTACTCCTCATATCATCAATGCACCCAGCCCAATCACTATCTGAATAACCTTGTAAAGCATAATCCTTAACTTTTCCAAACATTAAACCATAATCTGTTGTGCCTTTGATGTATCTGACTATTCTTTTTGCTGCTTAAAAGTGTGTGGAACTAGCACAATGCAAATACCTGGACAAAATACTCACAGCTTGCATAATGTCAGGTCTTGTTGCTGTTAGATACATAAGACAGCCAATGAGGCTTCTGTACACAGCCTCGTTTGCCTTCTCAGAGCCATCTTCCTTGTTGAACTTTTCTTTTGGATTCATTGGTGTGGAGACAGGCTTGCATTCACCCATTTTAAACTTCTTTAGTATCTCCAGGGCATACTTGTGCTGGTTCACGAAAATTCCTTGCTGTTTCTGTTTTATTTCTATACCCAAGAAATACTTCATCTCTCCAAGGTCTGTCATTTCAAACACCTCAGTCATGCTGTCTTTGAACCACCTTATTAGCTCCTTGCTGCTTCCTGTCACTAAGAGGTCATCAACATACAGAGAGACAATAAGCATTTGAGTGTTAGCATTCCTTACATATAAGGTGAATTCACTGAGGCTTCGTTTGAAACCTAAGTTAATTAGATAGGAATCTATCCTGCTGTACCAAGCCCTAGGAGCTTGCTTCAAACCATACAGAGCCTTCTTCAGTAAATATACTTTGTCCTTTTCTCCTTGGACAGAAAAACCTTCTGGTTGTTCAACATAAATCTCTTCCTTCAGATAGCCATTTAGGAAGGCTGACTTGACATCCATTTGATGTATTATCCACCCCTTTTGTGCAGACAAAGCCATCAGCAACCTTACTGTATCAAGCCTTGCCACAGGAGCAAATGTCTCTGAGAAATCCACTCCAAATATCTGTGCATATCCCTTCACCACTAATCTGGCCTTATGTTTGTTCACAGAACCATCAGGATTTTGTTTGGTTCTGTAAACCCATTTGACTCCTATTGCTTTCTTGTGTAATGGTCTATCCATTAGCTCCCAGGTTTGATTCTTTTCAATCATCCTTAGCTCCTCCTTCATTGCCTCTACCCATTTAGAATCATGGGCAGCAGCTTCATACCCTTCTGGTTCAAGCACAGCTACATTGCAGCTGTCATAGATCTCAGCTAATGTCTTGGTTCCTCTCACAGGAGGGTCATCAACATCCTCAGTCTCCTCCTCGAATGAAAGCTCTTTTGCGTCTTCCTTTTCTTTGTTCCAGCTCCACTTTTCATTTTCAAAGAATTCCACATTTCTGCTGACAGTGAGCTTGCTGCATTGTGGGAGGAAGATTCTGTAGGCCTTTGAGGTTTGACTATAGCCCACAAAAATCCCAGCTTCTGCCTTCTTGTCCAGCTTGTCTCTTTTTACCTAAGGTACATAAGAGAAACATAGACAGCCAAAAATTTTCAAGTTTTGAATCCTTGGCCTGAAGCCATACCAAGCTTCAAATGGAGTTTTTCCTTCTACTGCTTTGGTGGGAAATCTGTTTAGCAGGAACACAGCAGTGTTTGCTGCTTCTGCCCAGAATTTCTTTGGCAAGTCTTTGTCATGAAGTAGGCATCTGGTCATTTCCATGATTGTTCTATTCTTTCTTTCAACTACTCCGTTCTGTTGAGGGGTGTAAGGAGCAGTTTTCTGATGTTCTATGCCAGCTTCATGACAGAATTGGTTGAACCTTGCTGAGGTGTATTCTCCCCCATTGTCTGACCTTATAGTCAGTAATTCTGTGCCACTTTGATTCTCAATCCAGGCCTTAAATTTCCAGAAAATGTCAGCAATATCTGATTTTTGTTTCAGAAAGTAGATCCAACACATCCTTGTATAGTCATCAATGAAAGTCAGATAGTACTTACTTCCATTTAGGGATGGAGTTTTAAGAGGGCCACCTACATCAGTGTGTACCAACTGAAGCTTCCTGGTTGCTCTCCATGTTTTGCTTTGTGGGAAAGGTAGCCTACTTTGTTTCCCGAGATGACATGCTGCACACAAGGGTAGGTTTTCCTCGAGTGCAGGCAGGCCTTCAACCATCTCTCTATTCTTCAGATGCTGTAGAGCACCATGATGGAAATGTCCTAACCTTCTGTGCCATAGCATGGTGTCACCTCCTGTCACCATTACTGTCGCTTGATCTTCTTTTACCAAGTCCAGTGCAAAGCTCTTGTTCTGCATTCTGACTTTGAAAATATCCTTGTCAGCCCCATCCTTTATTACGCAGCAACCACCTTCGAAATGTACCTTGAAGCCTTTTTCAAGCAGCTGGGCAACACTTAACAGGTTTTGATCTATGTTAGGAACATAGAGTACATCAGAAATTAACTTCAAACCTGTGTGTCCTTTGATGGCTATGGTTCCTTTGCCTTCTGCTTCTAAGTAATCACCATTTCCAATCCTTATTCTGGATGACACTGATCTGTCCAGCTCCTTAAACAACTTTATGTCATGCGTCATGTGGTTGGTGCAGCCACTATCTATTAACCAACTTTCTGTTGTGCTTGCAAAGGAGCTCACTGTGAACAGCTGCTCTTCCACACCATCAGCCTGCTTTGCCTCTCCTGTTTGTTGTTGCTCCTTGCAGATTCGTTCTATGTGTCCTAATTGACCACACTTATTGCATTTGCGGTCTGGCCTCCACCAACATCTCTCAGGTGGATGATTGAGTTTCTTGCAGTGGGGACATGGATTTTTCTGAACTGGGTTGGTTCCACCTTTGGCAGCTGAACTTGCTTTTGATCCTTCCTTTCTTCTTTTATCTGCCTTGCCTTTTGTGTTTGGTGTCTTGGCCTGTAGAGCACCTTCCACAGAACCTTCTTGTCTCATAAGTCTCCTTTGTTCTTGAGCTTGCAAGGCACTTAAGAGTTCTGTTAGAGTGATGCTGGTCAGATCCTTAGAGTTTTCCAGTGAAGACAGTGTGGCTTCGAATTTTTCTGGAAGAGTGACCAAAACCTTTTGCACAATCCTGGCATCCTCAAGCTTTGAGCCCAGCAGCCTTACTTGATTTGCTATGTTTAGAAGCCTGTCAAAGTATTCCTTGACAGGTTCCGTCTCCTTCATCCTTTGCATTTCAAATTCTCGCAGCAGATTCAATGCCTGCATGCCTTTGATCTTCTCACTGCCTTCATATTCTTGTTTCAGGTAGTCCCATATCTCCTTGCCAGATTGAAGTGTCATTATCCTGTTGAAGATTGAAGATGACACGGCTGAGAACAATGTGGCCTTTGCTTTGGACTTCCTTTGCTTCCTTTCTTTGTGGTTCTTTATTTGAGCCATGGTTGGGTTTTCTGGCAGTGGGAGTACTTCATAACCTTCTTCAATGGCTTCCCACAAGTCATTGGCCTCGAGGAAGGCCTGCATTCTGATGGACCAAGCTTGAAAATTTGAACCATTGAAGACTGGAGGTGCAAGAACGTTGAAGGGTGTTTCAGCATCCATTTGGACTGGTTTTTTTGTGCTCAGGTCCCCTTGAGAAAATGTGCTCTGATACCAATTTGTTGGTTTTTTTTGGAGAAAAATGCAGGAGAGCAACGTTGGTTTTTAGAAGCTAAAACAAATGCTGGAATAGCTTACATTTTCATTTACTTCATCAAACTTAAATACATAAGAAGATAAGATTACTTTCCTAATCTTTTGCAACTAACTAGCTGAAAAACAGCTTACATAACTCAACTAACAACATAATGTACCTAAGCAATCATAACAAATAGATTTAGTGAATCTTCCAGCAACTGTTTGTGTAACAAAGAAGAGTCCTCCTTCTGCACGTTTCTGTCCAGCTTTGCTTTCGTGCTCCAGGGACATCTGATTAACACAAACATCAAGTTCATCTAAATGAATAAACTTGAATTAACAAAAGAACAAACATCAACTAATAAAAAAATAAAGAGTCACTCATAAAAGAACAAAGAACTATTAATAAAAGAACGAAAATAGTCTCTCCAAAATAACAAACATGAATTTATAAAAGAATAAATAACTAATAATAAAATAATAAACATTAACTAACAAAAGAACACAAACTTACTAATAAAAGAACAAAAAGTTGCTAATAAAAGAACAAACAACTTATAATAAGAGAACAAAAAATTAATTTTTCTAAAAGAACAAGTAGAAATTAATAAAAGAATAAACTTTTACTAATAAAAATATAGATGACTTCTAATAAAAGAACAAACCAACAATAAAATATAAAAGAAAATAACATAATACACAAAATGTGAAAGAGCATAAAAGTGAAACATAGAAGCTAAAAAAATTAGGGGCAATACAAAAAAACATAGAATGTTGCGAATTGGAAGGGAATTTAGGGAAGGGGGCAGAAGTAAAAAAACATTGATTGCTATGAATCGAACGCCTCTCCACTAGTTTGATATTAACGATTTCCTAACCAATTTACCTATAATACCACTTTGTCAAAAAACCGATACATATATGTATATTAATCCTTTTCAGACATGTGTGCGCCAGGCACACGTAATAATTACGCATTATTTTGTATGTAATTTGACTGGTATGTGTTGCTTAGGCGCACTAGATAAGGATATATGGAAGAATAATCAATGATAAAAAATGGAAAATTCGTACAAAATGTAAAGTTAATGTTTGAAAATGAATATTTCTAGGTACCAAGTGGAAGCTTTTATTAGGAGTAAGATTTCCGACTCATTACATATCCTTTCGACAGTACAAAAAGATTTCCTAGACACATTATTACCAAGTAATTAACTTAGGCCGACACATATTGGGGATCTTCTGTTTTAGCCTCTGAGTGAACACTATTGGTAGCAACAGGTGGGATGTAAAGAACTGAAGTTTAAAGAAGAGAAGCTGAAGGCAACTCAATATGCTCGACAATATTAAATGAACAAACTTGGCTACATAGATATAGCCATTACAATCTTATTGCAAAAACAGAAATTGCAGCCCACATTTACATGGTAAATAACGGGAATAAATTAAAGATAAGTCCATAACATATTTAATAAGATTTATTGAAATACTGAAATATCAAATCCTAACAGAACTCAACAACTCCAACGACTCATTATCCCTTCAATCCCTCCCTTAAGCTAAATTGTCTGCAACAATTTAGCTTACTTCTAAAACTTAACAAACTTCTAGCTGTGTTCTGAGCTTTTGAGACAAGTTGAGCTTGAGTGCTTTAGTCATGATTTTTGCTAATTGCTCTTAAGTGCCACAATATACCAGTTCAACAATTCTTCCTCTTGTGAGATCTCACAAGAAATGGAAGCGCACATCAATGTGCTTGCTGTGCCCGTGAAGTACAGGATTTCTTAACAACTTTATTGTGGAGCTGTTGTCACAAAGAATGGTTATACACTGACTTTATTCTTGACTCAATCTTTCCAAAATCCTCTTCATCTAGATTGCTTGACTTGAATGTACCAAGATTGCTTGACTCAATCTTTCCAAAATCCTCTGTCATCAAGAAAGTAACAATTGGATGCTTCTTAGAGGACCAAGCGACAGATCCAAATCCTACCATAAATACATACCTGAATGTACTCTTCCGACCGTCTAAGTCACCTGCATAATCACTGTCAGCATAACCAATCAAGTTTCCACTCCCTCACTTCTTGTAAAAGATCCTAAAATCAGTGGTTCCTTTGAGATATCTCAATGCTCTTTTGGCAGCTTGGAAATGCAACTCAGTTGGCTTACCCATGTATCTACTGATGAAACTTACATTGAACGTTAAATCTAGCCTAGTTGCAATTAGATACATTAGGCTTCTCACAATCTGTTTGAAGAACATCTCATCCACCTTAACTCCATTTTCATTCTTCAAAATTCTAAAACTAGGGACAATAGGATTGTGAACTGAATTACAATCCACCATTCTAAATGTTTTACTATTTTCAGTGCATACCTTATTTGACTGATACAAATTCCACCAGATCCTTGCATTTCTTTGATTCCAAGAAAATGTCGAATCTTCCCTAAATCTATCATCTCAAATTCATGCACCAATGAGTTTTTAAACTCCTTAAACATCATTTCATCATTGCCAGTAAATATAAGATCATCTATACATAAACTGATAATAAGAATCTCACCTTCTCTATTCATTTTGGTGAATAATGTGTGTTCACTATGGCACATTTTGAAACCTTCCTGCAAGAAATGAGCCTTGATTCAGCTGAACCAAGCTCGTGGAGCTTGCTTTAGTCCGTATAGCACTTTGTTCAGTTTGTAGACTTTATATTGGTTGTAATTCTACACATAACCCTTAGGCTGCTTCACATACACTTCTTTGCTTAACTCATCATGAAGGAAGGCGGATTTCACGTTAAGCTAATAAACAATCCGTTATTTATGTACTGCCAAAGCTGAAATCATCTTGACTGTATCCATTCTTGTCACAGGTGCAAACATTTCATTGTAGTTAATTCCCTGCAGTTGCACATAGCCTTTTGTAACCAATCGAGCCTTGTACTTATCCACCTCTCCATTCTCCTTTAGGTTGGTCCTATAAAAACACTTAACAACGATTCTTTTTACACCAACTGGCAAATCAGTGAGTTCCCAAGTATTATTTCTTTTGATGGCCTTCATTTCGCGAACCATAGTTGCCCTCCATTTCTCACACCTCACTGTTTTTTCAAAATAAATTGGACCTGTTGAAGCTGTCATCAAAGCTAAGTTGTCTTCCACATCTTCCTCTAAAGGTCTTTTACTAGTCACGTAGTCTTTCATCCTTGCTAGAGCTCTTCATGTTCTTGTTCCAACAGAACCAGATGCAATGGCTTCATTTCCGGCGATTGGAGAAGTGTTTCTTACTTCTTCATTCTCTTCACTCATAGCTTCATCATCATTCACAGCTTTATTATCTCCGTTCATCTTAAAAAATAACAGCTTCATCATTTTCTTCTCCCTACTCTAGGCCAGCCAGCGCATGCTCTTCGTAACTTTTATCCTAACTCCACGCTTTATTTTCTTCAAACACAACATCCATTTTGAT
This sequence comes from Aquilaria yunnanensis, assembly GCA_039654915.1. Lineage (NCBI taxonomy): Eukaryota > Viridiplantae > Streptophyta > Magnoliopsida > Malvales > Thymelaeaceae > Aquilaria > Aquilaria yunnanensis. The sequence goes on along the minus strand of CM077598.1, from coordinate 94,222,642 downwards.
TATAATTTTCTTAGCCGTAGGATCATAGAGTTTATATGCCTTAGACTCTTTGTTGACTCCCAAAAACACGTAGGTAAAGCTTTTCTCATCTAGCTTTGTGCCCTTCAAGTCAGGTAAATGCACATGGGCCATATATCCAAAAACCCTAAAGCGCTCAACTGAGTGTTTACTTCCGCTTAGGTGTGTAAATGAACAAAACGTTCGATAAACTATTCGGCAGGAGTTCATTTATGTTCAGTTATTTGGTTAAATAAACAAAAATGAATAGATTTTTCTATTTGATTAGTTAAATGAATGAACACAAAGTCTTATTCATTCATTTACATTCATGAATTGTTCAATTATTTTTTTTTATGTTCACTTATATATTTTTTCATTTATGTCTATTTATTTGTTTATTTATATATTAGTTGTACATTTATTCTTATATATATTTTATATATCATATATTTTTATTAGTGTTAATCTACTTCACACATACATGATTATGCTCTAATCTCCCCAAAATTAATCTATTATCTTTGTTTCTCCAAGTATAATCAGTCATTTTTCCCACAGCGTAAACCTATTGCAGCACCAAGCTGAGCCTTATAATCCTAACCGATAATCTCTCTCACATCGCCTATTGCCCTGTCATTCATTGGTAAACTCGCTCTAATTCAAATTAGTTGTAGCCATTAGCTTTAATTGTTTGCATTCATGTTCATTTATTAATAAATGAACAAACACAAACAAAGAAGTTGCATTCGTTTATTGTTCGTGTTCATGTTCATGTTCGTTGAAAGTTAACCGAACGAACACGAACATGGTATGTTCGTGTTCGTTGGTTCTTCTACAACCCTACTTCCACTCTAGGTTTCTTTTGGTGCAATGTCCTTTACAGCTAGTGTAGGACTTCTATTTAACACATAAGCTGCCCAGTTAATAGCTTCTAGCCATATTGTCTTCAGGATCATTTTTCCAAAGAGCATGCATCGTACCATATTCATAATGATCCTATTTTTGCTTTCAGCCACACCATTTTGTTGGGAAGTATATGCTACTAACTACTTTTTAATTCCATGCCCGTTGTAGAAATTATCAAATTCAACAGAGGTAAACTCCCCTCCCTAGTCAGTCCAAGATCATTTTATGGAATAGCCTATTTCTTTTTTAACATAATTTTTATAGTGATTGAAAGTAAGTAAAGCCTCAAATTTTTCCCCTAAGAAATGAATCCATAATTTTTGAGTTAAATCATTGATAAAACTTATAAGGTACCTTTCATTGCTGTTTGATGTGGGTGAAATAGGCCCACAAATGTCTACATGGACAAACTGAAGCTTCTTTGTGGCTCTTCAACTGTTCTTTCTTGGAATTAGATCTCAGTGTTGTTTCCCAATCAAAAAGTCAAGGCACACATTGAAAGGAGCTTTGAAAAAAGGGATGCCATGTCTCTTTTTTGTCGAGGTCCTTGTCTTTGGCACAAGCATTAGGCCTTCTTCTTGAGGGATAATTCGGCTGCTATAAAGTGGAATGGTTCGTGCTTAATGAAGGTAAATTTCTTCACGTGGAACGTAGCTCAAGATCAGATTCCAACCAAGAGGATTGTTTTAGAGAGATGTCAACCATATTAACCTTTTTTGCCCTTTCTGCAGTGGAGTGGATGCAGACTTGTCACATTTGCTAGTTTTTTTGTTAACTTTCGAAATAGGTATGGTAGTGTTTTCACTCATGGTGCGGCTACAATTTCTTAATGTATAGTAGCCATCTCCACATTCTTTCCTAATCACCATTTTTGCCTAATCCGTCATAACTTCTCAAGTATTAGGACACTGTAGTCGAAACAGTGTTATGGACATTATGGATTTCTTGAAACAACATAGTTTTCAATGGCAAGTTTACTTTTTCATTGCAGATTTTATACTCGGCCAAGTCTATTTATTATTTCTGGATCTCAAAAAGATCTATTCGAGTTACCCTTTTTTTTTAACGCTTGATGTTTAAACCCCTATTCCTTTTTCTAGTCATGTTTTTCGAGGTTGATGTTTAAAGGCCAGTTTTGTTTTGGTATCGCATAAACTATTTGGTAGGAAGTAGGCCCAAATCCATAGCCCAAAGCTAATAAAGAGCTTTTGTCGGGGGCCCAAATAAACCAATAAAAGAACTCCTCCATGGATAGAAATAGCATTCCATAATTATGAGATAAGCTACGGTATTCCTATCCAAAGACAAATTCCTCAAAACTCCCCTTAGTTATATAAACCCTTCCAATCATTAATCCCAGGGTATAATGTTTTGGCTTTTCTCTATTTTTTTGCTAATCCTCACTAGAAGTTTAACTTGAGTATCAGAAGGTTTCCCCCGGGGACGTATCCGAGGGCCCTGATGCTGTCTTTGTGCGCAGGTCACCAATCCGTGATTCACCAAGCTTCTAGGCTAGGCCTACGCAATCCCATTAGCTATCAATTTGGCATAGTCTATGGGAAAATGGTGAATACTCAAAGGTCATGTTTGGACAACCAAGACCTACAAGAGAATGAATAGAAAAGCCATTGCCCTATTGGGTCTGTAGAGCTCACAGACAGAAGCACCTTTAAGGGTTGACCCAGAGGATCACACAGGGCTTTAAAGGAACATCTGCAAGGGTAAAGGCCTTGCACCCCTAAACGATAATTTGTTCCAGGCCTTGCAACATGCCCTGTTTTGAGAAATTGAAAGCAACGCTGCAATAGAAAATCCGGAGAGCCTTACTAATGGCTACAGAAGAGGTCACTGAAAGTCACCCGGCACCCAGGGAGACTCGTTTGGCTCCTCCACAAGACCAGCACCCGAGGGTGCGGGTCCACAAACAACAGTCATCCTTGAACTGTTTAGATGACCCTGGAGTTAATGATATTAGTACTATCTTACAAAGACTCAACAAGATGGAGCAACTCATGCGAGCTTTTGAGCCCCCGAAAGAATGCCTTGCCCTTAGCATTAATGTGGACTACATATGGCTCCAACCTTTTACGATTAAGATAATTGACACTTTTGCTCCTGAAGGGTTTTACATGCCTAAAATTGACATATATAATGGCTTAACTGATCCAGTTAACCATTTGCAGATGTACCTCTATAAGGCTTAAACGGGCTCCCAATGCAATTATGTATAGGGCCTTCCGCTCTACGTTAACAGGAGCCACTACCTTCTACTTTAGGACCAATCGAGGGTGTTGCTTCTCATTATTTAAGGATCTTTCTCAAGTGTCCTTGTGACACTTCTTGAGGAGTTGACTGACCCTAAAAATGGTAGATCATTTTGCTGAAAATTAAGCAAGGTCATGATGAACCCCTGCGAGACTTCATCCAAAGATTTAATGCCAAGGCTGTACAGGTACATGGCTTGTCTTTAGAGCTATACTCGGTGGCCATTACCCAGCGATTGGAACGAGACTCCTGGCTGGCTTAGGATCTCCATGAAAATCTCGTACAAGATATAAAGGAATTCTTTGACCAAGGCACGTCGTATATGTATGCTCAATAACTTAACCAACCAACAGTCTTAAAGGACCAACCTATGGCAAAAAAAGGTGGGTTCAAAAAAAGAGAGAGGGATAACTCGCAACCAGAGCTTGTTTTCCCACCTCTAAGGGAGACAAAATCAAACATCCTATGTGCCCTAGAAAAGAAGAATCAAGTCCCTCAATGGCCCTTCACGATGCCTTTTTAGGGCAAAAAAAACCTTAAAAAATATGGCGAATATCACAAGGGCAAGGGCCATGACATCGAAAAATATTGGTAGTTGAAAATGTTGTTCAAACAAATGATCCAGGTAAGAAAGCTGAAGGAATTTTTGTTTAGACAACCGTCCCCTTGTCAAAAGCAAAAAGAAAGGCCTTACAGAAAGGATGATGAGGAAGACAATGATTGAGGTCAAAGGCCTAAGTGGCCAAGGTCTCCAAGGGACCCCACGAATCCTAGACCCCTAACTGGAATAGTCCACATGATTATCAAAAGAAAGCCCTCAACAGCTCAAAAGAGACAAGGGCAAGAAATTGCCCAAATGGAGGTACCTGACCCTAGCAAAGTCCTAACGAGGGCTGACAAATCTTGGATAGTCATCCCACCTTTGGATCCACTCATATTCAGGACCCACACCAACAACTTTGATGTGGAAAGAGTCTACCTAGATACTGTGGCAAACGTTAATGTTATCTTCACTGACTTGTTGGAAAAAATAAGGGTTAAGAGGTTTTCTTTATCCCTTACTATTGGACCCAACTTCAGGATAGGTGGGGAAGAGGTCCCCATAATTGAGATCGTCAAGGTAACTCTCATGTTGGTGGGAAAAAACCACAAAGGAGAGTTTGCCTACGAATCCCACACGACTGAATTTCTCATCCTGGATATCCCATCACCTTATAGGCCATACTTGGCAGACCAGCCCAGGAGCAATTTCGTATCCAATCTGACATCAAATGGCTCGTGGTGCTCCCACTATCTTTGTTCATAGGCCTTAGTACGGAGGAGCTATGTAGTACCCTATGATGGCCCAGTAAAAGTAAGCTCACACCAAGGAGACTAGAAAGAAAAAAGAGGTGCCTCTGGAAAACAAGTCGGGCATAGCCCTACCCAAGGATATCAAGCTCATGGAGGTGGCCCTAAAAAAAATGATAATGATTGGCAATAACCTTCCACCTAAAGTAGGACAGTCATTTATTCAATTCCTGAAAGCAAATATATATGTGTTCGCATGATCTCCTAGTGAGATGCCCAGGATAAGCCCAAAAATAATTATTCATAAATTGTAAGTAAACCCTTCCACCTGACTAGTACAATAGAAAAAAAAAATAACATGGCACCTGAAAGGGAAGCCTTTGTTAAAGAAAATTTTTGGAGGCTATTGAAGGCTAGAATTATTAGAGAAGTATGATGGCCAGAATGGCTTGCCAATGTAGTATTAGTGAAAAAGGAAAATGGGGACCAATACATGTGCATCGACTACACAAACCTTAATGATGTTTGCCCAAAAGATCCGTACCTCCTACCATCTATAGACCAATTGGTCGACACCATGTCGGAATTCAAAACATTGTCCTTCATGGATACTTTTAGTGGTTACCATATATATGAAAGAAAGCATTCAATATATCAAGAAAATTAAAGATGAAGAGGAAAGTTATTGGGGTAGGCGTATTAAGGAGCTTCGACATGAAGCTGATTACATAATTGGAACAATCATTCAAATGTGGCCGAAGCAAAAGTGTCATGCCTACATTGAAACCGTTGACCCACAATTTCGTCGTCGTAACTGTGGCATGTGTGTTTATTGCATCTTAACGACTCCCTGTCTCAATAATAGGACTAAGGGTTATTATGACATTGATGATGCTAGGTTATGTGATAAGTGTGTCGTAGATGATGAGCTTCATTCTTTGGTTGTCATGTTGCATAGGTTTGACTAGATCTTCACTTTCCTTTTACTAATGTTATGTGTTTGTCATTTAGGGATTTTACTTCTGTTTTGGTACTTGATATTCTCTTGGTAATTAAGTTGTTTAACTTTTATCTTATACATTATCTCCATTTCATCTATATCTTTTTAATGTGCATTCTTTGTTCATTACTCCAACTACTACTATAATTTAATGTTATAATAGGTCACTGATAGTAAAAATGACTTACACGACCTACATTTCATTATTATTTGTTAAGAACATGTATTCTCACGTTCAAAGATCCCTTCGAGTCCAGCAGCATCGGCAAGTTCGCCGTCAGCATGACCCTGTTCCATCTCCATCTTCTTGTGCTCTTCCCATTGATCCATCACTTATATGAAATCAGTTTTATCAAACTATTCTATCTGACGCTCTTCCACCACCTACACGTCCTTTGTCTGATATAACAAACTTAATTCCACCAACCCATGGAATGCATCCTCTTGTGTCAAATATTCCACACAATTCTCATACCACTCCTACCACACCTCCTTCATCAACAACCCATTGTACTCGAAGAACTTTTGAAGTTGGTGAGAGTTCTTCGATAATACGCCAATGCTCCAAGAGGCAGAGAAAAGTGTCCTCTGACTCTATACCTATACCGATGGTATCCTTACCAGATATATCAACAGCTATTGCCGGTATACTTTTAAATTGAGGTGTACATTTTTAGTTCATTATATTCAATTATTTTTCCCGTACCACACCTTCTATTATTGATTTATAATTACTTTTCTCACAGACACCCCACCAGAATACTGATCTTCCTAGCCTACTCATAAGAACCAACAGTTAGGAGGGATTGAGCATCAGAGTACGCTGTCTTACCTTCTTATACTAACCATACAACCATACATGTTTATCCTATTCTTTACATTTATTCTCATCCCAGGAACATGTTTCCAATACGAGGACCTAGGACACCTGACCTACATTTGTTCTCACTATCGTGCCATTATGTGGTATGAAGAGAGAAGCAATAAATCACAGAATACAACGAATCCTGAATTCTCTCTATGTTGCTAGAAAGGGAAAGTTTCTACCCCTCATTCCCGCCCTCCACCCGAGTTTCTTCGTAGACTATTTGACTATAATGGAGATGAGCTGTCAAGGTACTTTAGGAGGCACATTTGTGAAATCAATTCTAGATTTTCTTTCACTTCAACGGGTGCATATGTTGATTCAAGCACACATGATGGGTAAGGACCACTGACTTTCAGGACTTTTGGTATGAACTACCATCGTATAGGCTCACTGTATCCAAACAATGGAGATCATCCTCGATTTGCATAGCTCTATATGTTTGATACGGAGAATGAAACATACAACTGTATCATGATTTTCGGTGATGGAAACTACACTGAGTATGATGAGACGATTATTAATGGCCTTATTCATTTATTTGATGAGCATAATCCGTTGGTTAGGTTCTTCCGTATGGCCAGAGATAGATTCACTGATACAACATTGCCTTCTGTAAGGATACGGCTCCTTAGTTCTCGGAATCAAGATCATAGATATAATTTACCAACATCAAAAGAGGTTACCGGGCTTTTTGATGGGATTGACGAGGACTCGGGCAACCATCGGGATATACTGGTTTACCCATGGAATCCAGAACCCCGTACTATAGATTTCTTTCACCCAAAATGTTGTGCCTTACACTTCCCATTATTCTTGGTGTACGGAGAGGACGAATACCATTTACAGATCTATTATGTCACCTCCAATGGTGCCCTTGCTCCATCTGGGACAGTTACTCTGAGGGAGTTTTATGCCTTCCAATTCCAGCAACGTCATTTCATTGACCCTCTCATGCTTAAGGGTGGTCAATTATTCCAGGAATATGCAGTTGATGCCTACTATGTCACCCTCAAGTCACGTTTTAGATGGCTCAGGAGGCACAAAAATCGGTTCCATGCAGAACTACTTTGTGGCCTATAGGATGCGGTGAATAGTGGTGACACAGATGCATCTTTATATGGAAAACGAACCATTCTACCATCTTCGTTCGTTAGTGGTCCAAGGTACATGATTCAAAATTATCAGGATTGCATGACATCATGTCATGTCATGGGTTATCCTGATTTATTCATTACCTTCACCTGTAACCTAAAATGGCCTGAAATTAGCCACTTTCTTGATCTCATTCCGAGCCAACCCCCTGAGGATAGACCTGAGATCATTGACCGTGTTTTTATGATAAAACTTCAACAGTTTCGGAAAAATATCACTAAAGGAAAACAGTTTGGACATGTTGTTGCAGGTACCACACTTTCATTCACTTTTTAATATCCTCTGCCCTTACATGGATACGACATTTAAAATTATCGCTTACTATAAATATTTTGCCTTCAATCATTTGTATAGTTGAATTTAAAAAACGTGGTCTCCTTCATGCACACATAGCTTAGTTCTTCCACCAGATGACAAACTAAACACTCCACAAAAGATCAACCGTTTCATATCAGCAGAGTTCCCTGATAAACAAAATGAGCCCGTTGGGTTTTCTGCTGTAGTTCGACACATGGTTCATGGGCCATGCAGGGCAGCTAACCCTCGTTGCCCGTGCATGCTTAATAATACATGCTCAAAACATTACCCACGGTCATTTCAGAGTGAGACAATCATAAATCAGGATGGATTCCCTATATATAGACGGAGGAGAAATAACCATGTTGTAACTATTAAAGGGGTATCGTTGGATAACCACTGGGTCATACCTCATAATTTGGACATGGTTGTTAAGTATTACTGTCATGTCAATGTGGAGTTGACAAACAAAGACATGAGCATCAAATACTTATGCAAATATGTCTGCAAGGGACTAGATATGTCAACTGTTATCCTTAAACGTGGTCGAACAAGTCATGTAGGGATAAATGCATCAAATGTTAATGATCATGATGAAATTAAGCAATATATGGACTGTAGATTTGTTTCTACCTGTGAGGACTGCTGGCGCATCTTTGGGTTTTTTATCCATGAACATCATCCTCCCGTTGAAAGGCTATCTTTCCATTTACCAGGTGAGCAGAACATTGTTTATGATGAGAGTGATGACCTTGAAGATGTTGTGTATGCTCATGAAGAGAGTACAACAAAATTTTAGGCCTGGATGCATTGTAATTCACATGATGATCTTGCTAGAACATTGATGTATGTGCAATTCCCCAAACGGTTCGTTTGGCTTAGGCAGAAAAAAAAGTGGAAACATCGTCAAAGGGGTCGTAGTGTTGGAAGATTATATTTTGTTCACCCCACAGCTGTGGCGGAACAGGGCCCCAGTGCCCTGACATGCAACACTGGTAGGCTCATAGGAAACTATGATCCCACTTAGGTTACAGTTGGCTAGTTATTACTTGTGATGTATCTTAAATCATTACGTGCAACTAGTTACTTAGCCTACCCTGCATAAGAAATATGCATGCATTGTCCTGGCTATGCAATAATAATTAAATTAAAACATCAATTAAAAACAGTGCCGCGGCAATTAACGAAAAAAAATAATCCAAACAAGCCAAGACATAAACCTTTAGTTGCTTTAACTTCAAGTAACAACTATGTGCATACATCTCAAACTTATATGCACCCAAAAGTAACCCTAGTGTTATACACACCAATGGACACTAGTAGAGGCGATCTATGTATGAAATTTCCATACATATAAGTGAAGCATCTCATAACTACTAAGATACTAAGATCCATCCCTAGCTCTTCACCCAAGCAAGCTAACTTCAAATGATGAGCCACACTTTCCTTGTACTCGCTTAGCCTCAAACTGTAAGGCAAACACTTTGGTCAGTACTTGCTTATGCCATAAGTAACTTAGAAACTTGAAGTTTCCTACTTAGAGAATGCCTTTTAACCAATAAAACCTAGCCTTAACAGCTGCCCCTTACCAATTGTTAGGCCCGACTAGTCCACTTAAACCTGCATAACACTTAAAGGGGTGAGTACTTTAAAGTACTCAGTAAGGGATTTGGTACCCGCAGGGAGAAAGATATGCAAGCATACAAAGCACAACAAGTATATATATGTAGCATACAAAACAAAACAAGCAGTCAACAAAAACAGAAACAAGAAAAGAACAACCATCAATACAAATGATGGATGGATGGATGGATGGATGAATGAAATATGCACATGCAAATGCACTTAGGACTTCCTTACACCCGTTGGTGCTAGACTTGCCGTGAGCTCTTACGACTGGGGTACTTGGATACTGGCCCTCGTATCCTATGCTAGCACTTAACTAACCCCATGAAGTTCTCTTACGGGCGCCTTAGGGTAAGTCATCACTTACTCAAACCTTACCCGCCTTGACGAGCTACTTAGAGTAAGTCACCACTTACTCACTCCTTACCCGTCTCTTCCCTTAACTTATTGTGCAGGGTAGCTGCCTTATGTGGTTCAACTTACCAAGCTCTTCGAGCTTAGCTTAGGGCCCCTTAGTGGCTTACTTACCAAACCATAAAGTTTGGTTGGAATTCTCTTAGGTTTCCTTTTTATTGACCAAAGGTTTATGACATTCCACTCGGCCAACAAAGAGTCTGAAACCCGACTTAATCCCCTTAGTGCTCACTTGGGAACTGAAGCACTTTAACTTCCTTAGCCACCATTACTTACCCTTCCTTAACCACACCACTTAGCTACCACCTAAATAATGCATAATTCCCAACTTAGGAATGAGTTCTAGACACAATTAAGGCTATGGAACATCTTAAATTAGCTTAGGGATGATAACCGAGAGTTTGAGACATCCTTAGGATGCTCTGAGCTTGAGGGGCTAATGTCTTGGCGGCGCCGTTGACGACGCGTCGCCAAAGGCATTGACGCTCGGCAACTTTGGCATCTCTCGGCGACACGTCGCCAAATCGCGTCGCCGTTGCTACTGGCGACGCGTCGTCAATGCCTTTCCAGCATTGCGCGACAACATGTGACCTTGCACGAAACCTACTCAAACTTTCTCATCCCAAGCTCAAATCATATGGGTCTTGTTTCTACTTCATTCCCACACATAATACTACTTTTTGATGCATTATTTGAGCTTAATTAACTTAAATCCCTTACCTCAAATCATCTTGAAAGCAAGAAACAAGCAATGAGCACACTCGAGCTCCAATGACTTCCTTCGAGTTCCAAGCTTGAAATCAACCAAACTGGACACCAAGAGCACGAAGTTAAGACCATCTCTAACCATTTAACAAGCTTAAAACTAACCCATAAGGAACAAATACGTTTACCTTTGGGTTTGAACCAAAAACTTGCAAGAACAACTCCAAATGCACCAATTCCATAAAAACGAGCTAAGGGCTTGTTGGGATAGCTCCGGGACCTTCTATTTCCATGGAAACTTGAGAGATTTGAGAGGTTTGGGGGTAGAAAGCAAGGGAGGAAGGAGAGCTACGAAAATGGAAAATGGGGGAGATTATGGATAGTGTCATCTCCTCCATTTATAACCAACTTAGCCCAACTTTCTTCCACTTGTCACCTTGGCCCTTAAACTTTTGAATCACTTAAGCCATTTAAACACTCCCCATTGCATCACTCCTTGGTCCCAAAGAAAGGTTTTTCTTATCCAAACACTTTGCCCTTAGGTCACTTAAGCTATTATAAGACATAATAGCTTAATTTCTCACTTAGAGCATTTTTCACCCTTAACTTTCGCTTTTGGTTCAAAAGGCTATAAATACTTATGGTCTTAAATCAACTACCTCAAAACACTTGCATGAACCTAATTTTACCAAAATTATGGTCATGCCACTGACTTGGGCCAAAATTACTATTTTGCCCTTTTTGCCCCTTAGGTGCCAATTACTCTTTGGAACTCAATTTAACCTTAAATAGCTTGTGTTTCCTTGCTTAATAAAACTTATTTGAGGGAAATAACTTGGGATTTACTTACCTCAATATTTAATGTAGAGGAAATACTAGGTGAGCCTTTACAACAGCAGGAGAGAAATTTTACCTTCATTGAGTCACATACTAGAGGCTTCTTCTTTGTCCATGGTAATGGAGGGATTGGTAAGACCTTTTTATGGCGCACAGTTATCTCGAAGCTACGATCTTCAGGGAAATTTGTTTTACCTGTTGCTTCTTCTGGAATAGCAGCACTGCTTTTATCAGGAGGAACCATAACACATTCGCGGCTTAAGATACCCATTCCTACTGAGGATACATCCATATGCAACATCAAGCGATCAACACCATTGGCTTAGCTAATTTCCAATACAAGCATGCTAATTTGGGATGAAACGCCCATGGCGCACCGACACACATTTGAGGCTGTTGACTGTAGCTTTCAAGACATCATGACTGTGGGTGATCCTACTGCCATGAGTAAGGTCTTTGGGGGTATACCGGTTGTTCTAGAAAGAGATTTTAGGCATATTTTACCAGTTATTTCTCACAGTAGTCGCGCTCATATTGTACATTCATCGATCCTCTCATCGCCACTCTAGGCTCATTGTAATATCTTCACTCTTACTGAGAATATGAGACTGCACAATTCTTCATCATCATCTGTCTCTTCATTCAATGACTAGATCATGAGAATGGGGGAAGGTTCACTTCTAGCAAGGCGAATGTCTGAGGATGAAGAGGAACCTACCTGGATCAATATTCCTCACGATTTTTTAATTCCTTCATCTGCGGATCCACTTCGTGACATTATTGCATTTACATATCCAGATTTGGTTACATGGTATCAGGATCCAAACTACCTGAGAGAGCGTGCTAGACTGTCCTCCACAAATGACGTTATCAATAAGGTCAATGATCATGTTATGAGTCTTCTCCCCGGTGAGATACAAACATTCCTCAGTGCTGATAAAGTTTTGCCAGTATCTGATAATTTTGAAACCCACTCAGCTTTATATCCTACTGAGTACCTTAACACCTTCAAATTTTTTGGTTTCCCAAACCATGAATTGCGCTTGAAGCTTGGTGTCCCAATCATGTTGCTTTGCAATTTGAACCAGTCAGTCAGTTTATGCAATGGTACTTGATTAGTTGTGACACGGTTGGTTGAAAGGGTGATTGAAGCTGAAATTATCACCGGTTTGAATTCAGGTCATCGATTTTTCATACCTCGTATGGAAATGGTCCCTTTTGATATCGACCTGCCATTCCTGTTCTGTAGGAGATAGTTCCCACTTAAAGTGTGTTTCGTGATGACCATAAATAAAAGTCAGGGACAGACATTTAAGTTCGTCGACCTGTATATTCCACAGCAAGTTTTTACCCATGGCCAGCTTTATGTCGCTGCATCTCGTGTTATGTCTCCGTCAGGTTTTTGTGTCATGTTGGAAGGCGAAGACCCTTCTCGCTGTTCATCAACCCGCAACATTGTCTACTACGAAGTCTTTCAACGTTTACATCAGTTCATCTCATAGGTTTACTATGTATTTCCTTTCATTCTAAATGTCTTAATGATGCAATATTTCCTCCTCATTTTATTAGTCAATCATAATCTACAATATCTGTATTATGTATTCTTTCCTTACTATTACTACATTTTCAGATGAGGCCTCAGATCACATTTATCAGTCAACTAAGTCCACTGAGTTATAGGTGGACAATTAAGGTGTGTATAACTCATATGTGGAATGCTATCAACATTAACAGCTATGAATCATTTGGAACAGCAATGATACTGCTTGATGAGAGGGTATGTTACCTATTACTGCTATATTCTTCCACTTATAATAGTTTAAAAGCTTACCATTACCTTCAATTTTTTCGAATTCTATAATTCTCACCTTCTACTGTCTTCCTATAATGTTAGAATGATCATATCCACACGATGGCTCATAAGTCTATTGCTTCTATTTTCAACTCATTGCTCGAAGAAGGCAATGTATATCTGATTCACAATTTTAGCGTTGATCCAGTTGACTAAGGGTACAGGCCCGTGACAAATGAATATAGAATTCACTTCTACGCGAATACACGGGTTACTCTGGTTTCCATAGCTGCACCTCAAATACCTCGTCACAAGTTTGAGTTTGTGCCTTTCGATCAAATCTCGTCACGCTATCCAGCCAACCTGCAGCTATGTGGTAAGTTTATGCCCTTTTTGTTTGTAAATTTGTTAACTTTGTATCTATGTTATACTAACCCTTACATCATATTTCATGCATTTGTAGATGTTGTCGGAAAACTTACTCAACTAGGCCAATTGACAGATGCAAGAAAAAAAGATGGGGTATCACAAAACAACGCATAATTCAACTACAAAACTTAAGGTACTTCCTTAAACTCCACCTACATTCATTTATTCCATTGACTTTGTCATGCAATTAATACGCATGCTCTTCTATAATATTTCAGTGGATCAAGTATGGAAATTATTTTTTAGGGAGATCAGGCATACTTACTTGATTATGACTCATTAGAGAATTCATCAACCCATACAATTCTTGTGGTCACTTCGACTTTTGTTAAAACATGTCTAGGTAAACTATTGAAATCACTATACTCAAACTTTCAGTTACACATCGTACTTCATTCTTACTTCATTTGATACATGTACAGGGAACTATAATTCGTCTTCTACTTCTGGGACAAAAGTTTATGTTAAACTTAAAGTGAATGAAGTACGCGAGTTCCTTCAATCATAAGAGTCTTTTCTGTAATAACTTATTTCCCATTTAACATTACTAACTATGTATTCTTCTTTGGCACAATTGAGTAATACTACTTATATAATCATTCTTCCATGTTAGACCATCAGTTGTACATTCTATTATGGTTGAGTATGCTCCTCCTGTACTACCACAGCACCCACATCCTCGGCTGCTTTATGGTCGTCATAGGACCATAGCACAGATTAGAGAACTTTTATCTAGTGTCCCCCAGTCGGTGAGTACAAATTTCCTAGTTACTTCACAGTCAAACTAACCACCACTTTTTTTATCACCATCTGACAAAATCTCCTTTACTATTCTTACAGGACAATACATACACATGTCGTGCAATAGTTCCTCAGGTCATAAGTAAACGTGATTGGGCATATTAAGTATGCAAGAAATGTTGCCAAAAGGTCGAACCAATTGGCCTAACATTTATTTGTCATACCTGCAACATAGTAAACCGCACACCACCTTTACGGTAAATCGACATAATTACTCCAATCTCTTGCAATCTTTTGTCCCAGAATTTGCCAATCTCTAACTATTTCAGTAATACTGTTTCACATAAATGTCATTCAGTTATAAAGTGACTGTGAAGGTTTTTGATGCTGCTGATACTATTTTCTTCACAATGCTTGACACTGTTGCTACAAAGTTCTTCGGTTGCTCAGCAACTTCTCTACAAACACTATTTCAATCAGTTAATTCCCACATCTCTACCATCTTATTTGTTTCCCTATCATTTATACTTTACAACGCTAATACCAGGTTATATTCTCCCTTTTAACTTATCACACTCTGCATAGGACAATGACCAAACAAGAGTTGAAGAAAAGTTCCAACAGTCCGCCAATCGTGACCTCATTTTTTAAATTAAACTCATTTCTTTCAACTTCCAAAATAAGGATGCACCTTTGACTGTTAAACATTTTTACAGTATTGACCCCAAACAAGAAGAACTTGCCTTTAGGCTGAAGGAATGCCTTGTACGGTCATATTTTATTCCTCACACTTTGTACTTTACACACAAATCTGACCCATTCATTCTTACACTTAACCACTTCATTCATTTACTAGGTACCTCGGCTATCAGCTGAGTCTCCATTCTCCTGTTGGCCAAATCTTCCGCCACATAGAACTACTACCTCATCGATGAGAAGTCAACTCTTGCCAGGGTTTGTTTTTAATTCATGAAAGTTTCTTTAGTCATTCATTACAACACATATCACACTATTCTTTACTTATGATATTGCAGGCAGACCAATCATTCAACCAGTTTCCTTTTTCAAATGTCATCTTCTCGAACATTTTCTACAACTGATGTTAAGGTAGCAGATATCTTGTATGTACAATATTCCTTTTCTGCTTCATCTTCTATGCCCCTATTTCTCTCATTCCCTTTACTAAATGTTTGCACAGGCTGGACTTCCATAACAACCCATGTCCTATGAAACCGCAACATTCAGCATTCCCCTTCCACGCACAGTTACTTGCTGTTCATGAACTGTAATCACAAATACTATTTTCATATATCTTACAATTTATTTTACCATCACTTTATTATTAAATACATGTTTACTTCTTCCCTCATCCTGATATGAACAGGTTATTTCTCCTTGAAGATTGTGACGTTGCCACTAAGTTCCCAAACCCGAACTAGAATTTTAGTGTACGATCTCAGATATCAGAATGTCACAACTAATCTAATCTTCTAAGAGAATATTGACTTTCCCTCTTTTGCACATGATGCAATCTTCACATTACATTTTTTTCTTGAAACTTAATGTTTAAATTCCTCTCTATATATAAATAAATGGACTGTACATTTTTATATGGCCTACTATCCCGTCCATTAGACGGGTTATGAAATTAGTTGTTTTGAAGAACGTAATATGTTTTTTGCCACACTGTTATTATTAAAATTTATTACAAAAAATATCTATTACAATATATGGGTCACCAAACTTCTCCATTTTTTTTTGTCTTGACCCTAACTTTTTTTATTGATTTTCTTTATTGTTGTTTTCTAAAATGAAGCTTTAATTATTATTTCTATCATTATTTTTTCATTATTGATTATTAAGATTTGTAGCATCAATTATTTATTTTAAGCTCTATAGTTTAATAAAGTAATTTTTTACATAATTGTAAAATTTGATAGTAAATTTTTTTAGATAATTTTTTTTATATTAAAAATTAGATTTTGTGTTAATATGAGATGAAAATTTTTATTGAACTGTTTTTAATTAACAAACAAAATATGCATTGTTTTGAAGTACGCAATGTGTTTTTTGTCTCGTTCTTATTATTAAAATTTATTATAAAAAATATCCACTATAATGTGCAGGTCACCAAACCTCTTCATTTGTTCTCTTGGTCTCTTTTTTTTTTTCATTTTTTTATTTCTTCTAAAGTAAATATTAGTAACTATGATTTGTTTCTCTTATGTTTCTGGTAATAACATTTTTTACTCCAGCCTCCACCAAGCTGATGCCCTGCAGCATCTTCGTTGTGTGACATGGTGAGACCAGGAAAGACTTCCAGTAAGGAAGAACGTCTGAAGTGGAGATTTCCCAGGATAAACTACCTGAGACACTCAGAAAACAGGGGTTAGGAGGTCCCCGGAATCTTTTTTCGGGGGGGAACCTCCGACACCCAAGTCAGTGTTTTAGAGGTGGAGAGAAAGTATTGAGGGCCAAAGATTCTTGCCTATCTTACTTTTTTTTTTTTTAGGAGAGATCCCTTGCTGAGGCCATTTCCTTAGTATATAAAGGAGGGTGTGGTCCGTTTCAGATCGCGACACGTGTTCGGTCGGATGTAATCTGTACTTTTGGGCATGGGGGCCTCTAGCCGCCTGTAGGCTACTCAGGTCATGGGCTGGGGCCGGAATAGCCCTACATGACAGGACGTGGGCGGCGTCGGCATGTCAGAGCGCATATGAGGGCGGCGTGTAGCATGTGAGGGCGACATGTCAAAGGCTCCCTAATTGCTTCTGCCGTACTCCTGAGGTCCCTTCGGTTGAGGTCACTCTTCAGAATAAGGACCCTTCTCCTAAAGTCGTCTTAGTAGTTCGGGGGTTTCCTCAGCACTGAGGCTCCTCGTTTGGGGGGATTTTCTCCTGCCGATCGTGGCTAGTCCTTTTCCCCCGAAGTTGGCTCGGCCGCTTTTCCGAGGGCGGTGACGCGCTACTTTCCCGAGGTCAGTACTGTCATTCCTAGGGGTGCGGGTGGGCCACCGAGGTCGTATGCCCAAGGTGTTAGACTCCCTCTTTCTGAGGTTGGTACTAGTACTCCTCGCGGGTGACGCTCGATTTCCTGAGTGTGGTATCTGGCCAAAGTTCACAGGTTTAAAGGGCAATAGCACTTCGGCTATCACATGCCCCCCCTTGGAAAACCGAAGTGGAAACTTCGGCTTGTAGACCTTCTGGGGGCACTTTTTAGGGCTCGAAGTGTGACATTTGCAAAAAAGACACTTCGTCGCCCGAAGACATGCCCTGTCCGGCCAGGTGTCACTGTTTGCCCTTTGGTGTTCTCGAGGTGCCCAATCTCTTTAATTTTTCTGCTGCAGGTTAGTGGACCGTCACGTCTCGTAACTAGGCGTGCTAGTCTGGAGCGACGTGCCCAGGTTTTCGGGGTGTCAAAAAGCGTGTCCCTCGTTTCACGCATTGACTGACACGTGGCACACAGTGAATGGGAGAGGCTGCATTGGTTATACCAGGAACGTCTTTTCATCTTTGAAAGGCAATTTATGGCGACGATTCACCTTCGTGGAGCAATTATGACATCGATTCGGCTACCCTTCCTCGGTTTATATAAACCTTCCTCCATCATAATCCTCATTTGCTCTCTTTTTGCCTTTGCTTTGCTCTCGTCTATTTTCGTGCTTTCCCCTCTCTTTTCGCGACGATGCTAGCGGCGGAACGATTTCCAGCCACCATTCACGACGGCGTCTTCAAATCTTGATTTCGGCAAAACTTTTGGTGGGTTTCGATTCTAGAGGTCCTTCGGTTTCTTCGTTTTTTGCTTTCTCTAGCTTCCCGAAGTCATTTTTCTTCTTCCCGAAGTCCCTCGATTTTTTTTCCGAAGTCATTTTTTTTTGCCAATCATGTCTTCACCTGTCCCCCTTATGTCTGTCCAAGCCATCCCCGAGAGCTGGCAACCTCTTATGTCTCACCCTTGTTGCCGTTACAAGGTTACCTCGTCTCGGCCATTTTAGTTTTATGAACCAAAGTGATGAGGTTACCGTTTTTTAAGCTCAACTGAAGGCCGGACTTCAATTTCCTCCACCGAGGATGATTTGCGACTTTTGCCAATTTCATGGCATAGCCGTGAATCAGCTTCCTCCCAACTCATACTGCTATTTTAACGCCTTCCTCTGCATGTGTGGGGTCTTCAGAATGGAACCCCACTTCATTCTATTCATGAAGTATAACAAGCTCTATCCGGTCCCGAAGGGTGGCTTCTATTTCATGCTACCTCGGGGATTTGGGAGCAAGAAATACATGTTCACCTTCGCCACTAAAGATAGTTGGCGAGGGTGGCAAAGGAAGTTTTTCTTCTTGAAAGTGGCGGAGGCTTGGTCGCATGTTCCGACTAAGTGGGCTCGGGGAAAGTTGGAGACGGATGTCGTGGACCCCAAAAAGCTGCTAACTCCCAAGTTGGCGATGAGGTTTGTGGACTTCGATAGACGTATCCGTGCTGTCGCCAACTGGGATGCTGAGGTCCCTCCATACTCCCTCTACCCCTTCGCCATCATGTGGAGACTTATGACCGAGGAGGTCCTTCGGGAGCGGGGGGTAGTTAAGGAGCACAAGACGGACCTCGACATACCAGCTTCTGCCATCGACAGGAAGGAGTCCTGGCTGGTGATGCTCCTTCAGGGGGAGCTCACTTATGAAGCCTTTTTCGAAAGTAAGTTTCCTTCCAAAATTTTTTAGTATAAGTATCCGTCTGGACTTACACTGATGTTTTCCTTCTTTTTCAAAGATGGGCGACGAGTCAGCTGCCTATTACAAGTCCCTCTTTCTCGACCAAGCCGAAAAGGGGGAACAGACAAAGAAGGGTGCCTCCAAGAGGCGTAAGACATCTGGGAGTAGGCCGTCTCTGGCCAAGAAGGTGAAGAAGGACGTCCTTCCCCCACTGTCAGAGGACGTTGAGGAGGTTGGTGGCGAGCCCGAGGTCCCAACCGTCCTGCCGACCGAGGTGGCTACCAGTGTGGTTTTCTCGAAGTCCCACTACATCGGCAGATCTTTTGGGCTCCTCAGCAGCAGACCCTTCTGCTGAGGAGCTCGAAGAGCACCGAAGAAGCAAAGGCAAACATGTCCCTTCGAGCTGGAGGAGGTTAGGGACTCCAATGATGACGTCGCTATGGTTGCACCAGGTTTGTCCCTTAGACACTTTTACTCTTAATCTTGTAGATATATGACTAAGAGACTTTGTCTTAATGAGACTTGTGTTTTAACTTTGCAGAAGAACTGGCGCCCTCATCTTGGATGGTGGACCATGCCCGAAGGCGGGCTCTTCAGGACTCCCACATCCTGAAGGACAAGGTTTCGAAGAAGCCTTTCTGGTCTTTCACGGAGGACATGAACTTGTTCTCCGAGGACTGCCAGCAAATGGCTCCCCAAATGGCGAGGGGCGTACTCACCCAGGCTTCCTTCAAAGTGGTTGCCGAAAAGTGCGCCAACAAGGAGACCATCGCCCTCGCCTCAAAAATTTCCGAGCATGCTGCCCAGGTACTTCTTCAGGCCCTTTTTATTTTTTCTCCCAATTTTTCTAAGTATTTGGCTTTCCTTATGCATATTTCACTGAGTATCTTCTCCTTTTTTGCAGCTCTTGGGGTATAGTGGATACCTTCGGGCTTGGGCAGCAAAGCAATCTTCAGTCCGAGCTTGGGCCGAAGATCGTTTGGAGAAGGCCAAGGTCTTCTGCGCCAACTCTGTTGTCAAAAATGCAGAGTTGAGCCGGATAGCCAAGGAGGAGGTTGCCAAACTCCAGGAGGAATTCTTGAAGGGCCAAGAAGAGCTCTTGAAGGATTTTTCCCAGAAGATGTCTGACCTCGGCGCGAAGGTCGTGAGTCTAACTTCGGCCAACGAGGCCTATCAAAAGGGGAAAGAGGAAGACTCTGCTTTCCTAGCGAAGGCGCTCGCTGATAACGCCAAGCTTGAAGCCGAGATCGAGGCTCTGAAGAAGGATACAAAGAAGAAGAAGAATGTGAAGGTGCTGGAGATGGAGGTTGCTGATCTTCAGAACGAAGTAGAAGACTTGTCCCTTGAGAAAGACAAGGCCGTCTAGGTGACCAAGGTTGCCTTCTAGGACGGCTTCTGTCTAGCTCGTCATCGAGTTCTAAAAAAATACCCAGATCTCGACCTTTCCTTTCTGGCTGCCCTGGACATTCCCGAGGGGCCTCGGTGGACTTGGTCAAAATCGAGCTCCTCAACCTGCCATTTGCCCCTCCTCCGGCACCGAAGGCGACGGCTAAAGACACAGGAGCCGGAGCCTTCCATGACACTAGGGTCCCTTAGATGTTCTAGGGCCTTTGCCTTTTTTTTTTTTTTGTAATTTTTCTTCTTGTAACCTTCTCCTTGTAATAAGGCCTTCTTCAATGAAATTTTTCCTTCCTTCAGAATTTGGTTAAGTCTTTGAGCAGTAATTTTTATTTCCCAGTTATCCCGACCACTTTCAGTCAAGGAACTTTGGAAAATATGTTTTGCTTGCTTTGTTTGCCGTCTTCGGAAAAACGTTCACTTTCGACGAATTCCCTTAAGCAAAATTTGGCCAACTTTTGATGGACTTACTTTTTGGGAGAATGACCCAATCGACTTTGGAAGGAATACGTGACTTTCGCAAGCTTCTTGCTTAAGCTTTTCTTTGGTGGAAGAAAATTTCTATACTTAAAAACTTTTTCTAACTTGTACAATTTCTTACCAAAATTCTAAGTATATAATTTCTTCAAGGCGTCCGAGTGCCATGTATCTTTCAATTCTCCACCTCCGACGTCGCCAGGCTTATAGACTCCATTTCGGACTTTGTCAAAGACCAAGTAAGGCCCTTCCCAGTTTGCCCGAAATACCCCGTGGGACGGCCTTCGAAATTCGAATTCGGCCTTTTGGAGAACGAGGTCTCCTTTCCTTATTCCTTTTGGCCTAACGCGCAAGTTCGCAGCTGTGGCCACTCTTTCCTGAAAGGCCTTCCTTCTAAGCTCAGCCACCTCTCTGTGTTCGTCAATCAGGTCGAGCTTAGTTCTCAATCCGAAGTCGTTCAATCCTTCGTCAAACACTTGTATTTTGACTGATGGCTGTACTACCTCGATAGGGATAAGGGCCTCTGTGCCGAAGACAAGCGAAAAAGGTGTCTCACCCGTGGCCCTTCGGGGTGTTATCCGATAACTCCATAGCACACTAGGAAGTTCTCCTAGCCACTTTCCCTTTGCTTCCCCTAACCTCTTTTTCAGACCATCTTTTATGGTTCAGTTGGATACCTCTACTTGTCCGTTGCTCTGTGGATGAGCTACCGGGGCGAAGTGCATTTTTATTCCGAGGTTGGTGATGAATTCTTGGAATCCCTTGTCAATAAATTGGGAACCATTATCGGCCACTATCACCCTCGGTATGCCAAATCTGCATATAATGTTCTTCCAGACGAATTTTTGTATATCCTTTGCCAAATGGTTGCTAGGGGTTCTGCCCCGACCCATTTCGTGAAGTAATCCACTGCGACTACGCAGAACTTCACTGCTCCAGGTGCTGTCGAGAGTGGCCCGATGAGGTCTATGCCCCAAACTACAAAGGGACAGGGGTAGTCTACCGAGGTTATTAATTCCGAGGGCAGCCTTTGGACGTTGGCGTGTCTTTGGCAATTGTCACATTTTTTGACAAACTGCCTTACGTCCTTTCTTAAGGTGGGCCAGAAGTACCATTGGTGGAGTATTACTCCCACTAAGGCGTCAGTTCCGATGTGGGAACCACAAGCCCCCTCGTGGACTTCTTCAAGAACTATCCTAGCGTCCTCTTCGTTGACACACCTTTATAGCGGACTCGCATACCCCTGCCGGTATAATTCTTCCCCGATTAGGAAATATCGTCCGGAACGTCTTCGCACTTTTGCCGCTTCGTGAGGATCATCGGGAAGCTCTGCGGTTGTAAGATACCTCTTTAAGGATTTTTCCACCCTTTTTCTGAGGTTGCTATGCTCAGCGTCGCTATGCTCGGGTGGCTCAACACTTCGGTGAACCTTTTTGATTTGGCAAGCTGTCCGCTTCGGTATTGTCTCGGCGAGGTACATTTTCAATATGTACTGCGTCGAACTCCTGGATGAGCTTTGATATGAACTCGTGATATTTTGCCAAAGTCGGATCCTTCGCGCTATAGTCCCCTGCCATCTGCCACACCACTAGCTGGGAATCACTGTAGGCTTTTAGGTTTCTTACACCAATCTTTCTAGCCAAACGTAACCCTGCTATGAGAGCTTCGTATTCTGCCACATTGCTGGTGACGTTAAACCCAAATTTGATGGCTTTCATGACTTTCAAACCTTCGGGACCGCGAATAATTACCCCAGCTCCTTGGTGTTCAGAGTCGGAGGCCCCATCTACAAATAGAGTCCATTCTGGCTCACTTTTGCCGAGGTCCGATTGATCACCTTCGGCAACGGGTACTTCAGCAATAAAGTCCGCTAGAGCTTGGGCTTTTATTGCTTTCCTCGGCTCATAAGTGATATCATACTCGCCGAGCTCTATGCACCACTTGGAAAGCCTTCTCGAATGGTCTACTCTCTTCATGACATCCCGAAGAGATAGGTTACTTCGGATAATAATGGGGTGAGCTTGAAAGTACAGACGCAGTCTTCTGCTTGCCAGCACCAGGGCATAGATAGCTTTTTGTAGTAGGGGATACCTGACTTCGACACCATGCAGGGACTTGCTCACGTAGTATACTGGCCATTGTTCCGCCCCCTTTTCCTTCACGAGAACCGAACTCAGTGCTTTTTCCGTAACGGCGAGGTATAGTACAAGGGGCTCTCCCTCTCGTGGTTGCCGAATAGTGGGTAGACGAGCTAGATAGACTTTGAGCTCTTCCCAGGCCTTTTGGCAACCCTCGTTCCAAGGATGGTCATCGTTTCCAAGGTCGCCACCATTTTTTGCTACCTTGGTGAGGACCTTAAAGAATGCTCAGCAGCGATCCCCATACCTGGAAATGAATCTGCTAAGGGACGTTATTTTCCCAGTGAGCCTTTGCACATCCTTTGTTGTAAAGGAGTTCGGAATTTAAGTAGCGCTTTGACCTTTTCCGGGTTGGCATCGATACCTCTTTCCGATACCATAAATTCGAGGAACTTGCCTGAGCTTATGCCGAAGACGCATTTTTCTCGAATTCCGAAGGCTCTTAATTGGTGGAAAGTTTCCTCCAAATCTGCAATATGACTGCCAGGCAATTTGCTCTTAACTATCATGTCATCAACATAGACTTCCATGTTCCTCCCTATTTGGTCGTTGAAGACCTTGTTCATTAGCCTCTGGTAGGTGGCTCCTGCATTTTTAAGCCTGAAAGGCATTCTGACGTAGCAATATGTACCGACTTCGGTGATGAAGGCAGTTTTTTCCTCATCTTTGGGGTCCATGCTGATTTGATAATACCCACTGAAGGCGTCGAGGAAGCTCAGGAGTCTATATTCAGCGATTGAGTCTACCAACTGATCTATTGGCGAGAAAGGAAACGAATCCTTAGGGCAAGCATCATTTACGTTTCGGAAGTCGATGCACATTCAGAGCTTGTCGCTCCCTTCTTTTGTGGCAGTAACCACATTACTTAGCCATTCGGGGTATTTGACCTCCCTGATTACGCCCGCATCTATCAAGTGCTGGATTTCGATTTTGACAAAGTTGTTCTTGTGTACTGAGAGGCTTCGCTTTTTTTGGAAGATAGGCTTTGCCTCTGGGCTTACTTTAAGGCTATGTTGTATTATGCGAGGGTCTACCCCAGGCATGTCTTTCGGCGAGTAGGCAAACAGATCTTTATTCATTAGCAGGAAAGATACAAGTTTTTCCTTGTCACCTTCGGCCAATTTTTTCCCTATTCGGGTATTCCGGCCTGGGACAAGTTCTATGTCTTCCGTTTCTATTTTCTCATAATCTTTTATTCCTTCTCCCTTTTACTCTTCTACGAGTACGACCTTCATTTCCGTAGTTTGCGCGCAGTTTGTCACCGGGGCTTTCCTCGCCTTGACAAACACCTTCCTCACCTCCCCCTGGTCGATGAAGATGTCAGCATCTCCATCCTTGGTGGTGAAGGTAACAGTTAAGTACTTTACATTCGGGCGGATGTGGAGGTTCCCTTGCGTTTGCCTCCCAAGAATGGCGTTATATGACGAAGGGACATCTATGACAATGAACCTTGTCATTATGGAGGCAAACAGCTCGTCCTTGTTGTTTATTGAAGTTCCCCTTAGCATCAGGGGAAGATCAATCCAGCCGAGGACGGGGAGTTCGGACGGTCCCACTCCAAAAGTAGGAGAAGTGACGGACTTGAGGTCGCTCCTTGATATACCCAAACTTGGTAGTAGGTGTGAGAATAAGACATCCGCATTTGAACCATCATCAAGCAGTACTCTCTTGATGTCCAAGCTTCCTATCCTTGCCATAACCAGCAGTGGATCATCATGAAGAAATATGACGATGGACCTATCTTTCCGAACAAGCTTTTTTTATGGGTTCCCATATTCCATCACCGAAATCTCCCTGGCTTTTCTTTTCCTTTCTGCCAACGGTAGTCCTGTTGTGATAATTCGTATCACTCCTGCCGGGGGTGGCGGACGCCTTTTTGGACTTCAGTTCCGGCATCTGTCGGAGTCATATTCCTCATCATCTCCTTTCCTCTTCTCTTCTCTTCTTCCCTTTAGGGAGGGCATCCGCAGGTAACGTCGGAGTTGACCTTGCTTTATTAGGGATTCTATGTATTTCCTTAGTTGGAAGCAGTCCTCGGTATCGTGCCAATGGTCCCGATGGAATTGGCAGAACTTCTTTATGTTCTTTTTGTTGTCCGAGGTCATGGCCTTCGGTTGTTGGATCTGAGTTCCTTGCTTTTCCATCGTGATAAGCTTATATTTATTATATTTAGTTCTCTCATATTTAGCATGTTTTAATATGTTTAGAACCTTAAATATATATTTTGAGTATGTTTTGTAGCTTAGAGCATATCTGGACTTAATTGATTGAAAGTGAATTTAATTTGCCATTTTACAAGTTTTAATTTGGCTGTGCTCTTTCAGGATGTTGACAGATTGGTGATGTTCCGGTAGAAAAATTATATCTTGAGCTACAGAGATCAGAATGAAGTGATTCTTGATTCATTGGAAAGCTAACATCTGGAGCTACAAATTACATTCATACCATCAAACCCAGTTTGCACGTTAAGAGGGTCAAATTAGGCTTCAAAGTCGCGATTTATGAGTCACCACCGATTCAAAAGCAGCTGTAGTATTTTGGGCATATCTTTGGCTGTAGAGTCCGTTTTATGTGATTCAGGTGTCGTTTCAAAGATAAGAAAGAGATCTACAACTTTTATGCTTTGATTTTTGAGAAATAATGGCTGCATCAAGGTCGAATATCAGCTTGAATTTGCTACTGATGTTCAGAAGTATTGCTTGGCTGACAACTTTGAAACATTATAGTTGTTTTGAATCTTTTTATTTGTTTGGGGTACTTTTGTAACAATATAGAAAGTTTATGGAGTTTTTATGAGTTTAGCCATAGATTTTAGTTTTCTTTTGGTTTAAAAGCGCTGCCGCCAGACCCTCAGGCGCATCTTTGCTTTTTCGCTTTTTAGTGTTTTTTTTCAATTCTTTTTTGTTTCTCTTCTGATTATGGCTGAGTAATTTTCTGGTTCAGTTCTAGGGACGATTTCCATTGCCAGCACTGGTTGTGAGGATTGATTTTTCTTGCTTAAACTTTCTTTAATTTCAAGTATTTACTTCTTTGTTGTTCAGATTTATTGCAATTAATTTTCCTGTTCTCACTTGTTGAATTGGTTCTGCAATTGCAAATCTGCTTGATTTTCTTTCAACCGCTTAGGTGAAGAATTCAATTAAAAACAAGTGAATTGATTGAAGATTGCTTTTATTTCTGGTTAGTTCATACAAAGAAGTAAGACAGGTTAAATTGTTCAAGCTTTTGGATTGTTGCCTGGAATAAACTTTTTGGTTCATTGATCGTAATACTGATTTTGAGATAATTAGAAATTGCTTTTCAATATCTGGTTACTCAAAATTAAGAAATTAATCTGAAGCTTTTTCTGGTTAATTTTACTGCTGAATTCTTAGGATTCTTTTTAACTTTAAAGAGAGTCCTGTTTATTTACTTGAATTGAAGAAATATTTTTCTTTTGATGATCAAGTGCGTGATTGGAATAGATAATCAACCCTGAACTGAACGTTTTTAGTATTGGTTAATTTCATTTTGATTCTACAGTTAATTAATTTCAGCTTTTAATTGAAGAAACCCCCCCCCCCAAAATCTTTTATTTCAGTTTTCTGACAGGAAGTTTTCAGTAAAAAAATCTCCTTTGGGATTCGACCTGGTTTTCACTACTAGACTATAAATTTATTTATTCTGAGTTGTTAAAAATACCAGAATTATTTTTGGCGGTTTCGACGACCGGCCAAAAATTTGGCGCCGTTGCCGGGGAGATTTTTTTTTTCTATTAAAGTTTCCTTTTTCATTTATTTATTTATTTTCTTTCTTTCTTAGTTAACCGACTTATGCCCAGATCTTCTCGTACAGGTGAATTAGTGTTTGATCCAGATATTGAAAAGACAGCAAAGGCAAACAGGAAAGCGAAAAGACAAGCAGTCAATTTTTTAGCTTCGACTTCTGCGAACAGCAACTCAGAAAGTGAAGAAGAACCAGTTGTTATTGTAGAGATGGCAGCCCAAAGAACACTAAGGGAGTTGGCAACTCCTGATGTTGTCCAGCAACCCCTGTGCATCGATTTTCCTGATATTGAGGTTGCATTTGAATTAAAATCTAGATTAATTCACTTATTACCTACTTTTCGTGGTCTTGCAGGTGAGGACCCCCACAAACACTTGAAGGAATTTCATGTTGTCTGCTCAACCATGAAACCACAAGGGGTTACAGAAGAACAGATTAAGCTGAGAGTTTTTCCATTTTCGTTGGTGGACAAGGCGAATGATTGGCTGTACTACCTTCCCTCCGGTTCTATCAAAACCTGGAATGACCTGAAAAGAAAATTTCTGGAGAAGTTCTTACTTGCATCAAGAGCCGGAACAATTCGAAAGGAAATCAGTGGGATTCGACAGTACAGCGGAGAAAGCCTATATGAGTACTGGGAGATGTTCAACCAGCTATGTGCGAGCTGTCCACACCACCAGATTTCCGACCAGTTGTTGCTGCAGTACTTCTACGAAGGGCTGTTGTTCATGGATCGGAGCATGTTAGATGTTGCAAGTGGAGGAGCACTTGTAGAAAAAATGCCCGAAGAAGCAAAGGACTTGATTTCTAAAATGGCAGCCAGCTCGCAGCAGTTTGGGATAAGGGTAGACCATGCGCCGAAGAAAGTAAATGAGGTAGGAACATCTAGTCTTGAAGCTCAACTTTCTGAACTAACCTCTCTTGTTAGACAAGTGGCTTTGGGACAGGTTCAAAATTCTAGAGTTTGTGGCATTTGCTCTATTCAAGGACACCTTACCGACTCGTGCCCACAATTGCAAGAGGATACAACACCTCAAGTGAATGCGCTAAGTGGGTTTGTTAACCAACTAAGAAGCTATGATCCCTATGCCAATCAATACAACCCTGGTTGGAAAGACCACCCGAATTTGAGATATAGGCAGCCAAGTAATCAACAGCAGTACGCATCTGTCAGTTACAACAAACCAGCACCTCCACCACAGAACCAAGCACCTAGCTCAGGTATGGGTTTAGAAGATATTGTAAAAGCTTTAGCCACTAACACTCAAATGTTTCAGCAGGAAACAAGGGCTAGCATCAAAGACTTGGGGAATCAAATTTCACAGCTGGCAGCCTCGTTGAATAAAATTGAAGCTGAAAAAGGGAGGCTGCCATCTCAAGCTGAAATCAACCCAAGAGAGCACGCTAATGCCATAACCCTTAGAAGTGGCAAGGAAGTACAAACTACCACGTCAAAGGTGGCAGCACCTGAAAAGGAAAAAGATGGCTTGAAACCAGCAACTTCTGATGCACCAACTGAAGAGGTAAGTAATAAGCCAATTTTTCCAAAATCAAAAATTTTGATTCCACCACCTTTTCCTGGAAGGTTGGCAAAATCAAAGAAAGAGGAGACCGAGCAGGAAATTCTAGAGACTTTTAGGAAGGTCGAAATCAACATACCCCTACTGGATGCAATCAAGCAAGTGCCTTGATATGCCAACTTTCTGAAGGAGTTGTGCACCAACAAAAAGAAGCTGCAGGCTGATGAGACAATTACAGTTGGGGAGAATGTGTCAGCAGTAATCCAAAGGAAGTTGGCACAGAAGTGTAAGGATCCTGGTATATTTACTATATCATGTGTAATCGGTAATTTACTATATCATGTGTAATCAAAAAGCTATGCTAGATCTAGGAGCATCGATTAACGTTATGCCCCTGTCAGTTTACAAGGCTTTGAACTTAGGACCTTTAAAAAGCACAAGAATAGTCATTCAACTAGCTGATAGGTCTAATTCATATCCTGAAGGGGTAGTTGAGGATGTTCTGGTTCGAGTAAATGAGCTAATTTTTCCTGCTGATTTCTATATTATTGATATGGATGATAAGTTTGCTTTGAATTCAGCTCATATTTTGCTAGGTAGACCGTTTATGAAAACAGCCAGAACTAAAATTGATGTGCATGAAGGGACTTCATCTTTTGAATTTGATGGGGAGATAGTAACTTTCAATATTTTTGAAGCTATGAAATATCCCAAAAATTCTGAATCTGTTTGTCTTATGGATATTATTGACCCGATTGCCCAAGATAGTTTTGAGCTGAATTTTGTAGGAGATGAGTTGGATTTTGTGTTAACGAACAGCAAAACTGAGAGGGATGCACAGCTAGAAATTACTGATGACTTGAAGGAGGCCATTATGTCATTACAGTCGCTGCCAGTATTGCCTAACAGGTTAGTTGATCCATTTCTGCAACTACCGAGTACTTATGAAAGAGTTTTGCCTTCTGTTGAACAGGCCCCAAAGTTGGAGTTAAAGTCTTTGCCTGAAAACCTAAAGTATGCCTACTTGGGAAAGGCTGAAACTTTACCGGTGATTATTGCAAGTGATTTGATTGGAGATCAGGAAGAGAAGCTGCTGCGAATACTGAAGGAATACAAGACAGCAATTGGTTGGATGCTGGCAGACATCAAGGGAATCAGTCCTTCAATTTGTATGCACCGTATTCTCCTTGAAAAAGATGCTAAACCGGTAAAAGAGCCACAGCGGAAACTAAACCCAGCAATGAAGGAGGTTGTTTTAAAGGAGATTCTGAAACTTTTAGACCAAGGGATCATATATCCCATCTCCGACAATCAGTGGGTAAGTCCAGTACATATTGTTCCTAAGAAAACTGGTCTAACTCTTGTTCCTAATGCGCAGGATAAGCTTATCCCTATGAAAGTCGAAAACGGGTGGAGAATGTGTATTGATTTTAGGAGGCTGAATTTAGCTACAAGGAAGGATCACTTCCCACTTCCATTTATCGACCAGATGCTTGAGAGGTTGGCAGGTAAGTCATTTTTCTGTTTCTTGGATGGATTTTCTGGATACTACCAAATAGCTGTAGCTCCTGAGGACCAAGAGAAAACAACCTTTACCTGTCCCTATGGAACTTTTGCTTATCGTAGAATGCCCTTTGGATTGTGTAATGCCCCTGGAACATTTCAAAGATGCATGATGAGTATTTTTTTTTTATTTGCTGGAAAATTGCATTGAGATCTTCATGGATGACTTTACTGTTTATGGCAATTCTTTTGATCAATGTCTGGATAAATTGGTCATGGTTTTGAAACACTGCATTGACACAAACTTGGCCCTGAATTATGAAAAATGTCATTTTATGGTTTAGCAGGGAATAGTTTTGGGTCATGTAGTTTCATCCAGGGGTATTGAAGTTGACAAAGCCAAGGTGGACCTAATTTCCAATTTACCATATCCTACTAATGAGCGAGAGATTTGTAGTTTTCTTGGCCATGCAGGTTTTTATAGGCGTTTCATAAAGGATTTCTCAAAGATTGCACAACCTTTAACCAGGCTGTTACAAAAGGATGTGTCTTTCGACTTTGGAGAGAATTACAAAGTTGCCTTTGACAAGCTTAAGGAGTTGCTCACATCTGCACCGATTATACAGCCTCCTAATTGGGACATTCCTTTTGAGATCATGTATGATGCCAGTCAATATGCTGTAGGAGCTGTACTTGGCCAAAGAATTGGGAGGAACAGCTATGTCATTTACTACGCATCAAGGACGCTGAATCCTGCCCAATGCAACTATTCGACCACAGAAAAGGAGCTTTTAGCTATTGTTTTTGCTTTAGATAAATTTCGATCATATTTACTGGGGTCTAAAGTAATTGTTTTTTCTGATCATGCAGCCCTCAAGTACTTACTAGAAAAGAAGGAATCTAAGCCAAGACTTATACGCTGGGTTCTGTTATTGCAAGAGTTCGACTTGGAGATCAAGGACAAGAGAGGAGCTGATAATTCTGTGGCTGACCACTGAAGCCGACTAGTGTGTGACGAAGAGGCTTTGCCAATTTCAGAATTATTTCCCGACGAGCAGCTACTACAAGTGCAAGGTAAGGAGCCTTGGTTTGCTGATATTGTGAATTTTCTAGCTGCTGGAATTTTACCGACAGACTTGAACAAAGCGAAGAGGAACAAAATTGAAAATGACTCTAAGTATTATATATGGGATGAACCATATCTGTGGAAAATAAGTTCTGATCAAATTATTCGTAGGTGTGTGCCTGATTATGAAATTCATTCCATTCTTACTTATTGTCATAGTTATGCTTGTGGAGGACACTTTGGTCCTAAAAAGACAGCTAGGAAAATTTTGGACTACGGGTTTTATTGGGAAACATTATTTAAGGATTCCTACCAGTTTTGTAAGACTTGTGAAAAATGTCAAAGAGTTGGAACTTTATCCCACCGAAATGAAATGCCCTAAACCCCCATGTTATACTGTGAGCTTTTTTATGTATAGGGAATGGATTTTATTGGACCCTTTCCTAACTCTTTTGGATTTGTTTACATATTGCTTGCTGTGGATTATGTTTCGAAATGGGTAGAAGCAAAGGCTACCCGTACTAATGATTCTAAGGTTGTTGTAGGATTTCTCAAGTCTAACATTTTCAGTAGGTTTGAGATTCCTAGAGCAATTATTAGTGATCAGGGTACACATTTCTATAACCGTACTGTTGAAGCATTAATGAAAAAATATGGGGTGCACCATCGAGTAGCCACTGCCTACCACCCACAAACTAATGGGCAAGCTGAAGTTTCAAATCGGGAGATAAAAAGCATCTTGGAGAAAACAGTCAATCCTAACAGGAAAGACTGGAGCCTGCGCTTGGAGGATGGACTATGGGCTTACCAAACAGCATATAAAACACCAATTAGGATGTCACCGTATCGGTCAGTTTTTGGTAAGTTGTGTCATTTACCTGTGGAGATTGAACATCGTGCTTTTTGGGTTGTTAAGCAGTGCAACTTGGATCTGAAAGAAGCTGGAAAATAAAGAAAGTTGCAACTTCAGAAGCTGGAAGAAATCAGGTTGGAAGCATATCACAATGCTAGCATGTATAAGGAGTGCACAAAGTACCTTTATGACAAGCAGCTGAATCGTAAACAATTTTTTAAAGGTCAAAAGGTATTGCTTTTTAATTCAAGGTTGAAGCTCATGCTAGGTAAGTTGAAATCTAGATGGATTGGTCCATTTGTGGTAGTGAATACTTTTCCATATGGTGCTATTGAAATTGAAAGTTTGGAGACTAACAAAGTTTTTAAGGTGAATGGCCACAGGTTGAAACCTTTTCTTAAAAATATTGTTGTCTCTTATATGGAGGAAATTCACTTGGTTGCTCCTACCTACGAGTCGGGCTGATGCAAGAAGCAGGTTGTCTAGCCAAAGACAATAAAGAAAGGCGCTTTTTTGCTTTTTAGTGTTTTTTTTCAATTGTTCTTTGTTTCTCTTCTGATCATGGCTGAGTAATTTTCTGGTTCAGTTTTAGGGACGATTTCCATCGCCAACACTGGTTGTGAGGATTGATTTTTCTTGCTTAAACTTTCTTTAATTTCAAGTATTTACTTCTTTATTGTTCAGATTTATTGCAATTAATTTTCCTGTTCTCGCTTGTTGAATTGGTTCTGCAATTGCAAATCTGCTTGATTTTCTTTCAACCACTTAGGTGAAGAATTCAATTAGAAGCAAGTGAATTGATTGGAGATTGCTTTTATTTCTGGTTAGTTCATATGAAAAAGTAAGACAGGTTAAATTGTTCAAGCTTTTGGATTGTTGCCTAGAATAAACTTTTTTGTTCATTAATCTTAATGCTGATTTT
The DNA here is from genome assembly GCA_039654915.1 of Aquilaria yunnanensis. NCBI lineage: Eukaryota > Viridiplantae > Streptophyta > Magnoliopsida > Malvales > Thymelaeaceae > Aquilaria > Aquilaria yunnanensis. Next base: position 94,189,972 of record CM077598.1, on the reverse strand, counting down.
GAGATAATTAGAAATTGCTTTTCAATATCTGGTTACTCAAAATTAAGAAATTAATCTGAAGCTTTTTCTGGTTAATTTTACTGTTGAATTCTTAGGATTCTTTTTAGCTTTAAAGAGAGTCCTGTTTATTTGCTTGAATTGAAGAAATATTTTCTTTCGATGATCAACTGCGTGATTGGAATGGATAATCAACCGTGAACTGAACGTCTTTAGTATTGGTTAATTTCGTTTTGATTCTACAGTTAATTAATTTCAGCTTTTAATTGAAGAAACCCCCCCCCCCAATCTTTTATTTCAGTTTTCTGACAGGAAGATTTCAGTAAAAAAATCTCCTTTGGGATTCAACCTGGTTTTCACTGCTAGACTATAAATTTATTTATTCTGAGTTGTTAGAGATACTAGAATTATTTTTGGCAGTTTCGAGGACCGGCCACATCGCCATAAGGATGTTCGTCCTTGTGGTGTTCAGGGGAGTGAAAGCCAATGGCTTCCTTCCCTTAAGCTTCCAAGGTCGTCCCCTTGATTCGGTTGGGTAGCGAGTTTGCTGGCTCGGCCCCTCGGTGCGAATGTGATTAGGTTTTGGGCCTCCCATTCTCAATTTTCCAGCAATCATGTGCTGTTCAGCCCTTCGGGAAAATTCACCGAGTGTATCAGGGGGATCCTTGGAGAATTCATAGAACAACTGGGAGTCACTCCGAAGTCCTCGTGTCATGGCCAGGATACGTATTTCTGGCTTGAATTCTGGAACAATTAAGGCTTCCCGGTTGAACCTTTCGACATAGTCGCGAATGGTTTCTCCATTTTTCTGCGCTATGTCAAACATTTGGACTGGCATCTTCGCCGTTGGCCGGCTTCCGATGAATTGCTGCGTGAAGGCAGTAGACAACTCTTGGAATTCCATGATGGTTCCAGGAGCCAGTGAGTTGTACCATGCCGTTGCTGGTCCAACAAGGGTGACCTCAAAACATTTGCACAAGGTGGCGTCATCAACACCGTGCAATACCATGCTGCGTTTGTATTTGGTCAGATGAGCCTGGGGGTCACTCCGGCCATCGTAGGTCTCCAACCGAGGTACTCGAAAGTCACTCGGCATGGGTGCTTCGACCACCACTCGGGTGAATGGTGATTCGTCTCCATTAAAGGTTTCTGACAACCTAGACCAGACGGGCTTCCAAGCTACTTGTCTATCCACTCTTTCTAGCCTCTTTAGGATTTTTTCCATTAGGAGTGTGGCACTGGGCTCTTCTTCCTGCTGTCTAGAGGCCTCCGGCAACGGAGACTGACGTCTCCTTTTTGAGGAGTGACTTCGGCGCCAAAGAGATGGCGATTTTTCTTCAGGTGAAGAACTCCTTCGGCGGGGAGTTCTGGGTCGTTTTGGCCCCATTTCTCCCGTATGTTGCGCCCTGAGGGGTATATTTTCCGTCGAGGACTCATCACGTTGATCCCTGCTTCCCGAACTCCGGTGAGTTGATCTGGGACTCTTCTCCCGGTGAGGTACTGGTGAAGAGGGCCCTCGACCCGAAGTTGGCTGTGGCCATCTTTGGTCTAACTGCTGCATCCTTTCAGCCACGACGGAGCGTTGGAACTCACGTAGGAAGCCCATGGTAATAATCAGAGGACGTTCATCCTCATGCAAGGAAGTCCCTGCTGCAGTTTGTTTGGTTGTCGGTTGAACCGCTGGCGCAGACGGGGACTTCGGAAGTCCTTTGTCCTTGGAATGCCGAGTTTCAATGACGGTGACCTGGGGGTGGGTTCCCACAGATGGCGCCAAATGATGCCCTGTAGCATCTTCGATGTGTGACATGGTGAGACCAGGAGGGACTTCCAGTAAGGGAGAACGTCTGAAGTGGAGATTTCCCAGGAGAAACTGCCTGAAACACTCAGAAAACAGGGGTTAGGAGGTCCTCGGAATCTTTTTCCGGGGGGGAACCTCCGATGCCCAAGTCAGTGTTTTGGAGGTGGAGAGAAAGTATTGAGGGCCAAAGATTCTTGCCTGTTTTACATTTTTTTTGGGGAGGATAGATCCCTCGCTGAGCCCATTTCCTTAGTATATAAAGGAGGGTGTGGTCCGTTTCAGATCGCGACACGTGTTCGGTCGGATGTAATCTGTACTTTTGGGCGTGGGGGCCTCTAGCCGCCTGCAGGCTCCTCAGGTCATGGGCTGGGGCCGGAATAGCCCTACATGACAAGACGTGGGCGGCGTCGGCATGTCAAAGCGCATATGAGGGCGGCGTGTAGCATGTGAGGGTGACATGTCAGAGGCTCCTTAATTGCTTCTGCCGTACTCCCGAGATCCCTTCGGTTGAGGTCACCCTTCAGAATAAGGACCCTTCTCCTAAAGTCGTCTTAGTAGTTCGGGGGTTTCCTCAGCACTGAGGCTCCTTGTTCGGGGGGATTTTCTCCTGCCGAAGGTGGCTAGTCCTTCTCCCCCGAAGCTGGCTCGGCCACTTTTCCGAGGGCGGCAACGCGCTACTTTCCCGAGGTCAGTACTGTCATTCCCAGGGGTGCTAGTGGGCCACCGAGGTCGTATGCCCAAGGCGTTAGACTCCCTCTTTCCGAGGTTGGTACTAGTACTCCTCGCGGGTGACACTCGATTTCCCGAGTGTAGTATCTGGCCAAAGTTCACAGGTTTAAAGGGCGATAGCACTTCGGCTATCACTAGCAAAGTGTGAGCATTGTTTTGTTCCAAAATAATAATGGTTGAAACTTGTAAGCATATTTTTTTTATTATATTAAGTCTCTATATCTTTCTACAAATTTATGCAATGATCATATCAACAGTTACAAAAAGTGGCCTCCATGCACCTCATTTTATAGCTAAAATAGAAAAATATGAAAAATTTCAAGATCTCAAGTTATCGCTCCCCCTTATTCAAGATATTCAATTATTCACTTTTAATCACCTAACAAATACAGACTCTATAGAACACTCTGGAAATTCTCCTATAAAAAATGTTTTACTCCATCCTAAAATAATTGTTAAGTAGACAAAAGCTCCTGATTGAAGGAAGCCACAATAAATAGTCTTTTATTGGTCAAACTACATATTATATACCAGTACAATCCTCATTTAATGTATTTATATTGTTGCATTAACATTTTCAATATAAGTATTTAGGAGTATAATGGCCAATTATAAAATTGAATCTTTCAATTATAAAAGTAGATAATTAAAATGTGTGGACAATATTTTCGGACTAAGCAATTCTTTTTCATTTTCTTTTCTTTTTTTTTTTTTTGCAATTACTATAAAATACTACAGGCTTATCTCTATTTAACAAGATCAGAACTTTTTTTGGTGTAGTTGCAGAGATTAAAAAAGAAAGAAAGAAAGAAAGAAAAACAAAACATAGAGGAAAAATGACGGAAGCAACGGAGTAACAACCTTCATCCACAAGTTCCCTTGTTACATCATTGCTCAGCTGAGCTGCCCCCTTTTCTTCAAAATGAATGAATCAATCTCTGTTCCCTCCTTATAACTCCCCCAAATCTTAGGGTAGCCCGTCTAGAACTGAGATAAAAGACAAGGATGGGGGTATGATGACAAATAACAATAGAAAATAATAAGGCGACGAACTGTGACATCTGTAATTCATCATGATTAGTCGATCAGTACAGGAACTCCCTAAATCACATGGGACTGCCGTTGGTCGACTGATAAATCAGGGATATTACGGTCCCTAATAATTGATGAAGTTTATCATACTTAAGACACACGAATGCAAAAGAGAGAATTTCTCTTTCTAATAAAACTAGAAAGAGAAAAACAAGGGCAGTCTCAATGACCCACCTTATCACACATCCTCCAAAAATGATTATCTCCCTTCCACTCCAGTCCATTCCACGGACGTACATGTCTTTTTGGCGAAAGAGACACACGTAGCTTCTCATGAACTGCTGAGAAAAACAAGATGGCTTTGCTTCTAGCAATGGTGACAGATGAGTTGAGAGTGTTTGCTAGGACTTTTGGGGTTGCAGGAGCAGCGCTTTTCCATCACTTTCGACACCACGAGCTCCGCCACAGCATCCTTCGCCATGGCTCGTACAGTTTGCCTGGTTTGTTCATGATCATCGACGAGCCAAAACAGGTTCTGCTGTCTATATTTCACCTTATTTTATCTGCTCGTATTCTTGCCTTTCAATTGTGATTCTTACTCTTGTGACTCTACTTCTCCATAGCCTCATCACTTATACCCAACAATATACCAATGATCCAGCAAGGCGAGTAGTGGCTCAGTCTTCGTTTCTTGTTTCTTTCTTGCTTATTTTCATTCATAAGATTCAAACTTGAAAAATAAAACAAAAACCAAAAAGGAAAAAAAAAAAACAAAGGAAAGGGGGGCGGGGGGGTTTCCATTTTATCCTGAACAGTACTCATGGAAACTGTCATTATAAATAATCACTTAAAACTGCATTATTGTACACTGCACACCAATTTAAATCCCACAGTTCCAGTTTATTATTAAAACAATGTTCAAGGTTCAAATATTCACTCACTTTTGACGTCTGCCGATATGTACAAGAAAAATAACCTAACTTAAAAAACGCCAATCTATAGACCCTCTTTTGGATCTATAACAATTTGAAAACGATTAATCGATCAATTAATCAATTTTCAATATAAATATAATCCACGGATGCAAGATAAGAAATTCACTCAGAGACCGGAAGAGCAAAGTTTTCTTACCGCAACCTGCAAGAAATACTTGATTTCTTTCATTGATGTCGTCGCTTAAGTCTGCAGGTAGCCATTCTCCTCCAGGTAAGCGTTTACATTTTCTGCCATGTCAATGGGGAAATGGAAGTCACTTTTCTTAGGCCTGTAGGTAGCCGTTCTCCTCCAGGTAAGCAGTTACAGTTTCTGCCATGTCAATTGGAGAACCGCAGTCCTTCCAGTCGCATTTTAAAACTAGCTGTGACAAGGAAAAGACAAAAAGACACTCTTCTTTTATTGAAAGTTTAGTTAAGGCCAGAAAAAATAAGAAGAGTAAGTTCTGAAAGTCAAAAGGTTTCTTTGCCATTAGCCATGTCAACCAACTTCAATCTAGACATATGAAGTTCTAAAAGTGGAGTACAAACCTCACAACTCAAAGGTGGCTCATATGGGTCATCAACACCGGTAAAGCCTGCAAGATATTCTTCATGACTCAAGGGCTTTAAATCAGGAACCAATTCCCATATGAAGATTAAGGACCTAACAGACTAGTATAGGGTTCAATTTTCCAAAGAAACAAAACAGCAACATTCAGAATACTGTTATAACAAAATATTCGACACCTTTTATCTTTCCAGCTCGTGCAAGCTTGTATAATCCTTTTGGGTCCCTTTCCTCACATATTGGGAGTGGCACATCCATAAATACCTATCAAGTGCAAGTTGAGTGAATTTCACTAGACACCTAGACGGCACAAAAAGATCTCTAGGTTGGTTTGAAAGCCGTTTCTCATGGATCAAATCTCCGTTTGCCTGTCCTTGTATTGTGAAAAACAAATGTATACCTCAATGAAATCTCCTTTGGGCAAAAGTGCACGACATGCATCTCGGTCCTTTCTATAAGGAGATATGACGCTCGCAATGCAAATCACACCAGCATCAGCAAAGAGTTTTGCCACCTCCCCTGTGGATCACAATTTCTGAAATTAAGAATTACGGAGAATATAAAGGAAAAGAAAATCATGGAAGCAGAAAGTGTACCACAGAAATATCATTACCTATCCTTCTTATGTTCTCAGCACGATCTTCTGCTTTGAAACTGAGGTCCTGACATAGACCATGTCGGATATTATCACCATCAAGGATGTAGGTTAACTTTCCCTTTGAAAACAAGGCACGGCTCAAAGCACATGCCAAAGTGCTTTTTCCTGTATTTAGATTCATATTGGAGGGAGACACCACAAAGGCAAGGGCGTATGTGAGGTTCAGACAGGGTCTCATTTGGAAAAGAAGTATTTTGATTGGGAAAGCAAATAAGTGAAATAGGGAAATGCATGGAGCTGCTAACTTCAATCAATCAATCAATTATGCATCTCAACTAGCTGAGATCAACTGCATGTATCCTGTATCATCATTCAAAAATTTCCAACATATACGCTACAAACAAGCAAGAATTTAGTAAATTTGTACTATTTCAACCCAAGTAAGCTTAGATTTAACCTTACTAATTTTTCTGTATTTGCTTCTAGAGTAAGTGACCTAATGGCAGAAGCTGGAGCAGAAGCGATAAAGCAGCTTGCCAAAATTATGCTATACTTAAGAGCACCTCGAGAGTGCCACTGGCATGTATGATTTCCATGTCATGATGATTTTTATAGAAATATATGAAATAAGTATGAGACTTAAGATACAAATCAATTCAAAACAATAATTTATTATTCCCTACAATGTATACTAGTGCTGACACAATTCAACGAAACCTGGAATGGAAGAAAAAAACTAAAATCACTTTAAAATAGAACAGAAAATCAGCAAAAGAAATGCAACTTCACCAATAAAATGAAACTTCAGCTGTATAAATAAGACATGGTACAAAAGCATAAGGAACAAATACATAAAAGAAAGACATTTAAACCAGTCATATACTGGTGTTTTTCACTTCATTCGATCACAAAAGCATAAGGAACAAATACATAAAAGAAAGACTTTTAAACCAGTCATATATTGGTGTTTTTCACTTCATTCGATCACAAAAGCATCTGAACTTCAGATAAACAGAACAAAAGATGAATAAAAAAAAGCTAAAGCAATTGGTTGAATTAGAGGGGGGGGGGGGGGGGGGGGGGAACGGTAAATGAGGCTAAGAGGTGTAAAAGCACCATTTTCTTCATAAAAGACACGTTTTTGACACATTTTCACGAAAAAAAAAAAGATAAAAGATAAAAGAAAAAAAGCTTTTTCGATTGCTGGAGCCGAGATCTCTCCAAAACAGGCAAATTGGGGCACCTAGAGCGAGACAGCACTAATTCTATCCATTGGATTAGATACACAGTATCTATAATCAAAAGACCAGCACCCCTAATTTCCATTGGATTAGATATACAGTATCTACAATCAAAAGACCAGTACCTACACTAAGTAACAAGAAACCTGGTGCAAGAAAAAAAAAGGAAGGAAGGAAGAATGACAACCTTGCTACTTTTTCCCCATCACTCTTTAAAGCTGGTGCATCTAAATCTGTGATCAAACTAATATTACCTGCCATGCGTTCTAATTCAAGCTGATAACTTTACTGAAGGAAAAATCCTACTATGTATTAACAATGGGGAACCCTACGATCCAAATGAAAGTAAAGATGAATTACTTAATGATCTTTGTCATGCTCAAAAGAATCTGAAGCAAAAATTGAATTCTTGTGAAGGACTGAAGAAGCCTTAAAAATTAAATATACTCGTTGCATATATGGAAGCAACAATAGGTAGCTACCGTAGCTTACGTGTAGGACCACACTGTTCATCTAGTGAATTCAAGACCTAAATCTTCTCAGACAGACTACCAGCTGGTCTTATCCAAAGCGTTAAAAAGATATGCCCATATTTTCATGAAAAAGCTTTCTCATTCTAAATCAGGAACAAAAAATCAGGTGTGCCAAGACCTGATACTAAATTCCTTTCAATCCAAGCTCCAACACAAAAAAATTTCTTTTGCAGAAAAATGCATTTTTCAAATTGTCCTGGTTTTTCTATACAGTTCTACCTATTTCAGAACTTTCACTGTTTGTCATGCTGCTGAGGCTCATGGTGCAACAAAACTGATTTTAATCAATTTTTGACTTCCGGACTAACCAATGGCTTTGAAAGGAAAAATGATGGAGAAAAGATTAATATAAACAAGCAGAATAACCAGGTTTTTTCCTAGCTATATGACAATGAGTGCCATAATTTAAAGTTCAATGATATGGCATGTCTGCTACAAATCTCAGCTATTTGTAAGCCAAGAGATGAATATCCAAATTTTCTTAGCTTTTCCTTTTTCTATTGTCACAAATTGCCTAGTATGCTAATTGGGTGAAAGCCCAATGCAACTAATAATTCAAGTTTAACTGAAAGTCTGAAATTTGAAAGCCTTTATGTCAGAATTGTGGTAAAAACTGTTCTGTTTTATTCCAATACAGTAGACGAATTTATACAAGTGGTTTTGAGGATTTACAAGGAAAAAATCCCTGTAAATCAATCCCTATAATTCAGGGATTCACTCCCTATAATTAAGGAATTCTAACAGCTATAGTAATCCCTGCAAATCAGGGATTATTTACATACTCCTATATTTACACAACTACCAAATAAAGGTATTTACAGTTTCACGCTTTCCAACACCCCCCCTCAAGCTGGTGAATAAAGATCTTCCATTCCCAGCTTGTCTACAATTCTATGAAAGTCTTTACTGTTGAGTCCTTTAGTAAATATATCCGCCAACTGTCCTTTGGTAGATACATAAGGAGTGCAAATCACTTGGCTGTCCAGTTTCTCTTTAATGAAGTGTCGATCAATCTCAATGTGCTTCGTCCTGTCATGTTGAACTGGATTATGGGCAATACTGATGGCTGATTTGTTGTCACAATATAGTCTCATAGATCCTTCTTGTGGAATCTTCAAGTCTTCTAAAATTATCTTCAGCCAAAGTAGTTCACACACCCCTTGTGCCATAGCCCTGAATTCTGCTTCTGCACTTGACCGAGCAACTACATTCTGCTTCTTACTCCTCCAAGTCACTAAGTTTCCTCCCAAGAAGGTGCAATAGCCAGAGGTGGACCGTCTGTCCACTGGGCATCCTGCATAATCTGCATCGGTATATGCTTCAAGAATCAGCCCCCCATTTCTCCTAAATAAAATTCCTTTCCCTGGATTGGCCTTTAAATAGTGAAGAATTCGACGGGCAGCTTGCAAATGAACTTCTTTAGGGTCATGCATGAACTGACTTATTATACTTACAGCATATGCGATATCTGGTCGTGTATGTGCAAGATAAATCAGTTTTCCAACAAGTCTCTGGAACATCTCCTTATTTACCCTTGCATCTTCACTGGCTTCTCCAAGTTTATGATTTGGATCTATAGGCGTAGAGGCTGGTTTACAGGCCATCTTTCCTGTTTCTCTCAGAAGATCAACCACATATTTTTGTTGAGAGATAAAGATGCCTTGTTTGGAATGCGCAACTTCAATTCCAAGGAAATACTTCAGTCTCCCCAACTCTTTTATCTCAAATTCTCTGGCAAGACAGTTTTTTAATGCTTCTTTCTCTTTTTCATCATTCCCGGTAACAATTATATCATCCACATAAACTAGCAAAGCTGTAACTCCCCTTGAGGCTGTGTGTTTAATAAATAAAGTGTGGTCACCTTGGCTTTGCTTGTAGCCTGAATTAAGCATCACATTTGTAAACCTACCGAACCATGCCCTTGGAGACTGCTTGAGACCATACAATGCTTTCTTCAACTTGCACACTTTGTTCCCCTTAATGCCTTCTCCAAAAGCTGGTGGAATGTCCATGTATATCTCGTCTTCTAAATCACCATGGAGGAATGCATTTTTTACATCAAACTGTTGCAAATCCCAACTGTAATTGGCAGCCAAAGACAGTAGCACCCTTACTGTGTTCATTTTTGCTACGGGAGCAAAAGTCTCCTGATAGTCTACCCCATAAGTTTGTGTATATCCCTTGGCAACTAGCCTCGCTTTGTACCTTTCTACTGACCCATCAGATTTGTATTTAATTGTAAATACCCATTTACAGCCCACTGCCTTCTTATTTTTGGGCAGATCCACAAGTTCCCATGTTCTGTTTTTTTCCAGCGCCTCCATTTCCACTCTCATGGCTTCTCTCCACTCCTTATTGGACAGTGCCTTGGCTAGTGTTTCAGGAATTGGAATGGTGTCAAGGCTGGCCAGAAAACTCCTATGAGACTGGAAGAATCTTTGGAATGTTACTGATTTTGCTAGGGGATAGAGTGGATGTTTAGTACATTCTCTGGTTCCCTTTCTCAGGGCAATAGGCAGTTCATCTTTATCAATTGAAGAAATAGGTTCTGGATGTACCTCAGTTCCAGGATTAAGAGCTGAATCTTGGACTTGCTTAAGTTCAGAATCTGGATTTTTTCTCCTTGAGTAAACCTGCATATATCTCATATTATCATGCACATCACTTGAATTTTTTTGAGGCTCGGAAGTGCAAGATTCTGAGGCATCAGAAGGTTGTGATTGCTGGTGGTTAGGCGGTGGTAAAGAGGGTAATATTTCCAGAGGAAGTAAATTTGGAATGGTGTCCCTCGAAAGAGAAGGTTGAGAAAAAAAGGATAGTCCTTCCTCAAATGTGACATCAACAGAGGTGTAGAATTTTTTTGTGACCGGATGATAACATTTATAACCTTTTTGGGTTGGAGAATATCCCAAGAAAACACATTTTATTGCTCGTGGGTCTAATTTTCCCTTATTGTGAACATGAACAAAGGCAGGGCAACCGAAGATTCTTGGTGTGAGATTATTTGAGGTTCGAATATCAGGGTAAAACTGAGAGAGAGTTTGCATTGGGGTTTGATTGTCAAGGGCTTTAGATGGCAGTCTATTTATTGTGTATGCAGCGGTAAGGACAGCTTCTCCCCAATACTGTTTTGGAACCTGGTTTTGAAAGAGAAAGGCTCGTGTGGTCTGCAGTAAATGGCCATTCTTCCTTTCAGCCACCCCATTTTGTTGGGGTGTGTTAACACAGGAAGATTCATGCACAATTCCTTCTTTTTGGAAAAATGATGAGAAGGTCTGATTGAAATAATCTGTTGCATTATCAGACCTAAACCTTTTGATTCTCACACCAAACTGATTTTTGATCATATTGTGAAAACTGGGAAGAATGTTGCTTAAATCTGATTTTGATTTAAGCAGAAAAACCCATGTAACCCTTGTGCAGTCATCAATAAATGTGACAAACCATCTAGAACCAGTAATGTTGGGAATTCGAGAAGGGCCCCAAATATCTGAATGAATCAAATAAAAAGGAATGGAAGATTTTTTATTGCTGGATGGAAATGACACTCTTTTGTGTTTAGCAAACTCACAAACATCACAATGAAAGGTCTCAATATCAATACTCTTAAATAGGGAAGGAAACATAGTTTTCAAAACAGAAAAAGAAGGGTGGCCAAAACGAAAATGCTGATGCCAAATTAAATCTTTATTGGAGGCAGTAAGGAATGACTCATGTGTGACATGCATAATATTCTGAGATGGTTTGTTGGTTTCCTCAAGGTAGTAAAGTCCATTCCTTTCCTTAGCAAGTCCAATCTTCTTCCCCAAAACCTGGTCCTGAAATACACAGTAAGAAGGGAAGAACACAGCATGACAGTTCATGTCTTGGGTAAGTTTGTTTATAGAAATAAGGCTAGTAGATAACTTGGGAACATGAAGGACATTTTTAAGCAACAGTGATGGAGTAATCTGTATATTTCCAATTCCTGCTACTGTGATGAGAGAACCATCAGCAACAGAAATTTTCTTGTTGCTAGGGCAGGGTGTATATGTAGTGAAGTGTAGTGAAGAGGGTGTCATGTGATCAGTGACTCCAGAGTCAAGAATCCATGGAAAAACACTAGCTGAGGCATGTAATCCTAAGGATAGAGATGCACCTGAGAGAGCAACAGAGGCAGAGCCACTTTCTGGTTTCAGGGTTCCCAACAGACCTCTCAGCCTTTCAATTTCTTCTTCATTGAATGGCCCCTGACTTTGCTGTGAAATTGTGGAGACATTGTTGGCCTGTTGAACTGCTCTTGGATCTCCTCGATTGACCCATTCCTTGCTAGATGTAGAAGGCTTCCCATGGAGTTTCCAGCAGCGATCTCTTGTGTGTCTAGGTTTCTTGCAATAGGTGCACCAAAGGTTGTCTTTAGAATCTCTACCTTTTGGGGCACTATAATTTCCTTCCCTTGCCACCATAGCCGATCCTTCGAGATCCTTAGGCTCAAGCATGATCCCACGGCGGCTTTCCTCAGCCCTAACAAGAGCTATAACTTCGTTCAATGGAGGCACCTCTTCTTTGCCAAGGATTTGTATTCGGACTTGATCAAACTCAGTATTCAGCCCGACCAAAAAATCATACACCCTATCCCTTTCAATGAAGTTCTTCAAGATCACAGCATCATCTGGGCACTTGGGCTCCAGAACTCGATAATGATCAAGTTCATGCCATAGGTTCTGCAACAGATTTGCATACTCAGTAACACTCCTGCTCCCTTGTTTGGCTGCTAGTGTCTTTACTTTGACTTCATAGACACGAGCAGCATCATGGGCTCTGGAATATGTTTGTTGGACAGCATCCCAGATGCCCCTTGCAGAAGGGAGGAACATGCACGTGTCACTGATTTCTGGTGTCATTGAACTCCACAACCATGACATAATCATGGAGTCCTCTTCATCCCAGGCATCAAAACCTGGGTCATCCAACTCAGGTCCTAATCCAAGAATATGGCTGATTTTTCCTTTTCCCTTCAAGTAAGTGCGCACCAGTTGTGACCACTTCAAATAGTTCTGACCATTGAGTCTGTAGGCGGCCTGAATAGTTTGCAGGTCGCCTGTGTGCAGATGGGAATCAACTTGGGCAGGAGCGCTTGTCACAGTCTCGCCAGACATTGTCAGGATAGTGGGTAAGGAAGATAAAGAATGAGGAACTAGTACTGGTTATAGATCAGCACTAGAGGCCAGAAGAAAAAAGACTTGGCAATGAAGGCCAGGAAAAACAGAGCAATGATTCGGCAATGAAGGCAAGAAGAAAAAACAATCTCAAGACAAACCTAAAGCTCTGATACCATGTCAGAATTGTGGTAAAAACTGTTCTGTTTTATTCCAATACAGTAGACGAATTTATACAAGTGGTTTTGAGGATTTACAAGGAAAAAATCCCTGTAAATCAATCCCTATAATTCAGGGATTCACTCCCTATAATTAAGGAATTCTAACAGCTATAGTAATCCCTGCAAATCAGGGATTATTTACATACTCCTATATTTACACAACTACCAAATAAAGGTATTTACAGTTTCACGCTTTCCAACACTTTATCTTGCACATGCGTAGAAAGCTTAGGCTATCATAAGCTCAAGACACAAGCAAGCTTATGCATCAAAACAAGGGGATAAAACAAACATTGGCCACCAAAAAAAGTCATACCATAGATATTATAAAACACATGATTGCATTACAAACCTGAGCCACTTAGACCTGTTATCCATATGACACATCCTTTCTGCCCAAGCAATTCTTGTCGATCAAGTTTGCCAACAGAACATTTGTGCCAAGTGATATTTGTTGGCTTCATAATGGCATCCATCTGATGCAGCTTTTGACCTGGTTAGATGCTTGAGATCAGAAACATAGCCAGATAGCAGGTGGAAACGGAAAACAACTATGGAGCAACCAAAAGTCATGCAAAAGGACCAATGAACATAAGCACTTGAGTGCTCAACAAAGTTTAAAATTTTTTATGTTGTAACTGAAGTCTATCACGTTTGGAGAGTTTAATAATCATCAAACCAACCCTAAACTATAGAAATGAATATATAAATTCAACAGGAAGTTCCTACACGCTATAAAAAAATTATCACAACTAATTAAACAAACATGCAGAACTTATACCTCAAGCACAGTCTAAAAATACTTAGATTCGTTTGAAAAAGTGTGGTTGTGCAAAACTCCACTGCACTCTGAAGTAAGTTGCTTGGAACTGACGATCTTTAGACAATTTGCAAGAGTGTTTGGTTTCAACTTCAAATGGTGTGGTTGGTATCTTTCAACTTTTTTGCACTATTATGCAATAAATTCTGGGACTGGTCATTTTACTCAGTGGTACATTTTATAGTCCACCGAAAAGGAAGTAGACCAAGAGATTAGACAAGGGCTGGTACATCCAATGGAAGTACTGTTATATAAAAAAAACTTTTAACGTGATACAGAAAATGACAATAGTTTCATTAAATATTAATGTACTTACATCATCTGTTGTAGAACTTCTTTTGTGGTGCACTGGTGATTCACCAGAAAGAATGCACTATAAACAGGGCCCTATTCACTCCGGCAGTGCGTTAGATATAAAACTACAAGCTGTCTTGCAATAGTCTCTCCATATTTCGTTGGTAAGAGAATCTCTTGGAACAGGTTGGCAGAAGTACGCACACTAGTTATCTTTTGACATTTAGAAAAGAAAGCCCCTCCTTTAGGAGTCTAAAAGTAAACACATGATTCACAATGTCCCAGTCACTGTCCCAGACACATTGTCAAGTATTCCAAATGCCATGTCAACTCTGAATAACAACTTGCAAAAATGCTAAATATTGGGTGCAGGGATGGTACAAAATCAACTTCGGGGAAAATCCCGTATAACTTCAAACGCTCTTGGCCATTGTCGTCCCTACGAGTAAGACGAACTACTTCTAAATTGCATCTCTATTTGCAAGTAAAGAGTTTCATATGAACAGTAATCAGCAAAAAGAATTAGAAAGAAAACAAACGAACCAGAAAATACGGAAGCACAACCGTCGGCTGCCGACAGACTCGTCTCACCGTCAGCCTTATTCGCCCCGAAGGAGCTCGTCACTCCCATACTTTGCCCCAAATTACCAGGAATCGACGGTGGAAACTGAAGGAAACCAGGCTTTCCCGGCGGAGGCTCCGGCGGCAACGAACACGCGGAGATCCAAGACCGAGCCCCGCAAGCTAACGCCATTTTCTGAGGAAGAAGAACCCAGAGAAACTGTCTCAGAAGTTTTGTCCTCCTCGAGCTGAGCTCGCTAACGCCATTTGGAAATGGATCGGATCAAGAAATCAGGTGGAATCGGTTGGTCAAGAGACAGAAGGAATTGGAAAGTGGAAGTACAATTTTGCTATGGGTGCCTGAAACGTGGCAATCATAGGATTTTACGGGCTACCGACGAAAGAAGTACCTTAACTTCAAATGAATATTCGAAATTGCCTCTAAATCTGCTCAAGATTGTCTTTTTCTGGCCGAACATGATCAAACTCGCGATCCTCTCTTCAATTATTTTTAGCTGTCTGAGGATAAGATTACGAGATTGGATTTTTATCTAAGATTTTATAAGAAATTTATAATTTATTAGCTAAGATTCGTGGCGGCTCCACAGTTGCGTAATGGGGGCAACTGCCCCCACTAGAACTTTGTAAACTTTGGCTGTTTATGTACATTTCTTCAGAAATAGATTCTTATATGAATGACCTAACTACATAAATAGCCCCTGAACTTGCCCAACTCGAGCGAGTTGGTCTAAAACTCAGAACTCACTAAAACTTGGCCCCTTAACTTTCAAAAACTATGCACTTTAGTCCATTCTATAATATAATAAACATACGGTGTTAGGCTGTACTTAGGTGGCATTTATCACTTGCTGAGGTGGAATAAATAATGGTTTGATTAAGAGACGCGAAACAACTCCCTATCCCCAATTCTTCGAAATAGAGAACCCGTGCTTTCCAGCAAGAAAGAGAAATAATCGCCACTATGTTTTTGCGGTTGGGGGAGATTGGAATTGAAATGGAACCAAAACGGCGGAAGGTGGTTGAAATCAGAGGTGAAATCGGAGATTGGAGGATGATGAATCGACAATTGGAGAATGGCAAATCAAAGACTGCAACAGCAATGGCCATTACAGGATCGTGAATTGAAGAGAACGCGATGGCAACGGCGGAATCAAAGGCAAAATCGAAGATTGGAAGACAACGAACTGGCGATTGGAGAACCGTGAATCAGAGACGGTGATGGTGACGGTGATTGGAGGATGGCAAATCAGAAAGAATGCGGCAGAGACAACGAAATCAGAGACGATTGGAGGATGGTGAATCGGAGAGAATGCGACGGCGACGGCGACGGCAAAATCAGAGACGATTGGAGGATGGCGACTCGGGGAGAATGCGACGGTGACAGCAAAGTGAGAATGATGAATCAGCGATTAGAGAATGACGAGTCAGAGACGGTGACGGCGATTGGAGGATGGAAAATTGGAGAAAACCCAACGGCGACGGCGACTACAACTGTGAATCGGAGACGGTAACGACATCCTCGCTGTTACTTGTAACAATTGGGAAAAATTTCATAGTGTTAGAGTTCGATCCAGATGTAATTTTCCCATCCGCTTCAGACTAGAGTTCAAATGGAAGAGGGTGATAGAGCTCAATGATGAAGAAATGAAAAACATCTTCGAAGGAGCAGAGCAGAAATCGAAAAACTAACTCCACCTCAGCTAACAAAAGCCACATCATCCTTCCCTTAACGCCATCTGTTTAATACTGTAGCTCATGGACTAAATTGCATAGCTTTTTAAAGTTCAGGGGCCAAGTTTTAGTGAGTGCTGAGTTTTGGACCAACTCGCTCGAATTGGTCAAGTTCGAGGGCTAATTCTGTAGTTAGGCCTATATGAATAATAAGTACATTAATATAGTCCTTATCATATTATTTTACCTTTTACTTGTTGATCAACAAGTAAAAGCTTAATGATTGATTTATAATCAACCAAATTCCCACCTCTCTTGACTCACTTCTTCATAATTCCTAGATTCTAATCTCAATTCCTATTTCCTAATTAGACATCATAAGAAGAACATCATAAATGATTATAAAAGCTAGAGAAACGCATAGGATGGAGACCACAATCGAGTGACCTTGCCCCCCGCAGGAAAAATGTTCTCTAATCACCACCGCTAACACACAATACCAGTTTGCAAAAATCTTTCCACTGGATATATATATATATATATATATATATATATACTGAGAGAGAGGGGGGGAAGTAGTGTAGGAGGTTGCGACATGTGGCTTTGGGTTAAATGCCGATTTTAGTACTCACACTTCTCACTTTCTTTTGTTCTAGAGGCTGTAGTTTGTAATGCTGTAAATATCTGAGTGCTACAGGTGTGACATGTGAAGGGAGGGCACTGCTTTAATATCATGCTTAGACGTCCATTTTGTGGTTGCATGCATTTAGGCCCCTAGAAATTGGACAATGACTCTTATATCCTTATGGTCGAAGATTTCTCTTTCAGTGGTTTTCTGGATTTTTTTTTCTCCCTCAGTGCATTATTTATGTCAATATATATATATTTCAATATTTTGTTAATTTCCACATATTTAGTTGTGTCTAGATGAGAGATTTGATGTGGCCTTAGATGATTAAAGGGAAAAGTTCGGGTAAAAAAAGCCTAATAGTTTTATTATTGGGGGTTAAAGACATTGTTGGGTCTTCATAAGTTTTCACAAATGCGTGGAAGCCACATATTATTACATAATGACAGATTTAGCACAACAATAGGTATGTAAGTAGTTTCCCGGCTTCTGTTTCTTTGTCATGCAACTCAACATGCCCACAGTAAAGCGCGGGATTACTGCTAGTAATACCGAAGATTCAAAGTGCTTGTTGAACTACATGTTAATATATACTTCTCTTCTTTCACACAATGATCATCTGCATATTCAAGTCAAAAATTAAGAATATGGAAGTTAAAAAAAAAAACAAAACAAAACAAAAAGAACTCCAGTAACATTAAAAATAGCATAAAAACCAAACGACAACATATGTGAAGAGAAACAAGTTTTCTTAAATACTCTTTCTATCTCAAAAAAATTAAACGTATTTCTTTCTTGGTCATCCCAAAAAAGATGAAACGTTTTCTTTTTAAGAGTTTTAATATTCAATTTATCATACTACCATCTCTCAATATACAAAATAAAAAAAACATCTTTATTAAAACTCTCACTACACAAAACCCTAAAAAGAATCTTTTATTTCTTTAATCATCATTTAAACTCTCACTTCATATTTCCCAAAAATGAATTTTTTTTAATTTTACTTTTAGGAAAAAGAAAAAAGAAAAAAACATCATAAACTACAAGTACCTTAATCAATGTGCCCAAAAAGATGCATCATCCTTTATGTGATGAAGAGTAGATGTCCTGGAAAAAAAAAACAAAAAACATATCTCAACTTTTGCTATTAAGTCATTATTTTGACCCACAAGTAGGTGTCTTTTCAATAAAACGTTAAGGTATCGTTTGGCTGTGGTTAACCGTATTGGATTAACGCATTTTCATAGCCATGGTCAAATCAAGACGTAGGACTAAGGAGTATATTGTTGAGTAAGCCCCTAAACATAACAATAATTACGGAAGAAACCTAATGGCTCTATTGGCCCACCAACTAAAGTGTACCAACTAGATTTTTTTTTTCCTCTTCACCAGTCATTTGACACAAAAGTTAATAGAGACACGACAATAGTCATTCCAAGCTTTCTATATTTGACTGTTGTCCTCTAGTAAACTAAGGTGCTCTATTTACAAGTGGGAGAGACAGTTAGCTCGCCAAGGTAACACCCACCAAGACAACCAACTCTGTCTTTGGCGAGCATCGCCAATCGTATGTCTGTGGTGCATTACAGGTCCAATTGAAGGAGGATTCAACTTCGATGGCATTTGATCCAATGGTGGAATGCATCCCAAAGTTTAACCCAACTAGGATGAGGTTGCTGAACCAAGACTCATGCATCCCAAAGTTTAACCCAACTAGGATGAGGTTGCTGAACCCAACTAACTTTGCAGGATGCAGATGTGTAGCCATGGGAGGCATGATGAGCTGAAGACTGCTTAGCACGTTGGATTGGGGAGGATGAATAGGTGATGAAGATGTTTGAACAGGAGGCCCCGATGCAAATGCATTGGTCGAAGAAGTAGAATGCAGATGGCATCTAGCTGAGGGGTGATCTGGGCTGTAGGGGTAATTAGAGCTGACCTACGCTCTACATGGAGAGCTCAGGGTGATAGTTGAATAATTGGTAACAAGCTTTTGAATATTTTGTGTTAAAGATTGGAACATGACTGACGAAACTACTGAGGAGGATGCTTCACAAAGATAGACAAATGGTGCACCTTGTGATAGAGGTTGCTGTAAAGATCACCTATACATTGAGAAATCCTTACATGGAGTAAACATGCAGCACAAATCATCCCAATTTGGCATTTGTTGGGTTCTAAGGGTGACGACCTTTGGTGTGGCCGAGAATGCACAATTGAGAAATGGTAAAAAAACCAAATACACCTACATATATACACCTATTTTAGAATATATAGAAACCATCACATATCGCTACCTATAAATATAGAAACCCTGACAACAAACCACTAAGCAAAAACATACATGCGTAGTCCCGGCTGAGATAAACTAATTCATGTGTGTGTGTTTGTGTGTGCGCATATGTATATGTATACATACATACATACATACATACCGATGTATATATATATGTGAATGTGTGTGTGTGTATGACAATACATTTTTAATCCAAGTTAGGGATTCAGATGTACCTGAATCCGGGCATCCCACAAATCATCATCTGTGGCAATAGTTTCTATCTCTAGGTTCCACCCTAGCCCAATGGTCATCCCTAAAAGTTGTTTCCAATGGTGCCATTTGTATTTTCAGCGCATGAAACTTGTTCTTAATCTACTCCATATTGTAATTTCATCCAGATTCGAAGCAGAACTGTGCAGGTATTATGCACCGCCCATTTTTTGAAGGGTTCCCCCAATAGCCATGGCCAAGATTGATGACATGCGCAACAATGTGGCAAAATAAAATAGTGGACACATGATCCCATTTAGTCCCATCTTTGCAGTGGCTAGCAGATGATGATGGCACTTTTTGTTTTTTTTTTCCCATCACTAGATGTTGCAATATGACAAAAAATCCAAAATTTCAGTAGCTAAGGCAAATGAAGAAGGCACGAATAATAACTATCGCTTTATATGTGAAGAATAATGAAAAATAATGTCAACAATAACACCAAATCCCACAATTTAGAATATATATTAGGAAAGTTATACATCGTAAGGAAGTATGCCATAAAATGTGTTCACAACATCACTGTATGTATAAGGCAATATACAAAAAAAAAAATGTGGACGTAACTGCATAAACCATGCCCTAAACACACACACACACACATAAACAACAGTAAATAGGAGCGCCAGGGTTTAACATCCAATCATACCAAATATGTGTACGAGAGGCTTTGACCAGGGAAGCCAAGCATGAATGGACAAGAAAAGGACGGTGGGGAGAGCCAATATATAGAAACTGAGTAGCCGTAGCCTTGTAAATAGACGTGAATAAGTGAATGGACAAGATCTCTAACACAAAGTATTGACAAAATCTGAAATGAACATTCCTTCTCCAATTACATAAGGGGTATATAAAGAAGACAAAATTGTAACCTAGATGAAAGATAGTCATATGTACGTGCTTGAAGACAGTACATACATATCATAAAAAGAGGACCATTTGAACTACAGAGAAATGCAACCCATTGTTGGATTACAATAACATATATACCATTTCATCCAGCAAACAATACACATACAACGAGCGGGTACAGTTGAATCACTTGCAAAAAAAGAAAATGAAATGGGTGAAGGCAAATCGAGATGGCTAAATCTATTAGCAACAATGAAACCATATGTTGACTATCGTATCAGGCAAAACAATGAAGCGGGAGGAAATAGTTGAAGAAAATTTGCTCACCTCTTTTAGCTAGGTAATGAAGAATGACTTCAAATGTGGGAACACTCTTTCAACTACATATTTGAAATGTTAAAGGCACGAAGGACTTTTGGTGACAAGGAAAGAAAGGGGAAAAAACAATTGGCGGTGGCAATGTCGGAAGGGTTAGATGATTCTCCACTTTCCTAAACCCTAGAAACAGGAAAAATGAAGCAAATACACAGTGGAATGGCGTAGTCAAAATTTGTTAGCGAAAATGGATTGGAACCTTAACATATGTATAAATGGCGAAAGGAAAGTGTGTATAATTATTAAAACATAAGGGCAGGGTAGATCTGAAAGTCAACTTGTCACACCGCTCGGATGGCAATCGATAAGAATGGGCGAGCTCATCCAGGGGGACTAATATGAATGCCGATGCCTACAGGATCTATGAAATGTGATACACACGCTACTAAGCTCAAAATGGGAAGAAATGAGGCCGACACACATCAGGAAGGAAGAAACCATGGATTAAAGGTGAGAGAAGGGCAAAGAGGGCAGTGTGCACATTCTTCAAGCACGTACCTGAAGCTCTGACAGTAAAAGGGAATAGAAGCCAATCATGTTGAAAAATGAATGTGACAAGGGCTATAAATATGGGGAGTTTTTTAGGTATATTAAGACCACGCACACATGGTCATTTTTTCCCCACCTAAAACTAAATTAATTCAATCCAAATAATTGCAGCTGAACTAGGCCTAAAACAAATTTTAGTGATAAACGTTTAAAAAAATTCTTGCATCATAAATTTATGTTAGTAATTTAAAATTTTATTTTATTTTAATATATTAATAGATATGAAAGTCCTGTTTGGGAACAGTTCTTATCATTAGCGTTAGAGTTTTCAATAATTTATTTAACGGGTGAAGTAAAAACGTTGAAGCTAAAAGATAAAAAATATATTTGATAGTTTTTTCAAAACTCTAATACTAATCGCTGATGTTAATGCCAATATGGGCGAAAGCAGGAAAATTGACAATTTAGACATTTAGGTGGCGTCTGAATATGAAAATTTTTCTTATTTTTCTTTTCTAAATTTTCTTTGATAGAAGTTTGAGCACATATTTAGCTTTAAAAATGTAGAAAATCTTGTTTTCTAAATTTTGGAAAACTTATGTTATAAAATAGAAAACCTTGTTTTACATGTTTTCCATTTTAACACATAAGTTTTTCAAATTTTGGAAAACAAAGTTTTCCGCATCCTTAAAACATGTCATACACTCAAACTTTCATCAAAGAAAATTTAGAAAAGAGAAATGGAAAAATTTTCTACAACTAAACGCCACCTTACTATTTCCAACAAGTTATTTTTATTGTTATATTCATGGCACATAGACCTTGCTGAAAATTCCTTCCATATATATCCCATGAATGTAACATGTCAGGAAGAAGCGAATTTATGGGTTGTTAGTTTTTTGGAAAATATAATATTTAGAGAAATTAAAAATCTTAGCATTGTGGCGCACCAACAGTTTACCCGAATAAACCACCCACTAAAGGTATCTGAATAAACAACGCACTAACAAACCCCACTAAGACAAGCCATTGTGATCGAGAAACAAATCTATTGCAGATTTTGTTTCGAAAAATTTTTTTTTTCTCAATTTAAAATATGGGGATCATGGGCAACTTTCAATTGAACCCGGATTTGCACTGTGTGGAGAGAGTTAAACGGCGGTTAGGGCTAAGTGCACTAGTAGCCCCCAACTTTGTTAACTCACATGAGTTAGTCTCTCAACTCAAATTTGGCATATTTAAGTCCTCAAATTTTGAGAAATGGCGTGAGTTGGTCCAGGCGAACTCATATGTTAGGGGAAAAATTCAAATTTGATACTTAATGTCTTTTTTGTTCATGTTTATGTAATTATAGTTTATTTTAGATTGATCTAATCCATAAATAGGCAAAATTTATTTAAGTACATGTTATTTCTATTACTATTGAATAATGTTTTTGTAAAACATTGATTAAAACTAGTTTATGGTATACTTGATAGTAATTTTTTAAGACATAATTAAAAGTTCTTACTTTTATTTATATTAATTTTCTAAAATTTTATCCAAATCAAAATTTGATAAATCAAAGAACCTTAAAAGCACTTTTAGATTATTGTTTAACAAGTTCTTTGAATTTTTATAGTTTGTCTGTAAGCAAGTGCATGTATATTGTATAGAAGTATTTTTTATTTATTTTTAATAATTTTTATAAATGAACAAATTAATCATATCAATTTCAAGTGTCTTTATCTCCATATTTTTTTTTATTATCAAGAGGTGCTCCAATATAATAGACCAAATTATCCTTGTATTACATTACATTATCATATGCTATTCATATAAAAAAAATATTTTTTTTCTCTTATAGAAAAGATAGTTTTATCCCCTATGCTTTGAAAATGGCTCATCTAACAATAAATGCCTTTGAAATGGATTATCTAATATTATATGCCTCTCAAACTAAGTGACTATGTTGAGAAATCATTTTCTTTCTTTTATCTCAAGTTCTAATAATTTCTTTTAAAACTTATAACTCTTCACCATATAATTAGTCTTTAAAATTTTGTAAAATATTACCAATAATATAATAATTACTCAAAAAACAAACTTTAAATAATAGTTATTATGATAACAACATAATGAATATCAAACTAATAATTAACTAATTATGTTTGGAAATCAATTGGTTTACTTCTTTTAAATGATCAAATAATGATAATAATTTTCCTTAGCTCATAACTTTTTAGTTGTAATAAGTCTTTCAGTGTTTCTATAAAATAGTATCAATTATATGATACTTCACAAATAAAAAAAACACACATGAAACTAAATAAATTTAACCTATACATGGACTAAAACAATAGAAAAATGAACTACATTTACCTATTTTTGGATGAAAGAGAGATTAAGGATCATGTGTGAATTTTATCCCCAACACCATGAGGTGCCTTGGACTAACTTGTATTATTTCCTAAAGTTTGAGGACTTAAATATTTTGAATTGGAGTTAAGGGACTAACTCATGTGAATTAGCTAAGTTGGATGGCTGCTAGTGCACTTTGGCCTGGCAGTTACTATAAATTACCTAGCAACCCAATTTACCCTACTACCTCATTAATCATCTACAGATTTGTGTTAGTAACAGAATTACACAATATATATATAAGCATTTTTCCTCTTGTAAATATTCTTTTTGGGTTTCTAGGAGCAAAGGAAACTTCACGTGCGAAATCAGTTCTTAATTTTTTGTTCGTTGCTTGATAATTTTCAACTATTTTTTTATTTTTATCAAGCTTGTTGTCATCTTTGACCACTAGATCTGACAATAATTTCAATAAAATTTTCACCACATATAAGTTAACTGTATATAGGTCTTATCTACATAGAAACAAAAACTAATAGCTAAATTTGCAAAAAATTAGCAAAGTGTAGGATAGTGATGGAATTTTTTAAAAATTTGGTGAAATATAACAAAAGAGTTCATCTGCAATTTTCAGTAGAAGTTGGAGATCATCAAGTAGACAAAAAATAAGTTTGAGATAGATTTACAATAAGAATGAAGATTATGGATTTCTGGCACAGTATACCAAGCAATAATATGTGCAATTTTACATCATTGAAATAATAAAAAAATTTGTGGTAAATGTTTTTTACAATGTTTGTGATGTAGGAAAATAATTGTAGCTACTTAAAAATTTTTGTTTGTTAATTAGAAAGATAATATATGATAGTATACTAATATTATAACAACATGATAATAAACTATGGTAGGGAAGTTCTTTAAAAATGTAAGTGAAAAATATAGAATATAGGTGCAAAAGATTTATCTTATAAGTTTTTCTATTAATTAAGAAATGAATTTGACATTTGAGCAATAAAACTACTTGGTCAATTGAGGACATTTTTTATGTTTCAAAAAATTTGTTTGAGGATATTTTGTTCTACGTAAAAGTTGAACGGAAAACTAGAACAAATTTTGGAAATTATGAACTTTTTTAGAATTTTACCTTTACTTATTATATTAAAAGTAAATTACTCCAACATTATTGGGAACAAAAAAATATCCTATATAGATGTTAAGAACTAAAGTAAACTAGTTTGATAACATTAACATTTTTTTTTATAAATATATCTTTATCAGTATAACCTATAGTATATTTTTTTTTCAAAATTGTTGAGGGTACCATCGCACCTCCCCACACCTTGCTAGCTACACCACAGTAATGGCATCATCTTTTAGTTTTTTAACTCAACAACAATAAAGGTATCTTATATTTGTGTTTATGCATGCACCTTTTCTCAACTTTTCTTTAACAAATTGTGCATATGCCTGTTCATCTCTTCGTTTCAGCAGTACCTGCCTCATACCAAGCATCCATTCGTCAGATGTTCCTAATATCTTGCATCCAATAGGAGGTAACACAGTTCTCTATAGTTTAAGAAATTTAGAAACTAGCAAATTAAACTATAGAAATCTGGAATCTGGGATATACTAATATGCAGCTTGGAAAATTTATATTACTGAGCAGTATAGTTTGAAACTATCAAGAATTGCAATGTAGAATGAACTTTAAGTCTGTTCATCTTCTATTGTTGTTAATAATTTCAATCTTGTATATATTACTCGTGCAGAATATTGCAGCAGCAAATTGCACAGAGGAATTGCGCCAGAAAATTCCCAAATCACAATAGTTATTCTACTTCATTTTTTATTTTCAATTAGGTATTTACTAGGTTGCTTAACAAATTTGACAATACATTTAAGGCAGCAAAAAGTGACCCACCAGTATCTACCTTTTCAGTATACTTAAAATATTTTACTATGCATTCATGGTAGAACACTGGGACTTGGTAAATATGTCCTTAATGAAACTTTCCTTTCATGCCGTTCTAAGATACCCGCCAGTTGGGTTTAAAACGGTTTTGGGGCTTTTATGTAGATACTGGGACTTAGTAAAAATGTTTGGGTCCACTGAAAAAAAAATTACTGGGGTTCACAATTAATATAGGTCAGCTATAGTAAATAGGCCCATTTATTCAGTAGGGAAAAAAAAGAAAAAGGCTTCTGAAAAAAAAAAAAAAAAGTGGTTCTATATAAGGGGACAGTGTACAGCGTTATACATCAGAGTATTATCTCTCAATCATAACAATTTGCAAAAAATTGTATCAATTATTAACTCAAATTCTAAATTTTAATAATAATTAAAATTTATTTAAAAAAATTTACATTTAATTTTAGTACTTAAGGACTAAATTATTTTATTAAATCAACGCACTTTTGAAGTAAATAAACTCATATTACAAAATTCAATATTAATAACGAAAATCTTTTGGTTTAATTACCACTTCTCTCTTCCTCTCGGTTGCGTTGGACTTGAAATCCAACTTTATGTTGGTTTCTTTAAAGCCACGTGAGTGACTTGTCAGAGAAGCCAACTTATTTTAGGTTGGCCTATTAAGTCGGTTTCGTACAAGGTGTTGTGCTAACACGAGGCTATCAATTGACCGACGTTTTCGAGGCTGACGTGGGTTTGCAGTCTCGTTTTTGCAATAGCTTTTCGCTCCAAGTTGTGAGCTCTTGGAATTTAGAAGTTTCTTTTTTTTTTTTTTTTGGGTTTATAAGCATCAATTAAACAGCATTAGTGTTTTTTTCTATTTCTATGATATGAGATCTTTACAAAAACATCCGAATGTTAAATTTTAGTTTTTTTTAATTATAATGACAAAGTTCAAGTTTGAGTAGGAACTTAGATCTTGAATATTGTATTATTTTCTTAACAAATGCATTTTGTTGTTGGTTCATCCCACGGTTTCTCCCTCTACACTAGAGAGTTTTACAAATATATCATATGTCTTGAATCATTTCTACTTGATTTTGCTTCTAATTGTTTAAATTTAGTTGTGACTTTTTGGCTTATACTTTTGTTGATTTTGTCTCATGGGTTTGGCAATGAATATTTCAGGTTCATCCTAATAAAAATGGTATTAGAGTCTATGAGTAAAAGGATATAGGTGATAGTGCAGGTTTAGTGATAAAATTGAATACTTCGAATTATTCAATTTGAAAGCCAATAATGGAGGATCTATTTTATTATCTTGATTTGTATGATCCAGTTTTAGATGCTTTAGCCAATTCAAAAGGCAAATCAGATGATGATTGAAAGAAGCTCAATTGCAAAATAATTACTCCATCTGTCCCACATTCTTTACAACAGTTTCCTTTTTAGACCGTCCCAAATTCTTTGAAACATTTTCTTTATTTAGTAAACTTTTCTCATCCCATTTACCATTATACCTCCATTTTAACTCATCTCTCTCTCTCTCTCTCTCTCTCTCTCTCTCTCTCTCTCTCTCTCTCTCTCTTTCACTCTCTCTTTCTCTCTTTCTTTTTTTCTGTTACTCACTCACTGTTCGCCATTTCGTCCATACTCTCACCTTTCTTTTATTTGGCTGTGATTCCGACAAAGATTCTAACGGCGATTGAAGACAATCTGACAGCGGTTCAATGGTGGAGTTAGGTGACGAGGTGATAGACAAAGATTCGACGGTGATTTGACAAACGAGGCGATTTGGCAGCAATAGGAATGAGGTGACGAACGGCAATTTGATGGAGGACATAGGCAACGGGGCGATGGATGGAGGTGGCGAGGCAACAACAAATCAAGGTGAATCATTTGTGATAACAAATCGAGGCGAATCATTATCCTTCCTCACCTCCAGTTGCTCTAATCGATCGATTCACACCAGGATTGGGACTAAGATTGGGGCATTAACTAGAACCAAAGGTTCAAACACAGAGATGGAGGCAAGTCTAGCCAAAAGTGAAAGCTCAAAATGGCAGAGAAGAAAGGGGCAAAATTGGGAACAACGGTAAAAAATGAGCCTGCCTAAAACTTTGTGCCCAATTGAAACGTTTCAAACAATCCAGGATGGAAGGAGTACAGCCAATAAAAGATAGGTGAATATCAACATATTTCACCATGTTTTTGCAAAGATGAATGCTCAAAGTTTGTGGAAAAAATTAAAAGGTTTATCTGAAAAACAGACCGCTTAAAATAAAACTTTCACTTTATCGAAGCTTGTGAATTTGAAGCTTAAAGAAGGACAGTCAGTATCTAAGCATTTGAATGATTTCCAAAATTAGATTACTTAGTTGACTACCATGAAGTTGGAGCTTGATGATGAGTTGTAGACATTATTTTGTTTTAGTTCCTTACCTGAGAATTAGGAAACCTTGGTGATTAATTTCAATAATTCAACCAAGAATGCCAAACTTACCTTGAGTTTTAATTAAAGAAAACTTGTTCACAAGGAGTCGATGAGGAATAAGTCGGCTTCTAAGTATGCACATGCTTTTTTGACTAAAAGCAGATTTAGAAAAGTAAAGAACCTAAGGGTGGTCATGGAAAATCTGGTGATTGTTTGAAGTTTAGATATAGCAAATGTTGTCATTATTACAGGAAACCTCATCATATAAAGAAGCATTCCTGAAATAGGATAAAGGATGAGTATGAGGGGAAAATCCCTAAGGACAAAAATACTGTTGTAGTTGCAATGTCAAATGCCGATAATCTAGTTACACTAGTTTGTGTGCAAGGGGACTATGCTCATATTATAAATCTAAATGTCTAGTGGATAGTTGATTCAATTGCATCCTATCACGTTTTTCCTAAGAATGAAATTTTCATTACTTACATGGAGTTTGATCTGGAGGTGGTGAAGATGGGTAACATAACCTAGTTCATGATCTTAGGGATTGATCATGTTGTTATGCAAACTAGTTCACTTTGATGTTGAGGGATGTGCTTCATATTTCGGATATGTGCCATAACCTTATTTCACATTTTAGATATGTGGTTGAAAATGGCGTTTGCATGAATTTATGGTATAAACAACTGGCTCATATCGGTAAGAAAAGGTTGGAGGTTTTAACAAAGCAATCCCTCATTCCTATTACCCAAGACTTGTCACCTTATGACTTCTGTTTATTGGGAAAACACCATAGAGTTTCTTTCTAGGTTCCGTTTACATGAAAGAAAACTAAACTTGAACTAATACATTCC
This sequence comes from Aquilaria yunnanensis, assembly GCA_039654915.1. NCBI lineage: Eukaryota > Viridiplantae > Streptophyta > Magnoliopsida > Malvales > Thymelaeaceae > Aquilaria > Aquilaria yunnanensis. Next base: position 94,161,344 of record CM077598.1, on the reverse strand, counting down.
AATGTTTATGGTCCCATTAATGTGGAATGGCTAGGTGGTAACAAATACTTTTGTGACTTTTGTTGATGATGCTTCATAGAAGACTTGGGTGTACTTGTTGAAGAAGAAGAGTCAAGTGCTTAATTGCTTTAAGGTTTTCTATGCCATGGTTGAGAGAGAGATTGATGTGTAGTTGAAGTGTCTCTGAACTGATAAAGGTAAGGAGTATACCTCTAATGAGTTTGAGAGATATTGCAAGAAGCATGGTATTCATCATGAGAAGGTAAAGCCTGGTAGACCGTAACATAATGGTGTAGTTCAGAGGTTAAACCACACCATTATTAAGAAATTCAGATGTATGCTAAGAATGCCTAAGTTGTTGAAGACATTCTGAGGTAGAGCTATGAGTATTGTTGTTTACTTGATTAACCAAACTCCATCAATTCCTTTAAGTTTTTTAGTACTAGAGAATGTGTGGATAGGTAAGAGTACTTCTTATTCACATTTAAATATGTTTGGTTGCAATGCATTCATGCATGTGCCCAAGGAATAATGATCAAACCTTGACTGTAAGACTAAACCATGTCTTCTTGTTAGTTATGGTGATGAAGAGTATGACTGTTGGTTATATGATCTAGAGAAAAAAAAAAGTGGATTAGGAACAGAGATCTTATCTTTAAAGAGCATAAAAATATAGAATGTATTAGCCTATAAAAGGAGACTTCAAATATTCCTTATGTAGGATTTTAGGAGCTAAACATGTGCAGTGAAAATTAACTGAAACCGTTCAGGATCCAAATAAAATGAAGTAAATTAGATATTGAAAAATTTTATATTTAGTCAGTTGAGATCTTTCATTCAACTGCTAAGACAAATCACTAAAACTTGAATAATTGACTTGTTCAAGCTTTCTATGATATCCACACAAACCACTCAAACCATTATGCCTCCACCATGCTCTGGCAGGTGCATTCCTCTTGTGCCCGTAGTGCTATCTTGCATCCACCAAGGAAAGGAAAAAGGAGAGTGAGGCTAGAGCTTTTTGAAACCTTTTTTATTTTGTCCTTAGGAGGCAGCAATTATGAAAATCCTTACTATATATATATATATATATATATATAGTGGAGGTTAACTCCTGAGCATAATAGGTTTCAAAAACCTTAATCTTATTAGGCCTAATTTTGGACATAATAATGTCTCAACTATTACAATAATTAATCTGAAATTATTATAAAACCAAAACAAAACAATTTGGCTCATGCACTCAAATAATCCAATTGGTTTTAATTGTGTGACCCAATAGGCTCCTATCACATTGACAATGATTATAAATCACATTTATGATCATAAATAATGAGTAGTGTCTAGTAACACATCATTGCTACCCAAGTGACATTATTCATATATGTCATTATCCCTTAGTCCAAGATATCAAGATTGAGCGCGAGACATGGAATGTGTTATTATTGTATGGCCCAATCTTTGGTTTATTGATCCTCAAGTAGATTGACTAAAACTAACATCCGAGCATGACAATACATTTCCTCTATCCCACTCAATCAAAGGGGTCCAAAGATATCACTCTCATTATATAGGAGGGACAAATCTCATCTTCATTATACAAAACCTTCCGCATGATATGTGACATACCCAATGACCACCTTCATGTTTACTTAGTTACGAGCAACAAAAGAAAGTATCAAAACATATGATTCACATACAGGGAACCTTGATGATCTTAAGTCAAAGGACTACATATACCATGATCACTATGAGAATCACTTATGACATTCATATAATGATCTATGTAGCATTCTCATGGTAGGTCGGTCCAGTACATAAGCTTTCCAACTTTTACCCATATGTAGATTACATATCTCATATTAGTCACCACATATGCTACTTTTAATATATTATTGCAACCCATTTCCACTATAATGCTAGACCAAGGAAGTTTAATAATACTATTATTCTAGGTTATAATTATATTTAATTATATTAGATAGAAGCAAATAACAAACATAATTATTGGAATAATGCATTAATAAAATATCATGACTCAATGTGTAAAATATAATCATCTCATGATTGGCTTTTAGGCACAAAACTAACACCTTATACTATTGATGATCTAACAATTCTGGGTATTTTGCCCAAGAATGCCACAGATGTGAAGGCTATAGAACATAGCGCAAAGCAACTAGCCATTGTTGATGAAAAGGTTGATGGTGATATAGCTAAGCATGGAAGTGGTCTTTAGTAGAAGAAGCAACCTCCTTCACTAGAAGAGGTAAAGTCCTAGTTGAGTAGATCTAGTAGAAAGCATCTTTTACCTATGGTATCCTAATTCTGATTATGTCATTCTTGTTAATGTTGGGGAGCCTGAGAGTTTCCTAAATGTGTAGTTTTGTGTCGATAAAGACTAGTGGATTGCTCCAGCTTATGAAAAAATGAATTCACTTTAGAAAAATAACATATAGGAGTTGTTAGATCTACCTAAGGGTAGAAAAGCATTCATGAACAAATGGGTGTTCAAGTTGAAGAAAGACAGTGATAATCTAGTAAAGTATAAGGCTCATTTAGTGGTGAAGGGCTTTCATTCAAAGGAGGGCGTTAACCTTGATGAGATCTTTTCCCTTGTGGTGAATGTGCTCCATTCAAGTTGTACTTGGGTTAGCAGTAAGTTTAAATCTTAATCTTGCGTAGCCAGATATAAATACTACATTTTTACATGGTGACTTAAATGAAAAGATTTACATGGTCGAGCCAGAAGGATTTAAAGTGAAAATGAAGGAACACATGGTCAGTAGGTTGAAGAAGAGCCTTTATGGCTTGAACTAGGCACCTAGACAGTGATACCATAAGTTTGATTCATTTATGGTTGGTCAAAACTACAAAAGATCTAATGCAGATTCATGTGTCTATATCAGAAAATTTCCCAAAGGTAAATTATTCTTCTACTTTATATTGATGATGTGCTTATTGTTAGAAAGATGCTTTAATGAATCATAAGTTGAAAGAAGAATTGTCTAAGTCCTTTGACATGAAGGATTTAGGGACAATGAAACAAATTCTAGGAATGAGAATTCTTTGTGACAAAAAAGTTGGAAAGTTATGGTTGCCACAAGAAAGTTATGTTAAACGAGCCCTTGAAAGCTTCAACATTAAATATCCTAAGCTAGTTACCATGCCGCTTGTGAAACATTTTAAGTTGAGTAAAAAGTCATGCCCGATACACAAAAAAAAAAAGTAACAGATGTCAGCCATTCCTTACTCCTTCGTAGTTAGTTTTTTAATGTACACCATGGTTTGTACTTTAAGAAAGTCTCATTGGGAAGTCGTAATGTAGATTTTTAGATATTTGAAAGTTACTTCCAAATTTTGTTTTGAGTTCTAATAATGTTAAACCTATATTTGAAGGCATTATTAATGCAGATATGCTAGGTGATCTTAATGGTAGAAAGTATACATCATGTTTCATTTCCACATTTATTGGGGGAGCTATCTTATGATAGTCGAAGTTGCAAAAGTGTGTAGCTTTGTCTGTAACTGAGCAGAGTATATATTGGCTAATGAAACAGGTAAAAAGATGTTTTTGGATGAAGTGTTTTCTTCATGAATTGGGTTTGAAGCAAGATGAGTATGTGATATATTGTGATACTCAGAGTGCTATTGATCTGAGAAAAAATTTGATGTATCATGCTTACATTAAACACATTAAGGTAAGATATCATTAGTTGTATTTAGTGACTGAAAAGAAGCTTCTGAAACTTGAGAAAATTCACATAAATAATAAAATAGCTGACATGTTGAGAAAGGTGATTCCTTGAAAAGGTGATTCCTTGAGAAAACCTTGAAGTATGTAGCCTTATGGCCAACATGTACTTTGTGTAAAGAGCGATGATGATATCCTCTCCTAATGGGATTGGAGGGAAAGATTGTTATTATTTGATTATTGTTTAAGTCAAATCTTAATTTGCCTCTTCCTTCTCGTTGCATTGGATTTGAAATCCAACTTTATGTTGGTTTTATGAAAGCCACACGAGTGGCTTATTAGAGAAGTCAAGTTATTTTAGTTTGCCTTATTAAGTTGTTTCTTACATGGTGTTGTGCTAGATATAAAAGGTTATTAATTGACCAAATTAAGGCCTATTTTGTTTTGGACTAATGTAAATAGATTAATATATTACTAAGCCATTCATATGGAAATCATTTAAAATTATCTTTGAAGTTAGTCAAATTTACTAACCTGTCCCACCCTCGAACCTAAAGCCTTGCTAAGTTTTTTTCGCTGCCCGCCACCGCCCAACTCGCCAGCCATTGCCGCCCTTGCTTTCTATCTTTCTCACCATGTGAGATCGAGCCTTCACCCTTACCCCACGACCGTTTAGCTATCTATTTAAATGAGGCTGCCATCTAGCCGATCTCACGCTGCGGCCCAACTTATCTTGAAACAAGGTTGCCGCCTAGTCAATCTCTATACAAGGCCACCACGTGGCCAGATCTCCTATTGAAGCCCACGGCCTTCACCTTTATCCTCCGATATCATATATTTTTGCAACATGCAAACAAAGTGCCCATCCACTTCATTTTCTTCTTTCACCACATTCTCTTTTCCGATCAACTCACCAGGAAGCAAATAGGGAGGAATCTAGATAGGCTACAGTGTGATGAGAAATAGGATTATGAGAACGGTAGTTTACCGAATGGGTTAAGTAAGTGAGAGTGAGTTGTGTGACTAGGGTATGGCTATAAATATGGGCAACTTTAGGGACTTTTAGAACTTAAAGGGAGTGTTTGTGTGAATAATACATTAACACAAGTGTATTAATGTAAAGCAAACAGATTGTAAATGAATAAGATGAAATAGAAAAAAAAATAAGAGTAAAGACATTTTCAAAGTAGAAGTGGTTTTGTGTCTTCATTTTATAGTCACGTTTCTGTAGCAACTTTTTGCTCCAGGTTATGACTATGATCTTGTTGTTTAAAAGTATTATTCTCTTGTATTTGTGTATATCAATTAATGAGTACTGGTGTTTTTTTTGTCTCCAAGGTATAAGATTTTTGTAGGAACTCAGAGTGTTGAATTTTAGTTTTTCTCAAGTTATTGTAATAGGATTCAAATTTGGACAATAACTTGAATCTTGGACATTGTACTATTTTTCTTAATAGTGGATTTTGTTGTTAGTTTGCCTCGTGGGTTTTCCTTCAACACTAGAGTGTTTCCCATGTATACCATATGTCTTAAATTATTTCTGCTTGGTGTTACTTTTCTAATTGTTTTGTGTTTGGTTGTAATTTATTAGCTTGTATGTTTGTCGATTTTATCCTTTGGATTTGACATTGATTATTTCATATCCATCCTAACAAGTAAAAAATATGACCGAAAGATAAAATTATATTTAATTTATGTTAATTAAATAATATTTTAATCATTAACTTAATATAGGTAAAAAGAAAAAAATAAAAAAAAATTGGCCAAAAAGTTTAAGGACCAAGAGAGGAAAGAGAAAAACTTTAGGTATTAAGGATTTAACAATCGACTTAATAAAAGGTAAAAAAAGAGAAATTGTTTAAATAAAAAATAAACATATCATGGTGATCAATATTTTACTTTAAAAGGTATTACATGAAAAAAAAAAACAAAAATAAGTTTAAGGACTAATAGGCCAAATAGAAACACTAAAATTAAGTAGTTATTAAGTTTGGGGACCAAAATGTCACATAGATCAAAACTAAAGATTAAAATGGGAATTGTTGGACATAGTGACGCAAGTCCTGGGTAAAAAAAAAACGTCGATAACATCTATGAAAAAGTTCAAAAAACAAAAAGTGCCACTATTTATTATAGTGATTTTCATAGTAAAAGGAATACTAATCACCTTTCCTCTTTTAATTCCAGTGCCCAAAGACAAATTATGGGACCATTGAAAGTGAACTAGTATGAATCAGTTCATTTTTTAAGGGGTTACTAGTTTATTTTCTGGATCTGACGGTAAATGACTAAATCTCTTAAAAGTAAACCATTCTAGGGTGATTCACTTTTAAAAGGTTTCATGGTTCACCATCAAGTGACATTGAAGTAAACAAACTTTCACTTGTTTACTTTTCAGAGTCACTGGTTTATTTTCAGTGAATTGAGGATGAGCCACCATACGAATTAGAGTTGTTCACTTTGAGGGAAAATTGGCTCACTCTTAAGCAGGGCCGGACCTATGTAGGGGCAGGGGTACCACTGCCCCCTGAAAATTTTGAAAAAATTTAAATATAGATACTTAATTGGTTAATTTAAAAGAAATTAGAGACTAAAAATGCATTTTTACCCCTAGAATAATGAAAGAATATGAAGATGGGAGCAGTGAGGTAGGCGCTTGTTGACACCCAATTTCGTCCGACCATAAAAAATTTTAAAAGAAATTAAATAAAAAAAATTATTATTTTTATTATTATTATTGTTACTAAAAATTTTAATTAGTTTAAAATACAATTTTTTTTTGTGAAGATTTGATTTAAAATGATATATGTGTGTATTTGAAAGAAAAAAGAAAACTCCAAAAAAAATGGTAAAATTTAAAAGTTTGAGGTAAAAATGACAACATTAAGAAGTTTCGGGAAACATTGACAAATTCTGAAAGTTCCAGGAGCATTTGGTAGTTTGTCACATAAAATTTTGGGCCTGCCGACGTTTCTGGCGCAAATTGACAGAAAACGACAAAATTGTCAAAATCAGAAGCTTCAGGAACTTATCCAGAGGCTGAGAGACGTAAAGGACTAAAATTGTCATTTTACCAATTTAAAAGATAAGTTTGAAATTTTTTATTAATTTATCCATCAACAGTTCAGCCAAACTTCCTCTATAAATAGCCCCCCAAATTTCGTGCTGAACACAGAGAAAAATAGAAAGAAAAGCTTAGAGCTCCGTTTTTAAAATAGAAAAAATTACAGCCTTAGTCCCTAGCTCTCCTTCCTTTCCTCAGAAAATCTCAAAACTTTTCATTTTGACGATTAAGCCATCTTCTTCCCCCGTCGCGCGCCCTCTGTTTCCATTTCTCAGAATTCAGAATTTAAAATCAAGGGTACAACTCTCATTTAATCCTTCTTCTTTTCAATTTCTTTCACTTTGGTCACTAACTTTGTATTTTATTCTTGCAGAATTAATTACTAACCCTTTTAATTTTTACTTGTTTGTTTATTATTTGTTTATTACTAACCCCTTTTTTTATTGTTGTTATTAACTTACTAACAACTAACTTTTAATACTATTATTGTCACTAACCTTTTAATTTTTGCATTATTACTAACTTTTATAATTGTTGTTAACAATTAATTAACTTTTATTATTGTTGTTAATTAATTAATTTAATTAACTTGGCTAACTTTTATTATTGTTGTTAATTAATTAATTTAATTAACTTGGCTAGCTTTTTATTATTGTTGTTAATTAATTAATTTAATTAATTTGGCTAACTTTTTATTTATTGTTGTTAATTAATTTAATTAACTTGGCTAGCTTTTTATTATTGTTGTTAATTAATTAATTTAATTAATTTGGCTAACTTTTTATTATTATTGTTAATTAATTAATTTAATTAACTTGGCTAACTTTTTACTGTTGTTAATTAATTAATTTAATTAACTTGGCTAACTTTTTATTATTGTTGTTAATTAATTAATTTAATTAACTTGACTAACTTTTTATTATTGTTGTTTAACAATTAATTTAATTAACTTTGCTAACATTTATTATTATTTTTCAAGTGGATGGCCAAAAAGCCCCACTTTATTATTATTAATTTTTTCTTTATATAATTTTTTTATTTAATTCACCTTTACCCTTTACTAATTAATAAATAAATGAAAATTAAAAGAAGATTATTTTGTAATTAATTATTAAGGCTAATAAAAATCATTTTTAAAAAAAGCCAATTATTTTTATTTTTATATACATGTTTTTAATTCTTTAAAGATAACAAAAAGTTAAAATTAATTTTTATCCAGTAAAAATAATAAAAAATAAAAATAAAACCTGTTTAAAAAAAATACATGAAAATTAAGACTTTATATTTTACTGATTTATTTAAAATATAACTTTTAAATCCACTAAAATAATAAATATTTTTCATTAAACAAGAAAACAAAAAGAAAACTAAAACAAGATAAGAAAAAGATAAGAAAGACAAGAAAAAGAAAAGAAAAGAAAGATAAGAAAAAGATAAGAAAGATAAGAAAAAGAAAAGAAAGAAAAGAAAGAGAAGAAAGGAAAGATTAAATCAAAAAGAAAAGAAAAATATAAGAAAGAAAAGAGAGAAAAGAAAAGAAAGAAAATAAAAAAATAAAAATTTTTTATCTAAAAATTCTATAACAAAAAGAATTACGAATTAGTAATTAAACTAATAACTAATTCCATAAAATTAATAATTATATAACTAAAAATAAATTAAATTTAATTTCCATATCCGGATGATCCGGCAGGATCTACGGTTTGGAAAATATCAAACTTTTTAAAATAAATAAATTAAATAAAAAGATAAAAAATCCATATTTTTACAATATGGATAAAATTGTTTAAAATTTCACCAAATTCCGTGTCCAAATGACTCGGCAGAGTCCATGGTTCGGAAGTATAAAATTTTATACAAATTAACTTAAAAATCCACATTTCGACTAATTCAGTTAAAATCTCTAAATTAACTGAAAATTATTTAAAAGCAAAGTAAAAAAAAAATTAAATTAAAAACAACTAAGGTGCCAATTTTGGGCGCTATAACAATATTGTTTTAGCGTAACCGTACTCCCGATCCCCGAACTCTCGCAGACCAATTTTAAGGTGACCAATCGACCTAGGTAAACGGATTGGTGGCGACTCCCGAAAACCCGACGTTGCCACAGCGCTAAAGAAAATAGTGACCAAATGAGTAATTATTTCCTCTAACCTTAAACAGATATTCTAACATGGCCTAAATACACTATTAGTGCTCAAAGTTTTTCAACTTGTATGAATTACACCTTAATATTTGAATTAGTACGAATCAATCCCAATATCCATCTTTACCTTACCGCGATACCATCCCTCTCCTCCGGGTTTAATCTACTCTCCTCCGAACTCACCTCCAAACCAAAAATCCTGGTTCCGCCACTGCTCTTAAAAGCTTTTCTCCGACAATCATTAAAAAATTTCAATAGCAAACTGTTAAAATTGTTTTCCATTGGCTCGCTGTCGAAATTGCTTTTCTCCAACGGTCTACAGTCGAAAGGGCCCTTATCAGCCTTACCGTACAAAAGCTCGTTGTGATAAAATAAAAAGCAACTGCATGGGAAAAAAAGCTGCAGCTTTTCCATTAAGGATATAATGGTTATTTTAGAAAGGCTACTAGCTTTTTTAAAACAATTATAGCTTTTTTATTTTTTATAATTTAAATTTCTTCATCCTGTTATAAAAATATATTTTAATGCGTTTGATCATATCTTTATAACAATAACACCTTGTTATATGATTATTAACTTAAAGTTAGTACATTTTTAACATATGTTTCATTCCTAATCGACATATTTGATTTGTTTTCAAACCCAGGGATTTATATGTAATGAGTGCTAAAAGTTAAGGGAAGAAATGGACTTAACCCATTCATTTTTTTTCCTCTATCTTAAACGGTTACGGGTTCCCTTCGCTGCTCTATTTCGTCTGTGGCGACTGTCGCCAGCTGCGGCGGCGAAATGGAATTTCCTAGTTCCTCCCTCAGCTTCACGCCACATCTAAGTCCACCACTCTTACCGGCCACCTTCTTCGTTTCCGACCCCGAATTCGGAATCCGTAACCTGTTTTTTATTCCATTAATCAACCTCAATCCGATGTTTTTCTTCTTTGATCTTGGAGTTTCGCTAGCCCAATTCTCCGGAGTTGACGATGACGACGACCCAGAAACCCCTACCTCTCTACCACCTCGCGCGAACCGAGAACTCGCCGACACCTTCTTCTCCTGCTCACTTGTTGCTAGCTTGCTCTTCTCCCTTGACTCGTAATGGAAGCTCTTGGATTTCCCCGAAGCCAGTACCCTTCTGTCCTCTGTTTCGAGTCTTTTAACCTCTGCATCCTCCAAAATCTTCTTCATGCCCTGGATCTCTCTCTCCAGGCTCTCAATTCGGGAGCTGGTCGCGTCCATGGAAGCCCTCAGCTGGCCTGTTTCTCGGATCGCGGCTTCGCGTTGGAGGATGTTGCCGAGAGTGGTGGGTTTGCCGCCGGCCTCTCTGTTTTGCTGCTGGCGGGAGTGGCGGTTGATGTCAACGGAGTAGGCGATGGAGCGGCGGGTGTTGAGCTGCTCCACCAGCATCGCTCGGACTATAAATCTCAAAGGCATTTTCGGGTTTTGAACAGCCTGGACGAGGAGCTCCGGAGAGAGCAGGTTGCAGTCAATTGAATTGCAGAGCTGGGTTTTCTCTTCCTCCTTGAGCTTCCCACTCTGCTCCTGTGGGAGTACATTTTCATCACGATTACAAAGATTTATACTAAATCGTATCCTTTTCAAAAGATTAGGGACTAAATGGTAATACCGAAAAAGTTACCTCGAAGTAAAAGTCGACGATGGTATATATCGGATCGTGGCAAGAAAATCGCCGCTGCATGGAATCGGCGACGGTTTTGAAATCGTCGAAGCGAAGAGCGATGATTTCGTCGAGGCAGCTATCGACTCCGTCGCCGCCTTCCTCAGAATTCAACAAATCGAAACATCTTCCGACGAGAGACGACGTCGTCTCCACTTCCGGAAGCAGAGCGAGGCATGACCTGAGTACGGCGGACGCGTATTCCTTGCTGCCAGCGATGACACGCCGGAAGTAAGTCTCGGTTACCTTCCAGAGGTTTTCTTCGCCTGCTGCATCCGTCTCCTTCATCTGCAGAAGATCAGCGGCGAGCCGAAGAGCGGCGACGTTCTTAGGTGTAACGGCGATGTGGCTTCCGTAACAGAAGTCGGCCACAAGAGTGAAGGTTTTTGGGGTTATCTTTAACGGCGGAGATAGCGTTACTTCGGACCGTTTCGTTAGTTGCCGCCTTAAGAAGGCGCTTCTCGATGATAGCCGTTCCTGAGGAGGAATGTTAAAAACATGGAACACGTTAGATAAACAGAGTATTAATGGTTTTTAAAATTAGTTTTAAATAAAAATAAGTAAAAATGAAAATAATAGTATATTTTAAAAATGAAATAAAAATTAAGCTTAAAACTAAATTTATTTTAACTTAAATTACCTTAATTTAAGGTAATTTAAAATGACTTGTTTTTATTAAATTTTTATACATTTCTTTTTTAAAGCTACGTACATGAATTTGTTTACAGGTAAAAAACATTTAAAAATAAAATAAAATAAATTGAAAAATTGTAAAACATTTGTAGAATCAATCTCACAAAATTAATGTTGAATCAGAATTATGCATTGTAACGCTTTTATTTAATTTTTGATGGATTAATCAAACTTAATTTAATATCATAACTGATGGCTAAATAATTAACATACAGTATCAAATTTATATGTAAAACTATATGGAAAAAATAAAAAAACTAAATGTATAAAATGATTAACAAAGTTTTACAAAATCTAGTCACTTTTGACTATTTCGATTAAGAAAAGTTAACTGATGTAACTTTCTAAGAATTTTAATTTTTTTATCAAATTAAGTGTGGTAGAAGTACCGTATATAACAATTTTTACAAACATGAGTAGTAACTACCCATTAATGGGAGTGGTTGTAAATCTACTCCATCCATTAAATTGACCCAGATGTATTGTCTTTTGTCAATTTACATGCACGAGGATACGAGGAAAGTCCAGTCAACACATCCTGAGAAATTAATTAATTGTTAAAACAACCAAAAATGAAGAATTGAAATAGTTTATTCCTCCCATCTTATTTGCAATATTTCTAAATACCAAAAATAAAAATAAAATTCATTTTCTTGTAGGTAGTATTCCTTTTCAAAATTATAATTGAAAAAATTTTACACAAATTTTAATAAGTGAAAAAACGTAAGGGTGAAATTGAAAAGAAGTTTCTAGTTCTGAAACTGTTGCATTTATTTTGGAACATTTTCAAAAGGAAAATATTGTAAATAAAATGAGACAGAGGACCAAGTTTTTGTTATTTAAAATGTAGCATTTTACATCCAATTCATTTTAATTTAAATCAATTTACTTTAAAACGGCTTATTTTTATTAAATAATTTATTTTTATTCTTACATATTTTTTACTCAGAACTAATTTTAATTAAAATCTAATATTATATAGCTGTAATAATTCATTAAAAATATAATTTTTGTAATCTTACTAAATTTTTTAAAATTTTTCTAGTTTAAGGCATTAAAAAAGAAAAAATTATAAAAATTTAACAATATCATGAAAATTTAATTTTAAATGGATTATCGTATTTACATAATATTGACTTTCAAATAAAATTAGTTAAAAAAAAATATGAAAATAAAAATAAATCAGTTGACTTAAATTAGAATGAATTAACCTTAGTGTGACATGAAAATAACTACACCCTCTCCATCTATTAGCAATGATTTTTTTTTTTTTTTTGTCATGGAGCTGAACTTCTGATTTTATTAATTAAAAATATACTTACAAGTATACAAAAAAGAGGTACTTAGTATTATGAGAAGGCCAAAGTTGAACCATGAACTTTCAAACAGTATCACGACCAGCACTTTAACCATCAAGTCAAAGCAGTGGCGAATTTTGAACTCTATATATATATTATTAAAAGGAACTAAAAAAATTACTAGAAAACTTCTCTCCCTTCTCTACTAATTTATTGTACTTCTAGTATTGAGCATGAACAAATGTCTTTCATTCAAGTAATAGGGCAATTGGAGCAAACTATTTAATTCTACCTATATATTAGAAAATTTGTCTTCAAGCACTGCTTTAAATGCTTAAATCCTCACGTCAATTACAATTACTAAAGTCTATTGCGTTTCTTATATGCTGAGATGGTAAAGTCTAATATTCAATTTCATAAAAAATACATCCTAATTAGATTTAATTCACTTAAATTACAAATTAACGATTCTATATGCATAAAAAGACCGTCTTTAATTTTCGATTTTATGAACTACAGAGCCACTTGTAGATACATAAACTCATGTGTCCCTTGAAATTTAGGAGTCCCATTCTCATCTAGAGGCACTCATGTGATGTGAGTCGGAAAGCGGCGACCTATCGTTTTTATAAAGAAAAAAAAAAGTATTATAACTTTTTTATGTATTCTCTTAATATATTACAGTTATAACTTTTTAAGTAAAATTTAAAACGCATTGCTCTATTTAGTTATTTTTAAATAGGTATAATCAAACAAATAACCGACAAATAGGGTAAAAGAGATATTAGGGGCGCATTTGGGAGAAACTCTTTAAGATTAGAGTCACAGTTTTTATTATTTCTATTAAAACTAAACTACTACTATTAATTTTTATTTTTTCAAACTGTGGCACTAATTGCTAACGCTGATAGGTGCAACCCTATTAGGCCCTGTTTGGGAACAGCTTTTGTAATCAGCGTTAGAGTTTTTGATAATTTATTTAACGGTTGTGATGAAAACGCTGAAGATAAAAGCTAAAAGCTACCATTGGATAACTTTTTCCAAACTCTAACGCTAATCGCTGACGCTAATATCAAACGGGACCTTAATTGACAGCGTTAGCAACGAACTTCTCGAATATTTGTATCTTTGCAAGTGTAACATAGCCAGGCTCCACTTATATTTATTTTTATTAATAAATATATATATTTATTTATATTAATATCAATATAAGTAAATATTTTCTAATTTATTTTAAAATATTTATATTTAAAAAATATTTTTTTTTTGTAGTTTCTAAATAAAAATTTTCTAAAATTTTTTTTAGCAAATATTAATATAAATAAGTTTAAGTGAAAAAAAACTAAAATTCTAATCTTAAATATTGCTTTGGTCTTCTAAGACAGGGTCCAACATATACACAATCTTTATATATACTTAATAATCATATTTAAACAAAATACTTGTAGACATAAGATACTTTATGCGAAAAACAATGCTATAGTTAATCTGATTGCTGGTGTATGAGGGGATGTTTATAATTAAGGCTTCGCTTCGGGATTAGGGTTCGTCAAAGTTCTTATTCATTTATAATATTTCTTTTTTGGCTGATAAAAAAAATCTAGTAGCTAGCAATATATATATATATATATATATATATTCTTCTTGGACTCTATTTTCTCTTTTTATATTGGGAGAAGAAGGAATGGAAGATTTGAGCCATAAAGACATATTCAGGAGCTAGTCTATTCCTACTTAGTCTCAAACTTATCACTACTTAAAGAGTATCAATATAATTTTGGATTTCCTCAAGTCCAGAACTGGAAAGCTAAGAGGATCAAGTAGCTTCATTTTTTCCAGAACCTTAATTTTATCCCAAGAAAACAAAAACCAGCAATCAAAATTTTCTTTTGCTGAAAAGACAAATTAAAAAATAAAATAAAGAAAGAAAAGAACTCAGGAGAGCTAAGAAATATTTAACATACCTTATGCAGATAGAATGCAGTTCCCTGGACATGAATCAAGACATCAGTTTCACTCCCAGTCACCTCAGACCTATAATTATAATCAGAAATTAATTAATTCTTTTTCTGTGAAAACAAAACAAGAACAAGAATTAAAAAAAAAAAAAAAGACAGAAATCAATAAAATAATAAATAGAATATTATAGTATTTCATATATATTATTCAATTAAATCAAATAAAAGAACAAACTTACCAAGCCTCAACCCTAGATTGCAGAGGAGTATTTGGGGAGAAACCAGACTGGGAGAGAATAGAGGTAGATGAAGAAGAAGAAGGAGAAGAATAGTACTCATCATGGTCTTCCTCATAGATCGTCTCTACAAACCCTAAATTTTTCCAGGGCCTCATCTTTGCCATTCAATTTTCAATTTTCCCGGAGTTTTTTCTTTTGGGGTCTTCACTTCTTTTTTCTCTGCTTGCTTTGGGATAATATATATATCACAGTGTTCGAAAAGCCCAGAATTTTTAATGAACTTAGGGTTTTGAATTGGGCAAGAAAATCTCTGCTGGTGGTGAATTGCTGGGATATTAATTGCTTGCATGTGATCGGTCATAAATGCTGGCCTTTAATAGCCCTAATTCGTAAAAGGAAAAAAGAAAAGAAAGATTTCGGAGGAAAACTTACTTTGATTGGGCGATCTGGGAAAATATTTATCTTCTTATGTCAACCTAATCCAAGTGAAGGAAAACGCTAGTAGATTTTGCTCACAGTCGAGAATTATTCAGCTAAGCATATCAGATACGCAAAAATTGCCCGGTTTGCAAACTTAGTTAATGGTAAATTTGACAGGTGGTTATCTAGCTTATTTTTTAGTCTCAAATGAGTCCCCAATGTAGAATGTATTGCTAATGCATCAAACAATTATAATATGATTTAGATTTGAGAAATTACAAGCTTGAAAAAATCTAGAAACTTTTATCCTTTTTTAGGGGTGAGCATTCGGTTTATTTGGCTTAAACTGAACTAAATTATTGGTTCATTCAGTTTTGAATGGTCGAAAGTTCAAATAATCAAATTGGCCCTTAAACTGAACCAAAATATTTCAGTTCAGTCCATTCCCAAAATGAAATTAACCAAAATTAGGTTGCTACTGATGAAATTTTGTACAAGTATTGCCAAAGAGAAAATATAAAATTAAAAGAGACAACCATCAATTGGTTTCAAGATAATGTGCTAAAGCAAACTAGCCTTCCTCACTTGCACATTCAAACTTCAAATCTTAATCTCAAGTCAAACTTTCACCATTCTTGTTCAAATCTCATAAGGAGCTGTGGTTGTGGTCAACCATTTCTCTAACCTTACAAGACCCTTGAGTGCTTCTAGTCAAGTATCCCTTGCTTTTAACATTTTCACTCAATTTCATTAAGAATCGCTCCATTGAACCTCCCTTCACTTGGTGCTTCGCTTCTTGCTGAGATCAAGATGAGAAAAAGTTAAAACACAAGTGCTCGATGCTTCAAGCTTGAGGTAGATGGAGATGAAGATGAAGATGTGGATGAGGAATCAGCATGAAGGGCCCTTACAAAGGCATACATGAAGAGGAAAATTATAACATAAATCCAGAATTTGCTAAGATTATTGGTAGCTCTCTTAATGAGCACAAAAGGCTTGCTCTAAAGTGAGATAAAGAGAAGCTATCTTTCTTATCTCTTTCATATATTCATTTTCCTATTGGAACTTAGATTAAAATCCTTGATTGATGGGCATGATAGAATTTCTCAAATGTAGAAATAGGTTAAGAAAGGCAAAAAAAACAAAAACAAAATCCTACACCCAAAAACTCAATATGGGTTTACGTATCAGCTTAGGCTAGGCTAGAAAAGATGATAAATGAATAACAAATGAGAGCTGAGCCCAAGAGAGAATCACAAAGCCCCTAGGTCTACGTCTGTGTTGTTAGGATTAGACTTAAGAGTTAGGGCCAGGGCAAGGGAGTAATAAGGGATAATGAGCTGAGAGTAGCAATTAAGCCCAAACATTTACAAACTTAGGCTGGGATAAGCCCAAAAGTAGGGGTGAAAGTTCGGGTTGTAGGGTCGGGTTCGGGTTGAAACCCGACTTTTTTAAGCTATCACTAACCCGATTAACCCTAACCCTAACCCGACCATATTTCGTTGATGACCCGAACCGACCCTAACCCGATTAGGGTCGGGTTGACCCAAAAGTTTGACTACATAGTTCAATAATTCCATAATTTCCATTCCACATTCAAATATGTCCATTCCACACTCGTTGGAGCATGACTACTTCCATCTGTTTCTGTTGTAGTTGTTTGTGTTTCCCCCACTTCTACATTTGCCATACTTTTTCCACTACTAAAATCACCATCGGTATTGCTACTGGCCATCTGCAAAATTAAAAAATAGCAAGGTTCAAAATTTGATTGAAACGTAACATAATATAGTCAATTGCAATTGGATGATTGGAACAACAATGTAGCTAAGTGGCTCAGCAGCAATGTCATAAAAGAAATCTACAGCAAAAAATCAGCTTTCCTATATACACAAGCATTCATGAGAATTAGAAGCTTCAACTATTACATAAAAACCTAACAGTAATGTCATAAAAACCTAACTATTACTTAAATAGTCAAACTGAATCTAAAACTGGCGTCCACATAGTCAAACAAGGAAAAAAAAAACGCACTTCAACCAGAGGAAGCAGGGATCGTTCTTCTTATTTTTCCTTGGTCACAATTTATGACCAAAAAACAAAGAGATCACATGGAGCAGATCTTGGGAGAAAACTTCATTATTGATGAAGCAAAACCTCCACAGGTACTTCGAAATGACATTAAAATCAAACATTAAGGTTAAGAAAACCACAAACTGTACAAAAGAAGAATGTACTTCAATCCAGAACAAGTTTTGATCAATAAAAATACAATGCACCGACATCTTTAATTGTCTGTACTGTACGCCTCTTAGCTTTGCCCTAGAATACTTGATAAGCCTCCAGCACTCATAACTCAAATATGTGCAAATTTACAGCCCACATTACCTGCAACCTTCAGACTCACTACCTTGATATAAGCCATATGCATCAACATGCATGTGGTTCAAGTTAACATGTCTAGAAGCCCCTTGAATTGATAAAAATATGCACCAAAATTAACCATGAAAACTTGCGAAAATAGGCAAATCAGCAAAGCAACAGCTAATTGCCTCTTGCAAAACATAAGTTAAACCAGAGAACTTATTTCTGTCCATTAAATTTCTGTTCGACTACTGAAATACCTAGCAAGAGAGCATATCAGCTCGGCAACTAATATTCCACCAATCTCACATTTCAAAAGTGACTGATAAAACATTTATTTTTAGGATTACGCCCAAATTCTGATTCTATTGCTGCAGAAATTTGGATGCCATAGCACAGGTTCATTCAGCATCAAACACACACAGCACAAAAGGCTTGCACAAAGATAGGACATGGGAAGATGGTATTCAAAATCACCAAATTATTAACTACTAAGCAGCAAACCATTCAAAAGAAAAACCTTCACAGACTCAGAAGTAAAGCCCAAACCTTCACGTCGCGCCGTCGCAGCAGCCAGCAGAAGACCAGTAGTCAGTTGCAGCAGTCAGTCGCAGAGAACGTCGAGAAGAGGGACGGTTCAGACGGAGGAGCAGGACAGTCGGAACTCATCACTGCCGCTGTCGATTGACGACTGTCATGACTCACGTTCGTCGGCAAGAAGCGAAAGTCAGGAAGAAGAGGCGAAGAGCTTAACTGAAGAGAGGATTAGAGGAATCAGATTCAGATCTGAAGAGTGAAGAGTGAAGAGTCTGAAGACGGTTGGTGTGCGTGCGTGACTTGGGCTGGGCTGGCTAAAAAGTGAAGCAAGGCCGCAACCCGCAATTCTAGTTTATAGTTGGGCTTGCCATTTTGCTGAAAATCAGAAATAGGGTCGGGTCGGATTTTTTCGAGTTCATCCGACCTAAACCGATTCTTTAAATTCTGAACACGGATCGGATCGGGTCAACCCGAATTAACATTTTCTCTTCCCCCAACCCGACCCGAACCCTAAAATTAGGATCGGGTTCGAGTTCGGGTTCGGGTTTAGGGTCAACAATTACACCCCTACCCAAAAGTAATAAAGATAATCAGGTTGACTAGATTAGAAAATTAACCGATAACTTGAACCAAAACTAAACCGCAAACCAAAATTCTAACTATTCGATTTCCACAGAAACTAACCCAAAATATCGAATTGACCAAACTGAATTGTAAAACCTTTTCAGTTTTTCCGTTTTTCAGTTTAAACTAAATAGTGATCACCTTGCCCATTTGTGAGACATAAAAACAAGCTAACCTAGCTTGGAAATCAACCTTCACAAGAAATAATCTTAGAGATCAATCATACTGCAAACCCAAGCCCTGATTAACTCAATAAATCAATTAAAGCTCATCCTAAAACCAGATTTTAAAGTTTATTAGTGAAAGAAATATGACTCTCCTTCAAGTTCAAGTAAGATATTTGTACCAACAAATCAAAGGTTTGAGTTCTAATTGGGATAAAAATGGTTTTAGAGAAGATTTGACGGCTTTAGGGGTAGAAATGGAGTTGGTTAGGAAGTGATGGAGAAAAAAGACCAAAATTTCCAATTTATCCCTTTTGGTTTCCTTCTTATTTACAACATAGCCCCTTAATTCCTTCACTTGTGCTACTTTGGTCTTTAAGTCTCATAAGGTTCGTATTACTCACTTCCATAAATGGAGTTGTACTAGGAATCATTAAAATACTTTAATTCTTTAATTCCATAGTTTAATTTCACTTATGGTATGAAAAATTGGGATTTATTGGCAAAATTACCATTGCCCTTTATGACTAAACTTTGCACAAATGATTACATTACTTACTTTTTCTTGCACCAATTCACTAAATTCATTACTTAGTATGTAAATAGAGTTTCTAAGCATGAAATTCATACTTACCTTAGTACTATTGGTCTAGGTCTAGGATAGTCAAAATATAGATAGTTTGGGTTCAGTGAACTAAGGTAATTGTAATGGCATATGTATTAGAAAATTAGTAATTTTGGAGTACCTAAAAAGGATATTGGAAAGTTAATTTCCAAATTTAATTGTTAAATAATTATTGGGGTTTGAAAATATAAAGTATTTTTGTAGAAATCTTTGAAGCTTTGTTCGGTAACTTCTTATTTTCCATTTTTTCTTGTTTGAATTCAGTTTTATAGACCAATTCAGTTTACTTGACTTCTTGCCAACCAAAACTAAAAATTGAATAAACCAACTAATTTAGCTCAATTTAAACCAAATAAACCAAATGATCACTCCTAAGCACATTTCTGTGGAGACTCATGCATGGATATTATGGAAAAAGCTTGAAGAACTCTATGCTTAAAAAACCAGCAATGAAAAGTTATTTTATTTGAATGCTGCTCCAGATGAAACATAGTGAAGGAGCATCTATGATATATCATCTAAATGATTTGCAATGGATCATGGAAAAGTTACCCACAACAGGTAGAAAGTTTGACAATGAGGTGCTTGCTCTCATTATGCCAGCTTCCTTACTAGAATCTTGAGCGATTTTGAGCATTTCATGTACAAGTTCAACATCAAATGGTATAGCAAATGTAGTGTAGGGTTTTTGGAGCCAAACAAATGCAATGAAAACTAACCGAGACCCTCTAGAATTCAAGTAAAATGGAGTAAATAAGGTGTTCAAAATTTTTATACCTAGTTAACTAGAATCTTTCACCCAATTGTTAAGTCAAATCACAAACTTAAATAATTAACGTGTTTAAGTTCTCTACGGTATCCACATGAATCACTTGGATCACAATGCCTCTACCACGTTTCGGCAGGTGCATTCTGCTTATGCCCATAGTGCTAACTTGCGTATTCCGAGTAAAGGTAAGAGGAGAATGTAGCTAAAACCTTTCAGAACCCCTATAATTTCGTCTTTAAGGAGACTAGAGCACAAAATCCTTACTATATGATATATATATAGTGAGGCATAACTCCCAAGCCTAATGGGTTTCAAAAGCTTAATCCAATTAGATTTAATTTTGGGATTCATAATGGCTCAACCTTTGGACCAATTATTAATCCAAAATTATCATAAAACCAAAACTAAACAATTTGGCTCATGTACTCAAATAATCCAATTGGCTCTAAATATTTGACCCAATAGGCTCTTATCACATTTACAATGATCATAAATCAAGACATCATTACAATGACCCAATAAATTTATGATCATAAATAATGAGCGGTATCTAAAAACACATCATTGCTACCAAAGTAACAAGATAGCCAGTGATTTGACTAAATCTCTATGATCATTATTCGTATATGGCATTGTCCCTTTACCAAAGATATCAAGACTGAATATAAGACATGGAATGTGTCACTCCCATACAGCCCAATCTAAGGTTTTTTTTGTTACCGAGTAGACTGACTAAAACTACTAACATTGATATCCCATATCAACTCATCCGAGCCTGGCCATGTATTTTATCAGTCTCACTCAATCAAAGTGCTTCAATTACATGGGAGGGACAAATCCCATCTTAATCATATAAAACCCTCCACATGATATATGGCATACTCAATGACCACCTTCATGTTCATTTAGTTACGAGTTACAAAAGGAAGTATCAAAGTATGTGACTCACATGTAAGGAATCTTGATGACCTTATGTCAAAAGACTACATTGTTGACACCCAATTTCGTCCGACCATAAAAAATTTTAAAAGAAATTAAATAAAAAAAAATTATTATTTTTATTATTATTATTATTACTAAAAATTTTAATTAGTTTAAAATACATTTTTTTTTGTGAAGATTTGATTTAAAATGATATATGTGTGTATTTGAAAGAAAAAAAGAAAACTCCAAAAAAATGGCAAAATTTAAAAGTTTGAGGTAAAAATGACAACATTAAGAAGTTTTGGGAAAAATTGACAAATTCTGAAAGTTCCAGGAGCATTTGGTAGTTTGTCACATAAAATTTTGGGCCTGCCGACGTTTCTTGCGCAAATTGACAGAAAACGACAAAATTGTCAAAATCAGAAGCTTCAGGAACTTATCCAGAGGCTGAGAGACGTAAAGGACTAAAATTGTCATTTTACCAATTTAAAAGATAAGTTTGAAATTTTTTATTAATTTATCCATCAACAGTTCAGCCAAACTTCCTCTATAAATAGCCCCCCAAATTTTGTGCTGAACACAGAGAAAAATATAAAGAAAAGCTTAGAGCTCCGTTTTTAAAATAGAAAAAATTACAGCCTTAGTCCCTAGCTCTCCTTCCTTTCCTCAGAAAATCTCAAAACTTTTCATTTTGACGATTAAGCCATCTTCTTCCCCCCCGTCGCGCGCCCTCTGTTTCCATTTCTTAGAATTCAGAATTTAAAATCAAGGGTACAACTCTCATTTAATCCTTCATCTTTTCAATTTCTTTCACTTTGGTCACTAACTTTGTATTTTATTCTTGCAGAATTAATTACTAACCCTTTTAATTTTTACTTGTTTGTTTATTATTTGTTTATTACTAACCCCTTTTTTTATTGTTGTTATTAACTTACTAACAACTAACTTTTAATACTATTATTGTTACTAACCTTTTAATTTTTGCATTATTACTAACTTTTATAATTGTTGTTAACAATTAATTAACTTTTATTATTGTTGTTAATTAATTAATTTAATTAACTTGGCTAACTTTTATTATTGTTGTTAATTAATTAATTTAATTAACTTGGCTAGCTTTTTATTATTGTTGTTAATTAATTAATTTAATTAATTTGGCTAACTTTTTATTAATTGTTGTTAATTAATTTAATTAATTTGGCTAACTTTTTATTTATTGTTGTTAATTAATTTAATTAATTTGGCTAACTTTTTATTATTGTTGTTAATTAATTAATTTAATTAACTTGGCTAACTTTTTACTGTTGTTAATTAATTAATTTAATTAACTTGGCTAACTTTTTATTATTGTTGTTAATTAATTAATTTAATTAACTTGACTAACTTTTTATTATTGTTGTTTAACAATTAATTTAATTAACTTTGCTAACATTTATTATTATTTTTAAAGTGGATGGCCAAAAAGCCCCACTTTATTATTATTAATTTTTTTTTTCTTTATATAATTTTTTTATTTAATTCACCTTTACCCTTTACTAATTAATAAATAAATGAAAATTAAAAGAAGATTATTTTGTAATTAATTATTAAGGCTAATAAAAATCATTTTTAAAAAAGCCAATTATTTTTATTTTTATATACATGTTTTTAATTCTTTAAAGATAACAAAAAGTTAAAATTAATTTTAATAGTTATTTTTATCCAGTAAAAATAATAAAAAAATAAAAATAAAACCTGTTTAAAAAAAATACATGAAAATTAAGACTTTATATTTTACTGATTTATTTAAAATATAACTTTTAAATCCACTAAAATAATAAATATTTTTCATTAAACAAGAAAACAAAAAGAAAACTAAAACAAGATAAGAAAAAGATAAGAAAGACAAGAAAAAGAAAAGAAAAGAAAGATAAGAAAAAGATAAGAAAGATAAGAAAAAGAAAAGAAAGAAAAGAAAGAAAAGAAAGGAAAGATTAAATCAAAAAGAAAAGAAAAATATAAGAAAGAAAAGAGAGAAAAGAAAAGAAAGAAAATAAAAAATAAAATTTTTTTTTATCTAAAAATTCTATAACAAAAAGAATTACGAATTAGTAATTAAACTAATAATTAATTCCATAAAAGTAATAATTATATAACTAACAATAAATTAAATTTAATTTCCATATCCGGATGATCCGGCAGGATCTACGGTTTGGAAAATATCAAACTTTTTAAAATAAATAAATTAAATAAAAAGATAAAAAAATCCATATTTTTACAATATGGATAAAATTGTTTAAAATTTCACCAAATTCCGTGTCCAAATGACTCGGCAGAATCCATGGTTCGGAATCAAAATCTTCCGTGTCCAAATGACTCGGCAGAGTCCATGGTTCGGAAGTATAAAATTTTATACAAATTAACTTAAAAATCCACATTTCGACTAATTCAGTTAAAATCTCTAAATTAACTGAAAATTATTTAAAAGCAAAGTAAAACAAAATTAAAATCAACTAAGGTGCCAATTTTGGGCGCTATAACAATATTGTTTTAGCGTAACCGTACTCTCGATCCCCGAACTCTCGCAGACCAATTTTAAGGTGACCAATCGACCTAAGAAAAAAACTGATTGGTGGCGACTCCAGAAAACCAGACGTTGCCACAGCTTGGCGACTCCACTGGGGACTCGACGTTAGTGAGTCGAGCCTAAAGTTGATTTGTTTTAATTTACTTTGCTTATTATGTGGATTTTTATATGCTATATTTACTTAGCGAAAACATGCATTATGGATTCACAATATGAAGCTCTATACCCGAGCTTACTTAAATCGAACACGATTCTTTCTAAGCGGAATTGGTGTTGTTGTCCTTGTGAGGCCATGGTCTCCAAGCCTTCACCGGTTTCAAAGTAGCAAAGTAGTGTATTGCCTTCTGAGACGGTTAGTCTCTGCATGGGCCCACGAAAAGCTACGACTCGAATTAATCCATTCCTTACATAAACCCTAGAGGGTAAGGAATCGGGCCGTCACTATAATTTAGTGACGGGATTCGGGAACTATCCCTTGCCTTTTTGATAAGCCACCTTATGCATATAGAACTCCCCTCTTAACCATAGAACTGACCATAGTATTCCTCCCATTTACCAACGCCATAAGCATATCCTTGTTATGCTGTGTTGTTGCTCTACACTTTTATTTTCGTATTTATGGTTTTAACTCATTTTTCCATAATAGTTCATGAGTTGTTAATTGCTATTTAAGTTATTAATAAACTTATCTTTCTTTTGTTATACTTCTGTTTTGTGCAAATATTCTTCATGCATCAAAACCACGCATCAAACTATGCTAACTTTTTGGTCTTTTTAATAACAACTAAAAGTCTTGAAGTTCTACGATAGTGGATAATCAAATTCACTCATTGCATACATCCATTACATTAATCACGTGCATATAAAGTCTGATAAAAACATAATCTCATTGCATACATCCATTACATTAATCACGTGTATACAAAGTCTGATAAAAACATAATCTCATTTTTCCTACATGCATCCATTGCATCAATCACATACACATAGGATCTAATAAAATATACCTTACTTTTAAAAGGATAAAATTGGACCTCGACACCGATATTCAACTCAGCTCCAAATAAGATTAATGGCAGAACAAATCGAAGGACGTCTCATAAAGATAGAGTCCAAGATAGAAAGTATGGCCGAACAAATGAGACAATTGATCGAGCTAATCAAGGCGAAAGCAATTCAAGAAGCACAAGTTCAGCCACCCATGAAAGAAAGAGAAATGGTCACTTTGTTTGTCCAGACACTGAAGTACCTATATTATGACGAACTCATTGGCAATTCGGCAACTAATTTTTCTAACATTGTCATGTCTGGAGAAAGAATCGAGCATGAGATTAGGACTGGGAATATTGCTGAATCCTTTAATAATCCTATGAAAAGAGGAGGACCATCCAGAAGAAAAGATGACGAAGTACAACAAATAGGACGCGGAAGAAGGATTCCCCTCGTGGATACGGTGGCTATCGGACCTCGCCTATCCTATTTTGCCAATGGGCCCGATAATTACCTTCCAAATAGGCCCAATGATTATCCTCTGAATAGGCCCAATAATTATCCTCCAAATAGGCCCAATGATTATCCTTCCAATAGGCCCAACAATTATCCTTTTAACAGACCTAATCAGTCATGGCCACCTGCTCCTACTCCTCCAGTACCTGCACCAAGACCAAGAGAAGTTTTCACACCAATTTCCATGACTTATACTGAGTTATACCCAAAACTCATCGAAAGACAATTTATCCGTCCAATTCCTACAAAGCCATTCAAACCCCCATATCCAAGGTGGTATGACCCTAACATTACCTGCCCATATCATGATGGCGTTCCAGGCCATGGCTTGGAAAACTGCATGGCATTGAAGCGTATAGTTCAACAATTAATCGAGTCAAAGTGGTTGGACTTTTCCGATGAACCAAACGTCACTCACAATCCATTGCCGCCTCATCAAGCAAAACCAGTCAATATGATAGAAGAACACCAGCCGATAAAGAAGTCAGTCAACGATATCATAACCTCTCTTAAGCATGTATATTCATGCCTTCTAAAAGAAGGGGTTATCATCCGGAAGTCTTCTTTTAAACATGAAGAAGTCAAAGATGAGGACTGGTGTGACTTTCATGACAGTAAAAGTCATTCTATCCAAGAATGCTCAGAATTCCGTGAAAGTCTACAAAGGCTCATGGACTCATCCCAACTAATCATTTCTACGTCGGATAAAGATGATGATGTAAATGTGATCACTAAAAAACGGGAAGTCAATGCTACGCCAAAACCACTAGTTATACCAATTTCAAAATCTATTGTCAAGCCTTTAAGAACTCGAGTCCCGAGGTCATTCCTCTACAAATCAGACAAGGCTGTTCCATGGAGCCATGATTACACTTCCAACATCACATCAACTCCGTTAGAAGTTAGGAGTATGACTAGAAGTGGTCCATGTTACTCTCCAGAACAAATGTACAAGCTTCGACAAGATAAGAACGTCACAGACCCAACAAGTGAGCCTCTAGATACAGATACATCTAAAGAGCAAAAGATGTCTCAAGAGGTGACAGATGAACAAACTACTGAGTTCCTCAAACTCATGAAGCAAAGCGAGTACAGTGCCGTGGAGCAGTTAAACCACCTGCCAACAAAGATCTCCATACTTTCACTACTCATAAGCTCTGATGCTCATCTAGAAACCCTCCTCAAAGTCTTGAATAAGGCCTATGTTGAGCCAGATATTTCAGTGAATAATTTTGACCACCTCGTCAACAACATTACCGCACAGAATCTCATCACATTCACTGACGATGAGATACCAGCAGAAGGAAGGGGTCACTCTAAGGCTCTATATATTTCGGTTAAATACAAAGATCGAACTATGACTAGAGTTATTGTTGATAATGGGTCAGCTCTAAATATAATGCCAATTGAGACCTTACACAAGTTTGGTATAGACTCATCATACCTCAACTACAGTCATATCACTATTCAAGCATTTGACGGGACGAATAGAAATGTCGTTGGAAAAATAGAGCTGCCAATAGAGATCGGCCCTTGTGTCTTTCATATCACATTCCAAGTTATGGACATTAATCCTTCTTATACTTGTCTGTTGGGAAGACCATGGATTCATATGGCCGGAGCAATTCCCTCCTCATTACACCAAAAAATGAAATTCATTTTTGAAGGAAAGTTAATCACAGTCTTTGCTGAAGAAGGCATTCTGCTATCATCTATATCAATAGTAGCAAAGGCCAAGTGACCTTCTCTTCCAAGTTGGTGTGACCCAAATCCCAAATGTAACTGAAAAGTCTGTGGTATTGAAACTCAAGGTCCAACAGTTGGTCGAGTCCAAGTTGCTAGGCTCGATGTGATTGGTAATTGAAAGTGAAGATTTTGAGCTGGAATTACATTGATTTTGGAAGGGCTCCAAGTCAGATCTGACCTAACAGTCCGCACACACTTTTGAATGACAGGGAATCCTTTGAATAAACTTGTATCTTTGAAAGCTTGCAAAAGTAATTTAATAGTAAAAATCTCCTAGATTTAGTCCAGAATCTAGGGTGTAGTCTTTGTTAAATGGACACCTGCTATTCTTTTTCTGGTACAACAAAAAGATGTAATGCGTGCATTTTACTACTTTCCATTTTTACACTCTTTGCCATTATACTATCCATTATAGCCATCACCCTTTACTTTTTGACAACCGGTAATTCTTTTTGTTCTCCAACAAAAAGATGTTATGTGTGCATTCTACCACTTTTTAATTCCATTATTACATCTACACATTCTACCAATTTTTACCAAAAATTCAATTATTACACCTACACATTTTACCACTTCTTACCAAAAATTCCATTTTTACATCAATCTCTCACTCCTTTCCATTATACTATCCATTATTGCTATCACACTTTACTTTGAAAACGATACTGCTTGTGGGTGAAAATAAAAAGTTAAGGGAAATTTAATAGTGGCAATCTTGAAAGTGCTGCCAAATCTAGTAAGAAGGATTTCATATGTTGCACCTCAACCCTAAAAAAGAATTCACAGTGGTTATCAACATCCTTGCAAGAAGTCCGGGATTAACTTCCAAAGAAGTTAGCTCTCATATTAAATGACTTCAGTAGCCTCCCAATTCTCACAAATGCTCAATACAAAAAAAAAATTCTCAGTTTTCCACAACACAAATTCCAACAAAGGAAAGAAGTTCCTCCATTCCATCAAAAGCCATTAAAGGGAAAATCCAAAACAAAAAAAAAGAGACTGAGAGCAAACACAAGCAACTAAGGCTACTTGAATCATTTCACTTCAAGAGGGCTATGATCTCAGTTCTTTGCAACACAAACTCCGAAAAGAGAAATATATCCCTTCCATCAAAAGACAACAAGGGAAAATTCAAAACCAAAAAGGACTAAGAACAAGCACGAGCAAGCAAGGCCACTTGAGTCATCTCACTTCAAGAGAGTTATCAAGTATGTCATCACCATAGCTCACAAAAAAAAAAAAAGGAAAGGGAAACAAAGAAAAAAAAATTAAAAAAAAAACAAAAAAAAAAGAAAAGAAAAAAGGGCTCAAGAAGTGAGTTATGGATTCTAGACTGAAAACCTGCAAAGACGGTTTAGAAGACAAAAGCAACCCTCAACCCAAGTGTACATAAAGATTACGATAGTTGGGGGGCAACAGATGAGATCAAACTTTCTGGAAAATGTGGCAAGTTTGAAGTCATAACTATTGAGTTTTTCACCGTAATCAGATATGCTCACGAGTAGTATTAAAAGACTCTTCTTCCACACCACTTAAACTTAACTTTCCTCAGACCGAACATCCTCATTCAGTTAAAAGACTATCATTGTGAATCATGTTTCAACCTTATTTAATACTGCTCACGAGTAGTATTAAAAGACCCTTCTTTCACACCACTCAAACTTAACTTTACTCAGACCAAATATTTACCTCTTAATATCATTATCATTCAGCTAAAAGACTGCAACAAAACAAAAAAAACATTCAAACTTAATTTTCCTCACGCCTAATAGTTACCTCTCGATATCATCCTCATTCAGCTAAAAGGCTATCCTTGTGAATCATGTTTATACCTTATTACCTTGCACAGTTTATGTCTTCGAGTTGGAAAGGGAAGAATGGCAGGATATTTTAATTAAAAACAAAGACCGTAAATTACTTTGTCAAGCTTTGCAAATTGATGAAAGTTTTTCTTTAAGGCCAAACCATTATTCATTAATGTGTGTAGACTTAAAAGTGAGGAGATAGCTTGAGACTTTCTTTAAGAAGATGTGGTTCTTGTAAGGAAAATTTACGATCAAGTGCCATCACAAAAGGTCTAGAAATGCTCGACCTTCTGTTAAAGGCGAGGTGATACTTTATCCACATAAACACCATATTCAGGGGGGCAAAGTAGTCTCTACGAAGCATAAGAGGAGTACTGCCAACAAATAAGTTCAATAGACAAGGGGGCAAGTCTTATGGATCAAAACATGAGTTCAAGGAAGAGCAATCATTCAGATTATAACATGGAGATAAGTAAGTGTCGGCACGGTCATAAGAAAAGGGGCAAAGCAGACATTGAAAGTAAAGCCTTTGATGGTATCAAATCCATGACAATGGATGAGTACCCGAAAGAGATATAAATTATGAGGCGGGCCAACTTTAAAGAAATTGAGGCAAAAAATTCAAGAACAAGTCAAAGAAAGGGGATTTTGAAAATAGTTGGGCTTTTGAGGCAGCGAACAAAAGCTGGAAAGCATAAAGAGATTCAATGATAGTCCAAGAAGGCCATCACAAAGAGGATCCAGTAAAACAAAGACATAAAGAACTAGATCCATACAAAAAAAAAGCCATTAGTTACACATGCTCTGCATTCATGCATTTCATATCATGCATACATAACCTTTACATAACAAGGACCAAACGGGAATCACATTCACAGCACAGTTACAGCAGTATAAGCTGAGATCTCAATGTCATCAGCTCTTACCAATCTATCACTGGATACACAACTAATATGCGGGACCAACCCGCATCAGGAATTCAAGGATAAAGTAGACAATATTGTCAAAAGCTTGGCTACCGATTCAATAATCGAGGCTACACCTGGAAGGATAGGATTGACCCCAGCTAGTAGTATCCAAGATAAGAGATAGCTATAGCCAAGGATAAGGCAGATATCAAAAAAAATATAATGTAGACAATATTGTCAAAAGCCTGGCAATTGATTCAATAATCGAGGCTACACCTGGAAGGACAGGATTGATGCCAGCTTAGCGGTATCCAAGATAAGAAATAGCTATGGTCAAAGATAAGCGCGGATATCGAGAAATATTGTCGTCAAAAGCAGACAATGGATTCAATAATCAAGGACTGGATCAATGTCATGCCTGACGAGATATCAAAGATAAGAAATATCTATGATACCAAAATAAAGTAGGATCCACTTTTCCGGTTAAACGGCGGATACGGTACTCCGTGACTCTCAAGTCGGTTCTCTCAGTTGCTCATAATAACTGATTCTTTCCTCTATTCTGTCTTTTACTTCCCTCTAGAAAATGGATCCTACTCTTTCTGTCTTACGAAAATATTTTCCTTCTCTCCCAATGAACATTCTCAAAAAGATCTACCAAGTTCGCTGTGAACAATTAAGAGTTCTGATGCACAAAGGAATCCCTGAAGATGTGCGGTGGTTAATCAAAGCCAAGGTTCGTCTGGCAGGTGAAATCCCAGAGGCATTTGTGTCTCACATGCCTGGAATAGGCAAAAGCTCTTATGCCAAAAAGCGAAGAGCGAAAAGGTTACAAATCTGCCATAAATGTAGACGGTGGACTTGTAATACTAAATGTCGTTCTTTAGGGATGATCTCTGATAATCGAGAAGATAAAATACGATTCATTAAGAATGGCCTGAGTAAGGACTCGTTGGATGATATCCAGTTGACTCTTGAGACGTATTCTTGTAGATCTGTGCAACGTGAACTTCTTGGTTTATGGAGCATTTTTCATGAAGAACGAAACCGTTACAGTCCCGGGAATCTGACTGTAAATGACCCTGTTTGCCAGCTTGTAAGAAAACTGGATGGGAAGCAAATCCTCGACTCATAGAAGCCGTTAATGCCGTTACTGGACGTAAAACCAGTGGAAGATGTGAGCCACAGTCACAATTACTGTACATACAGTTTGTTATATTTGGAAAAGTTTGCATTTTCTTTTGACAGATGTACATGCTCCCCTAAGTGTAATCGACACGCTATCCTTTCATCACTATAAATGCATGTTCTTCTTTCCGATTAAGCAGCGGATACGATACTCCGTAACTTCCAAAGTCGGTTGTTTCAGAGTCCTTTCCCTCATCCATTAAATTCTTCTTTCATCAATGGATTCTACTCTTTCTACCCTGCGAAAGTACTTTCCTTCTCTTCCAATAAATGTTCTTAAAAAGATCTACCATGCTAGATGTGAAAGGATTAGAGTCTTTATGTACAAAGGCATTCCTGACAATGTGCGGTGCTTAATTGAAGCTAAGGTCCGCTCGGCTGGTGAAGTTTCAGACGCATTTGTGCCCCGTATGCCCGGCTTAGGTAAAAGCGCTTATGCCAAAAAGCTAAGAGCAAAGATGTTAGGTGTCTGTCATAAATGTGGACGATGGAATTGCGATGCTAAATGTCGTTCTTTAGGGATGATCACCAGAAATCGTGAAGATAAAATAAGATTCATCAAGAATGGCCTGCGTAAGGAATCTTTGGATGATATCCTATTAACTTTTGAAACACATTCTTGTGAAATAGTGCAATGGGAAATTATGGATTTATGGTGGACTTTCCGTAAAGAACAGGATCGTTACAGTCTTGGAAATCTGACTTTTAATGACCCTGTTTGCCAGTTTGTGAGAAAACTGGATGGGAAGCAAATCCCCGATTCGTAAAAGGCATTGAAGCCGTCCCTGGATGTAAAACCAGTAGAAAACATGAACTACGGTCATGACTACTGTACAGGCTAGTTGTCACTTTTCAAAAATTTTTCCTTCTCTTCTGACAAATGATGTACCTGCTCCTGACGTGATCCACAGTCACGACTACTGTACAGGCTAGTTGTCGTTTTTGAAAATTTTCCTTTTATTCCAAGAATAATGTACCTATTCCTGACGTGAGCAACAGTCACGATTACTGTACGTGCTAGCTGTCGCTTTTGAAAATTTCCTCCCCTTTTGGTAATAATGTATCCACTCCTGACGTGAACCAAAGTCACGATTACTGTACATGCTAACTGTCGCTTTTGAAATTTTCCTTCTCCTTTGGCAATAATGTACCCACTCCTGACACGGACTACTATATATAGCTGCCACTTTTGAAATTTTCCTTCTCTTCCAACAATCACGTACCTACTCCTGACATAAGCTACAGTAGTGACTACTGTACATGCTAGCAGCTATTTTGAAAATTTTCCTCCTCTTTTAACGATAGTGTACCCATACCTGACCAGAGTCATACTCGTGACTACTGTGAATAGCTGGCAATAATGTATCCATTCTTGAAAATAAAATTATTGCCTTATCTCTTCATCTCTATAAATATATCCTCTTTTCTCACAAGGGTAAGGATAGGAATGGAGAAAACCCCAACTCGTAAATCCCGAAGTATTTGTGTATTTTCTGGGGCTTTTCCTGGAAAAGATGAAGAGTACTTAAAGGCAGCCAACCATTTGGGTAGTGTATTAGCTGAGCGAAAAATACACTTAGTTTATGGAGGAGGTAGTGTCGGATTAATGGGAGCTGTAGCATCAGCAGCATCTTTAGGAGGAAGCCAGGTTCTGGGTATTATCCCTGCATCTCTGAAATCGGTTTCTGGGAGCACAATTGGAGAAGAGCTTGTGGTTAAAAATCTGCAAGAGCGTTTGTTACAAATGCTTTTTAATGCTGATGCTTTTATCGCTCTACCAGGTGGCTTTGGCACATTAGGAGAAGTCTTCCAAATCGCTTCCATGGCCCAACTTAATTTGCATCAAAAACCCATTGGGCTGTTAAATGTTAACTATTTCTTCGCAGGTCTATTATCTTTTATGAATCGTGCTGTGAAGCAGAAGTTTATCCCTGAGGTGGCATGACGAATCATAATATCCGCAACAACTGCTGAAGAATTGCTAGATAAAATACAAGCTTTTGTTCCTGAACCAGATCCAGCAATGATTCAGATAGACTGGACACGACAGTCTTTCCCGACCAGTTCACTCCCATAATGGTCCTCTACTCACCCTGTTGAAGTATTGTGGAAGAAAGAAGCGATTTGATCCGTTTTTCTTGTCCTTTAGTTTTAGTATCAGCATTTTCTTTCGCGTTTCAGTTTTTTCTTTCAGGGAATTTCTTTTTTTTATAATATAGTTTCGTCCAGGCTGATATTAAAACCATAGGACAATGCCTTTAGGTTGGAATGACTGAGTAAAGAGTAATTTTTGTTACTCTTGAGACGCATCCTATTAGGTCTACTAGGCATAACATTTTGGGGTAGTTAAGCTTTAACCTTATTCGGATGACATATCTCACAAGGGAATCTATATTTACTGAAGAAAATATTAGATGAACCTTGAATATTGATTCCAAACATCCGTTCCCTTTACATAATTTGTCAGTGTTATTGTCATCATCAAGATTCACTCGTTTTATCGAAGCCTAATTCTTTGCGCTCGCCTATTATGAAAATTCACACTTTCGAAGAAAATTATTCCAATTTCAATTGCTTTCATATAAATTTCGCTCAAGGTCTTAAGGAAAGCTCCTTAGCCTCAAAATCAATTTTCATCATCGGGGTTTTAAGGATGGAACCTTTGCCTCGAAAACAATCAATTTTCATCATCGGGGTTTTAAGGATGGAACCTTTGCCTCGAAAACAATCAATTTTCATCATCGGGGTTTTAAGGATGGAACCTTTGCCTCGAAAATAATCAATTTTCATCATCGGGGTTTTAAGGATGGAACCTTTGCCTCGAAAACAATCAATTTTCATCATCAGGGTTTTAAGGATGGAACCTTTGCCTCGAAAAGAATCAATTTTCATCATCGGGGTTTTAAGGATGGAACCTTTGCCTCG
This sequence comes from Aquilaria yunnanensis, assembly GCA_039654915.1. Lineage (NCBI taxonomy): Eukaryota > Viridiplantae > Streptophyta > Magnoliopsida > Malvales > Thymelaeaceae > Aquilaria > Aquilaria yunnanensis. The sequence continues at coordinate 94,127,507 of CM077598.1, read as the reverse complement.
AAAACAATCAATTTTCATCATCAGAGTTTTAAGGATGGAACCTTTGCCTCGAAAATAATCAATTTTCATCATCGGGGTTTTAAGGATGGAACCTTTGCCTCGAAAATAATCAATTTTCATCATCGGGGTTTTAAGGATGGAACCTTTGCCTCGAAAAGAATCAATTTTCATCGCCGGGGTTTTAAGGATGGAACCTTTGCCTCGAAAACAATCAATTTTCATCATCGGGGTTTTAAGGATGGAACCTTTGCCTAAAAAACAATCAATTTTCATCATCGGGGTTTTAAGGATGGAACCTTTGCCTCGAAAATAATCAATTTCCTATCGTCGAGGTTTTAAAGATGGAACCTTTGCCTCTAAAACAATCAATTTTCATCATCGGGGTTTTAAGGATGGAACCTTTGCCTCGAAATCAATCAATCAATCCGAGGTTTTAAGGATGGAACCTTTGCCTCGAGATCAATCAATCAATTCGAGGTTTTAAGGATGGAACCTTTACCTCGACATCAATCAATCAATCCGAGGTTTTAAGGATGGAACCTTTGCCTCGAAATCAATCAATCAATCCGAGGTTTTAAGGATGGAACCTTTGCCTCGAGATCAATCAATCAATTCAAGGTTTTAAGGATGGAACCTTTGCCTCGAGATCAATCAATCAATTCGAGGTTTTAAGGATGGAACCTTTACCTCGACATCAATTTTCATCATCGGGGTTTTAAGGATGGAACCTTTGCCTCGAAATCAATCAATCAATCCGAGGTTTTAAGGATGGAACCTTTGCCTCGAGATCAATCAATCAATTCGAGGTTTTAAGGATGGAACCTTTACCTCGACATCAATCAATCAATCCGAGGTTTTAAGGATGGAACCTTTGCCTCGAAATCAATCAATCAATCCGAGGTTTTAAGGATGGAACCTTTGCCTCGAGATCAATCAATCAATTCGAGGTTTTAAGGATGGAACCTTTACCTCGACATCAATCAATCAATCCGAGGTTTTAAGGATGGAACCTTTGCCTCGAAATCAATCAATCAATCTGAGGTTTTAAGGATGGAACCTTTGCCTCGAGATCAATCAATCAATTCGAGGTTTTAAGGATGAAACCTTTACCTCGACATCAATCAATCAATCCGAGGTTTTAAGGATGGAACCTTTGTCTCGACATCAATCAATCAATTCGAGGCTTTAAGGATGGAACCTTTACCTCGACATCAATCAATCAATCCGAGGTTTTAAGGATGGAACCTTTGCCTCGAAATCAACCAATCAATCTGAGGTTTTAAGGATGGAACCTTTGCCTCGAAATCAATCAATCAATCTGAGGTTTTAAGGATGAAATCTTTGCCTCGAGATCAATCAATCAATTCAAGGTTTTAAGGATGGAACCTTTGCCTCGAAATCAATCAATCAATTCGAGGTTTTAAGGATGGAACCTTTGCTTCGAAATCAATCAATCAATCCGAGGTTTTAAGGATGGAACCTTTGCCTCAGAAACAATCAATTTTCCTTCAACGATAGGAGAGCTCCTATCGCCGGGGTTCTAAGGAGAGTTCCTTAACCTCAGGATTTAGGCGGCGAAAAGGTTTTCAATGCCTAGCTAAGCCGGACGAAATTTGGTAACGACTTTGCATACATCATGTCTCATGAAGCATGCAAAGGGAGGCAGCTGTTGACACCCAATTTCGTCCGACCATAAAAAATTTTAAAAGAAATTAAATAAAAAAAAATTATTATTTTTATTATTATTATTATTACTAAAAATTTTAATTCGTTTAAAATACATTTTTTTTTTTGTGAAGATTTGATTTAAAATGATATATGTGTGTATTTGAAAGAAAAAAAGAAAACTCCAAAAAAATGGCAAAATTTAAAAGTTTGAGGTAAAAATGACAACATTAAGAAGTTTTGGGAAAAATTGACAAATTCTGAAAGTTCCAAGAGCATTTGGTAGTTTGTCACATAAAATTTTGGGACTGCCGACGTTTCTGGCGCAAATTGACAGAAAACGACAAAATTGTCAAAATCAGAAGCTTCAGGAACTTATCCAGAGGCTGAGAGACGTAAAGGACTAAAATTGTCATTTTACCAATTTAAAAGATAAGTTTGAAATTTTTTATTAATTTATCCATCAACAGTTCAGCCAAACTTCCTCTATAAATAGCCCCCCAAATTTTGTGCTGAACACAGAGAAAAATATAAAGAAAAGCTTAGAGCTCCGTTTTTAAAATAGAAAAAATTACAGCCTTAGTCCCTAGCTCTCCTTCCTTTCCTCAGAAAATCTCAAAACTTTTCATTTTGACGATTAAGCCATCTTCTTCCCCCCCGTCGCGCGCCCTCTGTTTCCATTTCTCAGAATTCAGAATTTAAAATCAAGGGTACAACTCTCATTTAATCCTTCATCTTTTCAATTTCTTTCACTTTGGTCACTAACTTTGTATTTTATTCTTGCAGAATTAATTACTAACCCTTTTAATTTTTACTTGTTTGTTTATTATTTGTTTATTACTAACCCCTTTTTTTATTGTTGTTATTAACTTACTAACAACTAACTTTTAATACTATTATTGTTACTAACCTTTTAATTTTTGCATTATTACTAACTTTTATAATTGTTGTTAACAATTAATTAACTTTTATTATTGTTGTTAATTAATTAATTTAATTAACTTGGCTAACTTTTATTATTGTTGTTAATTAATTAATTTAATTAACTTGGCTAGCTTTTTATTATTGTTGTTAATTAATTAATTTAATTAATTTGGCTAACTTTTTATTAATTGTTGTTAATTAATTTAATTAATTTGGCTAACTTTTTATTTATTGTTGTTAATTAATTTAATTAATTTGGCTAACTTTTTATTATTGTTGTTAATTAATTAATTTAATTAACTTGGCTAACTTTTTACTGTTGTTAATTAATTAATTTAATTAACTTGGCTAACTTTTTATTATTGTTGTTAATTAATTAATTTAATTAACTTGACTAACTTTTTATTATTGTTGTTTAACAATTAATTTAATTAACTTTGCTAACATTTATTATTATTTTTAAAGTGGATGGCCAAAAAGCCCCACTTTATTATTATTAATTTTTTTTTCTTTATATAATTTTTTTATTTAATTCACCTTTACCCTTTACTAATTAATAAATAAATGAAAATTAAAAGAAGATTATTTTGTAATTAATTATTAAGGCTAATAAAAATCATTTTTAAAAAAGCCAATTATTTTTATTTTTATATACATGTTTTTAATTCTTTAAAGATAACAAAAAGTTAAAATTAATTTTAATAGTTATTTTTATCCAGTAAAAATAATAAAAAAATAAAAATAAAACCTGTTTAAAAAAATACATGAAAATTAAGACTTTATATTTTACTGATTTATTTAAAATATAACTTTTAAATCCACTAAAATAATAAATATTTTTCATTAAACAAGAAAACAAAAAGAAAACTAAAACAAGATAAGAAAAAGATAAGAAAGACAAGAAAAAGAAAAGAAAAGAAAGATAAGAAAAAGATAAGAAAGATAAGAAAAAGAAAAGAAAGAAAAGAAAGAAAAGAAAGGAAAGATTAAATCAAAAAGAAAAGAAAAATATAAGAAAGAAAAGAGAGAAAAGAAAAGAAAGAAAATAAAAAATAAAATTTTTTTTTATCTAAAAATTCTATAGCAAAAAGAATTACGAATTAGTAATTAAACTAATAATTAATTCCATAAAAGTAATAATTATATAACTAACAATAAATTAAATTTAATTTCCATATCCGGATGATCCGGCAGGATCTACGGTTTGGAAAATATCAAACTTTTTAAAATAAATAAATTAAATAAAAAGATAAAAAAATCCATATTTTTACAATATGGATAAAATTGTTTAAAATTTCACCAAATTCCGTGTCCAAATGACT